>CM068367.1:220107317-220794817 GCA_034769895.1 Magicicada septendecula | reverse complement strand
AAGAGGTAAAATGCGTTTCAAATAATTCGGCTAGCCTTCACGCTTAACTTCACTGAGTTGAGTTCTACGTTTTTGGTCGCAAACAAAATATAGTTTTGATAAGCACCCAGCACGTTTACATTATCAGATAGTATTGGCATTTCTTGGTATCAAGAATTGGACTTGAATAATAAAAAGAATTGTATATTATTTATATTCATATAATAAAACAAAGTGAATAGAAAGGTCACATAATTTATTTATTTTGAAGTTTTTTCTTAGTTAGATACCGGTATTTTTAGTTAACCTAAATGCAAGTTCAGACAACATTGAAGTATGCTTTTTACTTTGCTGAAGAACGCCTGTCTAGATTTAAAATTGTATAATGATGAAATAAGATGAAAGTAACTAGTGGTTCTGAAGGTGGAGTTTAAGATATCCAACCGATTTTACTGTAATGTTTTATAGCCACGTGAATGTGTTATAGCGCACATGAAGCAGAAAACGAGATGCGAATAAGGAAGCAATCTTACCTACCAATAAGTAATGAAACATTTCTGAACAAACATTTTTTCCACCAAAAGTTATTTTTATAAGAAACTTGGGTATTCTGTCTCCAGTAGTCTACAAATAATTCAACTAACAATTCGCTTATACCCAGACCTGCCATACAATAAGGGAAAAGTGTATTCCAAGCAGCATTCCAAGAAATACACGGGAGTACACTATAGAAAAGTAAACAAGATACATAAAATAAAAAACAATTTAAAAAATTAAAAAACACGACTGCCAAAAAAATAAATGAATAAATGAAAAATAAATTGATAAAAAAACTAAATAAAAAACTAAATAAAAATAATATTTAGTAAAAATCACAAAATCTAAATAAAGTCGATTTAAAAAGCCAAAAACAAGGTATTGAAATTCAGCTCTGATCAGATTTAACGAAAATGTTATGAACGATTAAACGCATAGTAATTTTATTAGATTTAAATTACTTTTTTCGATGATGAATATATATCAATGCATCATATAAAGACTACAATTATGAAAAATATTGCTGATAAAATTTTGCTCTTCAATTTTAATTTTCAATGCAGTCGGGGGCTGTTTAATGAAAAGAACAAATCTATTTAGAAACAGCCCCCGACTGCATTGAAAATTAGAAATTAAAGAGGAAAATTTTATCAGCAATATTTTTTATAATTGTAGTCTTCATATGATGCATTGATATATATTCAACATCGAAAAGTAATTTAAATCTAATAAAATTACTATGCGTTTAATCATTCATAACATTTTCGTTAAATCTGATCAGAGCTGAATTTCAATACCTTGTTCTTGGCTTTTTAAATCCACTTTATTTAGATTTTGTGATTTTTACTAAATATTATTTTTATTTAGTTTTTTTATCAATTTATTTTTATTTAGTCATTTATTTTTTTGGCAGTCGTGTTTTTTAATTTTTTAAATTATTTTTTTTATTTTATTCTTTTTGTGTTTATAAAGAGTATAATGTGAATGTGCAGTGTGTGCGTGCGTATGTGTGAAGTGCAAAAAAAATTTCAATTTTTACACAGTTTTATTTAGAAACTTTATTATGTACATAGTGTAATTAGCGTATGAACTTATAAACTTATAAATATAGTATAACTTTATTTTATATATACTATTATATAACTAGTATAATACAAACATTTCGATAAATTGTTTTATAAATTATATAATTAACGAAGTAATTTCATTTATTAGAAATGATAAAGAAAAAGCTTTGGTCTACAGATTTCTGAGTCGATTTAATTCCTCAAGTGAGTTTTTATCGTGCGGTGCATGCAACAATTTTCGTGGATCCAGACAACTTATTGGTAATCCCTCTAATGTTTTCACACTACTTAGTGCGACGTAGGCCTGACCCTTGGCAAAAATATTACTACTCAAATCAATGACTGCTTTGTCTAAAGTAGTGCCTTGGAGTTTATGTACTGTTACAGCCCAACACAATATTAATGGCAGCATACGTCGTTCTACTTTGCCCTGGCCTCGCAAAGCATCATATTCAACAGTGGTGGGCTCTATCTTTACTCCAATACCAGCAGTATTTCCCCTAATTGATCTGTCATCAAATTCTACAAATACGGCTTGTGGAAGCTCACCAGGTTGAAGCTGATCTCGACGTAGTGCAGGCCACTCAATTTTTCTAATGATGCCGATTGCTCCGTTGACCAGACCGTGATTAACATTAATGTTTTTTCGCAACATTACCCTAGATCCGACTCCGATTACTAAAGAGCTTGGAATACCTCCAGTTTTGTTTGGATCCGTTGGTATGAAGTCTTTCTTTAACTGTTGTCCGTAATTCTTAGCTTCGACAGACACATCCACCGCTGCAATATCGTAAACTTTAGATGATGTTTTCAACTTTTCAGTCATCATAGCATTATATTCTTTTACCTGTTTAGTGGTTGGGAAAATACGCAGACACTCGCCATCAGCAAACTCATCTGTCAAAGGAACTCTTCGACGATCTAAAATTTCTAGCTGCTGCATGGTGAGTTGGCCGACTCGTAAATTATTTAGAATGTCTATAAAAGTAGTGTCGTTAGCTTGCTGCATATTTTGAGGTAATTCACAGAAGCTAAACAGTGTCCACAAATTAATTTCAGCTGATAAGTAATGAGGCTGGTTGAAGCAGTAGGTACCACCAACTGCTTTTGATACAGGTGGCAACTGCATTAGATCACCAAACAAAATAATATTGATACACCCGAAGAGAGCATCATTCATTTTAAGCTGTTGCAACCTTAAGTGAATATTTCTTAGAGTAGTATAGGGTACCACTGAGATTTCGTCAATGATTAGCCAATTAATATGCTTCCACCTTAGCCGTTCCCTTTGAAGACGCTCACCAGTAAGAGGGCGAAAAGCTGTCACCTTGCCTTTTTCGATAGGAAGGCAAAAGTAGAGTGCAAAGTGCTACCTCCAATCAATCTTGCAGCGACACCTGTGGGTGCTGCTACCGTAACAGCTCTGCTTGCAGGTAAATGAGAAAGACGACGAATCTGTTCTACAATAAATTTTAGAGTAAAGGTTTTGCCGGTGCCTGCTCCTCCAGTAACGAACACACGTATGGCTCAGTATTATTTTCACTTGGAAGCAATCTGTCTGAAATCATTTTGAACAATTGGCGCTGCTGAAAATTCATTAAGTTTACTGCTGCGGCATATTGTTGATCCGTCATTTCATGTATTTCAGGTTCACCATCTTCGTTAGCTAAAGCAATTTCATCATTATGTTCTTCAATAAGGTTTTGTTCGAAAATTTCAAGCATATTATTTTCGACCACGTCAGCATCTAAATTAACTTCATTAGCTAGGCTTTCTGCTACAATTCTAGCTACAGCTTGCTGAATCTCTTCCTCCCACCTAGCCATTTCCTCCACTTTGTTTCCACCTTGCATTGGTCGTAACAAACTTTGTTTTGCTACGAACGCTTGTTTTGCACTGTTATACCCCTCCATCAATTCAGATTCAGAGCGGAAAGGAATGTGCGTGATTACAAGAGAATAATAATATGCTTCCGGATCTGAGTTTGGTGTGTAATAGGTGTGTAATACCTAGTTCGTAAGAAAGCTGGGCGCTTACGCTTTTTCATTTTTCCCTGATTATCAAGAAGAGTGATACATCTCTCAGAGGCATTTTCTTCTGGAGCCTGTTCGTAAGCATCAGCATCCTGATCATCTTGTGAGAATCTGTTGTGCGTCATATGCTCATACCAGACTCGCTTGCAAACTTAATTCTTCGAGCGCGTGAGGCCTGGCAACGTAGCAGTCAAAAATATTTCTGTATGGCTCGTTTGCATTATCATCAATTCTCAACATCCGGTACCTTAACTCAGGAAAGCAAGTATTAACAAAGATCACTTTTCGTGAGGAATCCCTACTATATGATATTATTTCGTGATACCTACTATATGGGATATTATTGGTGGCGCTAGTGGAAGGTATTCTGTAAAGCTCACTGCAAATGGCGCTCGCGATTTAAGACCACGCTCACTAATACTATGTTAGCGCGCTATTGTGTGAGAGTATAAATGTGCAATCCGTGAGAAACAGAGAACAGCTGATCTGAAAGAATATATATATATATATATATTGGTTTGCTATATATATTTCTCTCTGCCTCCGTTTCTCACGGATAGCACATCTATACTCTTACACAATAGCGCGCTACTATAATATTAGTGAGCATGGTCTTAAATCGCGAGCGCTATCTGGAGTGAACTTTACAGAATACCTTCCACTAGCGCCACCTGATCGACCAATAAACGAACAAAAAAAAATCCTTAGAACCGATCACTTGTATTCACTTCCGGTCAAAACCGGAAGTCAACTCACGGTGATATATAGCCTATGACACTTCTGGTGAAGTAAGAAATCCATCGAGCCATCGAACATCAAAATCGGTAAAGCCGTTAAAAAGTTATAGTGGAACAAACATACATACATACATACATACATACATACATACATACATACATACATACATACATACATAACCTACCACTGAAAACATAACACTCCTTTTTATTTTTGGCATCAAATAATAAAAATATAATGAAAAATGATACACTCTGTCTTAATTTATCTTAATGGTGTAATGGAGCGGATATATTGTTGTTTGATGGTCAAGAGCTGAAAAATAAAAATTCCGTGGTACGACTGAGAAGGAAGTAGTAATCGTGACTCAGTTAATTAAACGAGTAAAGCAAATTCTCAGTTTTAACTCGATCGTTTCACATTCGTCTGTCTGTCTATTTCTCTGACTTTCTGTTTTGGGATACATGCCTCGATAACGTTTGAACACAACAAACAACTTTCTTAAAACCTAGCATACTTTTACCCTAAATAACCTTTGGTTTTCAGATTAGTCCCTCAAAAATAAGAGGACGGAGGAAATCTATAAGAGATAAACAATTCTGAAAATAGTGTATATATGGTATCAAATTAAAGAGGATTTTAATCTGAGTCTGAAAAATAATTTTTAGTTATGGAAAGTTCAAAGATTTGAATACCGAGGCCTAAAAAAGGTAAAAAAGTTTAGTAGTCTAGGTATGGGATTTCTAACGTCTACAGTTTATTATACCAAAACCCATACCTAGACTACTAAACTTTTATACCTTTTTTAGGCCTCGGTATTCAAATCTTTGAACTTTCCATAACTAAAAATTATTTTTCAGACTCAGATTAAAATCCTCTTTAATTTGATACCATATATACACTATTTTCAGAATTGTTTATCTCTTATAGATTTCCTCCGTCCTCTTATTTTTGAGGGACTAATCTGAAAACCAAAGGTTATTTAGGGTAAAAGTATGCTAGGTTTTAAGAAAGTTGTTTGTTGTGTTCAAACGTTATCGAGGCATGTATCCCAAAACAGAAAGTCAGAGAAATAGACAGACAGACGAATGTGAAACGATCGAGTTAAAACTGAGAATTTGCTTCACTCGTTTAATTAACTGAGTCACGATTACTACTTCCTTCTCAGTCGTTACCACGGAATTTTTATTTTTCAGCTCTTGACCATCATACAACAATATATCCGCTCCATTACACCATTAAGATAAATTAAGACAGAGTGTATCATTTTTCATTATATTTTTATTATTTGAATATTATTAAATTACGCCTAGCTTTATCCTACGAATTAAATCTCAGTTGTTCTTTTTTTCAGTTTTTAGTTTCAAATGTGTGTATGTAAACATGAAAAGTAAATCACTTTATGAAATTATAATTACTTAATATCGAAACAACTGTTGTATAATTTCGCATTAATAAAACTGCTGTAACAGTACAAAATTGCCGTTTTAAACCGAAATTTTAATGAGATACCAAATAGATAATAACAACACGAACGAATGTTTATGTTATTCATAAGTGGCACGCTTTGTTTTGTGATCAATTGTTTTGCACATTCGACTATACGAAATACGTATAATTAATTATACATGTAAATGTTTATCAATAATTAACACACACACATGAGAACGAGTGAGTTGTTTAACTCTAATGGTTGCTGCACGAGTTCAATTTTTGTATTACAGGAAGTTAGTGTCGGTATTATAAACACTCAATTTGTTTGCTCAAAATATCACGTAAAACATATGTTGGATTTTCAAAAATAATATTCTACAGGCAAAAGTGCACTATCAAATAAAAATTTATTTTTACAAATAAACTGAACTAACGAAGTTATTTTAAAAGTAAATTTCAAAGACATGTTTTCAAGAGATTGAGGTTTTCTTGATTTCCTGCCTAAAGTAGTTGGTATCTACAGAGAAGAAGAATATAGCCAAGACAAGTCTAAAAATTAAACAAAAACTGATATGAGTGTTGCGCACTACACATGCGAGCGCTAGCGTACGCGATTAAATTCAAGGGAGACGATCAGATTATTCGTAATGAAGTATGAGTGATTGATGTGAATGAAAAATCAAAAGTCACATACGAAGTGAAAATCGTGGTGTACAGGCCTTGATGAACTTGAAGTTTATAAATATCAATTAGCAAACGACAATAAAAGTCTTCAAATATCTGCCTCTCAAGTATTACAAACAAAAGTTTGAATGTGTTACAAACATATCATACAATTCCGAAGGTCTGAAAAAAAGGTAAAATACCACTACTTTTGCAAAAATACTGTAGGAACAATTTAAGTACGCGTATTATGGACAGTTAAATTTCAGGATTTTTTCGAAAACATTTCGACAATTATTCCCGTTAGTGCCAAATACTAAATACTAGACAAAGTAATTCTAATATTGCAATCCTTAACAGTTCAATAATAGCTTTCCAGAACTGTCCCCACATCCTAACAAACAGCAGCCACGCATCCTAACCACAATAATTACACATAAGAAATATAAATTTAAGGAAAAAAGTTGTCAGACACAACTTAACTTTTAAAATCAATAGACTATTTAAATTAATCTCGTATACCGAAGTATACAAAATGTAATATTATTGTATGTAAGTATATAATATTATAGTAAATAAGTAGAAGTGTGTTTTTTGGTAACAGCCATATAATAAATCGTGAACAAACATATTTTTATTGCTTAAAGTAATTATACAAACGTTATGACTTCAAACCAATTTGCAAAACACTACTTATTGTATAGAAAATAAATTAATGTTTATTTCCTTGTAGGTCCTATACAATTTTAACACTCATCAGTTCCTTACAGCGTTATTATTTTCCCTACTAAAACTGCGAAAACGATGACTTTTTGTCGAAAGTAACTAATAAAATAAGTTATCTATACCTAATAGACAGTTTTTATTAGTGTTGCGGATTTAATCGGTTAATCGAACCGATTAACCGATTAAAATTTGAACTTCGATTAATCAATCAAAACTACTTAATCGAATAATAGAGTCGATTAAAATTAATCGATTGTTGACATTTTCTTTTATGAGAAGTTGAAGCTTCTCCACCAAATACCTGAGTTATGTCTTGTCTCTTGAACGAGAGTCCCGTTATTTTAAATCATTTAGTACTGCTGGAAGTTTCCAGAAAAACACTGAAAGAGAAAGGGTGGTGTAGTTGCAGTGGTTTTCAAAAGCCAGGTAGCGGCATGTCAGATTTACTCCGTGTACGATAAGATCTACAATAGAAGGCCGAGTCAGCTGCCTACTACTAATTGTCTGAGAGGGGGTGAGTATGCTAAAAATAAGAGTCCCACAAGAGCCTGTACTCTCATCCTAACAATGGGCGACCTATAGTATAGTAAAATTGAAAGTTAAGGGCATATGCGCAGAAACCAATTTATGGATGGACGAGTCCACTTTGAAATTGTGAATGACGGGAGGGTACCGGAGAATCAGCTGGTATGCAAGTGAAGGTGTCGCCAACTTAGCGTGTGATGTTTTAGTTACCCGTACATTCTTAGTTATTGTGTAACGTACTATCTCAGTCGTGCATTTGTTATTATTATTTCAATTTATTTTTAATTATATCGTTGTTTTACAGTCATTCATTTTTATTAGTTATCTAATTTGTTAGTTAATTTCTATTGGTAATTTTTATTCTGTAATTACAATAACGTATTATTGTAATTATTTGTGTTATCATCCAGTAACGAGATTTGTTAAAATGGATACTTTTCCTTCAACTAGCAAAGACAGGAAAGTTATTCATAGTCAAGCACGGGAAGTTATAATACACAGTTTTTGTTGTCCAGGATTAAAAGATTCTTGCAATTAAATTAATACGAAGAATGCGTTCCTTTATGTAACGAGAAACTGTAGAGATAGTCGCGTGTAATTAAGGAGTGGACGTGTGCAGTTTGCAAATTCCGTTGCGATAATGGATAGTAAAAGACAGTCGACCTATCAATATAATTTCGGATGAAGGGCTAAAAGAAGTTTTAAGGGAAGCTGTAGGTAGTAGTTCTTATAATCTTCCAACTAGAGACGTTGTAACTAGACGGATTGAGAAACTTTATGATGTCGAACGATCCAAGCTGCTAGACAAACTAAAAGAAACTGAATTTGTTGACCTAACAGGTGATTTCTGGACATCGATAGCAAATCAAGGTTATTTGGGTGTTAGTGCTCATTGGATTGTTTCTAACTGGGCGTTCTGCAGCGCTGCGTTAGAAGTGAAACATGTGGTGGAGAAACATAGTGCAGCAAATTGTACAGAAGAATTCGAACAAGTTGGGTCTGACTGGAATCTTCACAGTAAAGTAGTTGCAATATGTACAGACAATGCCAGGAATATTGTTCCTGGTGTCGAAAATCCGAAATACGATAAAATTAGGTGCACTGCTCATACCCTGCAATTAAGTCTGAATACAGCAATTGAGAATGCGTCTATAGATAAACTGCTTTCCAAATGTAGAAAAATGGTGGGTCATTTCAAGCACAGTCCTTATTTAGAAAATTAGCTATGCCAAAAACTTAAAGAACTAAATATTCCGCAGTGCAAACTGAAACAAGATATAGTCACCCGATGGAATAGTACATGCCTTATGTTCGAGCCTCTTCTGGAAGCCAAGGAAGAAATTGTAGCTATAATGTCCATCAATCCATCAAACATAATTCCATTAACTGAAGTGGAATGGGAAATGACACAAAAAATGTATAAATGTCTTAAACCATGTTTGGAAATATGTGATTTTCTTGGAGGAAGTAAATACGTGACGGCAAATGTACTACCCGCCATAACTCATTAAAGAGTAAGTCTAAAAATTACCGACACGGATCCTGGTTACGTTACTCGATTCAAAACAGCTCTGTTAGATGATTTAACGGAAAGAGTAAATGCCTGGCATAAAATAGAAATGTATCAAGAAGCTACGGCTCTTGATCCAGATTTAAATATTTGAAATGTCTTTCAAGAGAAGCAAGAGAATTAGTGTGGAACAGAATTTCCAATAAAGTTGTGACCACTGCACAAACAGAAATAAAACAAAATGTGAAGAAAAGAAAACTTGTTTTTGAAGAAGACGATGATGACAATAGGGAAGAAACAGCTCCGTTAACACCGCTCGCAACAGAGGTTGATGTCTACAGATCTTTAAAAAAAGAACTGGATGATGACTTTGCAGACCCCTTACTGTGGTGGAAAACACATTCCATTCAGCTTCCACTTCTTTCATCTGTAGCGAAAAAATTGCTCTGCGTTCCAGCTACATCGATTCCGTGCGAACGAGTGTTTAGTGACGCAGGGAATATTGTTACCAAACGTAGAGCAGCCCTTGATCCGGACCATATGAACACACTCACATGCTTAAAATCCTGGTTGAAGCAGTACTGACTAGGTGAGTCTAATGTTATACCATATCCTTACCTTCAAATTCATATTTGTCACTTAGTCTCCTGATAACAGTTCATATTATTAAATCTGTTCCTACATATTATAATTATAATATTATTATAATTTGAATGTAATCCATGCTAATATACTAATTTTATAAGTTACTTAAAATCAAAAAAAAAGTAACAATTAGATAGATCTATTAAAATTAAATTTGTAAGCCATTAGTATGATAATTTTTAGTACCCAAACTCGATTAATCGATTAAACCTTCTTGATTAACCGATTAAATATTTTGATCGATCGACAGCACTAGTTTTTATATGTTCGAATCAATAGAGTTTTACCCTACAGTAGAGTCTTTAACCTCGCATATCTCGAGTAATACAACCTCTACATAGCACCAGAGGATTTTAGTTACGTTTACACAATGTCTTCTGACGCCACTTCTATTAGGTATTCGTAAAAATTATAATACACGCAAACAAAGACTTTTAAATAATGATGGAAACGTTATTACCCACATTCGCATAATAATGCTATTCAGCCGATTTAATAAAACTATTTTATGATATACAATAACAATAGGAACATGTATGAAGGGAAAAAATTTACAGGCATTGTACAATTGCAATGCACAGAGAAGAGCATTGAAAATTCTTCAATAAATCTAAAAAATATATATGTTTATGTTCATTCACCAATCAATGAATTAATTCTTCATTCACCAATCAATGAATTCATTCTTCATTTACCAATATACAGATTATAATTTAAATGTAGCCGCATTCATAAGCGAAGTTTTATATGTGTACTACGTTATTGACAACAAAGAAGTAGTTTCTATGGAAACTCACCGGTTCCCACTTTTGATCACGCAACAGCGATCTGCCGCAAATGTACGACACGTCCTTATAAACATTTTCAACGTTAATAGTGTATATTTGAGCATTGTCCGACAGTATAGATATACGTTTTGTACAGTGTTCAGTAATGTATTATTATAAGTTTAGATAATTAAAATACAATTAATTATACATCTTATATACAGGGAGAAAATACATTAACAATAAAAGCATCTATAAAGCGTTAATATACTAAACATTAACGGAAATTGATTCAGTGTTCGGTAGGCATTTTACAGTTGCTCACGTCGACAGGTCCTGTCACATAACATAAACATCAACGGAATCTACTCAAGCTCAGATTAATCTCGATGTACTTTGTAATCTGTTACGTTGTACTTATGCAGGCCAGTATTAGTGTCTAAAAAATATTTGCCAAAATATTGCTTTCACCCTGTTGTCAAAATTTCATTAACACTTCCATTCAACCCTTAATTTTATCAAACGTTTTCTGTCATTTGCTTTTATTTTTATCATTATGAATTTGAACTGTAATTTTGTGTGGTAATCTACGAACCACTAAGCTCTCCCAAGTATTAAGTAAACAGGTGTTTAATATATTTTTAAAACTTAGAAATGCATTAGATTGGTACAGACGGGACCGATTAGGAAACTAAACGCATACGTTACACAAAATGTTTTCCATTCCTTAAACTTCCTGCTTTTAGAACGACTAAATATTATAAAGTTCTATTTGTATTCTTCTAAATTAAACGGTTCTTTTGTTCCTTCCTTTTTAATATTAATTTTAATAATCTTTTCTTCTGTCTTGTACAAATAATATTTACAATTGATTTTCTCAGGGTATTGGGTTCTTTGATATAACTAGACTTGAATCATGTCCAAAATCAACAAAAATAACAAGTAATAATTCTTAAAAACTAACATAAACCAATTTACAAATACTAATTATTAAACAAACTTTTTTGTTAGTACAAAAATGAATTAAACTGTTCAATCTGTCGTGATCTAAGCCAGTTAACTTAACCGCCACCAGGAGCTGGGTTCGCTACGATTTGTTTAAAATAAACACAATTAAAAACATCTTCGTTTAGATTAATTATTTTTAATATTTAGTCTATATACAGTGTAAATAATCTATCTCGGAATAATATTAAATGTTCACTTTATGATGCTTAACACTAATTGTCACTGTTTTTATTTTTTCACCAAGTGATGTGTAATTCAGTGTTTTCAAGTGTTGAGGTTATTATAAAAATACAGTTCTGATAAATAGTTAGTTATTTTGTGTTAGTTTATTTAAGTGTTGTTTTAAAATAATAATATGGTTAGGTCTCGCCAATACGTGGACTCAGATGCCGAAATTCTTCGAAACCTTTTTTAAGGTGAAATAGGTAATTGTGGTATAGAATTATTTCTTCGTAATATTATTTTGGTTAATACTCAATTTTTCTTCATTAATTAGTTTAGTTTCATATAATTTTTTGTCAATTTTCTCTTATTTCATAGTTTAACATCAGAGCATAATCAAATGCGTCTAATTTGGACAAGAGCTATACAACAATTGAATTTTATTTCGTTACCTAAAGAACGAGTCACCTTATTTTTCAATTACAAATGTGATTGGTTAAAAATTAAATCTGCATTAAACTTTATGCGCAATAAACCTCTCAAAATTTACATTTTTTTTAAATTCTGAGATAACATTTATCTCGCACCTTAATCAAAAAACTAATCCCAGATCTGAATTTCCCATAAAATTTAGGTTAAAGTGAAATGTCGATGACATTTCTAGGCCTAATATTATGCTTTTTGTATTTTTTGTATAATACATTACCTTTTTACCAATACTACTGTATGTTTCAAAACAAAATTTTACATCACTTTTTGGTTCCATTTATCCTACAGCCTACATATTATTTGTTTTTCAATCTGGTTTACATTTACATGTTATAGGCTTAGATACACCATAAGCTAAAGTTTCCATTCTATCTAATTTACAATATATTTGCTTATTACTTAACTTATATACAATTTATTTAGTTCTACTTAATGTTCTAACAGTTTTACTGTAATACAAAACAATATTACTTAACTATGGACATTTGTTGTCTAGTTTTACAAGACTCTATTTTATAATTTATTGAACATCAAAACCTAATGTACTGCTTAATGATATTTTACTATTTTTATTTCAATATTTTAAATGGCTCAGTGTTATTAGTCAGCTATACAATCACTTAACATTGTTATAATGTTGAATATTTAATTCAACCCAACCTTACAGTTGTTTAGTTAGATTAATACTTTTTACACTGTATAATGTTGATAAATTATGTCACATTAATTATATTTAGGTCTACTGTATTTTAACATGTTATCTATTATATACTATTTTTATATAATTGGTTTCTTATATTGAAGAGAAAGAATTCCCTTTTTAATGTAATTTACTCTAGCTTTTATATCCAATGTTATGTTACATTACAATATCTACTGTCAAAAATCAATTGTAGTTTATAAAAAAAAACAGAAATAATATTACAGAATGAAGAGAGTGTGGGCGTAAAAATAATATGAAGGACAACGTGTTCATCATTAAGAAGTAACAGAAGTAACAATCAAACTAAATGTCTCAAAGAAAGCGCGGCGTCTTTACTTGTTCAACAGGTTGTTTCTCCCCAGCTGACAATACTGATCCTAATATTAGGATTACTGCGACTCTTATTCAGCTGAAGATAAGCAACACAAATTTTGTTACGTGCTGTTTTAGTTCCCTTTGTTAATAATTTTATTGGTAATCAATATTGTTAACAACAATCTTCAAACATTTGAAAAAAAAATTAATAAATATGTGACGAATCTCAAAATATACTGACAATAAAATTCTCAAGGATATAAATGCTAAACATTTTGATAACTTTACAACACACAAAGCTAATATAATTTCTTTATATTACACATTTTGCAATTGTGTGTAACCTCAGAACGATGGTTTTATTTTTAAAACTCTTCAAAAAGTGTGTTATCTTAAAATTACAAGATATTTACAAAACCTATAACTTTGAGTTTAAAAAATAAATAATAAAAATAAAGTATAGATGCAGGACATGACTCTACTTTTATTAGATTTAACGAACCGTTGTCTTAATTTACCTACAGTATTCGTAAAGTAGACCAAGTAGACTATTCGTACAGCGTAAGGTTATTCCAATTCTGTGTATAAGCATACAATAATATAGCTGTATGATGTTCGTTATTTGTTACCCATAGAGCAACCACGGATCTATTTGTAAATTACACATAATTCCACGATTGTAAAATCAAAACAAACATTAAACATGTACTAATCTGCACGGCAGTACAAAATCTCGCAGGTGCACACAATAAATGTTTATGTTTATTATTATTTTTAATGCTGAACTCTCATTGCACACAATCGATATTCAGTTCTTTATTTTAATAACATATTTTACTAGTAATATTTAACAAGTTTCTAAGAAAACCCGTGATACATTAATAGAGATACATGACAATACAAACTACAAATGTATTTACCTAATGTTTGAATGTCAGACTCTCAAACTCAAACAGTAAAAGTGTTTAATTCTGTCTCTCCTGATAACAAAAATTTTTTTAACGCTACTCATGTATTTAAGGTAGCAGACAATCTGCACCCCATACAGCAGACTTCAATTATTCATACACAAATAATTTTTTTTATTGTGTCCAACAAAGTACTAAAATGTAAGCCTAAAGACATTCTGATAATGTGTAAGATAACAAAATTACTCAAGTTTTGAAAATACGGTAGTATCGCAGAGTACCGTGACAGAGTAGCTTACTCCTTTGTTGGTTTTGTTTCCGTCCATAGCTTTTTGAAGTGTAAAGTATAATAGAATGGCATTTGATTTATTTACCGTTTTATCGAATCGAAGCAAACATTAGGTAAAACGAATAACCGGAGAAAACAAAAAGAGCGCCAGAAGAAATAGAATACAATAATTGTAAGACAAATGAAAATTCTGAGTAATATGGAGCAGCATTTGGGTTAGGAAGGAAACAGGAAAAAAACAGTCATAGGTATTTCGAAGTTTGAACACGAATGTCTGACACTAAAACGTTTGGTCGGTGGTGTTTGGCTAACACCAGTGGTGCTTGGACTTTGTTTTGGGTACGTTCTACACACAAATTTCATAAAAAATGCATGTCAGTTTCAGACAAATTACAGTATTTTTGACATTTAATACCACATATATCCTTCATCTTAAATGTGTGTTTCTTTCCTACATTATTTGAGCAAATATTGAACTTTACCGGTGTTGTCTAGTGCAACTAAATTTGTACACTAAAACTGAATTATAATAATATTTACTATTAGGAAACGTACAAACGTATTTATAATTTATTTAAATTACAGATAAAATTTAGTCAAAATTAAAAATTTTTAAACATAGATAAATTTACAACATAAAAATATGTTACTAATAAGGAGGCTGCACAGTGCCACTCCTTTTGCTACCAACACGAGATAACACAGAAGTTTGCAAAACATGCTCAGCTATGACTGACTGCTCTTGGAGTGTATCACGACACACTATAATATTCTCGCTACTACAGAAATATTAAATTACAAGTTTTGTGACAACTCGAGACGCATTGAGCGTTTTCATTTCCGCTTTATTAAATTCTCCATATATTGAAATCCATATAATATTAGTTGTGTTCAAAGTTATAATGCAAAAGAGTTTGTATAATACTGTATACAATATAAAACTAGTATGAACAAGCACCCATGTCTGAGCTACTTTTGCACAACAAAAATTGACAGCGAATCTTCTTCTTCTTCTTCTTCTTCTTCTTCTTCTTCTTCTTCTTCTTCTTCTTCTTCTTCTTCTTCGTCTTCTTCGTCTTCTTCTTCTTCTTCTTCTTCTTCGTCTTCTTCTTCTTCTTCTTTTTCTTCTTCTTCTTCTTCTTCTTCTTCTTCTTCTTACTCGAAACTTTCGACTCCAATCTCTTTCTTCGTTTCTCACATTCTTATGTCAAAGAGGTCACAAAGAGGAGAGGCTACAAAGATGTGCTTAATTCTTCGTTTCTCATTTAACCAATAAATATGATCCATTCACTTCTTTTTCAGTCTTGTACTATTTCTTCTTGTATTTTCAGTGTTCGAAAAACAACAGGCGCGTAACACGCTTATTTTCATATTCATAATAAATGCGAGAATAAATTCTATTATAATTTAAATATTTAAAAAAGAATAATTTTTTAAATCATTTTAGTTTGAAAATGTATTAGGTATTTCAAACAATAACTGAAGATAGACTATAGATTCTGTAGGAGCTATATATGGGTTATAAAATAAACATACAACACATGACTTTTTCATCTGCAGCTTGTAAGGATCATTAGAATAAAAATTAGCCTCTTGTTTGATTTATTAGTTAACTTAAGTAGTTTAAACTTACAAATATAATTAAAAATAGATGTAAAAAAGTAAAATATGTGTTTGATAAGTTAGCTACTACACTAAACTCTCCGTTCCCATTTAGTTGAAGAACAGAAAATGTATGTCACTAAACGCGATGAGGGATAGATACAGCACACGTTTAAAGAAGTTGAAAAATATATTTAAAAAAAACTATTTTCTCAATGGCTTACAAATTGAATCATGTCATGTAGCATTTATACTTGGCTGTGACCTAATTTTGGAGTCAAAGTAAACACGCTGGAACAACTAAGAGAAACCAATCACCTAAGGAAGGCTTTATACATTTTACCGTTTTGCCTCAAAGTACAGCGGTTTTCTTAAAGAAGCTCTTTTAACTGTAGTCTGAGTGTCAATAAATGAACATTATAAAAATCAATATCTGAAATGGAATTTTTATTTAGTACTTTTTCAACAATACTTCATTTCTTGATACGTATTTTAAAATTGCATCATACTACAAAGATATTCAATTCGTGCGTTGCCTAGTCGTTAAGAAAGAAAAAGCTAAACATATAGATAACTTTACAACAAACAAAGCCGATAAAATTCGTTTTTGTATTACCAAATTTTACAATTGTTTGTAATCTTAGAACGATGGTTACATTTTTAAAACTCTTCAAAAAGTGTCTTATCTAAAACTTACAGGATCTATATTTTACTAAACCTATAACTTTAAATTACAAAAGTAAATAATAAAATAAAGTATGGATGCCGGACATGACACTACTTTTATTAGAATTAACCAACCGTGGTCTTAATTTAACTATTTGTGAAGTTAAAAGTATTGGGTAAGGTTGTCCGCCGCTCTCCCAATACTTGGTTCTTTTTTTCAACAAAAATAATTTTAAAACTTTCTTCAATTCCGCTACTTTGCTGTTAGACAAATCAAAGCGATACTCTCCATTATTTGGTTTTTATTTTTACCATACAAAAAACGAATTTCAGCCAACATCTAATAATTATACACAAGTAATATTGTTTTTTTTTAGAGGAATAATCAATTAATTATTTATGAATTTAATTATTAATTACGACATCAGATTTTAATACAGTTGCTATACATTTCTAGTTTATGATAAAAAAATAATGGTACTGTACCTTTATCCGTTCCTGCAGTCATTTTCCATATTTCGATTATGCTTCGATTATATTTCATATTTCGATTGTTTGGCTTTGATCTGTATTATCGCACATAATTTTATGTAGGTGAAATAAATTATACAAATTTTAATTTCGTATGTTGCAAAACAGTTGGCTGGCGATAGCGGTTGGTGCTGTTAGTCCTTTCTTTAATGAAAAATGATTATAGTTGTAGTATATCACAGTTGCATACCTATGACGCCAAAAGCTAATGTTGTTAAGTTAACATGAGAACTAAAACTTAACATAAAAAGCAATACGTGTGTAATGAATAACTCGTTTTTTAGGTGGAAACTACGAAAAACCCAACTCGAAAGTAAGGCGAGTTGCCTATATGTATTGTACTGCCGTTAAAATGTCACACAGTACATAATAGGAAAAAAATAAATTTTAAAAGAAAAAAAGATACAAATTTAATATTAACTGGAACATATGTTTTAAAATGTAAACAAAAACATTGGGACTATCGACTCACCCAGTCAACATAGAGGTAGATTCCTATATGATATAAAACTGTATTAAGTTATATGTTCTGAAAGGAATATATGAAATTTGGAATGAATGTTATAATAAGAGTAAATAGTAAGAAAATTATAATTTAATAAATACCAACTAGAATTACGAATATTAGAGATAAAATAAATATACTTAATAAGAAGTAGAAAAGTTATATATGTTTTAATAGGTATATGATAAAAAGATTTAATGAAAGTAGGGAATTATCAATGTGGCAAATTTGTAAATTGTTAGAGATTGTATTGTATAGAAATGAAAAGGAAATGTATTAGTCTTGAATTATATTGAATAAGAGTAGCATGAAGAGTCAAAATTCATATCTAAGAAAAGTAACATCATTAATCTAAATTTATATCTAATAAGAGTTACATGAGGAGTCAAAAATTATATTTAATAAGGATAACATGAAGATTCTAAGAGAGTGATATGTAAATTAATAATTAGTAGCAGTTAAATAAATCAAATTTGTACATCATCAAGTTTAATGTGATATGTAAACAAAGAAACAGTAAAGGAATTTAATTTGTTATACCAGAGTTTTTGATTATCAATTTAATAAAGTAAACAATCAGGAGGAGAGATTCAACGTTAATATTGAGTTTAATAAAATAACATAATACTCAAGAAATAAATAATATTACAAGAAATTTAAACATATCCTTAATAGAAAACAACCTTCAGCTGTAAAACCAATAAGAAATTCGCATGGAGGAACGGATCGCCAAGCCTGATATTGCTTTTGAAAATAATAAACATCAACCAGAAGTGAACCCGTGGCAGCTGGAAGAATTCAGAATCAGTCAAGTTACATTTGTTTGGTATCTATTTTTTACATTGTTATTTATCAAAATATTACATACTAACCTTATTTGGTTTGGTTTAAAGAAAAGAAGATATTATATACAATCGTAAATAAGATCAAACAGCTTAATAATCATTAACCCTGAGAGAGAGAGAGAGAGAGAGAGAGTTTCTTTTCATGTGCTGATAAACAAAAAACATAATAACGGTAACTACATATCATAATTACATAATTACAGTACTAGAAAAAAGCAACAGCACAAATAATGGCTGTCCCAACGTGGAACATATCTTAAATACAATATCTACTAAAAAACAACAGCACAATAATGACGCAACCAACGTGGAACATATAATAAGTATTATATCAGTAAATAACCATAGTACAATATACATGTCACATTTTTGTAGCATAACTCCTTTTTTCGGTAGTATTCGTTTTCCAAAAATTACTCGTTTTGTGGCTAACGAAAAAGACTCATTATGTACAATATGTAGAGCTACCTTGCCATTCCTTAATACATTGTTTTTGTTTTTTCATTAATCATAAATATTTGTATTTTTCAGTTTACATTTGCTGTTGTAGTTCTGTTAATTTTTCAACTCAAAATCGTTAGGTTCTTTATTTTAAGTATTACTATGTTATAAGCATTGTGTGTACACATGAAACCTTATGTTTTCCTCGACCATGGCTTTTATGTATATTTCAGTAGTAAACTAAAAACCATTGTCATCTAACCTCACAAATGAAAACAACACGTATTTTTGCTTTGCATTAAGAAATAGGACAATTTACAATTAGTACACTTCTTCTCTTCCACATCGTAATATACCGATATAATCGCTTATTAAAAACATCGAAAATGTACTGCAGGAACGGATAAAGGTACAGTTCCAAAATAATAATATTTTTCAGGACATGAGATTTCAAAATTTTTTTTTATAATCGTCGTATATTTTATATAATGTGTTTTCATTTCCTTCTTTTAAAACAAATTAAAAAATAAATTTTATAAATGTAAAGCGCAGATACTATCGCCTAACAATAGTTACATAACAGTGTTGGAATTGTTACAACAAAAACGAACATTCTCTAACTGGACACTGCAAAGGTATGTCACGTACGCAGAATTCCACGTTTTAATTACAGCGGCAAGTGACATGGAGAACTACAACTATTTGTGTTATTCATTACTATTATTCCGAATTCCGCATTTCCAATTCAATCACACAGCGTACTTCAATGCATGATATATGCGTTGTTGATTAAACCAGTTTACAATGAATACTTTATGCATTGATGGATGTGTGTGTGTGGGGGGCAGGAAGTGCTGTGTCTGCGTAAATAACGTATACATAACAGTTGCCATGATAGAACGCTCAGAAGAAAACTAATATTATCAAGCCTTTTGTAGCATGAAAGGAAGAAACTTAATAAGTTTGCTTATAAAAAAAATATATTTAACGTCATAGCTAATCTCATCGAATTTGTGTCCAAGTGGACGGCCCAGTTGTCTTTCTTTTTGGTACTGACTTCAGCAATTTCACTATTGCTGGCTTCAGTGCTGAAATTACGTAGTCTTTATGACTTCAGTACTGACTTCTTTCTTGCATTTTTCTTACCTAAAATAGTTATGCGTTAGTTACAATTTCTATCCATTTTGTATTCTCCGCCCGTGTCCAGATTAATATTAAAAATCTTTACGCTTTCTAAAACTGTTTTCGCTAATACCAACGCTTCTCAATCACTCAACACTACGCACAGCAAAAAACACTTGTCAAAGAGTTCCGTAGAACGAACACTAGTCTGATTCTTAATAATTTTTTGTTTTTTTAAAAAGCTGATCGTACAAAAAATTAATATATTATTTCTGTTCTTTAATTAGAAAAAATTTACTAACAAAAAACAAATATAACGAAAATTTAATATTTTTCTTAAAAACATAATATTGTTTTATGTTTCAGAATGCTCCGCGAACGTTTCAGTTGACCCTCGTATTTATATAGTGAAGCTCCTCTACAATAAAACTCATGTATCTTGTTGTGTGTGTGTGTGTGTGGGGGGGGCGGAACTGAATTCCTCCTTTTAGGTGGCTGTAGCATTCTTTCTTTAGTCATAAATTCCGATGGTTCGTGCTGGCTTGTTTCTTATGATCTGCAATTACTCGTACTGTTGTCCATCTGGTTGCTGTAATTAAACGTCCCATGTAACGGTTTATGTAAGACTACGAAAGTTTATTTAAAATTGGTTACCTTAGCACTATCTGGTAGTGTTTCAAACAATTTTTGTTTTCATTATTGAAGATCTGCCATCTAGTGATAAAATGTTTAACCACTATATTGAACAACTGTAAACCTATTAATTGTAAAAATAATTTAGTGCACGGACAGGAATATTAATATTCATAGTAATAATAATAATACAAATAATAATAATAATAACAAGGATTAACAAAGAATGAATGCAGTGTTACAATATATTGCTTAACCTATAATAGTTTGCATTTCTTTTCGAAGTTTTAAAATTGTGTGTAATCGTCATCTGCAAATAAAAAATATCAATCAAAACATACGATACTCTTGCATGTATATCTTTTGGCACTTATGTGTGTGGTGTGTGTGTGTGTGTGTGTGTGTTCATGTACGCGCGCGCGTAATACTGATATAGACAGACATGTAGAGAAACGGGAAACAGAGGACAGAGACATGGGGTAATAATGATGTTTGCTTTCTTTATCACTCAAAACTAATAAATTTCAAAATTGATTAATGTAATTTATATGTTACCTGTCACTTCTTATAGTTTTCAACAATTATGTTTTTTCTTACCAACTCGTAAGTGAGAGGTGTTAGCTAGAAATTTTTCTATTTTATATCTGGTTATAACAATTTTCAACACACTCTCTCATGAAAATGTTAAAATCTATAATTTTTAATTGAGAGTTTTAAAAATAAACATAATTAACCCTATAGAAAAATTTTTCCGATTAGCACTTTCAAGCTTTACAAGCTTCATTAATCAGATCGGCTAATCGGAATAATTTTCCTATAGTGGTGTGCAACAGTGTTAATTCTATTTGTGATTATAGCCACTAATAAATCTTTTTTAATTAAAAGTTTTAAAAATGTTTATTAAATAAGATTAAGTTATTTTTAACATATCTTGCAAAATTTTAGTTAAAAAAAAAAAACTTTCTTCTAGCCTTGTCAAGAGAATTTCAGAAATAAACAACGTTTAAATTCTAACAAATTAATTTCTATTAACGTCTTTCAAATTAAATTATTATTTTTTTAATTTTGCTAAATGACTACATACACCATGCCTAATCCTTACCATTGCGAGTGATCGTTAAACAGTTTTTACTGTGTAGTGCGCTGGAAAAAATAAATCTGAAGTTATTTTCGTATAAAGTGATCTAGATTTTTGTCTTGCTACCTTCTCCTCGCTAGACTATGGCAAACCAATGAATAGGACTTTTAACTAGAAATTACATGTCATAAAACAACAGTAAACAGCTCAACCCCCCCCCCCCCGTAAATCTGGTAGGCCTAGAGATTTCTTGTATTAATCCATTACAACGAGATGTATATTCATATATTATGCGGGAAGTTGTCTTTATTCACAGCTGATTAATCAGCGTCCCCACTTATTTATAACTTAGGTCTTAACTATAAAATATAAACACCATGATCGTAGATTACACCAATTAGCTTTGTTTTGTTTATACTACACAATAAACGTATAAGATATAATAAAAAAACACACACAACAAACGGCGTATTCGAAATTTTATTTTCAATTTCGCAATACCCTTATGAACACCGTAACCAAAATTACGTTTACCAAAGTAAAATTAATAACCTGAGTGAAACAAGAATGCTGTTGCCGAACTCATAAACAGTTGGAGTCGATTGAGTCTTGTTTTGGATTGTTGTTGCTTTGTATGCAGAGTATTTCGAAATTATTCGTTTTTATAGTTGTATGTGTATTCCCTACGTAAATTTATCGCTTCATTGTATGGCGACATTTAATCTCCGTTATATCGTCGTATTAAAATTATATAACGCCTTTGTTTTTCTCACAGCTTTTATTTCATTTTCATGTCGATTTTTTGTTTGTTCCAACAACTCGTAAATTTTATTTGTAAAATCGACAAGCGATTTTCTCCATTCATATGTTTTTAAATTTTATTCGCTCTTTTATTGTTTTTATTACCTATCACACTGCGAATAGTAACAAGATCCGTTCCGTTGTTTACCAGTATTTATCTAATTTTTTACCTGTTTCAAGATATATGCGAGTTTTATCAGCAAAAACTGTAATATGTAAGCCAAATACAATATAAAAACCAGGATCAAACACACGGATCAACTAAAAACCGTCCAAAGTAAAGAACTATACAAAATTATATTCTTTCGCCGTTATAAACTTGTACCCAAACATTCTCATTGACGTTAATAAATATATTATAATAAAAAAATAGGTGTCACTCATTTTAAATTCTTTTCATGAATTAAACATTTTGAAAGTTGTGTAAACATATTAGGCTAATAATGAACTAAATTCAAGAAGATGATATCTAAAATATTCAGCTTGATCTCTCAGTATGTTAGTACATTTTAGTTTATAATAAATAAAATTATTTTAATATTTGCTTAATTCTTATAATAGTATTTAACAATTTAGAATCTGCTCATATTTTTTAAAACATTACGCTTACTTAAAGGGCACATATTTGTGGCATTGGGGAAATTTGGGGTAGCTATGTGGTAAAAAGAGGTTTTATTGGCTAGGTAACACTGCTTTTTCTCTTTCAGCTGTTTCGTTGAATCGGTTTACTGCCCTAGGAGCGCAAGGTGTATTGAACTTAGTTGGGCACCACAGTACCATATATCAAGTTCTCGTTTCAAAAATTATCTAGTCTAACTTACAAAATACAGCGTAAATAAACTGCGCGTATAAGAAAGAAAGCAACCAAATAATAAAAAACTACACAAAGATATTGCTTGACTGCAAGCAACGGCATACGAATAGCTTTAAGCACCATAAATTCCACACATTTTGAAACAAATGAAAGCCATTAATCACACTGCTTTAAATCAAGTAAAACAGGATAATTTCAGTTTATTATAGTTATTTTAAATGTAATTTTAATAAATTAATTTAAGGTGAATTAAATTAGGTAAAGTTTATTTTAGTTAATAAATAAATTTGTAGTAAATATATTGAACTTTTCTTTAATGGGCTGAAATCTTCGTAGGGCGAAAACTACTGCTATAAGCCTAAGTAATACTACTCTAGTGTCATATAGTTTAACAGGTAACCGTTACTGTTAACAAGTGCTAATAATAACGTACACAACTAAAGCTACTTATTAGCATTCAAATAGAAAGACTGAATATATTGGTAAGCGCAATATATTGTTACGACATTACAGAACAAACTATGTGTTTCTCGAACGATTCAGTGGAATACGGTTGTAATGTTATGTGCACACTTGATCCTCGACATGCGTTGCGAGATTGTTCCGGACTCACCGGTCCGCGCCTGCTGTGTGTAAAGCCGCAACCAATTATGTTCTGGTGTTTTCTAGTAGCGTTCTTGACGCGCAGTTAGCGAATATTCTGGAAACTCAGCGGGGTATAAATACAAGTACTCAGAGACATTCAGTTTAGTTTGAGTTGCGAATTATTGGAGTGCGGTTTGTAGTATTGTGGCGGCGTGTTACGTGTTTCATAATTGTGCGGGACGATTGTAATACAATTGTGTTTTAGATTAGTAGACATTTTTTATTGCGTGTGAACAATTTTTATTTGATTTGTTTTAAGAGACTGTCTTGTTAATTACGAACTGTTTAAATGTGATAATTAAAGCTGGTGATTAGTGACTTAATTGGTGTCTTGTATTTTGTTTTCCACTGTATCATACGACGATCAGTACTACGTCGCAACAATATATTGATGTATCGACAAAACAACTGTACGAAAAAAATTACTGGTATCGTAACAAAATGTGCATTTATGTTTTTAAGAAGTACATTAATACGAAACGCACAACGAATACGATTACTTATGAGATTTAGAAACCACAATGGCATACAGTGAGGTACGAGATATAGAATGTTCAGTGCATGCAATAATAATGTAACAAGACCATGCGAGAGCCCGTCCGACAAATCATTTCCGCTTAGAACGTGGGGGAGTTGAGACTACGATGTCCCCACGGGTTTGTTCCGGCACACACGTTACATAAATTTTAAATTCGCAGTGCCGTACAGCAACAATTGCATTAAACCGTAATCACACACACAGTCTCGCCTGAACGGTTGTCTACTAACACGGTCATAACTTCCTGCAACCGACTGTACTATAAATTTATAATCACTTCGGATGCGACAAGTCGTGCCAAACAAAATCGACGTGTTATGTTTCCAATGCAGTTTTCAATATAATATTCTTCTGTTAAATTGAATTCTTTCAAACCAATCAGTGATACTGTTACATTCTTGCTTCTCATTTTTTCTTATTGTCGTTGTCCTCGTTGTTATTGTTGTTGTCGTTGTCGTTGTCGTTGTCGTTGTCGTTGTCGTTGTTGTCGTTGTCGTTGTCGTTGTCGTTGTCGTTGTCGTTGTCGTCGTCGTCGTCGTCGTCGTCGTCGTCGTCGTCGTCGTCGTCGTCGTCGTCGTCGTCGTCGTCGTTGTTGTTGTTGTTGTTGTTGTTGTTGTTCTTCTTCTTCTTCTTCTTCTTCTTCTTCTTCTTCTTCTTCTTCTTTTTATCTCCAAGACTTTTAATTATCATCCACACTTTCTTGATGCTGATAGATATAACACTGTTGTTAATAATTGCAATATACAAGTATTTTAATTACTCCTAACAAATTATGTTTGATTCTGAGCAACCGTAGGCAGATCTTTGGCGGTTATTGTTCACCATACTATATTTGTAAAAGTCTACGATGAAAGCCTTTGTAAAAGTAAAATTGTAATCACTTTAATTTTTACTTTCCAGACGGACTATAGGGTAACTGTAGGGTTAATGACCTGTAGGGTAAATAAAAGCTAAATGGTAAATTTCCAGTAATGGAGACGACACTAGTTGCACAAATGGCGATAAGTCATTATCAATTGGAGGGGCAAAGAGTGTAATATAACTAACAACTCATTTGTCTAACATAAAGCAGTGAGTGAGGTAAAATATTTGCCTCATTTAAGGTATTTTCCATTTACTCAAGATGTCTTTGATAGTTTGATCGCCTATGTTTTAATCCTCACAAGATCCAGATTTTAATATATCGACTTAACCATAGCAATGATGTTAAAATTGTTATCAGTCTAGTTTCCGTGTCAAGGAAAAATTTATCCATCTCGTTTTTCACCAGTTATCCATTAAATATATTTTAAAAAGTAATTAATTACTGTCATTCGTTTTTTATCTTGTTTGCTTTTTATTTTCAAAAATTTTATATTTTAGACAAATCAAAAATAGTGTTCTAGTACAAATTCTTTTATCATTTTTAAAATTATAGTTAAAAATTACTGATTTTATTTTTATTTATTTAGGTCTTTCACAACATTTCATAATATTTATTATACGTACAGTTCACAGTCATTCGTATGATAGGTAACCAGTTATGCACCTCTGCGTATGTTTGTTTACTATTTATTGTTCTTGCTTACTTAACGTGTTGTTTTTCTCCTTCTGAATAAATTAAGAATTGCCTGTAAGAACTGTAACAGTAGTGGAACGTAAAGTATAGACACTAACAGCTGTATCATCTGCCTTTCAAGTACACATCGATGCATTGTCCCTACAATTCTCACTACACGTCCCCAATAAAATCCCCAGTACTATGAAGTGATTATAATGCAGAGTTTTGTGTGACGTCTCGTAAGTAAATTTGGTCAGTAGGCAAACTAAGTATTCTAATTATTATATCACTATTACGAGAGCAAGTTTCTTTTATTGTTTTTTTTTAATATATATCTTAGCTTGTTTAATTTTTATTCATATGTTAAGCTAAATTGCGTTTATAAGTGTTTTATTTATCGAATGATAAGGTCCTTCGAGCATTAACTATACGTTATTAATATTTAAAATTGGTCTTCATTAATTGAAAATAACATACGACTTTTGCTATGTGGATAGTGATCTTTGTTTTATGAAACTGAATTGATACCAGGGGCGATTAAAAAATTACCAAAAATTCTTCTATGCCAGTTTTCCATTTTGCATTATTCGCAAAAAAACAATCGTAAAATCTCTAAGTTTATTAAGATCAAGTCTGTATTAAAAACAAACAAACGCTTAATACACAAAAATCAAATAGCTGTAAAACAATTGCACAGGTCTTGGTTTGGTGTAAATTAAATTACCAATAATGTAAATAATGTTGAAAAAATTACCAATAATGTGTGAAATAATTTTTATCAGTAATCCCTTGAAACGTGTAGACGATTAGAAAATTTTTCTTTCTTTACAGGTTTCATTTCATTGATATCTGATATTGATCTACTGATTGATATCTGATCAGTAGATCATCTAATACTGATCAGCAACATCACCTATGTTTCAAGTTGTCTTATTTCATTTTCGTGACAATATATTGGTCAGCATTCAGTAACATGTTACAAATGAAACGTACGTAAATAATTCATGGCACAAATGTACGTTATATGTAAATCAACAAAGTGTACATTACCGGAAACTCTTGACAAGTATGTCTAACTGATTAAGAATATTCTGCTTACGGATAGACCTAAATGTTATTTGTTTTAATTAACTTGAACAGTCTAGTGAGGTTTGAAGCTTGTCATCTAAGACTTAAGTACTTTCTATAGAGCTCTAATTCAAGTTCGGAAAAGTTTGGAATATTTAGAATTTTTCGTTATGTAGGGTATTTTAACGCTTATTTCTTAGACGTGTTTTGACCTACGGGCATAACATTTGTGATCGTACGCATTTATATTGATGTTACAGTATCACAGGGATGATCACTCCTTGACTTTTCCCTGATCCAAAGTTGTTAAACCCTGACCGAATCTAACAAAAATAAATAACTGACAATCTCCGACATACAGGTAGGCTTTGTACTGATAATGAGTTCACAAGACATGAATTCAGAAGGTGACATTAAAATAAACTTTGCATGGGTTTAAAAAAATTCAACATACAAGATTTATTAAAGATTTATATTTTATTATCCTCCTTACTTAAAAACGTTAATAAAATATGATCACTCAAAATTCTAAAACACTACATACGCACAGAAAAAGAAAAAGGAGGATTTCAAGGTCCGAATATAATAATATTATATTCATACTAAATGTGTACAATAGGGAAAAAATTACAGAGAAATTTCAAACAAATATCTATGTAATATAATAAGGATATATCGCCCAAATCGCCTAACAACACAGAACTGCGGAAGAAAACCAGCCAAAAACCATAAATAAAAGAAAGTAGAATTACATTAGACATACAGTGAAGCACAAAGCAAGCGACAGAATACAAACGAGCCAGCAGGAAGAAATAGAACATAGCAGTAGAGATTTTGTATTTATCACTCAAACACTTTTCCAATGTCTGCATTTATAAACAGGCAAAACTTTGAAAAATGGTCAAGCGTGTGCGCTACAACAGAAAATTGCGTGTTACTAACAAGGGAGATTATTTGTTTGTGGTTTAAGTAAATTTTTAAACTAACTTTTGCGTCCCCTCACACTTTGCTTCATACATAACCTCCCACGCATTTAAAAAGGTAATTTAGTGGAGATTAAGCGCCAGTAGAGGGAATGAGTTGTGTGTGTGTGTGCGCGCGCGCGCGCGTGTGTGTGTAACAAACAAGGCAAATTATTTTTTCCTACACCAGGATTAGGATTTAGGGGCGATTACCATTTATTTCTAAAGCTTGCGAGTGTAAATTTTAACGCTGAAAAATAACAACATTCACCGTTTCTTAATTAAGTTTTCCACCTTCATACCTAAGCAGCTAACACACCACACACTCCCAGGCGTACTCATACGGTTATACGTTGAGGAGAAGCTGTGTGCATGTGCGAACGTAACTCTTCTAGAGAAAATGGAGATAAATGTCGTTGTAATAATAAATATTTCTTCTCTGCCATTTCCATAACTTTTGATATTGATACTGAGACGATTTGTCCTACCAATTCTACAAATAATAATAATAATTATTTTTTAAGTTTGGAGGCTTGGCAACTAAGGTACAACAACTATCTGCAGTATTCTTTGTGTCATGGTTGTTTCGTGACTCAAGGTTAAGAGTGAAAATCGAAATTCCTACACACATAGACCCAAATCAATCCTGATGCAGTGAACAGGCACAATAAAACCTCTCTATCAGCTTCACAGTTCATATGAAAACGCACTTATTGGCAATTAATGATCATTTGCACCTAACAGCCAAATCTTGCACTCACAACTTCCACCTCAATTCTCTGTCGACAGTTAGTCCTAAATTTTAATTTCTATATTAAAGCCGAACACCGTTTATAGTTACTATCGGGTTTGGGTGCCGTCCTCGCCTTTGACAGAAGTGTACACGCGTTGTATTTGTTGCCAAGAAAGAAAAGCCTATGCTGTTACAATTTTTAATCAGAGTGTCTGTAGCGCCTTCCATTTACCGCTTGACCACTGCTGTGAGCGCAAAATCGTCATCGTACAAGCAATTCGCGTTTATCGCTGTAGTAAAAAGCGTACCACTCAACTGAGATGCCTACGGTACTCCATTTTGCACCTGTTGGGAAAGACAGTCATTGCCCGACCCGATCACGGAAAGTTCTATTTCCATGTTTTATCGAATCCTTTCTCCAATTCGAAGAATACATCATCAATGTGTTTCCTTCAGAACTGCATTCTGCAGATATACCAGTTGATCAGTAGTAGAATGGTGCTTTCGGTATCCACACTGGTTGTAGTCACTAGGCTGTTTTTCAAGACACAAAATGAGCCGGTTTTGTCTACAACAGTTTTCCTAAAATGTATTTTAACGATATTGCAAGATAGTTTATTCCTCTAATGGGATCCTTTCCAGATTTTAGAAGGAATCAACACTATCCCCTCTTTTCATAGTTTTGGACAAATCCCTTACGGCCAAATATAGTATAGATGGTTTTATACAGTTCCAGTAGTGTTGATTATGTTATCTCATCATGCTCTAAGGAATACCGTCCGGTCCTGCTGCAGTGTCACCGACAGCGCGGATGGCAGATTGTATGTAATTCCCTCATCTTGAAGGATTGCCCTATGTCATTCGGTTGCAAAGTCGATACCTTACTTGAATTCGTCTTTTCTTAAGAGGAAATCGTGAGACTACCTTTCTGTACTACTGATCTCCGCATACGCGCAGCCAAGGTCTCAGAATATCATCGGAGTAGCGTATCCGTATCAATTTACCATCTTACCAGCAATGACTCTGATCTTCTTCTGTACTTCTGTCACTGTGGTCGAACTGTTAATTGTCAAGACGTATTTTTCCTTGCTCGATCTTTTCGCACTAGTATGGTTCGACGACAGGCTCAAGTCGCTTTAACAGTCATGCGATAATGGATAGTGTTCGGTGGGCTCTCGTTTGTGCCTGTTTAAGGCTCGTCTCTGATCATGACGGGCGAGGTGGACTGAAGTGTCTGTCCCTCCCTGCGTACCGTAAGCCTCCGACATTCTAAGACTCTTCGTGCAATTTTGTCTTCAGTGCAGTTGAGTAAGTCATGACACACTATCACTCCCTTTGTAGTATTTAGAGTGGTATGGGGACTCACCACAACGTCTATGTAAGCAATCTTCTTCATCATAAGTAACACAGGGAATTCATGTCCTGTGTTTATCGCATTGTTATGAATTCCCAGACATAACCAATATGATACTAATAAAACACATACCACACAAAGGAACCATAATGAACATTTGGGAAAATTTACAAATATACAAACATAAAACACAAAACAAACTAATACCCGAACAAATACAAAACAAGACACAATCTTCAAAGCACTCAACATCGAAAATACACAAAATAATAATACATACACCACAATCACACACAAAAATACCACTTTAAGATACCAGAAACCAACAGAAGACCACAATGGCGACAGACCAACACATAGGTACTTCACTAGACGCAGAATCGCGAAGGCTGAGGATGAGAGCATAATAACTCTCGAAACATGTTCCTAGTTAGGAAAAAAAAATATCTTGAGGTAATTTCAGTATAAATAATAAATATATTATATAAATCAAGAAACGGGCTGCAGTAAAAAGAGTTTGAATATATATTTAACATTAGTATTATTGAAGCTAAAATGTATCAAAACAAGTTTTTAGTTAAAATAAAAATATTTTCTTTAGAAACACAAAACCAACCAAATTAAGTCTGCAATATAAAACTGAAAGGAAAAAGCAAATTTAGTTTTACTGGGCTGATTTATTCAATAACTTGAAAAGAAAACGATGTCTGTTTGCAAAAGCAATTCGACCTCTCCAGTTCTGGTAGACTGCCAAACCTTTCCCCCTTTATTATTCTCATTTCGCTGTTTTTCCATTCTGACGTTTTTCCATTGTTCTCAGGATTCCCGACAATCGATTTTTAATTCACATAATAACCAGACTCTAATCTTAAAAAAGCTTAGATTAGCTATTGTTGTTAATAGTATTAAAGTTTTATAACTTTATACTAACTAATAACATCCGGTTTTGTAATCTATAAATATAATCTAAATGCATTTAAGTTAATGTAAATAATTTTCAATACTATGATGCTGTTGATATTTATTCCAGGATAACAGGTTGTACTGTATATTAAGGTTTAAACAACAAGTTAGACTTTAATTTTATAATCTCTTTGTGTTCTTGGCTGTACAAAACATAAATACTAATGTTTATATTTTTTACTGATATAATTTTACTACATACATGAGTAATTTCACTTTACCCTACTGTACTAATACAGTAACTATATTAATATATATAGTAACTATATTAATTTCCTTATATTTTAGTAATTATTGTAATTTTTAATTTATTTTCTATTTTAGTAAACTTACACGTACTTACTACAATAATTTAGGAACAACAAATAATGTTCGCTGTAATTAACGTACGGATTTTTTCGCAAACGATTGCTGACTACTTCTTTAATTAAAAAACTGGCTAATAATTTAACCACTGAACACTATATATACTACAAACAAGATATTTGCTGTAATTTACAAACTCGTATTTATAGTAGACTGTAACATAATTACTCTGCGGAAGAATAATTGTTTTCTATAGTCTTGATGATTTTGGCAAAGCAAACCTTCCGAGTGTTAATTTACTCTCAGGTTCCACTAAGGCGTATTGGACGTCACGAAACAAACATATAGTAAAGAAGTCAATAACCGTTGTCCTCGAGGCTAGAAGGAAAAAAGTATTGGAAAGTGGCTTTCATTTTATTGGAATCTGACGTAACTTTACAGACCACGTGTATATTGTCCATAGTTTCTTTGTAGTTTTATATATTTTACCACTTTTGACAGCATATCACGTTGACATACTCTCACGTCAACACAAACCACGATTAGAACATTGTTTATGCATTTTTTTATTGTCTGTAATAATACTATTTTTCAACTCCTTGTTTTTCCTTTTTGCTCTTTTTTTTTGTATCGGCCATCTAAGGACCACATGCCAATTTCAATTCTTTGTTCTTTGTTCTTATCTTTTTCTCCAGTATTCTTTCATCTTTTTCACTGTGTCTCTTCTTCCTGTCTTCAGTCCACTTTGAACCTGCGTTTTTCTCTCTCCTACCCTGGACTCCTTCCATTTTTAACACTTTTGCCCGAAAAACGTCTCTTTCAATTGCTTCTTCTGCGTGTATATTATTTTCCTAAATCCTTTTGAACTTCTTTAATCCAACTTGATGTTGACTTCTTCCCCCACAGATATTTCAAGATCTGCTTCGTTAACCTATTATCGTCCATTCTATATAAATGCCCAAAAATAATAGTCTTCTTTTTCTCATTCTTCTGTTATATTCTCTATACTTTGATATATTTCATCATTACATCTTAATTTTCAACCTTCTGAAGGTTTTCGTGGGCGTAACATTTTCCCTTCTTGCTTTCATTTTTTTCTTTTTTCCAATCTTATTAGGCCTTCATTAAAAATTTTGCACGGTTATAGAATCACTTTTGCCGCTTTAATAAATTCACACGATTCTGTACGTTATGCTTAAAGATGGATAAGTATTTTACAAAACCTTGCTGATAACATACGAGCAAAATTTATATTTAACAGAAATCATTCCTCTCTACGCTAGAAGTAGTCACATATTAACTTCGTGTAATAAACCTTATAGTATAAGGAAATGCTATTCTCAAGAGACACATTTTTACTGAGTGAACACTACATACAGTAAGATCCCAGACAGAACGATGACTGCATAAAATAATAACGTATTACGATCAGGTAGGAGAGCAGTCTGAACATCTGACAAATCATTACTTCCGCTGAGCACGTGAGTTGACGGTGTCCCCACGGGTTTGTTCCGGCATACACGCTATATAAATTTTAAAATTGCATCCCGAATAGCAACAGCAACAACTGCATTAAACAGTAATCACTGTCTAGCCTGATTCATTGTCTGCTAACATAGTCATAACTTCCTGCAACCGACTGTTCAATAAATTTGTAATGACTTCGGATGCGACAAGACGTCCAAATAGAAAGCGAAGTGTTACGTTTTTCAGTAAAGTTTTCAATATAAAAGGAAACTTTCGAAATCTTATTTACCTCATCAATCATTTTTTACTTTTTATTTAGTGCCGCACAAATAAATATTATTAGAGTATGGAATAATAAATAATGACAATTATACTTTTGTTTATGTTGGTAGTATTGCTGATACCGTGGTCCTTTGGTATAACGTTTTCTCTTTTTCTTTTCCTTCTGCTTTTCCTGCTGTTTCATTTCACTTCCTATCATTATTTTACTGCTCTTTCTATCATTTATACGTTTCATAATCCTGGTAGTGTGGTATTGTTGTTTTTTATAAATTCATTATATAAAAGAAATATAGTTATACCTAACAACCTAGCTAAAGTTGACTAGATTTTCGTAGACGTAGTCTGAATTTCAAACTAAAGCGAACTCTAGTCTTTTACTGCTGCATAATAAAGAGAGTTATGCGATTAGTATAGTAGCTCTGTGACGTTGGACACATATTATGTAAGCGGCTAGACATTGCGTGCAGAAAGTTCTCCCGGGTTCTGGAGTTGACGCGCTTCATATTTTTTCTCGATAATTCTACAATAGAGTGTGACTTTCTCCGTACGTAATTTGTGCCGTTTCTGCCAGCTGTGGTTGCAAATAAAAGCGACAAGTGTTATTAGTTGTAGTTGGGAGTTTGCAATTTAGTGTAACGCTTTAGTTAAATGATAATTGTGTTGTGAACATCTGTAATTGGTGACTAGTATCAAGAGATATTATTTATACGAGAGAATTACTTAGGTGACATTTATTGTTTGTTACATTAGAATGTGTTAGACTAACGTAGACTTTGAAGAATTGTCATACACAGGTGACTTTGTTTACTAAAAAGGGTACTAACGTTATGAGTAGCAAATTCTCTGGTGTTCATTTAGTTTACTTTATTGTTTCATGACATCGATCTTTGCAAAATGTAGAAATGCAACTTGAAAGGTTCGTTCCGTGAATTTCCTTACAAAAGTAAAATTTTCACTTTTACCTTTACTCTTACGTTACCGATGAACGTTAAAAATTAAAAAAATAAATAAATAAGTGAGTAGTAAGTTACTACTAATGATGTAGTAGATGCCAGTTACTTATGAATGGCGACAAACTAATATCAAACAGAGGATTAAAGAAGAGTTTAGATTCACTGAGCAACATTAAGCTGTGGGCAATATAAAATAATTAGCGTAAACGCGTTTCTGCATTTAATCATTTATAAGTTAGTGAGTATAAGTGGACAATCCTGGAGTCCGTAGAGTCAATATTAATTATTGTTATAACATAATTTTTTGTTTCTCCATGATAATTCTGTAACCCCTCTTTAAATTTTTTTTTTTTTTTTGAAAGAGGGGCCACTAGTTATTTAAAACTAGGCGGAAGGCCTAGAGAAGCAAAAAATGCGCTGGGTCCAGTGAGACGGGACTTGCAATTAAAACTCGGTCGGTAAACAGCAATAACAACCTTTTATTAACTTTCTTAATTTCCATTATCCATGTTACATCTTTATATATATTAATTACAATTCCCATTATTTGTTTAATACATCGTAACCCATAGAAATTTCAATATACCCTGTAATTGCAATTATAACAATAGTCTCGATAAATAAATAAATCTCAATATATCAATAATCAATTTCAATTATAACAGAAATTAACATTCCTTCAAATAATTCACCCACATATATATATCAATCTGGTTCATTATTTTAACACATAATTTAAACACATAATATAACACACATATACCTATACATCACATAATCACAGACAAGTTACAATTATAAAGCCTGGCACACCGCCTGCATATTTTATCAAATACGTACATGAAGGTAGAGAATATCTGGGCTTGCCAGAATACCAAGAAACTACAATTATTACTTGAGGTGCCAACACAGCCTGTATAAATTTTATAAAATTGTAAAATCTTTAATTTTATAAGAGTGTAAAAATTTAAAGCAAATCTGAATCGATCATAACAGCAACCCCTTTTACATTTTTAAAATGTCAGCAGACAGACTGAGAACAGTAACACTTCTTTAGACCACATTGTAATAAGTTATGATAATAGAACAAAAATACTTAATCTTGTTAACAATATTATAATATATAATATTTAATTTGTGATGAAATATCATGATAAGTTAAACTTGCTATAATGACAGGCGAAATGTAAAACTAGTGGATTCATATAATACACAGGACATTTGTCCTAAAAAGGTTAAATGTTTGGAAAGAATTCATTCTTTAATCATAATGGTTTGATGATAAGCAAAAGTTAACCAGACAAGTCTAGCAAGCAAAAGCCAGAACCTAAGTTACAATAACAAGTACCGCCTGTAGGCTTTTATAATCTCAAAATATTAATAATATATGCCTCAAAAAAATAAATTTTAATATCAGCCATCTGTGCATATATAAAATTAAAATAACAACAGGTTGTATACTAGCAGCTGTAGGAGTGTGCCAGAATAGGCCTAACCTGACCAGGTGAGACCAGTAGCAAACCTGCATGAAACGGCACCAGCAGGTGCATAACTTGTGCCCAGAAAACCTATTTAGAAATCAACACGGAAACGGCATGAAAAACCAAAACCCCCAGCCCTTAAATACAGGAAAATAATTAAATATGAAACCCCAGTAATACTCAGAAGCCCTCTGAACCAGCCGGTTCGGAATCAAGAAACCCATACCTATACTTAACTTTAAAGAACAAATTCCCCTTACAACATTTGGATTCAAAATCTATAAAAAAAGGCTCTGGCACGCTCCCACAGTGCAGCTCACAATTACAGTGATAGTATGTTATAATCATGAATAATGTTCATAGTAAATGTCTTGGTGACACATCCTTGATTTAACTATCTAGCTGAGTAAGCAAATTGTTCTAGCACAAATTCCTCACACTGATGTTCTGCGGGCCAGGCCAAAAAATAAAAAAAGAGTTCATACCACCTTATCTGAAGTGGGTGTACCACATAGTCACTGGTAGCTAGCTCCCTCCTCGGCACAAGCAAGGTTACAGGTGGTTCATGGCTGGTGAAGGCGGCAGTACACCAGCTGTGGCCAGATCTCCGTCTTTAGGGCGAGAACCCTAAGGATTCAAAAAGATTAACAAACTGTCCACTAAACTTGCACCCTAGTCATGTATTTTAAACACCAGAACTGGAGCTCCCAACTAACTTAAAATAATGCAAAAAAGGTTTTTAAATCTGCATATGAATTATTTATAACTCCAAGATAATCATGAACTCATAATAATCATAATATGTGCATAGTAAAGAGGCACGCACATCGGCTTCAACCAGCGGCGACATAACCAAATATGTTCTCAGCCACCTCGCCACGTGGCAATACAACAATCGCAATTTTGCAAATAATGAACACTCTAAAGGCCCGCTCAGCTACATACAATTAAAAGAATTACAGTACTTCATCTAGGGCGGTCTTAGAAATTACCTTTAACTGATTTAATTAAAAGAAAGTTCACACTTCCGGTCACCAGTGCGTGTTCATGCATAACCGACAAGATACAGTTCTCTCTAACGTACTTAATTTAGTTACATCTTTATATTAGGCTGAAAGAACAATGATTAAAACAATTACAGACGGTATCCAAATACTATAACATCGATTAAATCTCTTAATACACACACACACGTCTGATCGAACCACGAGCATTCTAACGTTCGCATCTGGTTGAATACATTTTAAATTTAAATATTTCCTTACTATCAAATCATTGTATACAATTCTATAATGCACTTACCGGGAAGTCTCAAGCACTTAGCCTGCCATCAAAGATGAGAAGAAATCACACGAAAATTCTCTGCTGAACAGAGGGAGGAAGCGATGTATTCGTAACGAGAGCTATGCGGTGACTGATTCTCGCAACGTGCACGGAAATGCACCCCAAATTCGGCCCGCTAGATAGCGTGCACTGCCGGACAGTGCCATACAGATAACGCCTCGCTCACTGACATTGATAACTAATCGAAATTTATTATTATTGGAAATATAGTATTTGTATTTCCTCGAGCGCCGGGTTATGCAAACACCGGCACACCCCCACCCCAAAAGGGCAACCTGGTTGCCCCACACTTGAACTCAGGGTGGTACCCTGCAGTGTAACCCCCCCTTTCAGCCAAAATTCAAACGTGATCCCAGTGGTCCTTGCTTTCAGGAGAACAGAGGCTCAGAAGGAAAACTAAAGAGCAGAAAGAAGACGTGTAGAGTGTAAGTGTGCGGGCGCTGCGCGCTGACCTGATCAGGGCCAACCCACAGCAGGAAGGGACAGAGAAGAAAAGAAGAAAGAAAAGAACGGGAGCTCCCTGAGTTCTGACCTCCTGAGGCTTGTCCACTCAAGCTTGAAACACCAATGTTACCTTAACAGGGCCACATGCCCTATATTTATACGGAAGGGACTATCCCAACAACGAAACCATCCTTATCTCAACGATACCGTCCACATCTCACAGGGCTAGGGGGGAAGGATGGTCTCCATGATGCAATGCTCCAAACTCTCGATAGCACGCCAAGCAATGCAACTTATCAATATGCTATTTACCTAACCTACAACCAAATTACATGTGTGCTCCAAGGGCAAGTACATGTGTGCCCCAAAACCTACCGAGTAGACGAAGTTCACAACCGACCTCGCCCACTCGACAAGTTTCGCTCCTTTCTCTAACTCCTTTTTTTTTAATTTTATTCCTTTTCTAATTTTTTTTAATTTTTTTTTTTGATATTTTACGTTCCTTTTAAGGGGAAGGTTAGGAAAATCGGGAAGATGGAAAGGGCAAGGATCATTGAAAGGTGATGAGCTGGCACTAAAGGTAAGGACATGGCTCCCTCCGGAGGTAAGGACGAATGAAGAAAACCAAAGCTCGCGCAGGCAGGGGCGCATCCCTGAAGTAGACGAACACCACTGGGACTGTGGGGAACATCTACCCGCTACCCTATCGTTCTCGACAACACCCCCGGAGCACACCCCTTCAGAACGACAAAATCCCTACCAACACAGAGACCATCAAATATTTCCCCCCCATGTCAGCCCGTCTACCCCTTTCTACAGAGCTTCAGCTTAGAAATATGCGTGGTAATCTCCTTAGAATTACCACCAGGCTCTCCCAACCGAGCCGTTACCGGCGACGCGAACCCCAGGATACGATATGGCCCCGACCAGCGATAACACAACTTAGCGGCTCTCTTGTCCACAGCTGAGCTGATCGGATGGCTTTGGCAGTACACCCAGTCTCCGGTCCGAAAGGGGTTAGGAATTCGCCCCTGATTATATCGTCGACGGACCCGCTCGTGCGCTCGCAGCAAATTCTTCCGAGCCTCCTTCCACCTCTCTGCAGTTCCCTTATCTGGCTTCCGTGGTAGAAGATCTTCAATGTTCCACAAGTTAGTCAACGGGAGTGCGGGCGAGAATCCAAACATGATTTCAAAGGGAACGGCCTTATGACTGTCATGCAGGGCCGTATTAAAGGCTAGCTGTAACCACTTCAGATTCTGGTCTCAGGTGGTCTGTTGCTCAGCATGATAAGCAATGAGTGCGGACCTGAGATTCCTATTGAATCTCTCCGCATGGGACGGCTGTGGGTAATAAGGAGAAGTGGTTACATGTTTGATCCCACTGGCGAAACACATCCGCCTGAACTCACCCGAAATGAACTGGGGACCATTGTCAGAGACAATGATGGTCGGAAGACCGAAATGCTGGAGCGCGCTTATGGTCAAACGAGCCGTTGCCTGCCGTAAGGGCAATAGCCAGGCAAACTTCGAAAAAGCATCCACACAAACAAGCAGGTAAGAATTACCTGACTTGCTACGCGGGAGAGGTCCCACGTAGTCTATGAATAACTTCTCCATCGGTTTGCTCGCCACGTCCGATGACAACAACCCTAACTTAGTGTTCTGGGCAGGCTTGCTCAAGCCACATAGATGACAGCTCTTAACCCTCGTTGCGATGTCCCTATCCATGCCCTTCCAGATGAAATGTCTCCTAATGCTGGAAATGGTCTTCGAAATTCCCTTGTGGCCTCCGACTGGGGAATTGTGATAATAACTGAAGACCATGGGCACTAAATTGCTAGGCAGCACGATCTTAGGGGCACGTCCCTTTCTCTCTCTACAACACAGGACGCCCTTGGACAAGAAGTACGGGGCCTGTACGTTACCACCCTTTATATTCTGGATGATAGGATCTAGCTCTTCGTCGTTCAACTGATGGGGCAACACATCAGTGAAGGCTAACGGAAAGTCTAGCAGAACGGAACAGGGTTGCTCAGATTGGACTTCACTGGGCTGGGAAAACATGCGTGACAAAGCATCTGCAACCACATTTGAGTTCCCCTAATGTGTTGCACCTTGAACTTGAAGGATGAGATCTTGACCACCCATCTACCAATTTTACCCAGTTGCCGGGGATGAGCAAGAAGCCAAGAGAGAGCCTGATTGTCGGTCTCGAGCAGGAACTCAGCATGTTCCAGAAAACGCCTGAACTTATCTAGAGCGTACACGACAGCTAAACACTCTAGCTCATACATGGAAGACTTTCTTTCCTGCTGGGTCAACGTTCGGGATATAAAGGCCACAGGCTGCCTAGCACCATCAACGACTTGGGATAGAACCGCCCCGAGCGCCACCGAACTCGCGTCCGTCTGCAGAATGAATGGCTGAGAAAAATCTGGCATCCGTAGCACCGGTGGGGAGATGATAGCTTCCTTCAAGGTCTCAAAGGCCTTCTGCTGACTCTCACCCCACACAAATTTGGCCCCCTTCTTTCTCAATTCATTTAACGGTGCGGCAATCTCTGCCGCATTCGCAATAAACTTCCTGTAAAAATTCACCATACCGACAAACCTAGCGATGCCCTTGGCATCCCTAGGAGGGGGAAAGTCCCGGATGCCCTGTGTCCTTTCAGGGTCCACTGTGACACCCCGGTGCGAGACCAGATGCCCCAAAATTTAAATACTCTCTTGTGCGAATCGCACTTTCTCAGGATTAACCGTGAGGCCCGCGTTCCTCAATCTGCACATCACCTCCCTCAGATGACATAGGTGTTAATCATACGTCTTGCTGTACACTAGCAAGTCATCTAAGTAATTGAAAATGAATTTAAGTTTAACATCTTGAAATACCAGGTCGAGTAGACGTGTGAGGATTTTCGCCGGCGGTTCTTTCCGGTCGGGGTTGGGACTGAACAGCACGTCGCTCCGCCGTTCGAAACTCGCCCAGACTAGCCCTTACGGGCCCGCGGGACTCATCATTCGCCTGTATGGCCCGGGATAACACACACAGTTTGTTTAGATCTTCATAACTGCGTGGCCGCTCGGCAAAAATCAAACGTGACCTCTCCTGGGGAGTGACCCCTTCGAAAATCATCTGTACAACCTCCTCTTCGGGCAGTCCCAACCCTAGGATTCTTACAGCTTCACGGATGCTGAGCGCAAACTCAGCGAAACTCTCCCCGTGTGCTTGTACCCGATAACAATGTCGATGTTGCAGCTGCTCGCGCAATCTGCCCGGCACGCATGCGTCCAACACCCCCCGATGGAAAGACGTCACACTGCCGCCACATCGTATAGTCTGCGCGACCCGCTCAACCATGGACCCACGACAGTAGGGATACACGAGCTCAAGGAGAGTGCCGTCTGACATGCCCGGGAAGCCAGATAGCTGAAACAAGATCTTAAAAAACAACATCAGCTTGTCCACATCCAGACCATCCCGACCGGTAGCTGCTGGATAATTGTGGAAAGGGGATTAGGTAATTTATTGTATGAAACGCCTGACCCGCCCGAGAACGCGGGCAACTGAGCCGGCATGCCCCATGTCCAACTCAGCAGGCTGAGGAGAGTTAACGGGAGGGTGAGATTTCCCCGGCTCGAAATTCCGCAACGCTTTCGCCACCTGGTCCGAAAGCAACTTCAGTGCAGCGCTGACTTCAGCGATCGTCGTCTGGGCGGACAAGTTCTCGAGTCGGTGTTGTAGGTGCTCCACTCGTTGCCGCACTCTCTGCCTTGCTGTGACGATTTAAATTGTAACAATAATCAAAAAAAAAAAATTTTTAAATTAAGGTTGCGAGCCATTAAGCCATTTAAATCTCACTATAATAACATAAAAACCTGTATGTACTCAGTATGAGAGGAAGAAGTAATTAGTAAAACCAAAGAAACTTTAATAAAAAGACAAATTGTAAATAGTTATTATTTTCGTATTTAACCCTTGCTTGTTGTCAGGCGCTGACCTGTTAATTCCGGACTCGACATGTTTTCCGAGTCTTCTGTAATTTAGAATAAGATAAAAAACCTAATGTTAATAATTAAGAATCTGAAGACACAGATAGTCGCTAAAACAACTTATTTAAATTATGTATATTTATGTAGGGATAGTTTGTATAAATAAAAATGTTTACTTAAAGAGAGACAGGGACTATATTCTCGCGCAGTAATTGCCCCTCTACCATTTTGTTAGGTACCAGTCGAAGGGAGCAGAATTTCGCTCTCTCGCTATGTTGACTTCATACAGTACAGACGTACGAGCAAAAGCTCTTACACTATGTTGCCGATACTTTTGTTTTACTTTAAGGTTGTATACAAGAAATTGCTGCTGAAAGCATATGTTATGTATTAATCAGTATAGTTATGTAAAAAAAACAAGAGACTTAAAGTGTAACACGAAATATAAAAATGGTGTAAAACAAGATGACTGCTAACTTCAAGAACTAACAACACTTCCAACATCATACCTGGAGATGTGAACTACCAGAACTTACAAACTCTAGTAGACCCGACAGAATATGCAGATCAGGACATCCGAGAATCTACAAGTACCATCGTAGAAGGTTCAATCTACCCTGCGGACTTTTGAGCCCTTTAATGACGAAGACCAGACCGAGATGATGACGGCGCTATTAAGGATTCCCAAGATGGACACCCCAAGACGAGGTTTCTACATACCAATTTAAAGGTGACTCGATAGCCTGTCTATCGAGGGTTACTAATACTTGTTACACAACACACCTTAAAAGAGACTTTTCAGAGACTATTAACTTTGTAAAGATTAAAAGATTAAATCTAAGAATTTTAATGTAACTATTCAAACATCATACGTTGTAACAGTTTATATGTTAATGTATCGTAGTATAATTCACGTAATAATACCATTCTTCAAATGGTTAAATTAAAGAAAGTCTTGCAAGCTAATATCATGAATTGAGTATAACTAAAAGTTTTAATGACTAAATACCGAAGGTTACCCGGATCCGAGGTATAGCTAAATAGAATCAATTTTGATCCCAAAGGTTAAAGAAAACATTCAAATAACTTTAGTTTAATTCGTAATGTCATGGGATCTGTCAGTAAATGTTTTTAAATGTCAAATAAAGAGAAGTCGTCTTGTCACACACATATAATGAGTGCGTAAATCAATAGTATACCTTCCCTTGTTTCCTTACACAGTTAGTAAGTAATTTGTTAAGTTAATTATTTGTGGATACATTTTGTTACAACGTAGGCAGCCCATCTAATTGACGGAGCTTAGTTAAGATGGGTCCCCTGGATTTGTAACGCGGCAATACGTTACAAAATTGCGCCACTCTGCTTTTAAAAAAAAAAAAAAAAAAAAAAAAAAAAAAAAAAAAAAAAAAAAAAGGAAACAAAGGAGAGAGATTTATTCGTGTACAGAGTGTCACAAACAAAATTGCGCCACTTGTGACATGTAAGCAAAATTGCATCACTATGCTTAGATAATTTGTATATTCAGTTATTGATCTATGCACTCAGAAAGTTACCTTAATAACTTTAAGTTTCAAAACATATTTAATATTTTACTAAAGTTACGTAAATGATAGGATGTATAAGTTGAAATATCATTAGCGTCATACAATGCAAATAAGCTATATGCAGGTACCTACTTGCATACATGAATTGTGAGCAAACATTACAATTTTGGTCAACTGGACAATCTGAAACAGGTTTGTTTACGACAATCCGTGACCTGTTGTTTCTTGAATACTTCTGCACAGTATATGTTGGACATACACTAGTATGTGTCATAAAAAAAAATTAATTAAAAATAACTTTGTTAATAATAATGCACGTAATGTAGACCCAGGTAATTAAGTAGAAGTTCGTAATTTGAAATTGTGAACAAAATAATTAATTTATTTAATTGGGAAAAGTATATGAATGAATGGAGTCAGAGTGTTACCAAGCGTAATAATAATAGACTTGTAGAATAAGATTCACCCTAGCGTCTACACTCCCCTTCTCCTGTTTATACCGGTCGTTGGTGTTATTCACTCGCATTGTGTAGACAATAATATGTAAAAGCAAACCCCATTCTCACACACGCTCAACCTTCCTTTGTTAACTAAATACAGAGGGTGACCTACATTCCAGAAAACAGCTGATCGGCTATTTAACTTGATAAATACGTGTGTGGAATTTCTGTCTCTCCCTTAGAAGAGAAATTGTTCTTTTCTAATTTGTGTAAATTGATTACTTAAGAATTTATTATATATATGTGTAATATATGTGTAGTGTACTAGTATTAATTTTAAGTACGTGCTAATGTGTTAGAACAAAAATGGCCCAATTCAACCCGGATTTGTTATTAAAAGACGAGCTGTCTTACGAAGCTCTTTTGCGTGGACTACCCCATGCTAATGTAACAGTCGCGGAATTACGAAGGTCAATTCGCGAATGTGGATTTGATGCCCCCGTGCAATTAAACTATCTAAGCGAACTCGATTATGAAAGCGAGAAAGAAATTTGTAATGCCAAGTATAGTGAACTATACTTATTGTCTCAAACCCTCCAAGACGAGAAATCTCCGGCAATAATTTTGCGGACTACCCAGAGAATAGAGCATTTAACCAGGCGAATAAAAAATTTGTCGATCTGGCTGAATCTCACAGAAATACCTGTTGACGTACAAAACCTAGCAGACGAAGCTCTACGCCGCTTACCTTCAATTATTAACGACCTAAGACGAAAATCCGACTCATTCAGGATGGACGAAATAGAGAAGTCATTAATGAAATTACACATGTCTCCAGTACAATCCCCCACCACTGGTTTACCTCCGCCTAACACGGATCGGAACTCACCCATCGTATCCCAAGTGCAAGCGAACCAAGAACAAAATACTGATAAAGATGTAAATGCCCCTCCTCCTGAGCATTTTCAGTTTCGTCCCGGAAATCATGAATTGACTACCACCTCCAATGAATTAATTCGCCCTCATAAAGGAATTACACCTATGAACTATAACGCGGACCTATACGGTAAAATGACTCATCCTGTGGAGAAAATCTTAACCGAAATCCCTTATACAGATGGCTTAAATGTTTCCAAATTACTAACATTCATTAGTTATCTTCTTCAGATAAAAGATCTACAGCAGCTGAATGACTGGCAAATTTTGCAGGTTCTGTTACCAAAGTGTAAACCCCCGTTAAAAAATCGTGTCCTAGAAGCCCTAACCTCGACATTCCCAGTAGAAGAGCTACATAGCTCTATAATAAAATACTTTATTCCCACCGGCATCTATGAGGAAATAAAAAGAAAGACAGTACTCCGAGTACAAGGACATCAGGAGAGATTAGCTCACTACATCTCCGACATAAGGGAGTCATCTCGAATACTACATGTAGACTGGAATGAAACACAACTGGTGGACACCATTTTAATAGGAATGTCACCTGAAGAAAGATCTCGACTATCATTGATGAATAGACCCAATACAATTGCTGATCTAGAACAGTGCAGTATCCATTCTTCAAATGTATGGTACTCCGATCAAAATAGAGAAGCAATGAAAACCGCTGGAACTAATAGACATCAATTGCGAGCACTATTGCCTGATGTAACAACCTCGTATGAAGGACAAGTTTCAAGTAGACCTCACCATGTGCGCAAACCTGGTAAGTCAAGTGTAAACCCATATAAAGCGGAAACCAAGTACCCACCTCGCAAAAAACCCACCTGTTATAATTGTGGCAAATATGGGCACATAAGTAAAGAGTGAAAAAGTAAGCCATTGGAACGGAATAACCCCAATTCAAAAAACATGTAAGGCAGGGAGACCCGAAATCCTGTGTCTTCCGCAGCTACTCGAAAATGGGTGAACAAAAGGAAATTAATAATAATAATAATAAAATATTTTGTTACCAACGTAAAAAAAAAAAAGGTTCGAAAGAAATCGATCCCTATGTGAGAGAATTTCGTGAAAAATGTAACGCGATTAATAAATGTAAATGGAGTAAAAATCGATTACCATTAATACGAGTTGACTTAGGCGTTACATCCACCATCGCCTTAATTGATTCGGGATCTAGTAGAACTTTAATCAGCCAAGAATTAGCGGACATGTTAGCTAAACATCATCTAGTAAAACGGAACCAACCAGTGAATATAAAGTGTGCTACCGCTGATAAACGTAAAATAAACATAAACCTGAGTATTACCGTTAAGGTTAAAATAAAAAACCTAACTTGGATGTTCACAATGTTAGTATGTAAAGAATTAGGACCTGATTTAATATTAGGTGCAGACTTTATTAGTAAGACAGGAATGATTCTTGACATCTACGAGCAAGTATTTTATTTCAGATTTGACCGTACACGGAAACATAAATTTGATAGTAATGAAGATAAACATTGTTCATCTACATAGTGAACACTAGACACTAGACATTGTTCATCTAGACACAGATTTATCTCACCTAGAAAGAAGAGATAGAGTGAGAATACTAAAACTAATAAAAGAATTTTCCTCGGTTCTTACACCTAAACTAGGACTTACGAACCTAATAGAGTATAAAATTAATCTGAGCGATCAGAAAGTAATACGACTACCTCCGTACAAGTTGTCGCCTCCCAAGATGGAAGTAATGCGTAACCATATCAACAAGTTATTGGACCAAGGAGTTATAGAACCCTCTACGTCCCCATATTCTTCACCCTCCTTTTTAGTACCAAAAGGACAAGATAAACACAGACTAGTTGTAGACTATAGGCAATTAAATAAAAGAATAGAATTTGAATCAATCCCTCTTCCAGACATCCATAGTGCATTTTATTATTTCACTAAAGCTATGGTCTTTACGGTAATGGATCTGAATCAAGCTTTTCACCAAATACCTCTTTCAGAAGAATCAAAACGTCTAACCGCGTTTGCAGTTCCTTTTAACTTGTACCAATTTACTAGGGTACCCTTTGGAATATCTCAAGGAAGTTCCGTATGTAGTAGACTATTAGAAAAGATATTTCACGACATTAAATTTAAATATGTGTATCACTATTTGGACGATATCGTTATATACAGTGAATCAATGGAACAACATCTCAAACATTTGCGTGAAGTGTTATCTCGGTTACTAAGAGCAGGATTAACGGTGAACCCAAATAAGGTAAGTTTTGCCGTCCCTCAGTTTTCTTTCTTAGGTCACATCGTGAAAGCGAATGGAAAGGTAAGCATTGACCCCGAACGAACCCGCGCTATTAGAGAATTTGCACCCCCACGAGATGCAAAAGGTATAGCCCGATTTTTGGGTATGGTAAATTATTTCCACAAATATATCCCCCATCTTGCCGAAATAGCAGCACCCCTAAACTCCTTACGAAAGAAGGGAACGAAGTTCGAATGGAGCTCAATACATCAAAATGCGTTTGAGCAACTTAAAGAAAGTATTATATCTCCCCCAGTTTTGCAACTAGCGGATTTCACAAAACCATTCGTTGTGCAAACCGACAGTTCCAGTGTAGCGTTAGGTGCAGTGATATACGAAGAGATAGATAACTGTAGACTACCAATTAGTTATGCATCACGAACACTGAGCGATCAAGAAAGAAAGTATTCCGCATATGAATTGGAATGTTTAGCAATTGTTTTTGCATTCGAAAAGTTTAAACCCTTCCTGGAACATAAAGAATTCCTTTTGGAAACCGACAATCAGGCGTTATCGTGGTTATTGAATCACCCTAAACAGTTAGGACGTATTGGACGATGGATATTGAAATTAAACTGCTACAAATTCAGAGTGCAGCATATAAAAGGTACTCAAAATGTAGTCGCTGATACCCTGTCCCGTATGTTCCAGTCACCCACTAAAACTTCCGAAAACATAGTGAAGCCGGAAATAGCACGCGCTAACGCCGTAATTACTGAATTCCCCCTTGCCTTTACAAACATTGCCCTGTATCAACAACAAGACCCCTTACTGAAGCCTATTATAGAACAACTTACCCAAGGTATTAAATCCGAGAAGTACGTATTGAGTAAAAATGTACTGTGTCTCAAGATAAGAGACGGAAAGGAATTAAGAATAATAGCCCCTGATGTAATTAAGCCCATGCTGATGGAATACTTCCATTCATCTACCATTGGAGCCCACATGGGTATCAATAAGACAATACATCGTATTCGAAAGGAATATCATTGGAACAATATGAACTGCGAAATAGCCAACTTCGTAAAGAAATGTTCATTATGCGCCCTTAGTAAACCCGCCAGAAATACTCAAGTAAGCCAATTGATTTCAGAAATCCCAAAGACTCCTTTTTCGAAACTTTATCTAGATTTCTCAGGTCCGTATCCACGATCCAAATCAGGAAATACCATGTTACTGATCTGTGTAGATTCGTTCACCAAATTTGTGTGGATGTATCCCATGCGACGAGCATTAGCGTCGACAACTGTTAAAATACTACAGGAAAGACTATTTAAAGACTACGGTACTCCAGTACGTATAGTATCTGATAACGGTCCACAGTTTAAAGCAAAAGAATTTAAGAATATGTGTTTCAAGTTAGGGATAGACCATATAACCACTACAGAGTATCGACCGCAAGGCAATATTGCTGAAAGGTATCTACGAAACCTCAAATCTGCGCTAATCGCCTATCATGCGAACGATCACACGTCGTGGGACCAAAACCTATCCTGGATTCAATACGCTTTTAATTCAGCTTACCACGAAGGTCACAAGTCGACCCCGTTCGAGTTACTATACAAGTACCGACCAAACCACCCTTTGTCCACAAGATGAAATATACACGATCTGCTCCTCCGCAAATAACGGATAAGCAGATAAAGCGAATATGGAACAAAGCCCGCTCTAACTTAAGAGCAAGCTTAGAAAAATCCAGAAGATACCACGAGAAAGGTAATCATAGCAATTCAGTCAGGTACCAAGTAGGTGACTTAGTAATGTACAAGACTCACCCCACTAGTAGTGCGATTGATAAGACCACCTCTAAACTATCATTCCGATGGTGTGGCCCTTACCAAATCCAGAAGTACCTAACTCCCGTTACAGTAGCCCTGTGCGAACCTGCGACTCAGAAATATGTGCGGAGAACGCATACTTCACAACTAAAGTTGTATAAGAAGAAGAGACGGAATAGTATAACCCGAAATAGAAAAGGGAATACTAGGCAGTAAAGAAAATTATATTTCTGAAACCACGTGGAAAAATGTAAAACGTAGACTTTGGAAACGAGGCCTGATCAACCTGAGTTCCAGTTCTGCAAAGCATACATTAATGAATACTCATTAACTAGATGGGTACTAACACTCTTTAACTACATGAGTTACCTAGGACTCACAGAAGACAAGATAGAATTCTAAATAGTAAAGATTTAGAAAGTTACTCTACAGAAGAGAGAGTAAGACAACCAGAAACAAAAAACCGGTAGTAGATTTAAGTGATAGAGATAAGAAAGAGTTTTGTGTTTTAATTGTGTAAATATTAAGTGTAAATAGTATGTATAAAAAAAAAGGTAGTTAATAAGAATGTATAAAGTATACTGTGTTGTAACTAGATGAAATAACTATGTGGACAACGTTGTAAAGTGTCCAACAACTATGTGAAAGAAATTACACACACTAACCCCATTCATACTCCAAGTCCCCAGAAGTTTAAAAAAAAAAAATAAAAAAAAAACTCAACCGTACCGTGCAAATTAAGCGGTGGACTATGTGACGATTTAAATTGTAACAATAATCAAAAAATAAAAAATTTTAAAAATTAAGGTTGCGAGCCATTAAGCCATTTAAATCTCACTATAATAACATAAAAACCTGTATGTACTCAGTATGAGAGGAAGAAGTAATTAGTAAAACCAAAGAAACTTTAATAAAAAGACAAATTGTAAATAGTTATTATTTTCGTATTTAACCCTTGCTTGTTGTCAGGCGCTGACCTGTTAATTCCGGACTCGACATGTTTTCCGAGTCTTCTGTAATTTAGAATAAGATAAAAAACCTAATGTTAATAATTAAGAATCTGAAGACACAGATAGTCGCTAAAACAACTTATTTAAATTATGTATATTTATGTAGGGATAGTTTGTATAAATAAAAATGTTTACTTAAAGAGAGACAGGGACTATATTCTCGCGCAGTAATTGCCCCTCTACCATTTTGTTAGGTACCAGTCGAAGGGAGCAGAATTTCGCTCTCTCGCTATGTTGACTTCATACAGTACAGACGTACGAGCAAAAGCTCTTACACTATGTTGCCGATACTTTTGTTTTACTTTAATGTTGTATACAAGAAATTGCTGCTGAAAGCATATGTTATGTATTAATCAGTATAGTTATGTAAAAAAAACAAGAGACTTAAAGTGTAACACGAAATATAAAAATGGTGTAAAACAAGATGACTGCTAACTTCAAGAACTAACAACACTTCCAACATCATACCTGGAGATGTGAACTACCAGAACTTACAAACTCTAGTAGACCCGACAGAATATGCAGATCAGGACATCCGAGAATCTACAAGTACCATCGTAGAAGGTTCAATCTACCCTGCGGACTTTTGAGCCCTTTAATGACGAAGACCAGACCGAGATGATGACGGCGCTATTAAGGATTCCCAAGATGGACACCCCAAGACGAGGTTTCTACATACCAATTTAAAGGTGACTCGATAGCCTGTCTATCGAGGGTTACTAATACTTGTTACACAACACACCTTAAAAGAGACTTTTCAGAGACTATTAACTTTGTAAAGATTAAAAGATTAAATCTAAGAATTTTAATGTAACTATTCAAACATCATACGTTGTAACAGTTTATATGTTAATGTATCGTAGTATAATTCACGTAATAATACCATTCTTCAAATGGTTAAATTAAAGAAAGTCTTGCAAGCTAATATCATGAATTGAGTATAACTAAAAGTTTTAATGACTAAATACCGAAGGTTACCCGGATCCGAGGTATAGCTAAATAGAATCAATTTTGATCCCAAAGGTTAAAGAAAACATTCAAATAACTTTAGTTTAATTCGTAATGTCATGGGATCTGTCAGTAAATGTTTTTAAATGTCAAATAAAGAGAAGTCGTCTTGTCACACACATATAATGAGTGCGTAAATCAATAGTATACCTTCCCTTGTTTCCTTACACAGTTAGTAAGTAATTTGTTAAGTTAATTATTTGTGGATACATTTTGTTACAACGTAGGCAGCCCATCTAATTGACGGAGCTTAGTTAAGATGGGTTCCCTGGATTTGTAACGCGGCAATACGTTACATTGCCCTCAGGCTGGATGAGGCCGACTCCAGATCCTCCATCAACTCCCGCAACTCCCTCCACTTTTCCTGGCACAGTTCTATTTCCGCCGTAACATCGGTGACTTTAACAATGGACGTCGCCCCTCCGGAGGAGAGGGCGTCCCTTAGCTGCTTCCTCAAGGAAGCGACATCCCCTTGGGGCCTCCCACCCCGGGACTTAATCTCGAACTCGAGCTCGTGCTTGAGAAACAGGTCTGGATTAATTCCACTCATCCCCAAACCGCTCGAATAATCACCCCCACAAAACACACAATAATAAATAACAAGAAATGAAACTGGAAAACTTCGAGTACTGATCCTTCCTTCGAACAGACACCCGGGTTCTCTAGCGCTGCGGAGACCTGGCCCACTCCTGAACCAACTTCCTTGACACCACTGAAGGGAACAAGCAACGACCAACACGTACCTAACATACACAACACCTAACACCAATCACGACATACACGTCTCACCAACACATAGCTAGCAATCATAAATCGGCATCAAATTCCGAAACTTCTCCATACAAGAACTAAGTCAGTGACGGTACCGACTTCCGATCGGGCCATACCGCATCCCGCTAATGCCACACTCTATAATTCGACCTCGAATTACCAATATATTCTATCCCCCAGGCAACGCTTAAGACCCCCGGCCGTTCAACATCTCAAAATTTTCTAACTACGAGTACCTGTCCCGTGGTGCGATCAGACTCACAAGTTAAACAACCTAACAATTATACCTTGACGTACACATATAAAACAATAAACATGATACACCTTGGCCTATGTGTTAATTTCTTTGATTTTTGAAATTTCATTTTGCCCCAAATGTTTTCCGAGTTTGCAAGCCCCGTCACACCCAAGGACCCAAGGGTTCGACCGCGCTCTGCTACCATTTGTAACTCCTCTTTCAATTTTTTTTTTTTTTTTATAAAAAAAAACAATTTTTTTTTTTGAAAGAGGGGCCACTAGTTATTTAAAACTAGGCGGAAGGCCTAGAGAAGCAAAAAATGCTCTGGGTCCAGTGAGACGGGACTTGCAATTAAAACTCGGTCGGTAAACAGCAATAACAACCTTTTATTAACTTTCTTAATTTCCATTATCCATATTACATCTATATATATATTAATTACAATTCCCATTATTTGTTTAATACATCGTAACCCATAGAAATTTCAATATCCCCTGTAATTGCAATTATAACAATAGTCTCGATAAATAAATAAATCTCAATATATCAATAATCAATTTCAATAAATCAATTTCACTATTTCTTTTATGAATTTGCTAACTGCTATAATTTTTTTTTGTATTGTTCGACTAAGCTTTTCGTCATTACTGACATCTTCAGGTCTTAAACAATTGTTTGTTGTTTAAGACCTGAAGATGTCAGTAATGACGAAAAGCTTAGTCGAACAATAAAAAAAAAAAATTATAGCAGTTAGCAAATTCATAAAAGAAATAGTAAGGATGGCTGCTAATTTAAACAATACGAAGAAATCAATTTCAATTATAACAGTAATTAACATTCCTTCAAATAATTCACCCACATATATATATATATATCAATCTGGTTCATTATTTTAACACATAATATAACACACATATACCTATACATCACATAATCACAAACAAGTTACAATTATAAAGCCTGGCGCACCGCCTGCATATTTTATCAAATACATACATGAAGGTAGAGAATATCTGGGCTCGCCAGAATACCAAGAAACTACAATTATTACTTGAGGTGCCAGCACAGCCTGTATAAATTTTATAAAATTGTAAAATCTTTAATTTTATAAGAGTGTAAAAATTTAAAGCAAATCTGAATCGATCATAACAGCAACCCCTTTTACATTTTTAAAATGTCAGCAGACAGACTGAGAACAGTAACACTTCTTGAGACCACATTGTAATAAGTAATGATAATAGAACAATAATACTTAATCTTGTTAACAATATAATAATCTATAATATTTAATTTGTGATGAAATATCATGATAAGTTAAACTTGCTATAATGACAGGCGAAATGTAAAACTAGTGGATTCATATAATGCACAGAACATTTGTCCTAAAAAGGTTAAATGTTTGGAAAGAATTTATTCTTTAATCATAATGGTTTGATGATAAGCAAAAGTTAACCAGACAAGTCTAGCAAGCAAAAGCCAGAACCTAAGTTACAATAACAAGTACCGCCTGTAGGCTTTTATAATCTCAAAATATTAATAATATATGCCTTAAAAAATAAATTTTAATATCAGCCATCTGTGCATATATAAAATTAAACTAACAACAGGTTGTATACTAGCAGCTGTAGGAGTGTGCCAGAATAGGCCTGACCTGACCAGGTGAGACCAGTAGCAAACCTGCATGAAACGGCACCAGCAGGTGCATAACTTGTGCCCAGAAAACCTATTTAGAAATCAACACGGAAACGGCATGAAAAACCAAAACCCCCAGCCCTTAAATACAGGAAAATAATTAAATATGAAACCCCAGTAATATTCAGAAGCCCTCTATAAAAAAAGAGTTCATATCACCTTATCTGAAGTGGCTGTACCACATAGTCACTGGTAGCTAGCTCCCTCCTCGGCACAGGCAAGGTTACAGGTAGTTCATGGCTGGTGAAGGCGGCAGTACACCAGCTGTGGCCAGATCTCCGTCTCTAGGGCGAGAACCCTAAGGATTCAAAAAGATTAACAAACTGTCCACTAAACTTGCACCCTAGTCATGTATTTTAAACACCAGAACTGGAGCTCCCAACTAACTCAAAATAATGCAAAAAAGGTTTTTAAATCTGCATATTGTAATATAACAAAATATAAGGTGTATAACTGCTGTCTAAGTTCCACGTTGGAAACGCCAAATTTGTAAAGTTCCGTGTGTCTTCGTTAAGTCCTCACTGTTGGGCTAGCCAATTTTGTAACGATTACTTGTGGTTACAAAATAAAATCTGTGTGACTGCTGTTAAAAAATTTGAAATAAAAAAAATAATTTTATTTCAAACAAAAAATTTTGTTGTTTCAGTAAAAATATTTTTTGCGTAATTTATATTCCTAATATTTAAAAAATAATCGTGGTTATTGTTTGTGTTTAGAAATTGAATGGTATTATGTTTATTAGTGTAGTAGTGTCACTTTCTGTAAATTCGCTTTATGACAATCTGGTTAACTCCAGTCCTAGTCGAAAAACGGCTCCCTTCTTCTCCTTCTTCGAAGCGTTCGTTATTTCGTATGTACCGCCTTTCGGTTAGTCTGAGTTCTCGATTAATTTCTTCGTTAAGTATTTCAAATAGAAATTAAATCCAAATTGCATAAACAGAAAGTTTATTAACAAATTTTTTAAGTTATCGATAAGAATCGATATTACACAGCAGTATCGACTCACTCAGGGCCGGTCGATAAAAAAGTTACATTGATTATATATAATAATAGAGTTCTTTGAACGATTATTTAAGAATAGCCAGAGAAGGGTATGGACAGGAAAGTATAACACGTACAATGTTAAATTCCTTAATACTAACAAATACAATGTTATAATTGATAAATAAAGTTTATATAATAATTATTTCAAACCAAATACAGTCTAGAAATTCGCTGCCTTGCTGTGGTAAGAACGGCGACGAATCAAAATGGCCGACTGGCGCATGCGCAGTGGAAACGTCTAACCTCGACGAAATATTTGTTCAAATAAAGATGCCTTTTCTCCGTTTAAATGGTCTCAGCAATTGTTTATAATGGTTCTGGAGTTAATTGAGTGTCACTGGTGTATTGTTTAATAGTTCACTTGGTGTAAATGTTGTGATTATGTCGATCTCACTTTGTCTATATGTGTCGAGTTTAACCTGGTTTGTTCGTCTGTAAATTTTATTGTATTGGTGTTATTTTAATTAATTAGGCGTGTGTGGTTCTGTTTATTGGTGATACACTGTTCATTGTTTAATTTCACCGGTTCACAAATTAAAACACTCAAAATAAAAATTTATAAAAATTTTCACCGAACTCGGTTCAATTATAAGACGCCATTCATAGGTTATATAAAGCAACGATCTCGTTTAAGTACACTCTTCAACGGATAATAATGAACTGTTCTCATTTCCTTCGTCTCCTGAAAATCTTAGCCAATTTAATATATATTATACATTGTTTCAAATTATCTTAGCTTCCGATACATTTTATTTGAATACATTATACTCGGAAAATATTTTCGTTATTAATTAACTGTATGAAATACTAAATACATATTCGGTTTCTTTATTCCATTTTGCTCCTTTTGATACTAATTAATATAGTTCTACAAAGTTTTTATTTAAAAAAGTTATATTTCTTACATTTTGGAAAGCATGTTCAAATATGTGTTTCCTGTCTCTGAGCAGATAATAGCCATTTTCTCTGATATAATTATTATTCTATTGAATCTGAAATTGATATAATTGTCTATTCTAACTTAATTTCTTGCAATTTAGTTTATTAATTATTGTTTTTAAATACAATTCATTTATCTATGACTCCTCCTCTGATAATGTTAGTTAGTCCATTCCATTTTTATTTATAATTTTACTTATCTGCTGACCATATCTTTATAAAGTATTAGTTACATGGTATTACTATATGGTGGGTTTATCTTACATAAATATTATCAGTTTAGTTGGTTTATAGGATTAGATTTGTCAATTATTTTGTAGTCTAACTTTATTATATGGCCTAGATTTGATCTGTTGCTATTTGCAAAGTTTTTACTAATATAGTTAGTTTGTACCCTTCTCTGACTTTCTATTCTTATATAATTTATTAACAATTTGTTCCTTGCTATTATAACATTGAATATTGATTTTACAATTAACATATAACACTTATTTACTATTAAACCTGGTACTTTGAATCATACCTTTTTTTGTGTACTGATTACACACAGTAACATAATAAAAACATTTTATAATATAGGAATGGTATTTACCTTTAGATATTGTATTCCCAATTTAAATTAATAACAAAATAACCTTTTACAACTACAATCCTGCTCAATACTAAATCTTATTTCTATAGTTAATGTTTGGAACTAGGAACATAACATATTGGTTCCATTAAATGTTCAACCTCTTCTTAAAACTATTTATTTACAGTGTGATCTGTACTTCCCAATTTTAAGGATGTATTCCCCGTCACTTTATGCTAAACACAAGCTATCTGTTTATTATTATTCATTCTATGGAATGTTCTAATAAACAGTGGCATTTCATTAGAAATATTATTCCTTGCTCCTTCACCATATTATTTAAGTAACTATTATTATGACGCTGTTCAAAAACACTTAAAGTTATTTACTTGCATGGTAACTCATGTACCTTTTCAAAGTTTATTGATTATAATTTAATAACTTGCACTTGTGCCTGGTTATTTATTGATATTATCACTAGTCCTTTTATAGTTTTACAATAGGAAATATTTAACCATGGGGGGACTGTTAAGATTTGTCTATATAAACTATACAATAACTTTTTTGGGTGCACTGTTACTTAATACTCTAAACACTTTTGGTTTTTATCAATTTTACATTAGTATATGGTTTTTTGGGGTGTTATACTTTCTTTTGGGACATTCATTTATTTTTGGGGTTGTTTGGCTTTCTCCCTATGGGGTTTCTATTGGGTATTGTTCGAGTTTCACTTCCTTTATTCTATTTGATCTTCATTGGTTTCTTATTCTTCAGTATATTGGTTTATCCTATATTTCTTCTTTCTTCGTTCTTGGTTCTTCAGTACCATTTCGCTTTATATTCTTTTGTTTACTCTGGTCTGTTTTCTTTGTCTGGGTATCTTCATTGCCTGCTTCTATCCTACCTGGGTAATATTGTTATTCAAATTTTAGTTTTCTGGGTTTTTAATTTGTAGTATAATTATATTATTTGCAGATTTTTTCTTTATGTTTACTTTTCTTGTTATTATAATAATTTATAGTGCTTTTTAATTGACTCTCATTTGGATATTCCATATATTTGAATTTTATTAATGATCATTTAGTAATTGCTTTATGTGGATTATCTGTCATGCTACAATATGAATTATTTATAACTCCAAGATAATCATGAACTCATAATAATCATAATATGTGCATAGTAAAGAGGCACGCACACCGGCTTCAACCAGCGGCGACATAACCAAACATGTTCTCAGCCACCTCGCCACGTGGCGATACAACAATCGCAATTTTGCAAATAATGAACACTCTAAAGGCCCGCTCAGCTACATACAATTAAAAGAATTACAGTACTTCATCTAGGGCGGTCTTAGAAATTACCTTTAACTGATTTAATTAAAAGAAAGTTCACACTTCCGGTCACCAGTGCGTGTTCATGCATAACCGACAAGATACAGTTCTCTCTAACGTACTTAATTTAGTTACATCTTTATATTAGGCTGAAAGAACAATGATTAAAACAATTACAGACGGTATCCAAATACTATAACATCGATTAAATCTCTTAATACACACACACGTCTGATCGAACCACGAGCATTCTAACGTTCGCATCTGGTTGAATACATTTTAAATTTAAGTATTTCCTTACTACCAAATCATTGTATACAATTCTATAATGCACTTACCGGGAAGTCTCAAGCACTTACCCTGCCATCAAAGATGAGAAGAAATCACACGAAAATTCTCTGCTGAACCGAGGGAGGAAGCGATGTATTCGTAACGAGAGCTATGCGGTGACTGATTCTCGCAACGTGCACGGAAATGCACCCCAAATTCGGCCCGCTAGATAGCGTGCACTGCCGGACAGTGCCATACAGATATCGCCTCGCTCACTGACATTGATAACTAATCGAAATTTATTATTATTGGAAATATAGTATTTGTATTTCCTCGAGCGCCGTGTTATGCAAACACCGGCACAATTCATCTTCCTTATTTTTCACCTATCAAATTATGTTTAGTTAAACGTAACTTAGAATATACATTAAATAATATTTTATTAATTAAAATTTTATTTTCTCCTTTCCAACAAAGTAAGAGTTTATTTAAGGGATATTTCAGTTTCTCCCGAACTGCACCAGTGGAAAAAGTATAGGCATCATGAGGCGCGCCATCTGCCTTTCAAGCGTTAGATGACTTAGCGGCTGCATTTCGCTTTACACCTTTCCAAGCAAATTAACATGTATCACGATCATGGCACGAGAAGAACGCAATAGGGAGAATTTTGTTGCCTCAAAAGATGATGCCTTGTTACTAGGTCGGTCAACCGAGCAAGATGTTATAAGTTGTTAGAGAGCAGCAGATTTCCGGTACTAGGGGGCAAGGTTTTTTAAGACAATGTTATTTAAAATATACCTATGTGTTTATGTTTTTATGTTACGCAAAATATTATTGTTAAACATTTATCTCTTAGTAATATCGTACATTTTAGCGGACGTTAACTGAAGCCGAACAGAATTGTTTCCACTTGATGTTTTTGTACAACAAGAGTTTTGAAAAGTTCTACATCCTCAGATTCTACACAGAAGCAATGACCTTTACAGGATAAACATACAAAAATGGAAATAAGTAACCACCGTATATTGGAAAAGGTAGATTTCTTTGGTACCGTTTCAATCGTTTCTATTCCCTTTACGTTTCATTTCTTTCCTCTCTGTGCCAAAACATATCAATTAAATCAGATCATGGATTTCCGTGGCCAAGACTCCATTCATTAAGAAGAGATCACTATTGACCAACAATTTGAAGTTGGATTTGCGAGAGAGGCTGATATAGTGTTACGTTTAGAACATTCCTACATACGGTGCGGAAACATGGACTGGTCAGTATTTTGGGTGAATAATTTATTTCGTAATCGAACTCAGACTATCGCGTGCGTGACTCTCACGCCCTTTGCAACGTGCTCTCGCTGTACACACCGCTGTTGGTCTCGCCTGAACCTTCTAACGAGCAGCTCTCGTTGGGGACTCTTTCAAGCATTTGGGGACCAACATACAAGCAGTTTGAAAAACCAAGTTTCATATATTGGCCCACAGCCGTATAAGTTATTATTATTCTACGATAACGCAGCTAATCCCTATTTTCCCTTCAATACTTTCTTCCTACAGGAACCTGCTTCCCCTTTTCAGACTTTTTCAGAGCTTGAGATTTATTAAATAGTAAGCCGTATCTATGTATTTTATATTTTTTAACAGCACACAATTCGCTCCAGCCTCACCACAGGGTTACATACATTAAAACATAAACTTTTACATTACGTGGGGTTACCGTAATTTTTCACGTAACCCAAAAAGCCTATATGGACACTGTGAAAAATGTAGCAGAAATACTTTAAAAACTTTGAACTCTATTACTCAAAAAACGGAAAAAGTAAAGTAATCAGACAAGGGTAACAAATAGAGAGGCTGTAAGAAAAGCAGACGAGAAGAGTACATCTCGTCATAGGAAAGAAAACTGGACCGACACATCCTGTAAACAAATTTCTTGCTGCATGATGTTACTGAGAAAACGTTAGATAGGTCTCCAGAGCTTAGAAGAATAAAAACTTAGTTCTTGGAAGATTTAAAGGAGGAAAGAAAATACTGGTAACTGTAGGGGAAAGCCAACCATAAGGCAAGGAGGAAAGCGAAATTCGCAGATCAAGGAAAGGAATCTGGCACATGAATGAAACCAACGTGCTGACCTCTCGTCTACCTTAAACGACGGAGATCTGTTCTAATTCCATATTTCATAATTCCATAGTGTGTCTCGTCTTGATTCACGCTACATGAGAAAATGCTGCCTACCTTAAAGCCTTGAAGTCTTTTAAGTCATAGATAAGCCAGAACAGTCTAATTTCTGGGGCTCAGTGGATTTTTTATGTGTAATTTTTACTAGATACTAGCCGGCTCCAGAAACGACAGGAGTATCTTGCTCTATTGACTCAACGTAATTGTAATTTTTGAGAGGCGTTCAAGATTATACAGCACAAGAAAAGAACGTTTGAAGTTCAGTATTTTGATTCACTTTAATGTTAAATCTTATTTTAGAGTTTTGCTGTTGTTAATTTAAGAGATCTGACGGATTATATGAGACCTAGACTATTTCTTGCTCTGAACGATTAAGTATAGAGATAACATTTAACAGAGACATCTTCATTAACTTCCATCGCTTTGCTAGGATAAATAACCGTAAAAAAATCGCGCTTGTACGAGTGTAGAGTAAAACATTTTGGCTCTGACATAGAGATAGCGCTACTATGCTCATTATTTTGATAATTTTGTATAATTTCATCTTTTGTAGCCTTAGTCAATGATTTGTTTATTATTAGTGGCACAGTCCGCCGCTGTAAGTGCCTCGGGCATCAGTGGATAGACCTGAAATTCATGCTATGATTAAATTTTTTTTTAAGGTTTAACTTCAACCGGTACAAAAAAGGAGTAGGTTTCAACGTTGAGGATTCTTCTCCATCGAATACAACGGTTAAGCGCTGGGTTGCTAAATTTAAAATGCGTCGGACAAGCACAACTGGCGACCCACGTGTTGGACGCACCATTGAAGTGAATACGCCAGAAAAAAAAAGAAAAAAGCCATATGGCTTTGGAAGACCATATAATGAAAGTGTGGGAGATAGCTGAGACTGTTGGTAGGCTATATCAATGGAACGTGTGTGCCGTATCTTACACGAACATCTGTGTATGACAAAGCTATGTGCTAGATGGGTGCCGCGTTTGCTGACACTTGACGAAAAACAGTGTCCAAAGGATTTTTCAACCGATTGTTTGGCTCTATATGCGTGCAATCCAACCAAATTTTTGTGTCGGTTCATAACCATCGATAAGACTTCTGTAACCTCTCTATGCTTTTAGTATTGATTTTGTTTCCTTTTTTTTTTTTTTTTGAAAGAGAGGTTACAAGTTATTTAGAACTAGGCCAGAGCCTAGAAAAGCTAAAATTGGGCTGGGTCCAGTATGATGGGACTTGCAAATGAAACACTGAACTTAAGATAACAACAATTTATTGTTCTTGGCCAGTACAACCTATGAGCTTCTAAAGGCCAGATAAATAAGTCTTTTGATCGTTAAATATAATTTCATTAATATGTGCCTTGCCCAAAAGTTGAACAAGGAATAGTAACTATTAACAGCACTAAGTATTGAATAATTATTAATAGTTGAACCATCATTCACTAACAAAATCATGGGATGTTACATAAATAACAAATTGTAGTTATAGAATAATACAATTAAAAAATTGGCACATAGTATCGACCTGCAAGTAATCACTTTTTATAACAAGGCATAAATATACAGAAATATACACAGGCATAATCAACATGACAAGTAACAATTATACAAAACAACACACACATATAATTAACATCAACAACGTTTATATTTAAATAACCCATCACATGTTCACCCTGGTCATCAGCGCATATAATAATCTTGTTCAACACCCATAACCCCCTTACTGTTTAATTAATAGGTGACTAAAACCCCCTCCCCAAAACTTCAATTAAAATATCCCAGGAGTGGAGCAGACATGCCCCCAAGTTTTAACAAGATAAGTGTTAACTGAATGTTCTCTGTAAGCCATGCGACCCGCGCACAAATCCCATGCCGATATTTAATAATCAATTAAATCCCATCAATTACTATAATGAAAAGTGGCATCACAAGGTCAACATGGATGTCCGGTTGCCCAACTGCATTTTATGTTTCTTTTTTACCTTCAAAACAGAATATAGAAAAATAGTGGAATTTGACCACCATGAGTATTCATAACTGACATTGATCAATCTTGTGTTGTCTTATGGTTAACTAATTGTTATAGGGAGCAATTACAATTATGGTTACAAAATTTGCTATGGTAAAATACAATCTGTGACAATGGTAAATTTTAAAGTGTGCAAATTATCTAAACAGTGGAACAGAATTTGTAATACAGAATATAAGTCATAAGAGTATTAAGTCAGCTCACAGTGTTACAAAACTTGACTACCGGCAGGGTCAGGCATTGGACGGGATCTAGCAAGATCTGACATAGACAGGCTTGCAGTGGACGTCTCCAACGGGAGTCGACCACGGTTTAAAACCACCCCCCCAGATCATGAATGAATAATAAAATACGTGTCCACATGGAGCAACATCGTTAACATAACCATCCCAACATGCTTAAAACAGAAATAGAATGAGATACAACTCTATCTACCGAACTCCCCTCGACCCGGGCGGTGCGTGACCCCGGCCGAGTTTTCACTCTCAGAACGAGATATACATGATAGTAATTGAGGAGGCGTAAGCCTTACAAAATACAATTAAAATATTCCACCCATTGTCCGTAACTAACTGTCCACACTGGAACGTTTCATGAAAGTCTCACCGAGTACTTCGGCCACAAGGTTTAGGTTAAAAATGGTTAAATGTCACCTGGTTTGAAGGGTGCATGTTGAGGGCTCAGTAGTGGGTGTCCAGTCCATCCTTCCGGCTGACACAGCTGACGAAGGTTTTAAGTTACATCGTCGGAGGCAGTTGTTCGGCCATCCTTCCAGAGCGGGGCAGATTCCCGGCTACCCCGGAAACCCTGCACAATTATATCTGGGATTACTCATAGGTTCATGAAACACACACACTACCACATTTACCCACTGACATAGCATGGACTGTCCGGTTTATAAACTCGAAAAAATTGCCTAAGTCAAGAATCCCATTGAATGTGGTAAATCACTTCAAAAATAACTTCATTAAATATGTTACTATAGACTATGTCTAAATATAGTCACTCCATAATGATGATAATTTTAATTAACCTTTATGCAAAAGTTTTCATGACGCACTTACAGGAATTGGCAACTTTTAACAAGTTCGTGACATATACAGATATCAGAAAATTACTGGCTTACGCCCCATCTTAGTTTAGTTAATTTAGTAGAAGCATTACTGGATTAATATAAAACATAATTATATCCTTAACGTTACAGTCAATTAACCAGGGTTGAGATAAAGCATACATAAAACAAATTATAACCTGAAACTCGCCATGCGCTAAAGGATTCACTGCAATGTATATCTCAACGCATCCACTTTAATATTAAATAAAACAAATTTGTTTTTATAAATAATTAAAATACATATTTTAATGGACTTACCGGAGGTCACGTAGCTTTCTACTTATTCATAGAAGAAGCTGGGAGACGAAAACTGTTCAATCTACTCTGCCAGCCGGAGACCAGAATGTGAAGCGCCGAGCGTCGTATTTGGAACTGAACTAACTGGCTCTTGAAAAAAACCGTATGCAACAGCAATAGGGCGCGCGCGAGGCGAGCGGCGGAGGGGTAATTCACAATGACAAAGTCCAATTGACCGTAGCAAAGGACAACTTCTTTCGCGTCGACAAATACGTAATTTCTTTAATAAAGCACAATATAGATATCGGAAGATCGCCGCGTTTTCCAAAACGCGGCACACTTCGGTCCACCACAACTCTTCTGAGACCAAAAAAACAGTTAAAACAATGGACCACGAAAGGTGAACCAAGTCCAAAAAGGCAAAGACAATTCCTTCTCCTGGTATGGCGACTGTTTTGGGACGCACGTGGATTACCTTAAAAAGTAGAAAACAATTAGTAGGGAGGATACTATGCAAACTCACTGCACCTTATAAACGACGAAACAAGAATAAACGGCTACATTTAGCGAAAAGGAAAGTTCTGTTTCACCAAGACAATGGACCATCTCACAAGTCAACTGTTGTGATGGCTAAAATCAAGGAATTGAAGTTCGAATTGCTTCTTCGCCTACCAATTAACCCCGATTTAACCCCGAACAACTTCTACCTCTTTCCTAACCTCAAAAAATGGCTCAGTGGAAAAGATTTACTAACGACAATCGAGTCAGCAATGCTGTAAATAGCTACTTTGAATATCTCGAAAAATCGGCTTCTAAGTCTCTCATAACCCCTCTAGAACATCGCTAGAAAAAGTGTTTAGAGCTAAATAGAGATTATATTCAGAAATAAATACAAATTATTCCAAAGAACTGTTGTTTTCCTATTCAGACCCGTAACGTTTTACCCTACCCTCGTATTTTGACAGTAGTTGTAGTTACTATCCAATGTACAAACTGCTTACACATAATTACGTTGCCTTTAATAACTGACATAGGCTTACAGTTCGTTTTAATATTTATATTAAAAATGATTAAAGTAAAATTTTTGTTTGATGCGCGCGCCCGTGCGCGCGTGCGTGTGCGTGTGTGTGTGTGTGTGTGTGTGTGTGTGTGTGTGTGTGTGTGTGCGTGCGTGCGTGCGTGCGTGCGTGCGTGCGTGCGTGTGTGTGTGTGTGTGTGTGTGTGTGTGTGTGTGTGTGTGTGTGTGTGTGTGTGTGTGTGTGTGTGTGTGTGTGTGTGTGTGTGTGTGTGTGTGTGTGTGTGTGTGTGTGTGTGTGTGTGTGTGTGTGTGTGTGTGTGTGTGTGTGTGTGTGTGTGTGTGTGTGTGTGTGTGTGTGTGTGTGTGTGTGTGTGTGTGTGTGTGTGTGTGTGTGTGTGTGTGTGTGTGTGTGTGTGTGTGTGTGTGTGTGTGTGTGTGTGTGTGTGTGTGTGTGTGTGTGTGAAGATACTGATGATATTATAAGAAAAACTCAAATACAAAAATGTTTAATTGAATAAACTTGTTCATTGAATTCACAAATTAATAATCGCTTGTACGTGCTCAAAGTGGTATCGGCGTTTTCTAAACAGCTCGTGCAATACAATTAATTAATAAATTATGGTACAACTCACGAGAAACGATTAAATATAATAAAATTAAATGCTCAGGGATTTAGCACGGTTATAAAATTTGGAAGTGAAATACAGCTTTATAAAATAACGTTCCTTACGTTTGTCAGTATATACAAAAATTACATGCGAAAAAGACGGTCATATATGGAAATAAACTTTCTACACGAATGTATCTTATGATCTAGAACAAGCCATTTTATAGACAAAACCATTTACTGAACAACGCAAACATTGAATCATGTCCTTTTGTCTGAGAACTAATTTGGAGTTGGAGTAGACGTTCTACGACGTCATTTAAAACATAACAAACAGGTTTTTCTGCCTTTAATTGCCGTGTATTTCTCATACTGCATAATTTCACTAAAGAAGCCTTTTTACTGCAATATGTTGCAATTTCTCACCTCTCTACTGTAAGCGAGAAATTGATTATAAAAATATAATCATAAATTTTCATTCCTTGCTTTATTCATGGTGTGTCAAATACTTATAAAGGATCGGAAACAAAACTGACACTCTCAAGAACTTAGGCGAGAAACTTAGGATACGATGCCATGCGTCTCGATAACGGATGGAAGTATGCGATCGCGCGCCATCCCCTGACATACATCAACGCAACGGAAGGGGCCGCACAAAGTCTACGACTAAGTGGGGCTCCGTCACGCTTGGTTAGTATAGTTTCTGTTTTCTGTAAGTCATGTTATCTAGGAGGCAGATAAAGGCATTAGCTGCCCATTTACTTTTAAAAAGAGTGCAAAAGTTAAGAAGTCGTAGATGGTGGGTTCATCCTACAAATCGAAGGCGTGAGGTGTACGGAGAATATCATAAATTGTGCGAGTAACTGAAACGTTTCCCTGAACGATACGTAAAGTATTTTCGCGTGCAGAAAATCAGTTCGAAATTTTTCATGCTCTTATTGAGAACAAAATCCAGAAATAAAATACGAATTACGGGAGAAGTATTACAACGAGAAACGCTTAGCTGTGACACTGAGGTAAGAACAGTTATTCATTTAGTTAATTATACGATATCCTAAATATTTATCTATGAACGTCTTACACTAAATATAGTAATTATTTTCAGAATAAAATTTCTTTTGTTACCTCTGTCCTGGTTGAAAGAAATACAAAGCTTGAAGTTTTAACAAAACTGTTCGACTTTTCTTTGAATCACAAAATGTTTACAGAGCAAAATCATTCTAGGTGACTTATAATTTTTACTTTGTAGCTTATACAAATGTTAATGTTGTATTTAACATTTTATGTTTCAATTTTTTTTCTTTTAAATTGTGTATGAAATAATATGTCATTGGAATGAAAAATAATCAAAACTTCTAATGAATCCTTTAATATTTTATTTATAAATGTATAATAAAATCTAGTAATTAACAGAAAAGTACATTTACAGTTACAAAAATGACACAAATGGTTCATTGAATCTTTGTGGCCTTATTATATCATTTTTCTTCTTCTTTAGCATTCTGCCTCAGTCACGTCTGTGTCACCACAGTCTCCTCCAGTTTTGCTATGTTTCTCCTTCTTTTCAATGTATATCTACGAATTGTATTATCATTTTACTATTAGAGTTTCTACTGTTTAATCTATTTTATCTTTTTTAAGTTGTATCTTACTTTTAACTTTTTATCCTGTGATAGTTGTAATAACTAATCCTCTCGCCTTTATCCTTTAACGCACGCTTCAATCAATTTTCATAACCATTCAACATGCCTTTCATTCTTTTCCCTACCTGACAGGTTAATAATAAGCGTCGTGTTTTTCCATTTTAATTTCCATCCTTCAAAAAGTTATCAAGATCTAATTGGTCCTTTGATCCCAGTTATGCTTTCCTTGGTCCACTCCCACCCCTCTCAACACTACAAGGTTTTTTGACCTGGGGTATTTGAATAGGAACATTTAAACATAAAAATAAACTTTTTAAACTTTATGCTGTTGAAATTTATTATAATAAGCTTTACGCAAAGCTAATTCATTTGCATACGCGTATTTTAATACCAAATTTTATTTGATTCGTTATAAAAAACTATAAACTAATGAAAAATAATATCGATTCAGATTTTAATCGTTAAAAATAATTACTGTTTGTTTTTCTTTGAAGTAAAATGAATAAAATTTTCTGTTTACTGATCTGAATAAGGTTTATTTACATGTAGCAATCCAAATAGGTGTTTAAATAAAGTAAAATGATCTTTCCCTCTAAAACCAAAAAAACATTGAACACATTTATAATAGCAAAAAGTTTTAGACATCATTTTTTTACGGCGGTTATATTCATTATTGGAATAACTACGACAACGGAAAACAATTTTTAACGTAATGAGAAACGCCGAATTCGTAGGATATCGTGTTTTAATTAAAGAATCAAGTCAGAAACAAAAACCAGCACAAGTACTTTTATTAATCATCATCGGCATTCCACAATTGGTATTCAATCGATTGCATAGTTCAGCCCGTGAAATATGCGATACTAATTAAACCAATAGCTTTAGAATAAGTTATTCATTTGAATACATCCGCGCGCGCGTGTGCGCGTGCGTGTGTGTGTGTGTGTGTGTGTGTGTGTGTGTGTGTGTGTGTGTGTGTGTGTGTGTGTGTGTGTGTGTGTGTGTGTGTGTGTGTGTGTGTGTGTGTGTGTGTGTGTGTGTGTGTGTGTGTGTGTGTGTGTGTGTGTGTGTGTGTGTGTGTGTGTGTGTGTGTGTGTGTGTGTGTGTGTGTGTGTGTGTGTGTGTGTGTGTGTGTGTGTGTTACCGGACCATGACTAAATGGATCGTTCAGAATAAAATTATTATACTGTGTGATTCAAAGATAGAGACCTTACTGTATCAAAAGAATGGAGTCTTTAATACTTACGAGAATTATGTATTTAATCATGAATTTTAAAATTTAAGTCAATGATCCAAATGTTGCTTCGAGCGCTGAAGGAAAATAAAAGGTTATAACATGAACAATGATAGCACAACACCACTAACTAAAAAATGACTAAGACAATGACAAGGACTAGACCCAATAGATTGGACAAGGTGAGACAATAACAATAATCCAAACCACAATATGACTACCATTATGAGAGCCCAAATATTAACTAAATAATGTATATAAAATAAAAGTACAAAATTAGATAGGGCAATAAACAAAATGTGTCTATAGAAAAGATAAAAGAATGGGAAATGTAAAATCCAAGGTATGAATAAAATATAGAATGTTAAATAATAAGCTATCAAAAGCCACTAAAATAAAATGAACCTGATCAACAATAGTTATTAGTAAAGAGGTGATAAATGAAATAAAAGTTTGATAATCAATAAAAAACCATTATAGGACCCAGTGATAGTAGAATAAACTACATAAACACTAGTTAAAGAAAATGCAGTGTAATTAACTATAAAATAATAAACTGGTAATAACAGACTATAAGTAATATAGTAACCCAGTGATAGTAGAATAAACTACATAAACACTAGTTAAAGAAAGTGCAGTGTAATTAACTATAAAATAATAAACTGGTAATAACAGACTATAAGTAATATAGTAACCCAGTTATAATAATTTGTTAGTATAGAATAAGTAGGATAAAAGATATATTGTGTTATTGTTAAGGAATGTTATAAAGTTATATAAAAATCACATAGAAAATAAATATAAAAAAAGTAATATGTTAGATCGAAAACAGAGGGGAGTTAGACACTATATTCTCTTAAATGAGTTAATAAGGGAATAATAGTGCATAGTTAATGTTCAAGTTTGCTATAGATTTCTTTGATGGTAAATAACCAAAGTATTGTTAGATGGCAAATTATGTTAAAACAAAATCTTTAAAACATGTAAAAAATTCAGATACAGGCATGGACCTATAAAGAGGTATTGAATAGTTATATAATGTTATGTGATGATTAAAAACAATCAAGTGTTATGAGTTAAGTTAGTTTGTTTCAGGAATAATATATGGTAACATATAAAATTAACATAAATAACTGTAAACAATTGTTATAAGTATAGGGTAGGTGAATTAGTAACTCTAGGCATTAGGCTTAGAACTGATGAGCAGAATTTTAAGATAAAACAATAGCCAATAATAAAATAAAGTATATAATCTGTTCAGGCCTCAAAGTAAAAGTGTAGGGTACAAAACTGGATAGATAATAATTAGTTTAAAGGTAATTAACAAAAGAAATACCAAATTTAAAAATTTGTAATCTGTTATAAGTTGACCAAAGGTATCTTTGAGTGGTATCAAAATAATTTGTAAACAAAAAGCAAAATAATGGTGTTATTGTATTTAATATTAAAAGTAGTATAAGGAAGTTATAATACTTTAAAAGATATTAACAATTTTGTATAGAAAAACGTTAGTTTGATATAACAATGTTATAAATTATCAGCCAATGGGAATTAGTTTTTTACAGGGAGTTCCCATGACAACGAAACCTTCTTACATACAAAACCGTTAATAAATTTTCATTTCATTATTGAAGTTTGAGTAAGGTGGATGTATGAAGCCCACAAAGACATAAAAAGAAATAAATCAGCCTATTTTATCTAAGGCACTGGTTAAGAAGATAAACTAAATAACAATATAACACTAATAATAAAAAATAAATAAATTCAACCAAAGAAATTAAAAATAACCTGGAGAAATTGCTGAAGAAGCCCCAGTGAAGAATTAACAACCCACAGAAGGAAGAATATAGATGAACACCTAACTGGACCCTGAAACCAACATTAGCCAGTAGGACTGAGGGAATTTAAACACCGTAACCGGTCCATTAACGAAAATTGAACTTGGAATTCACCGAACTACCCAAGAAAGGACAAGCAGCAGTATTCAGGAGAAGGATTACCCCGGACCGATGAGACGAAGGATCGTTAAGTATATTTAAATACCTAAACCGAAAAAACACCAGACACTCAACAATAATTGAACTAACTTTTTCACTTCACTAATCACTTTAATAAACTTTTGAACTTAATTTTATTTCACAAACGCCTCAACTAGAATAAATATATCAATCCAACTTTGATTTTTCATGAATATGTTTTAAAAACGAAAGGTTTGCTAAGCATCAATAACCTATAAAGCACTAGTTCCCACATCGGTAATTTATCACTATTATTTAAGTATATCACCTGTTCAATAATATTTATAAGGTATATTGTAAGATTTTGTACTTTTATTAGTCTGTATAACAACATTTTCTGTAGTCAAAAGAACTTTCGACCTGAAAATTAAATAAACGAAGAAAACTAAACGCCATAGCAGTGAGTCTACATACGGACGTAGCGGACAGAATAGCCAACCGCGAAAAATTAAACATGCCGGCGCAAGAATAAGCATTATATTTTGAAGAAATTGTAATTATCGAACCATATCAATAACTGTTAATAAAACTTCGTACACACTTTAAACTGTATGTTTGACTTTATTCAAGGTAATATAAAAGTTTGAGCAATAAAAATATAGAATAATAAACTTTACGAATACGATTCACTAAGCAGTGTTGGTCAACCAGACGGCGAAGCAGTAAATGCGAACTGAACGGCCGAACTGGTGTGTAAACATTAGACATTCGTAAATCGTTTGCAAACGTAAGTATTTATACAAACGTAATAATCGGATTATTACAATATAATAATTAGTTTTTCTAAAAAAGGTTCAATTGGAAGCTGAGGCTATATTGACAAAGAAGGCATTTAAATACCTAGGAACGAAGTATGTGGAGAGCATTCCAAGCTCTCCTACTGGGACCAAATCAAATACGCAAGGGATAAAGTGGCTCATATCACGACACGAGCAGCCTTGTGGCCAATGTAGGTCCCACTGCAAGCAAGAAGCGATTGTTGATTTGAGGCGGTCACTGAATCCATCCTTCTGTATGGTTGCGAATCTAGGCCGATGCACTAAAGATGGGGAAATACAGGAGACGTATGGCATCGGTACAGAAAAGAGTAGCCCTCACAGTAGTATCCCCTTATCGGACAGTGCTACAACCAGTAGGCCTGGCGATAGCTGCAGTGGTTCCCATAGACCATTCGGTACAAGAGCGAAAGCATTTATACGAAAGAAGAGATGAAATGCGGTGAAGTATAAAGCCAGGGAACCTATCCTCCGGCACTGGCAATGGAATACGGAGGACAGAGAATGATGGACCTGTAAGGCTCATACCGAACTTGAGGCAATGGATTGATCGCCAACACGGTGAGGTTAACTACCATCTGACACAGTTCCTCAATGTTCCTGGTAATTTTAACGCCTACTGCCACAGAATGAGAAAGGAACAAAGCCCAGCCTTCCAGTATGTTAACCCTCCCGACGAAGATGACTTTTCAAGTGCAGTAGATTCACAAGAGCGAGGATCCACTAGAGATGGAACTCGGGTAGTTCATACATACCCAAGGGAGTAGTTGAGATTATGCTTCGTGTCAAAGAGGAATGGGACTGCATTTCTGCATTTATTCAGTGGGCCCTACAAGAAAAGAACAGACAGGCCCAACTTGCATCCAACGAGCAGTAGCACATAAGGAACAATTAGAAGAACCGTGATAAGAGCGTAATTGCCTTCATCCTGAAGTAACACGCGAAGTGGTTAAGTGGTTCAGATATCAATGTCTGAATTGAGGTGGGTTTTTTAGTGGGTTAGCGTCCCAAACACCAGGGGACAGACGATTTCTGTTGATGGTGCGTAAAGCATTTTTCCTCTCTTAAATACAATTAAGTTTTTCAATATTCTGTTGCCGTCGTCGTCGTCGTCGTTGTTGTTGTTGTTTATTACAAACAGTTTACTGCTTTGATTTTGATTACAAAACTAAAATATCTTTAATATGATCCGGCAAACGGTAACTGTAAACGTAAGCTGTAAAAACATTGTCTGTTTCCCATTATGAAAGTTGTCAGAAGCATTCCCTTCTTAAAGAATCTATTAAAGTAAACAACGTTTAGATTGAATGTAATCCAAATGTTAGGACGAATTACAATGTTTGAACAGTCAAATAATTTTCTCTCAAGAAAAGGTTTTCTCTTACTTTCTAAATGATACTTTGTTTATTCAAGTTGGCTGCACGAAATGATATAGGATAACGCTTAATTTTTCCCTATTGCGATATGTAAGGAAAAGAATTTCTTTATATGTCAGCAGCATTCGGTTTAACACTCCCTGTAATTTTGACAAGAAATTCCTGTTGTTTCATACCTTCCTACCATCCAAACTCAACTAATAGAGAAATATAGTAAAAGGTCAAACCGTAAGGGAGCGGAGTTGATAAATACGAGATACAGAAAAATTTTGTGTTCACGAAGACAGCTCAGAGATGAAGGAAGGAGGACGTACATGAAATTTATCTTGTTTGCAATAGGGACAACAACAGTAATGTGTAAGAAACAAATATTGCTGTAAAATTTGATTTGAAAGAGGGGTTACTCTCTTGTCATTTAGGCTTACATATGGTGATATCTGAATACCTAATTATGTTTAAATCAGGTAACTACATATTAGCTATGTTTGGTTGAGTGACAAAACTTAATTAACAGTTTTTGTTACTGGATTTTAGATTTACAAATATCGATACCACGTATTGTATACTATTTTTAATTACTTCTGATAAACGTTTTCGAGCGTTTCAGCTATCTTTTTGTGATCTGAAGATGTGCTGAAACGCTCAAAGGCGCTTATTGGAAGGCACTGAAAATAATGAACAGTAAATTTGTAACCACATATATTCTATATGAATAAACCAAGAGACTTCTATATTTGCAAAAACCAAAACTATGTATGTTGAAACTATGAACTATAAATTCAAAAATAAAATTACAAACTTCTTATCAACGTCTCTCTTCTTTTTTTTAATTTTACAGTTAAAGAAAGAAAATTATGTTACTTTTTATTAAGTGAGACAATAATAAAATTGAATCCAATATTTACACGTAATATAGTTGTTACTTATCTCAAGTTGACAGATTCAAGCCGATGCTAATTTCTTAATAATACTGCAATCATTTTACAAGTCAAGCGTAGTTAAATGTATTCTGAACGCCAAAACCACCATTCTTTGACTTCTTTTATGTATAAAAATTAATTTATAATTTAATTATTTAATTTAATTAATATAAATTAATTATAATATATAAATTAAATTTTATAAATATAATTTAATTATTTATAAAAATTATTTATTGAATTATCATCTTACTTTAAGTTTTGTAAGAGTGCACTAAGTTCAATTACTTCACATTTATTTTTCTATTATCGCAATGTCTGACAAAATCCCTAACGATCAACACATCTACAACTATCAACACTTTGACAACAAACATAGACGTTCTACAAGATTGCCAGATTGTCTCGTAGATAATGCTTTATACAAGGTTGTATACGTGCTTTGCACATGCTTAAAAATAAAAAACTGACAATTTATCAAATTTTCCACTTCGTGTTTTACCTTACGTATAAAATTTAATTGAATTGTCATGTTTACTTTGAACGCTGTTTAATATTAACCATGCAGCACACGAAAATTAAGTAGGAGGCTCATGTAAGTAGGTGGTTCATGCAATCATAAAGAGTGTTTTGAGTTCCTCAGTATTTGTCAACAGAGAACAGGTGTTGTAAAAATTCACAAGTGGATTGAATGCGTGGTGTTACAACAGCTCACGTTACTGAACAAGTTACATTACGTATTTCTCTGCCGTCTAAGCAAATTTTTAAACTGAATTTTTACGCCCTCCTCACACCCTACCTCATACATCATTCCCTCTCATTGAAAAATATAATTTAGTAGTTCGAAGGGTGAGAGTATGCGTCAGGAAAAGAACGAGAGGTTTTGTGGGTGCGCGCGATCGAATGTGAATATGTGCGAAGCAAAACAGGAAAATTAATTTTTTCAAACACCAGGATTAGAATTTAAAGATGTTCTCCCACATTCTAAAGCTTGCGAGCGTAAGTTTCAACACTAAAAAACAACAAGCTTCATACAACACAACAGTCTCCTTTTTTTTAATTAAGTTTCGCTCCTCTTTGCGTGTCAACCTACACATAGAACACTCCCTAGTGCACGCTCACGAACAACTAACCGTTTTTAAATGTGTATGTGTGTGTGTGTTGGCTCGCGCGCATGCCTGTATGTGTTCGCGACTTTAACCAGTTACATGTACAATAAGATAAATTGTGCTTTAATAAATTAAATTTACACTCCTTGTTACTGTAATTTAATCTCCCAACTAATAACATAGAGATGCAGTGACTACTGGAGTTTTTCTTCTCGTAAAAAAACCCATCTCCACAAATGTATAGTGGCATAATTTATTATAATGCTCCCACGCCTAAACATTATTTCTGTTTCTGTTACTGTTACTCCTCCCAGTAGAGAGGCTAGAGGAAGATGGACCGCAAGGTTCATATCGAACGTGAAGGAATGAATTGACCTCCAACACGGTGAGGTTAACTACCATCTGACTCAGTTCCTCACTGGCCACGGCAATTTTAATGCCTGCCTACAGTGAACGGAAAAGCTGCACAGCCCAGAATGCCAGTACGGTGACTCTCCCCACGAATATGCCTCGCACTCGTTTTTCAAGTGCTGCACATTCACAAGAGAGAAGATGGCGTTGGAGGTGGAGCTCGAGGCGATCATACCTTTTATGTACCATTTATCTCGGGTTTGCAAAATAACAAAACAGTATATAAACTTATTTTTCATGTTACTTTGTGTTAGATAAAACACATTTTTCCGAAGTCCTTTGTTATTTAATACTTATTCTTAACATTTTTATTGATATGCTAAGTGTAGTTAATTATGAGTATTAATTTTCTAACATTATGGATATATGGCTTACAGTCATTTTTTTTTATCCGTGAACACTAACCATCGCACAGAAAAGTCGCTTAGGTTACGTCACTCCAATAGTTCCCAGTGTTAAAACCACATGTCGCACTTCTGTTAGCTGTTACTAGGATCGTGACCTTACAATAGTGTAATAAACTTACTGAAAGCCAGAGAATGTATTATTAACACTTTTCTAAACAATGCCAACAATACATAGTATCATAACATGTGTGCTATGTATAGTATTCTACAATAAGCATTACCGCATCAAATGATAATAGTCTCAACAATTACTCAACCCCACTAACCGGCTCCAGAACAGTACGTCGACCTGTTGAGTACGCAATGCATGGCACGTGCGTCGTGGCTACTGCGTGGAGGTCGTCGTTTATGTCGGATCTGCGTTACGCAATATACCTTGTGTAGAGAAAAAAGCTATTACATTGAGCTAAACAACGCCGCCCTGTTCACGTTACTTACGTTAAAGAAAATAACCCAAATAATTGGTCACTTACACTGTGTGTAAATTCAGACAGATGAATCTCAAATTCAAAACTGGATATTAGTGAATCTCAAATTCACTAAGGAAAAGAAAACTCAGACCAATTATCGGAACTAGAACTTACCCTTGAACGTAATCCGAGCTGTTAGTGTGAAGTACAACTATTCATTACTGCGCGAGTCAACAAAAACTCTAATGCATAAATAATTAAAATATTTCAGAGAATTCTTTTTTTGAACGTTAATGAATTCGTGTCATACACTGGATTATCAAAAAAGAATTCAGGAAAACACACCGGGCGACTTAATATAAAACTAACGTATGACATACGAGAGTCAGTTTAAACGTTCGCGGGGCGACATCTATAGTTTAGCGGTAGAACTAAAATGTTTCGTGTGTTGTAAGATTTATATTTTGTGTAAACAGCTGTTGATTCCTAAATCTGTCCTGTCAGTGTCTTCATTGTTTACCAGCTGATCGAAATTTACGTGTCGTGCGTGTTTTGAAAAATGTACAAAATCAAACATCTTGGTATGTACAAAGTGTTTGTTGAAAAAGATGTAGCGCCAGTTGAATTTCTCAACGAAATGGTAAACGTGTCATGAGATGTTACGCCTTCAATAACATTAATTTCTAGGTGGCCACTCGAGTTTAACGTAGTTGTGCGGGCATTTAAGATGATTATTCCCTCAGTGGACGCCAAATGAGTGCAACAACTCCAGTTATCAATAAAAAAATTCATACACGGTGTTGAAGACCAGCGATGGTGAGTGGATAAATTTCTGAGATCATAGGCATCTCACGTCAGCGTGTATCTTACATTTTAACAAAAACTTTTTATGAAAAATCTTTGTGCAAGGTGAGTACCGCATTTAGAGTTGTTGCACTTTTGAACGTCAGCTGCGGGAATCACCTTGAGTGCTCGTATGGTCAAGTTTAAAATTGAGTGCCCATTGTTTCTGAAGGCGCAGCATCATTTCATTCTGCATTTTCATTGACTCTAGACGTTTTTTAAGAAAGAATTCTTGATTTGTCCACTTTTTTGAAACTCGTGTGACACGTAAATTTCAAACAGCTGGTAAATAATTAACAAATTGACTGACAGTTAGAAATTGACAGGTGTTTATACGAAATATGAATCTTATAACACACGAAATTTTTAATACTACTGCTGATCTATTGATATCGCTCCGCAAACTTTTCAACTGACCGCAAACTATGTAGGCCTAATTATCAAGCAATTAAAATATATATTATGTAATTTGAATCAACCCTTGTTATTATTAAATGTTCTCTATGTATTTTCTGATTGCCTATCTAAGTTATATAAATCATTAAATGATTTTTACATATTGATTTTAATTTAGAAAAGTAAATTCACGTAGGAGACACTTAGGCCTACATACCGTAAATTTACATACACGTAAATATACGTAGAACATACGAAGGCTTTTACGGCCCGAGCTTGCCATGTTATATAAAATTTCTGGGCTTTTCGGCGGTAGTCAAATAAGGAAAGCAGTGTTTCTGCTACCTTACAACGTTTTGGCTCTCCGCACGGCAGCCACCATTAGAGTATGACAGACAGAAATATTGAATGAATGCCCCAAAGACTGGTAACATAGATTGCATTCCATCATTCTGTCTGTCTTTACTCTGATCCATCATACCACGCGAGCAGTCAAAACGTTAGAATGTAGCAGAGGTAGCACTCTTATTGTATTTTACCATGGCCGACAACGCACTAAAGTTTCAGAAAATATGAGTTATTTAAATGAATGAAGTATTGTTAGTCGGGCTCAAAACAAAATACGATAACACATAAGATGTCCTCGTAACAAGACATAAAATTCAGACGCAATCAACTCACAAGTAAAAACAACTTTAAAAAGAAAATTATACGTAAAAGAAACGTGTTAATGATTTTAATATAACTGAGAGACACTTATATAAAACGAAAAATAAATATACATTTTAACGCGATACCGCATAATACAAAGGAATTCTGTGCTCACTAGAGATAAACTGGGGATCACAGATAAAACAGCATCACGAGGGGAGACCAATCATTGTACAGTCATGGATAAAACCATTTTGCATCCGCTTAACAAGGGTCAAACATATCAGTAAATTCTGTGTCTTCTCTGACAAATCTTCTGTTGACTGACGAAAGATGAGTTCCTCAATACGATGAGTTATAGTTTGTACTGAAACATGGTCTCATATTGCTTGGTCTGTCCCACGGAGTGTTGTGCCCTGCAAATATTACTACTGAAGTTATTTTCACTGTGCACGCAACTTTTACCTTTTTTTTCTCCATTCGTAAAATTAAAAACTCTAGAATTCGTTGTTTCGTTGTGGTTTGTTATATTATTTTATTGATTTCGTAACACAATGCTGATAGCCTTAAGTACAATTCTCTCTTACACTAATCTATCCTCTTACGTGCAACCACCGCACACTAATCACTCTTACAATATGTGCGTTCTCTGTTTAGAGCGAAATGTAAAGCGTACGACGAATTTTAAAACAAAAATATTAACAGTGATCAGCCGTTTTAATTTTGTTTTTAAATTTTTCCTATGATTATCATGTCTAAATCATCAAAGAGTCTGCGTGAAACCAGAAAAACATGAATCGAAAACATAAGTGACGGTTGATTAATTTTTGTCTACTTAGTAAATATTCAACTAAAACGTACGTTTTATACAACATTTGGGCAACGGAATGCAATATGTAAGGTATAACGATATCTTGAATGTATGTGAAAGAATAGTTTAAGAGGGAAATCATAAATGGTAGACACGTGTAGGCCTACTTTCACACGCTGAGTAATAAAATGTTCTGGAACAGAATAAGAGTAAAACAGTCTTTATTCTCTACTTAATGGACGACACATTTTTGTTGCTTCTTTTGTAGCAATTTGCTTTATGGTTGACAGATGAAATAATAATAATATCAGTAAAAAGAATCTGTTTTATCCGTACCTTATAACTTTATACCTACATATCAGCACATATAAATTCTACAAAAGTCTATCTTTTAGTGAAGTGGCTATTATAATTATCAGTTATTATTCAAGGTTAAATAAAGAACTCAGTGTAAAGGTAAATAGTGCTAGATTTAAAAATTAATTGGTATAAATTACTGCGTATGCAGAAATTGTATAAAACAGAAGTACGCAGTTTGCTAATGCGATTATACATTATTAATTTTTCTTTTAATGTATAAAATTTGTAATATATCTGTTAAAACACGTATTGTAAAGTAAATTTACTCAACAGTATCTTAACTATTCTCATTAATACAAGCATAGATATTTTAATTGTAACTATAAAAAACTCATTAATTTAAACACTAACCTTTGGAAAAAGTCTTAATTGTTAATGTCCCTTAATTCCAACTCATAATAAAACTTATTGTTTACGATTATTCTCTTCCATTTTTACATTACAAAATTAACATTAGTTATTTAACATACGAACAAACGTAAAAATATACTTTCATATAACAGATTTATTAAGAAATCTGGCAAAATTTAGTTCAAAATTTGTCAATTTGTAACAGTTAATTTAATTTGTTCATAATGTAGTTTAGTAAGTCGGAAACGACCGACTTACTATTGAACCCGTTTCAGTTTCACTGTTATTTTAAGTCTAGAAAATATTTAACATACCATCATCATAACAGCAAGAAATGTGGCTTTGTTTAAAAGTTAACTTTTATAAAATTGTATTTTAGTATATGAGAGTTGAAAATCACAACATTTTAAATAACTCTGACATTATTCTAATAGTATATGGAAGGGTCATAACATTCGCATTAGTGTGTATATTGCCAATGGGAAAATAAATTATCAAAGGAAGATCTTGTTAAACGAACACAAGGTTTTTATAATTACTTAAGATAATTTATTTCCACTCCACCACTGAATACACCTTTTGGAAACCACCTCATTGAAGCAAACCACACATACACAAACATAAAAGCAACATGGAAATTCTACACGTACACACAAAATGCCAAAAACAAGACACTGTAGAACAACGAGAAATATACAAACACATAAAAACACACAAAAACAGCATCCTAAACGAACAGGCACAATTTAAATCACACATACTGATTGAACATATCACACACACACACACACACACACACACACAAAACATCGATCTTTCGAACAAGGGTGCCGTCACAAAGAACAAGAGAGACAGCGCTCGTAGCGGCAGCCTTTGAAGAAGCTTGTAATAAGCAATAACTAGTTCAGGCTATAAGGTAAAAGTTTAATATTATTGCCAATAAAAAATTAGTGATCCGAGTCAGTATACTTGTAATTAGTTAATCAACGTACACGTCATGGACAATAAAATCCAGGAATCTATTTTGTATTTCTCACTCCATGCAGCTTTGTTAATAATATTAATAATAATAACAATAAAACAATTATTAATTAATAACACTCATTGACTATTTATTTATAAAATTCACTACAGCTGTACTCTGAATTCTGTTAAGTAAACATTTTTATTTCTTGTAGCTATACTTTCTATTTCTCAACGCCACCCATTCTTAATTAAAGAAAATACCCTTTCGACAGGCAAAGAAAAGATAAACTCAGTCAATTCAGCAAATTGATAGGCTTTCCTTCTACAGAATTAAAATGTTTGAAAATTTCCAACCATGTCTATGACAACTCTTATCTTCAAAATTTGTATTTTCACTGACGGTATATAATAGTAACAATTTATTAACTTTATGAAATAAGTCATGAATATTAATTATATCGTCCTTGTGAACTGTACTGTTGATAAATGCAGCTGAACTTTCAGCATCAGTTCGCAGTAATTTGTTATCTAATGAGCCAAACTATTAAATTTAGTTACATCATTAAATGTATTTTCTTGACAGGCCTTTTTAATTAATATGATTCCGGAATATCTGCTTTCCCTTTGTGATGTGTTGAAGACTGCCATCCGTAAATGGAACACCTATGTTTATCCGTAATACTAATCTGCACAATAAACGGATACCGATACTGTTCTTCTAAACACTGACTGAATCCACTTTTCGTTTCGATATTATTAAAAATTAAATAATTAAGGGAAATTAATTTTACCCATTTTTCACCAACACAACAGAAATAACACGAATACCATGTGTCAAGATTGAATCTGCTGACATAACCAAAACAGCACTACTTCGTTAGACATACGTATACAGTCTACTATCGATATCGAAAACATGTATTATGATCTCATCAGGTGTACATAAGTTTATCCCGGTCTTTCGACCGACAAGTTAAAAACAAATAATATTGAAAACTCGATTAGGCCTAATTAAGAGTTGAAATTAAACATGCCAAAGAGAGGAGAAATCGCGTTTTGGCCAACTGTGGCCGGACGTGGCCTAAAATCGAGTTCGCGGCAAACGAGAACTTATGGTAGCCCTACTTAATATGTTTACCCCTAGATATTTGATCTGTTGTACAGTATCTTGGTTTCCTGACATCGTCTCACGCTCTTGATCTCCATTTTTATTTTCCAGTTTCTTTTTTTCCATTATTCTCTCAGTTTGTCTATACAGTTTTAATTTATTGAAAACAGATTTAGGCCTACAGACGAAAAAATGTATATCTCGTAACAAACGTTAATAATAGAAAACTATTAAGCAATAATAATTATTTCGTTTCCATGGTAACAACGTATATTGTGCGGAAAAACAATTTTTTATTTTAATTTCAATTGAAGGTAAGGAACATAACGAACGCTTTTGCGTAATTAACTTATTCTAATATAATTAAAATGTTTTAAACCGTTTGTATAGTTCCGTAGTCGTGTTACCTCTTCTATTATATATTTTTTATCTTTCAAAACTCATCTTTAGTAATTACGCAGACCTAATAAACTGACAATACCGTAAAAACGTGTTTACGACTTAGTCTGTTAGAAAAGAGCCAAGGCACAATTAGGACACAAAACAATGTAGTAAGGAATGTCGGAAAAATTTGTAAATTTATTTTCCCTTGTTCCAACTTCAAAAACACATTAAACTTACTAGTCTTTAGCAGCACTGTCGTAATGCCGCTAGTTCTAAATATTCTGAGTAAATCACATCTTTCTGCTCTATAACTTTCTGATCGGTGGCAACCACATAATTGAAACTATGTTTTGGTAGTGTTGAAAAAGGAAATAACTACGAAATTTCACTTTTAATAAAAATTAACAGTAATTTTTTGAATTCTCAGAATTTTTCCATAAATATTAGTTAAATATGTTTGCGTCATTTTTCACTTTATGTATTCATATGTTGTGAAATTATAGTAAATTTAAATAGCAGTATGTTTTTATGTATACCATTACTCTTTTAATATAGGTTGTGACATTGTTTGTGTAGTGACTTAATCTAACGATTTTACATCACACTCATGTTCCCTTAGTTGTAAAACGTAATACGTTAAATGGATTTAATTGTTATTTTATTGCCTTCTAAAATACCTTTTTACCGTTAGCTTCTAAATTTATTTTAACCTTTTTCTTCTTCTTCTTCATTACACGGCTTGGACTTTAGCCCGTTCTGACTTCACAGAGTCTCTGACCATTTTTTCTAGGGTCTTCCACGATCTCTCGTACCCACTAGCCTATATTCAAACGGTTGTTTAGAAATAGTTTTGTTTGACCACCGTGCTTTCCACATGGTGCTTCCAATTCTGCCTTTATTCCTTTATTCTATCCAGAATCGACTGTAACTTCAGGCCTTTCCTTATGTCGTCGTTTCGTAGATGATCGATCTCTCAATCTGAATCCCTTAAGTGCTCTTGAAAATATTTTTTTAATTTTAAATTTAGTTATTTTAAGTTAAAGCGAATTCAAACATGAAATATTTTATATTTTTATACATAATTAAAACAAAAAAGTTTATAAACAATTTCATTTACCAGACTAAATATTTTCTCTACCATATTCGTTGCAATAATGCCTTGTATTTTCAGTTTTGTAAAGAAAATTAAGAGGAAACTGTGTTAAAAGGAAAGGCAAAAACTTTGTAGATGATTAGTTCTGAATTATTGACTGAACAGTAATTTCTTTTATTCCAGACAACGCAAAATTGTTTTTATTGTAAGTTATTTAGAATAGTCAAACTACAATTTACTTTGTTAGATATGTTGACATACATATGTACTACTTTCTTAATAACATATTGGTTTTGTTTTATGTCCTTACAGTCTTCCTTGTCTACGAAGAAACTAAACTGAAACTGACAAAACTGACCATGGGTTTCTTCAATACCGTTTGTGCTCGTAAGTTACAAGACTTCTATACAACATTTTTACAAAACGGTTTTAAGAACTATAACATTATTACCGTAAATCATTTTCTGATACATTTTTAACAACTTAAGTACTAGGCCTATGTGCCATGTACTCGAACTCACTGGAGTTGTGTGTGTGTGTGTGTGTGTGTGTGTGTGTGTGTGTGTGTGTGTGTGTGTGTGTGTGTGTGTGTGTGTGTGTGTGTGTGTGTGTGTGTGTGTGTGCGCGCGCGCGTGATTTAAAATTTTGACTCTAAATTGTAGGCCTTCTAACTTTTTATGGTTGTTACAGTTATATTCGCGCAGCTCTCTTACAATTATTATAAAGTAATAAGTTTCTGCTGACAGTATGTTGCCTAATGACCGCATATTTGTATTGTACTTATTTTTCGTGCATTTCAAAGCACATTCGCAGATTTGTATAATTTGTGAGAGAATCTTTCTGCAAAAAATCTTTTCTATTGACAATAACTGAAGTTTCAAATATGTTTTTTTTTTTATAAGACTATAACTTTTGTCCAGTGTAGAAGTAAATTTTTAATTATGATTAATTATTTTAAAAACCACTTCAGCATTTCTGTTCAATTTTTTAACAACTTTTACTTAATTACGATGAACAGCATAATTTTTCATTCTTTTATTTGAACACCGGATGTATATATATTTTGAAATTAACTATTCCTCTGTTTTTGGTAAGCCTACATTAAGCCTACATTTTCCGCTCATGTTTCTATTTTTTATTATTACACATTACATCACAAATTTGATCGCCTTTTTTTTAAATTTGTATCCATACATTTGTTAACTTATTTCTTATATTTCTTTACAGTATTTTATATTTTCCTGGTGTTATAGCTTATATTATGTCTTATGTTTTTTTCCCGTAACACCGCATCTTATTATTACGAAATACTCTGTGTATTTATTTCTTCACAGTGTGTGTCCTATGGTCGCTTGAATGGACCATTTAAGTTTCTGTAATATTCTTATGACCGTGCACGGGTCGTCGTGTTTGAACAGTTGAAACAGAATAATTGAAACCATATGAAATCATTGTTTATAACTTGCCGGGTTTTGCAGACTTAAAATCAATTTTTTGATTTCCATACTTTGATTTTAAAAACAAGAATATAGAGAATATGGGAATATAGTGTGAGTAACCAGACACCAATGTTATTTTTAATTATATTAACGTCTTCACACAAGAGAATGGAACTAAGAACATAAGGAATAATTTAAAAATCAGAGATTTGGTGATGATTTAACTATTGAAAATGTAGAGTAGGGAATATGATAAGAATCATGGGAGTGCGAAGAATACAAAATTGGGAGGCGCAGTGTGATTACAAAGAACAATAATAAAGAAATTAAATTACTCATAAATTTTATACAGTCACAATTTAATAGAAATAATCATTCTAATAAAAAAATAGTAGTAGGGTTGCACTTGAAAATTATTAAATTTTACATAAAATTGAAAACTTTCAATTTATATTTATATATAAATATATATATAATATTTATGTACTTACATCATATATATACCCATGTTTATATTTAACATGGAATCATTTAGTAATTAGTATTCAAAATGATTGAAGTTGAATAGCGTAAATCAACAGAGAGAAATGAAAGAATATTATAAAGAGAGACGTATGTAGATGCAACAAACAGAAGCAAGATCTTTTGCTGTAAGTATTTCTTGTCATGTGTCTTTTATTTATCATTGTCATCACAGCAGATATTTAGAAAAATTAAACAAAATGTTTGAAAAAATGTTTTAAGAATATTATTTAAAGGTACGTGAAGATAGAAGCGAATCATTACTTGATTGAAGACGCTTCTACAGTTGTAGAGACAAATCCTAGGCCTAATACAAATATCGGTATGGAGAACCATACATGACTTCCATGTTCTAAGATTTATATTTAAAATCATATTCGAAATGAAATATTTCCATATAAAACTACTTCTTTCTACTTATTGCTTCAGCCTTAACCACAGTACTGTGGTCACTAACGTATACCACCTCACGTTTTCGCACTCGATTTTCACTGATGATGGCAGTCGATGGCACTGTCGAAAAGACTGGTTTTTCAGAAAACATTGGACTAAAGCTAAACAGCCCGTGAAGGAATTTTAACAAAGAACTACTTCTTTGTTGCCGATAACGTATTACACATATAAAAAATTCTCCCCTCTCCCTTCAACTATAATTTTCATTTATAGAATATTACCCCCACCCCGTTCACCTAACCTCTTTATTTATAGATATCTCATCTACGTTTCTACAGTAGATTATTATGAGCTTCTTATCAGGATACTTTATTTATTTATAGAATTAAGTACTTTACTCTTGTTAAAACATAAAACGTTGAAGGTAAAGTACGCCTATCTCTTAACCGATCTTCACCAAAATCAATAGACCTTCAGTCCTCTAAAATGCAGGGATACATGCAAAAAAATATTTGATTCTGTTTGAATGTGCGGCAGTTATCGTTCGTCATGGAAACATTTCTCTTGTTACAACATAAAATGTTGCAGGTAAACTACCCATTTCCCTTAACCGATCTTCACTAAAATCAGTAGGCCTTGAGATCTCTATAAGTCAGGAAAGTATGCAAAAAATTATTTGATTCTCTTTGAATTTACGGCAGTTATCTTTCGTAAAAAAAATTACCCTTCTTAAAACATAAAATGTTGCTGGTAAACTACCCCTTCCCCTTAACCGATCTTCACCAAAAACAACAGATCTTGAGAACTCTACAATTCTGGGCTGTATGCAAAACATTATTTGATTCTGTTTGAATTTGCGGCTGTTATCGTTTACCATAGAAAATATCGGTATGGAGAACCATACATGACTTCCATATTCTAAGATTTATATTTAAAATCATTTTCAGCCAAACAGCCAGGGAAGGAATTTTAACAAAAAAATACTTCTTTCTTGCCAATAACGTAGTACACATATAAAAAAAAATTATCCCCTCCCCCTTCAACTATAATTTTGATTTATAGAAAATTACCCCCAGCCAGTTCAACTAGCCTCTTCATTTATAGATATTTCATCTACGTTTCTACAGTGGATTATTAAGATCTTATCAGGATACTTTATCAAAATTAAGTACTTTACTCATGTTACAACAAAAAATGTTTCAGGTAAACTGCCCTTTCCCCGTAACCGATCTTCACCAAAATCAACAGACATTGCGTTCTCTATAGCTCAGGCACATATGTAAAAAATTATTTGATTCTGTTTGAATTTACGGCAGTTATGGTTCGTCATATAAAAATTACCCATGTTAAAACATAAAACATGAGATTTATAAAACATATCTAAGATTTATATTTAAAATCATTTTTGAAATAAAATATTTTCATAGAACCTACTAACGCTGGGGAAATCTGAGGAGCCAATCAGAGTTGGGCCTACCTGTCACTCTGCTGAATTTGGTGGAAAGCCCTGTCACTGTCGTCAAAGTATCAGCCTTGACAGGGTCTCTTTTTCTGCAAAATGGGAGAGGATTGAGATGGAGTGAGTGACATGGTCCCCACCTCAATGAAGAACCCATTGTTTTATAAAAATATATTTAAATTTTTAAAACTGAAAATTCTTTTCTTGTTGTAAATATTTATATTTTATAATCGAAATGACTTTATTTTTGTTACCTGGCAACAAAATTATTTTATTTTCAACAATTACCATTGTTTCAAAAAGTTTAAATAAATTTTCAAGTACTTTACTCTTGTTAAAACGTAAAAGGTTGCAGGTAAACTACCCCTTCCCCTTAACCGATCTTCACCAAAATCTAAAGGCCTTGAGACCTCTACAATTCAGGGACGTATGCAAAACCCTATTTGATTCTGTTTGAATTTGCGGCTGTTATCGTTTGCCATAGAAAATACGCTTGATAAAAAAACGTTGCAGGTAAACTACCCCTTCCCCTCAACTGATCTTTACCAAAAACAAAAGGTCTTGAGTACTCTACAAATCAGGGCTGTATGCAGAAAATTATTTGATTCTGTTTGAATTTGCGGCTGTTATCGTTTGCCATAGAAAATACCATTGTCAAAAAAAACGTTGTAGGTAAACTACCCCTTTCCCTTAACCGATCTTCACCAAAAACAATAGGTCTTGAGAACTCTACAATTTAGGGCTGTATGCAAATAATCTTTTGATTCTGTTTGAATTTGCGGCTGTTATCGTTTGCCATAGGAAATACCCTTGTTAAAACATAAAACGTTACAGGTAAACTACCCCTTTCCCTTAACCGATCTTCACCAAAAACAATAGGTCTTGAGAACTCTACAATTCAGGGCTGTATGCGGAACATTATTTGATTCTGTTTGAATTTGCGGCTGTTATCGTTTGCCAAAAAAAAAAAATTTCCCTTGATAAAAAAAACCGTTGCAGGTAAACTACCCCTTTCCCTCAACCGATCTTCACCAAAAACAATAGGTCGCGAGTACTCTACAAATCAAGGCTGTATGCAAAAAATTATTTGATTCTGTTTGAATTTGCGGCAGTTATCGTTTGCCATAGAAGAAAAATCTACAGACAGACACACAGACAGACAGACAGACACACACACAGACACTTTTCGGAAAACGACTTTTTTTCATGTTTTGAGTGTAGTAGAATCAGAATCTGCAATAATCTCGAACACGATTTTTTTTGCCATCACCATACTTCCATTCCTTAAGGAATATGGAAGTAAAAATTACCCTTGATAAAAAAACGTTGCAAGTAAACTACCCCTTTCCCTTAACCGATCTTCACCAAAAACAATAGGTCTTGAGTACTCTACAAATCAGGGCTGTATGCAAAATATTATTTGATTCTGTTTGAATTTGCGGCTGTTATCGTTTGCCATAGACAATACCCTTGTTAAAACAAAAAACGTTGCAGGTAAACTACCCCTTTCTCTTAACCGATCTTCACCAAAAGCAACAATTCTTGAGTACTCTACAAATCAGGACTGCATGCAAAAACTTATTTGATTTTGTTTGAATTTGCGGCTGTTATCGTTTGCCATAGAAAAAAAATCTACAGACACACAGACAGACACACACACACACACTTTTCGAAAAATTACTTTTTTTCATGTTTTGAGAGTAGTACAATCAGAATCTGCAATAATCTCGAACACGATTTTTTTTGCCATCACCATACTTCCATTTCCTTAAGGAACATGGAAGTAAAAGCAATGCTCTAAATCTTTAACTGGATGACCTATTTAAGTTTAGTAGATAGTGTGGATTAGTAAGCCACTCTATCAAAATTATTTTGAGAAAAGTCATTCTGGAAAATTAACTTTGAAAATTAAGCGAAATTTTTTGGAAGAAATTTAGGGAAGTACCGTATTTTCACGTGTATAATGCGCACTCGTCTATAACGGGCACTCCCATTTTATAGTAATATTTCGCAGAAGAAATGTGTTTAACTTGTGTATAAGACGCAACCGTATTTATGTTGAGAAACAGTTGAACAAATTTATTAGGACGTAGAAAAGTATTCAATGTTTGAATATTGTAGTCTGCAGAAAAACTGTTCCTTATAAAATAATAGAAAAAATGTAGTTACAATACCTACTTATTTTGTAAACACAAAACAAAAATATTAACATCATATAAAATGTAAAACTACTTATAACTTACATAAGTCATAGGTTTTGTGCAGTTTGTTGTTTTTAGTTTTTCACTAGAACATAACGTTTGCATTTATTAACATTCTTTATCTGTTTCTGAAGAAGGCAGTATTATTGAATTACTCTCCTCTTCTGATTCTTTAAATGCATCCTTGTTTGTCGTATCTTGTTCATCTGAACATCTATTTCAAGACACTGATATGTTTTTCCACTCATTGTGAATATACAATCTGTTTCTTCACAAGACACGCAATACCGGTAATAAAATACTGTAAAAAAACAACACACTAACGACGACAAACAAATACAGTAACAGAATGCCAAAAAAGGGCACCGTTATAAGTCTTCGACGTGAAAATTTAACTAATGTTGAATGGGTGAAAACTGCGAACCAATTTATCAGTACTATTTACTATGACTATACTCAAGCCTGACAGTTTTAAGCGACGTTGCCAACTTTGTCATGAACAGACTGACCATACATGTGCAGTCTACAGTTTTGCCTGTAAATAATATTATTCGTGTATAATGGGCACCCACATTTTGGGGAAGAAAATCTGGGTATAAACGAGCTCATTACACACGAGAAGATATGGTATTTGCTCAGCAGTGGCGAGACAGTGCTAAAATTAGGACGCTGATGACTACGGCAATATGCTCTATTTACGTCCATGTTTTTATTATCTAAATTTTGTTCTCGTTATATAAATGCTTCCTTTGGAAGTACAATTCACTTTTCACAGCTTTGATAATCTGTTGACTTCAGCGACTATACGTATGCCGCCTCAGATAGGGAGACTGTTTTTTATCTGTGCTATTTGATTACCTGCTTTACTTTTTCTGTGGACTAAAAGTGTATAAGGCTTACCAAAGTGTGGCTACTATATTTTTTAGATAATCAGTTAAATTATATTTAGACTAAATTAATTTAGTTTATATTAAGTGTGGCGGTTACACGTGGAAAGAATGGAATCAACTAGATTCTCAAGAAGAACCCCCTTGACTACCATCCAAGGGGAAGAGAAGTGTGGGAAGACCCCGCAAACAATGGTTGGATGAATTCCATTGAGAATGAAACAGGCTTCTAGCCTAAGCCGTAAAGGATGATGACGACGACGGCTAAATATAAGCCTTTAGCTCCGTTCGTGATCCCTGTCTCTGTCTGTTGTCACTCTCCCCTAACTCCCTCCCTTCCACTCTCACTCTTTCTCAACCTCACTCTCACTGTATATATACACATTTATGAGACATGGGTGACCCGAGGATAAGATGGGTGACGGACAGGTTTTTATAACCTAGTCCTTGAAGTGAAGAAGAAAAAGAATAAGTAGAAAAATTTATTTATTTATAACACAAGTAAAATAATGCATCTTTACTGCAAGCATATTCTACATTATTTAAATTCTATAAACGAGTAAATGTTATTTATAAACATTAAACAATAGTGATGCACGTAGTAGAAGTAATGAAGCAATATGAGTTTTGGATAGCCTTAAGAATGGGAAACATTATACAAAATGCTCAAATAGTTTGACAAGTGCGCAGAGGTGGTGAAAGAGAGGAATGAAGCAAGCATAAAGATGCTTCAGCGTAAAACAAGACAAACTGTAGATGAATATAAACAAAAACGCAGAAGGGTGCAGATAAAATGTAGAAGAAACACAGAAAAGAACAGACTATAATAACTAGAAAACGTAAGAAACAGAAATGAGATAAGGAACTTTTATCTTAGAGCAAGAGAAATTAAGAAGGGATTTAACCCCAAGTCAGTTTTCTTGAAGAAAAAAGAAGATGAAATGGTTGGCGACAAAGAAAAAATGTTAGGATCTAAATGGTGGAACTATTTCCGAGAACTTTTAAATGGAGAAGATGATATTCAAGCGCAGGAAAAGTTGGAAGAAATGAGAATCAGAGAAGGACCATCCTAAGGACAGGCCAACTTAAAGAAGTTCCAAGCTACAATCAGAAGAAGAAGTACGACTAGAAATCGGAGCCCTAAAAAACAATAAAGCACCTGGAGAGGATCAGAAAGAGGCAGAAATGCTAAAGTATGGCGCTGATATGCTCGTCAAACAATTGCATAACCTAATTGAAAGGATCTGGATTGAGGGAAAGCTGCCAAGAGACTGGTGATTAGGTGTAATATGCCTGATGCATAAGAAGAACGATAAATCAATGTGCAAGAATTATCGTGGCATTACACTTAAAGTATTGTATACAACGTTCTAGCAAAATATTAGCCTGGGGATTAGGGCTACTTGCAGATAACACTGTAGGAGTTTCAGGAAGAAGAGACCCACCACTGAGCAAGTTTTCCTGATACGACAAATATTGGAAAAGTCCCATGAATACCAAATTGAGATGCATCATTTGTAGATTACAAATAAGCATATGATAGCCTGAAAAGACAAAGGATAATACAGATAATGAAGGGATTTGGTATGCCAAGGAAACTGGTGAGCCTGATAGAAATCTGGAAGGAACACGGAGCAAGGTGCGAGTAGAAGGAGAGGTTACAGAAGAATTTTATGTTGAAAGAGGGCTTAGACAAAGAGATGTGCTCTCTACAATTCGGTTTAACTTAGCTCTCAAAAAAGCGGTAAGACAAATGACTATAAACCAAGGGGTACGATATTTAATAGAATGATGCAGTGTCTAGCTTATGCTGATAACACAGTACTTATCTCAAGAAGCCATCAACACCTAAAAGAGGGTTTCATGAGCCTAGAAGAGGTCACAACAAATTGATGTCTAAAAGTAAACACCGAAAAGACCAAATACATGTTAACAGGCTGTAAAATACAAGAGATAAGAGCACCCCGGTAATTGGAGGACACAAATTTTAAACGGTGGAAAACTTAAATACCTGGGCTCACAATTTACTGAGGACAAAATTATGGCCGAAGAAATTAAAGAAAGGATATCTGTTGGAAACAAATGCTACTTCTCCCTACAAGGAATATTTAATTATAAAAACATAAACAGAGCAACCAAGATTCATCTTTATAAAACAAACAGTTCTTAATCCAGTGGTCATGTATGGGTGCGGAACTCAGACAATGACAGTGAAAGAGGAAGAATGCTTGCACAGGTGGGAAAGAAAAGTCCTCAGGAGAATATTTGCTGCAGTGAATGTCCAAGGAGCATGGAGAGTAAGAAGGAATGCAAAAATATAGAAAATTATGGAGAACCATAAATCGTCACTGACATAAAGAAACGTAGAATCCGGTGGTCAGGGCATGTTCAGAGAATGTTAAAGACTAAAGACATTTATATTGAAAAAAAATTACAAGGAGATCTGGTGGAAGAAGAAGGAGGGTCGGCCCAAAAAACGATGGGTGGATGATCTTGAGGACGACCTGCGCACTCTCGGTGTATGAAGATGTAGACTGAGAATAGAGGATCGAGGCGACTGGAGGCGAATTGTTCAGGAGGCCAAGGCTCTCCAAGAGCTGTAGCGCCAATTAAGAAGAGAAGATATCGCTAACTGGCTGTCTACATAGAAATCTATCTAACTGTGTAGGCCTATATATCTAAATCTTTCTTTGCATAGAGTCTCTGTCTCATGCATCGGACTAGAGAAATATTGTATATTATAAATGTTTCTCAAAAAATTACAAATGGACACACAACTTGCTTCCTCAACATCTGTTATTCCAACCATTCACATTCCTATTTTTCCTGTTTTTCAAACATTCTTTCTTCGTTTTTTATCAAGGTAGTTTAATTTTTGTTTTCAATAATTCACGTGCACATAATATTTATATTTATCAGAGAAAAAGTTATTTTATTTAACCCTTTATACGGCATAAGGTTTTAGAAGCTGTAGTGACCTGAGTTTTTGTATTTTAGTATTTTTGGCATATAGAAATAAGTACATGATCCAAACATAGTTTTCTGAAATTCAAATTTTTGGAAATTGGTGGTAAAATAATATGCCAGAGTGCATTTAGCAGGAAGACTTTAGCTAAGTGATCAAAAGGAATTGGTGGTGTAATAGTTTATCAGTCAGTAACAGTTTGTTATATTTTAACAAGCTTTATATTTTTTTATTGAACACAAATAGTAACACAGTATGTAAATTTGATAAGCATTATACAATACAAACTGTTTAAACACATTGGAATTACACATTATTAAAAATAAATATTGTAAACTTAAAAAAATTTAAACAACTTAAGCATATTTAAATAAAAAATTTTTAAACTTTATATAATGAAATAGACATTTAGAAATATTTATTAACGAGAAATATATAAATATATTTATAAATATTATATATAAATAATTATTTGATTTACTTAAAAATTTTTTACCTTGTATAATCCACTAGGCGATCTCAGTTTTTTACATACAACATGTTTCGGGGACTAAATCCCCATCTTCAGGTACAGTAAAAAATTATTATTCCCCTAATACATAGGGTTCGTCGAAAAGATTAAAATGTTTATACATAAAAACACACGCACAAAAATCACTGAATAAATTAACATACAACATAAACACATGAACACGTTAAAAGCGACTCGGTGCACCGGTCGACCTCCGATCGTCCGAGGTCGACGTCGAGAATGTAACCGATTTCGTCTTCCACGCCTAGCCTACTCAAATCTAACGCGTATATTTCTTCGCGTTCGAGGCAATGGAATCCGGAGTGAGGCAACGGCTGTCTCATCGCGGTGCCGTACAGGTTCGTGCAGTCCAGATAAAGGAGATAATTATTTTCTCGTTAGCGATCGTAGTCCGGCACGTAAGGATATTTTGCCTCAGCGTATCGCTTGGGTATCATCGAGATCCCTCCTCTTACCCCGCTCCCGACGTAGAGGTGCATGTCTATGTCGCTGAGGAGTTGGAGTCGAATTCCCGTCATCTTCATCATCGCGTTCCACGCGAGACCCGGCGCGGAATAAACGTTCCGCGGATCTATCTCGTAATACCGCAGGCTGGTCTCGCGAAAGTTTTCGAACACGTCGGCCAATAGCAGCACGTCGGTTTTCAAATAGCGGTCGTGGTAGTCGCCCAACGTTCTCATCCCGAAAGCCGTCCAAACGGTTTTGCGTGCGCGTAATCTTCGTCCGACACGGGCGACTCGGCCAGGCGGTTGCAAAAGCGTTCCGGCGCGGGCAGAGCGGCGTCCTCGAACTTACTTTCGTCCGTGACGTACTCGTACGGATAGACCCCTTTCCTGAGTAACAGGTCGACGCGTTCTCCGTTTCCGTCGGTGGATTGCGTGGTGTACTGCCGTATGATTTTAAAATAGCGAGGCGTTTATGAACTGCGCGGAATCGAGAAACCGGAGGCGACCGAGAGATACGGACACGTAACGCTCGCTGGTCGTGGCGATACACTTTGTTTCTTCGCGTTTGAATTTTACGAAAGCCTGGATCAGATGGTGACAGTTGTAATCGCGCAGGTTGTGAAATAACACGGGAACGTGCCGCGGCACTTTATAGTTCAAATTACACGCGTTGTGTGCGCTCCCAGGTACTCGCCGGTAGTGGTTTCGCACTTTGTCCCCTTCGCGCTCGACATTCTGCTTGCACAGATGGCACGCGGTAGCGTTCTGAAACTCGTGTTCGTCGTCTTCGGTCATGCGGAGCGGTCTGTCGAAATCGCGTTCGAGTCGACTCACGGCTTCCGTCAGAGTACGAAGAAACGTCTCCACAAAGTCTTTACCGCGATACAGGACCGGATCTTTGACGGCTTTTCCGGTCCAATTGACGATCACGTAACAAAAACTGTACGGTATGTGACGCGCGATGTCGAGCGTGTGCGATCTGTCCTCTTCGCGTTTACAACCGGACACGGGGAGAAGAAACTATTCGAAATCAGCGTACACCGTGTACAGTACTCTGTGGCACTTCGTATAACCTTTAAAGTACATGTTACGGTATTTTTCGCTCGGCAGTTCCACTTTTTGCGCTCCATGCGGCGTGCAGAGTATCTCGTGATCCTTGAATCATTTTCGCGCCATTTCTGGATCCGTATTATCGCGAAACCGTTGCAGGCAATAATTACAGAAGAAAACCGGATTTTTAGCTCTCGATGTGCTGTACAGAAAACGGGACATAGTTCTTATCAGACAATAGTGCTTGACCCCTTCGTCGTTAACTATTAATAAAAGATTTACGTGCTTCCTACCTTTGTGTTCGGTTATCCAGATGGGGTACACTTCGTCCTTTGTGTATCCGAACTCGTTGGTCTCACGTTCGTAGCCAAATACGTTTACCGAAATGTTCGCGTTTTGCCTTTCGAACTTTTTAATTTGAGTCACCGGCTGATAGTCGATCCCCTCCGTATTCAGCTCGTTTTCGTACTGTCTGTATTGAGACACTAGGTACGGGTTAGACGCGATCGGAGGTAAACTGGCTAGAACCGACCAGAGGAAGAATTTCTCATCGTTGACGTTCTGTAGGTTCACTAACGCTTTCTTATTCGCTAATTTTTTTGGTGTAGGGACGTAGCTGGATCCGGCCAGAGGTCGATATCTTATCAAAGTTACTTCCACGGCAACGATCCCGTTTTCGACCCATCCGCTACCTTCGCGAGTAAACTTCGATACCGATTCCAACACTTTTTCAACGCACTCCCTGTACTGTTCGTTCACGTCTTCCGTGTCCGTCGCCGGTAAAACGAGCTGCGCACGCAAACGAAACACTCCCGTCTGCTCCAGTTCGCGATCGGATACTAATTTTTTGAACGAAACGCCCGCGACCAAGTACCACTTATAACTTTTGATCATATCGCGCTATTCCGCGCGTACGTCTTCCGGAACGACCTCCGCCATTCTCTCCAATAACACGGATACCGAGTCCAGTCCGTTTTCAAACTCATTACATTTTATTGTCTTTACACTTCCGTTGATAGCGACCGTTGTATATATTGCCATGATTCTATACTATGAAGTACACGAACACATTTTAACTGCACAGTTAATAATAAATATATTCCACCAGTGTTCACTAACGTGTCCAGCGGGCAACTGAAGCGCTGCCGACAACGCCGGCACTTTATATAACGTTAGTGCCGTTGCGCGCGCAGCTGGGGAAGGGATCGTGATGGTGGGGGAAACATAACGCGGTCGCGTGTAGTAACGGTGGTAGCGATGGGAGGGGAAGGTATCGTGGTGGGGGAAGATATATGCGTGCGCATCGGTACTGTCAGAATCGTTAGTACCGCCCTCAGATCGTTAGTCCTATATTTACATCAGTGTATAAAAGTAATATTGATATATATTAAATAATTCTGGCTCGATCCACGAATCCCGTTCTTCGTTATGTAGCTGCATCATTCTACTGCACCTACAAACAAATAAAATAGACTTAACCTCACATCGCTGTAAACAGGTGAGACTGACGATTCAGCTTATATCGTACAGAGCTGAACGACAGTAATATTTAAAAATTATGTAAGATAAATAACAAAATTATTTTGAATAAATGTTTTAGAACTTTTTTCTGAAAAGTTAACTACATAAAGTAATTTTTTTACATTAAAGGTAGTTAACAATAAATATTAAAAAATTATGTAAGATAAATAATAAAATTATTTTGCATAAATATTCTAGAACTTTTTTTCTGAAATATTAACTACATAAAATAATTTAAAATAATTTTTTACATTAAAGGTAGTCAACAATAAATATTTATAGTTTAATTTTTGAATTTACTTTTCTAGAGAACTTTATAAATAACAAATCCATATAAAATAATAAATATTTAAAGTTTTATTGATTTCGTTTAGAATTTTTTATTATATGTCAATTATTTATTATTAAATGTTAATTATGCTCCCGTCTTAGTTTTCAACGGAACGGCGTACGCGAACTTGCTGAACGCGTTTATAACAGTCATAAGATACTTGTAGCCTTTATTCACTTTAGCGTGCGGTATCATCTCCACCAAATCGGCTTGGTAGAGGTCGTAAAGTCCCTTCAGCTCCACCGCGCATCTCGCAAAATTCCTTCTCACCGGTCTGTGCAGCTCCGTCGCGATCACCTTGCGTACCGCTTTACGCATTTGTGTTGTTGTTCTTCTTCATCGTCCGTCGTCGCCTACTTGCGCCTTCTTACAACTTCGTCGAAACGCGATTCACAATAGTACGGTACGAGATAGAAAGTTAGGTTATCGCTAAATTTTACTCTCGTCCTGCAACGAGGTGCGACACCTCCGCCTTCCATCGTGTCACTGTTTTGAAACTTCTCGTGCCTCGAACGGTTATACCGTTTCGGCAGAACGAAAAAATGTCCGTTATGTCCGTCACAACCGATCGCTTCCGAATACTGAATCGAACGTTGATCGCGTCCTATCTATATATCCTCCTCCTCCTCCTCTAACAGTCGAAGGGCGTAACGAATCACGCTTTCACGGTCTGCGGATCGTATCACGCTGCCCTGGTGAACCGCTCTTTCCTCTTGCGTCTTGCGAATTCTGTAATGTCCCGTAGGCCAGCGTTGTCCGTCCGTCTTCTAGAACGTACCGTTTATCGTCGTACGGCGACAGCGACAGTTTGACGATCTCGCGCGTGTACAACCGGTGGTTTTCGCTGCGGACGATCTGCGCGGCCGTCTACGCCTGCCGATCGCTCGATACCAACGACAGCAAGCAGCGTTTGTAATCCGCGTGAGCCAAACGGTTTTGTATGGCCAGCCGCGGCACCCCTTTCGCCACGCGCTTCTCCTTTTTATCGCCGTCGTCCTACAGCACCAGCAACGAGTACGATTTCGCGCGCAACCCGACGAATTCGACTATGTGTTTTGCGTGCGTCTCGTCCTTGAACGTACCCAACCGTTTTTTGTTTACCGCGCTGTAACACGGATGCGTCACGGGATATTCCGATGTATCGAAAAGATGGAGGTTTTCCTTAACGTCCGCGTACACGTCGTCGGTCCGTATATCGTACAACAAAGAGTCCGTGTCCGTCATGCACAATCGAAAGCGCGGTCCGTACTTCGCGACTATGAAATCGTAGTGGAAGCCGTACATCACGAATTTGCTAATGCCCAACACGGTGAATCCCACGTACAGCGGACGGTTGTGGTATACGGTCCTTTTTTTCATCATCACGCCGACCAAGTCTTTGTTGTACACGTTTACGTGCACGAATCTCGGGCTCGCGCTTAGCTTTATCAGCTCGCGTTCTTGCGACACTAAACGAAAACCTACGCGTTTTCGGGCGTTTTCCAACGATTTACCGTAAACCGCGTTTATCATTAATTTGAAGAAATCTTTTTCGAAATCGTTCATCGTGGCTTTCCGTTTCTCGGTATTGAAGTCTATGAACGGTTTCATCCACGCGCTCTGACGAAACGCTAACACCCCATTGACGGTTTTCAGTTCCATGCCGAGTTTGAGGTAAAGCTGCAGCGTTCTGTAGTGTACGACGTAATTTTTCTTATCGTCGAGGCTGGTGATCAGTTTTTCGACGGTACCGGTGGCGGGCATGTGAAAGTTCTTCAAGTAATTGAACCGTTTGCTGTAAGGCGACAGCTCGTGTTCGCCGACTTTTCTGCGTTCCGGTGCCAGCGTGCAGTAGAAATGTAAATCGTGTAAACGACAGGGATAACCGAGGTCGACGTCGAGAATGTAACCGATTTCGTCTTCCACGCCTAGCCTACTCAAATCTAACGCGTCGATTTCTTCGCGTTCCAGGCAATGGAATCCGGAGTGAGGCAACGGCTGTCTCATTGCGGTGCCGTACAGGTTCGTGCAGTCCAGATAAAGGAGATAATTATTTTCTCGTTAGCGATCGTAGTCCGGCACGTAAGGATATTTTGCCTCAGCGTATCGGTTGGGTATCATCGAGATCCCTCCTCTTACCCCGCTCCCGACGTAGAGGTGCATGTCTATGTCGCTGAGGAGTTGGAGTCGAATTCCCGTCATCTTCATCATCGCGTTCCACGCGAGACCCGGCGCGGAATAAACGTTCCGCGGATCTATCTCGTAATACCGCAGGCTGGTCTCGCGAAAGTTTTCGAACACGTCGGCCAATAGCAGCACGTCGGTTTTCAAATAGCGGTCGTGGTAGTCGCCCAACGTTCTCATCCCGAAAGCCGTCCAAACGGTTTTGCGTGCGCGTAATCTTCGTCCGACACGGGCGACTCGGCCAGGCGGTTGCAAAAGCGTTCCGGCGCGGGCAGAGCGGCGTCCTCGAACTTACTTTCGTCCGTGACGTACTCGTACGGATAGACCCCTTTCCTGAGTAACAGATCGACGCGTTCTCCGTTTCCGTCGGTGGATTGCGTGGTGTACTGCCGTATGATTTTAAAATAGAGAGGCGTTTATGAACTGCGCGGAATCGAGAAACCGGAGGCGACCGAGAGATACGGACACGTAACGCTCGCTGGTCGTGGCGATACACTTTATTTCTTCGCGTTTGAATTTTACGAAAGCCTGGATCAGATGGTGAAAGTTGTAATCGCGCAGGTTGTGAAATAACACGGGAACGTGCCGCGGCACTTTATAGTTCAAATTACACGCGTTGTGTGCGCTCCCAGGTACTCGCCGGTAGTGGTTTCGCACTTTGTCCCCTTCGCGCTCGACATTCTGCTTGCACAGATGGCACGCGGTAGCGTTCTGAAACTCGTGTTCGTCGTCTTCGGTCATGCGGAGCGGTCTGTCGAAATCGCGTTCGAGTCGACTCACGGCTTCCGTCAGAGTACGAAGAAACGTCTCCACAAAGTCTTTACCGCGATACAGGACCGGATCTTTGACGGCTTTTCCGGTCCAATTGACGATCACGTAACAAAACCTGTACGGTATGTGACGCGCGATGTCGAGCGTGTGCGATCTGTCCTCTTCGCGTTTACAACCGGACACGGGGAGAATAAACTATTCGAAATCAGCGTACACCGTGTACAGTACTCTGTGGCACTTCGTATAAACTTTAAAGTACATGTTACGGTATTTTTCGCTCGGCAGTTCCACTTTTTGCGCTCCATGCGGCGTGCAGAGTATCTCGTGATCCTTGAATCATTTTCGCGCCATTTCTGGATCCGTATTATCGCGAAACCGTTGCAGGCAATAATTACAGAAGAAAACCGGATTTTTAGCTCTCGATGTGCTGTACAGCAAACGGGACATAGTTCTTATCAGACAATAGTGCTTGACCCCTTCGTCGTTAACTATTAATAAAAGATTTACGTGCTTCCTACCTTTGTGTTCGGTTATCCGGATGGGGTACACTTCGTCCTTTGTGTATCCGAACTCGTTGGTCTCACTTTCGTAGCCAAATACGTTTACCGAAATGTTCGCATTTTGTCTTTCGAACTTTTAATTTGAGTCACCGGCTGATAGTCGATCCCCTCCGTATTCAGCTCGTTTTCGTACTGTCTGTATTGAGACACTAGGTACGGGTTAGACGCGATCGGAGGTAAACCGGCTAGAACCGACCAGAGGAAGCATTTCTCATCGTTGACGTTCTGTAGGTTCACTAACGCTTTCTTATTCGCTAATTTTTTTGGTGTAGGGACGTAGCTGGATCCGGCCAGAGGTCGATATCTTATCAAAGTTACTTCCACGGCAACGATCCCGTTTTCGACCCATCCGCTACCTTCGCGAGTAAACTTCGATACCGATTCCAACACTTTTTCAACGCACTCCCTGTACTGTTCGTTCACGTCTTCCGTGTCCGTCGCCGGTAAAACGAGCTGCGCACGCAAACGAAACACTCCCGTCTGCTCCAGTTCGCGATCGGATACTAATTTTTTGAACGAAACGCGCGCGACCAAGTACCACTTATAACTTTCGATCATATCGCGCTATTCCGCGCGTACGTCTTCCGGAACGACCTCCGCCATTCTCTCCAATAACACGGATACCGAGTCCAGTCCGTCTTCAAACTCATTACATTTTATTGTCTTTACACTTCCGTTGATAGCGACCGTTGTATATATTGCCATGATTCTATACTATGAAGTACACGAACACATTTTAACTGCACAGTTAATAATAAATATATTCCACCAGTGTTCACTAACGTGTCCAGCGGGCAACTGAAGCGCTGCCGACAACGCCGGCACTTTATATAACGTTAGTGCCGTTGCGCGCGCAGCTGGGGAAGGGATCGTGATGGTGGGGGAAACATAACGCGGTCGCGTGTAGTAACGGTGGTAGCGATGGGAGGGGAAGGTATCGTGGTGGGGGAAGATATATGCGTGCGCATCGGTACTGTCAGAATCGTTAGTACCGCCCTCAGATCGTTAGTCCTATATTTACATCAGTGTATAAAAGTAATATTGATATATATTAAATAATTCTGGCTCGATCCACGAATCCCGTCATCTTCGTTATGTAGCTGCATCATTCTACTGCACCTACAAACAAATAAAATAGACTTAACCTCACATCGCTGTAAACAGGTGAGACTGACGATTCAGCTTATATCGTACAGAGCTGAACGACAGTAATATTTAAAAATTATGTAAGATAAATAACAAAATTATTTTGAATAAATGTTTTAGAACTTTTTTCTGAAAAGTTAACTACATAAAGTAATTTTTTTACATTAAAGGTAGTTAACAATAAATATTAAAAAATTATGTAAGATAAATAATAAAATTATTTTGCATAAATATTCTAGAACTTTTTTTCTGAAATATTAACTACATAAAATAATTTAAAATAATTTTTTACATTAAAGGTAGTCAACAATAAATATTTATAGTTTAATTTTTGAATTTACTTTTCTAGAGAACTTTATAAATAACAAATCCATATAAAATAATAAATATTTAAAGTTTTATTGATTTCGTTTAGAATTTTTTATTATATGTCAATTATTTATTATTAAATGTTAATTATGCTCCCGTCTTAGTTTTCAACGGAACGGCGTACGCGAACTTGCTGAACGCGTTTATAACAGTCATAAGATACTTGTAGCCTTTATTCACTTTAGCGTGCGGTATCATCTCCACCAAATCGGCTTGGTAGAGGTCGTAAAGTCCCTTCAGCTCCACCGCGCATCTCGCAAAATTCCTTCTCACCGGTCTGTGCAGCTCCGTCGCGATCACCTTGCGTACCGCTTTACGCATTTGTGTTGTTGTTCTTCTTCATCGTCCGTCGTCGCCTACTTGCGCCTTCTTACAACTTCGTCGAAACGCGATTCACAATAGTACGGTACGAGATAGAAAGTTAGGTTATCGCTAAATTTTACTCTCGTCCTGCAACGAGGTGCGACACCTCCGCCTTCCATCGTGTCACTGTTTTGAAACTTCTCGTGCCTCGAACGGTTATACCGTTTCGGCAGAACGAAAAAATGTCCGTTATGTCCGTCACAACCGATCGCTTCCGAATACTGAATCGAACGTTGATCGCGTCCTATCTATATATCCTCCTCCTCCTCCTCTAACAGTCGAAGGGCGTAACGAATCACGCTTTCACGGTCTGCGGATCGTATCACGCTGCCCTGGTGAACCGCTCTTTCCTCTTGCGTCTTGCGAATTCTGTAATGTCCCGTAGGCCAGCGTTGTCCGTCCGTCTTCTAGAACGTACCGTTTATCGTCGTACGGCGACAGCGACAGTTTGACGATCTCGCGCGTGTACAACCGGTGGTTTTCGCTGCGGACGATCTGCGCGGCCGTCTACGCCTGCCGATCGCTCGATACCAACGACAGCAAGCAGCGTTTGTAATCCGCGTGAGCCAAACGGTTTTGTATGGCCAGCCGCGGCACCCCTTTCGCCACGCGCTTCTCCTTTTTATCGCCGTCGTCCTACAGCACCAGCAACGAGTACGATTTCGCGCGCAACCCGACGAATTCGACTATGTGTTTTGCGTGCGTCTCGTCCTTGAACGTACCCAACCGTTTTTTGTTTACCGCGCTGTAACACGGATGCGTCACGGGATATTCCGATGTATCGAAAAGATGGAGGTTTTCCTTAACGTCCGCGTACACGTCGTCGGTCCGTATATCGTACAACAAAGAGTCCGTGTCCGTCATGCACAATCGAAAGCGCGGTCCGTACTTCGCGACTATGAAATCGTAGTGGAAGCCGTACATCACGAATTTGCTAATGCCCAACACGGTGAATCCCACGTACAGCGGACGGTTGTGGTATACGGTCCTTTTTTTCATCATCACGCCGACCAAGTCTTTGTTGTACACGTTTACGTGCACGAATCTCGGGCTCGCGCTTAGCTTTATCAGCTCGCGTTCTTGCGACACTAAACGAAAACCTACGCGTTTTCGGGCGTTTTCCAACGATTTACCGTAAACCGCGTTTATCATTAATTTGAAGAAATCTTTTTCGAAATCGTTCATCGTGGCTTTCCGTTTCTCGGTATTGAAGTCTATGAACGGTTTCATCCACGCGCTCTGACGAAACGCTAACACCCCATTGACGGTTTTCAGTTCCATGCCGAGTTTGAGGTAAAGCTGCAGCGTTCTGTAGTGTACGACGTAATTTTTCTTATCGTCGAGGCTGGTGATCAGTTTTTCGACGGTACCGGTGGCGGGCATGTGAAAGTTCTTCAAGTAATTGAACCGTTTGCTGTAAGGCGACAGCTCGTGTTCGCCGACTTTTCTGCGTTCCGGTGCCAGCGTGCAGTAGAAATGTAAATCGTGTAAACGACAGGGATAACCGAGGTCGACGTCGAGAATGTAACCGATTTCGTCTTCCACGCCTAGCCTACTCAAATCTAACGCGTCGATTTCTTCGCGTTCCAGGCAATGGAATCCGGAGTGAGGCAACGGCTGTCTCATTGCGGTGCCGTACAGGTTCGTGCAGTCCAGATAAAGGAGATAATTATTTTCTCGTTAGCGATCGTAGTCCGGCACGTAAGGATATTTTGCCTCAGCGTATCGGTTGGGTATCATCGAGATCCCTCCTCTTACCCCGCTCCCGACGTAGAGGTGCATGTCTATGTCGCTGAGGAGTTGGAGTCGAATTCCCGTCATCTTCATCATCGCGTTCCACGCGAGACCCGGCGCGGAATAAACGTTCCGCGGATCTATCTCGTAATACCGCAGGCTGGTCTCGCGAAAGTTTTCGAACACGTCGGCCAATAGCAGCACGTCGGTTTTCAAATAGCGGTCGTGGTAGTCGCCCAACGTTCTCATCCCGAAAGCCGTCCAAACGGTTTTGCGTGCGCGTAATCTTCGTCCGACACGGGCGACTCGGCCAGGCGGTTGCAAAAGCGTTCCGGCGCGGGCAGAGCGGCGTCCTCGAACTTACTTTCGTCCGTGACGTACTCGTACGGATAGACCCCTTTCCTGAGTAACAGATCGACGCGTTCTCCGTTTCCGTCGGTGGATTGCGTGGTGTACTGCCGTATGATTTTAAAATAGCGAGGCGTTTATGAACTGCGCGGAATCGAGAAACCGGAGGCGACCGAGAGATACGGACACGTAACGCTCGCTGGTCGTGGCGATACACTTTATTTCTTCGCGTTTGAATTTTACGAAAGCCTGGATCAGATGGTGAAAGTTGTAATCGCGCAGGTTGTGAAATAACACGGGAACGTGCCGCGGCACTTTATAGTTCAAATTACACGCGTTGTGTGCGCTCCCAGGTACTCGCCGGTAGTGGTTTCGCACTTTGTCCCCTTCGCGCTCGACATTCTGCTTGCACAGATGGCACGCGGTAGCGTTCTGAAACTCGTGTTCGTCGTCTTCGGTCATGCGGAGCGGTCTGTCGAAATCGCGTTCGAGTCGACTCACGGCTTCCGTCAGAGTACGAAGAAACGTCTCCACAAAGTCTTTACCGCGATACAGGACCGGATCTTTGACGGCTTTTCCGGTCCAATTGACGATCACGTAACAAAACCTGTACGGTATGTGACGCGCGATGTCGAGCGTGTGCGATCTGTCCTCTTCGCGTTTACAACCGGACACGGGGAGAATAAACTATTCGAAATCAGCGTACACCGTGTACAGTACTCTGTGGCACTTCGTATAAACTTTAAAGTACATGTTACGGTATTTTTCGCTCGGCAGTTCCACTTTTTGCGCTCCATGCGGCGTGCAGAGTATCTCGTGATCCTTGAATCATTTTCGCGCCATTTCTGGATCCGTATTATCGCGAAACCGTTGCAGGCAATAATTACAGAAGAAAACCGGATTTTTAGCTCTCGATGTGCTGTACAGCAAACGGGACATAGTTCTTATCAGACAATAGTGCTTGACCCCTTCGTCGTTAACTATTAATAAAAGATTTACGTGCTTCCTACCTTTGTGTTCGGTTATCCGGATGGGGTACACTTCGTCCTTTGTGTATCCGAACTCGTTGGTCTCACGTTCGTAGCCAAATACGTTTACCGAAATGTTCGCATTTTGTCTTTCGAACTTTTAATTTGAGTCACCGGCTGATAGTCGATCCCCTCCGTATTCAGCTCGTTTTCGTACTGTCTGTATTGAGACACTAGGTACGGGTTAGACGCGATCGGAGGTAAACCGGCTAGAACCGACCAGAGGAAGCATTTCTCATCGTTGACGTTCTGTAGGTTCACTAACGCTTTCTTATTCGCTAATTTTTTTGGTGTAGGGACGTAGCTGGATCCGGCCAGAGGTCGATATCTTATCAAAGTTACTTCCACGGCAACGATCCCGTTTTCGACCCATCCGCTACCTTCGCGAGTAAACTTCGATACCGATTCCAACACTTTTTCAACGCACTCCCTGTACTGTTCGTTCACGTCTTCCGTGTCCGTCGCCGGTAAAACGAGCTGCGCACGCAAACGAAACACTCCCGTCTGCTCCAGTTCGCGATCGGATACTAATTTTTTGAACGAAACGCGCGCGACCAAGTACCACTTATAACTTTCGATCATATCGCGCTATTCCGCGCGTACGTCTTCCGGAACGACCTCCGCCATTCTCTCCAATAACACGGATACCGAGTCCAGTCCGTCTTCAAACTCATTACATTTTATTGTCTTTACACTTCCGTTGATAGCGACCGTTGTATATATTGCCATGATTCTATACTATGAAGTACACGAACACATTTTAACTGCACAGTTAATAATAAATATATTCCACCAGTGTTCACTAACGTGTCCAGCGGGCAACTGAAGCGCTGCCGACAACGCCGGCACTTTATATAACGTTAGTGCCGTTGCGCGCGCAGCTGGGGAAGGGATCGTGATGGTGGGGGAAACATAACGCGGTCGCGTGTAGTAACGGTGGTAGCGATGGGAGGGGAAGGTATCGTGGTGGGGGAAGATATATGCGTGCGCATCGGTACTGTCAGAATCGTTAGTACCGCCCTCAGATCGTTAGTCCTATATTTACATCAGTGTATAAAAGTAATATTGATATATATTAAATAATTCTGGCTCGATCCACGAATCCCGTCATCTTCGTTATGTAGCTGCATCATTCTACTGCACCTACAAACAAATAAAATAGACTTAACCTCACATCGCTGTAAACAGGTGAGACTGACGATTCAGCTTATATCGTACAGAGCTGAACGACAGTAATATTTAAAAATTATGTAAGATAAATAACAAAATTATTTTGAATAAATGTTTTAGAACTTTTTTCTGAAAAGTTAACTACATAAAGTAATTTTTTTACATTAAAGGTAGTTAACAATAAATATTAAAAAATTATGTAAGATAAATAATAAAATTATTTTGCATAAATATTCTAGAACTTTTTTTCTGAAATATTAACTACATAAAATAATTTAAAATAATTTTTTACATTAAAGGTAGTCAACAATAAATATTTATAGTTTAATTTTTGAATTTACTTTTCTAGAGAACTTTATAAATAACAAATCCATATAAAATAATAAATATTTAAAGTTTTATTGATTTCGTTTAGAATTTTTTATTATATGTCAATTATTTATTATTAAATGTTAATTATGCTCCCGTCTTAGTTTTCAACGGAACGGCGTACGCGAACTTGCTGAACGCGTTTATAACAGTCATAAGATACTTGTAGCCTTTATTCACTTTAGCGTGCGGTATCATCTCCACCAAATCGGCTTGGTAGAGGTCGTAAAGTCCCTTCAGCTCCACCGCGCATCTCGCAAAATTCCTTCTCACCGGTCTGTGCAGCTCCGTCGCGATCACCTTGCGTACCGCTTTACGCATTTGTGTTGTTGTTCTTCTTCATCGTCCGTCGTCGCCTACTTGCGCCTTCTTACAACTTCGTCGAAACGCGATTCACAATAGTACGGTACGAGATAGAAAGTTAGGTTATCGCTAAACTTTACTCTCGTCCTGCAACGAGGTGCGACACCTCCGCCTTCCATCGTGTCACTGTTTTGAAACTTCTCGTGCCTCGAACGGTTATACCGTTTCGGCAGAACGAAAAAATGTCCGTTATGTCCGTCACAACCGATCGCTTCCGAATACTGAATCGAACGTTGATCGCGTCCTATCTATATATCCTCCTCCTCCTCCTCTAACAGTCGAAGGGCGTAACGAATCACGCTTTCACGGTCTGCGGATCGTATCACGCTGCCCTGGTGAACCGCTCTTTCCTCTTGCGTCTTGCGAATTCTGTAATGTCCGTAGGCCAGCGTTGTCCGTCCGTCTTCTAGAACGTACCGTTTATCGTCGTACGGCGACAGCGACAGTTTGACGATCTCGCGCGTGTACAACCGGTGGTTTTCGCTGCGGACGATCTGCGCGGCCGTCTACGGCTGCCGATCGCTCGATACCAACGACAGCAAGCAGCGTTTGTAATCCGCGTGAGCCAAACGGTTTTGTATGGCCACCCGCGGCACCCCTTTCGCCACGCGCTTCTCCTTTTTACCACCGTCGTCCTACAGCACCAGCAACGAGTACGATTTCGCGCGCAACCCGACGAATTCGACGATGTCTTTTGCGTGCGTCTCGTCCTTGAACGTGCCCAACCGTTTTTACTTCCATATTCCTTAAGGAATGGAAGTATGGTGATGGCAAAAAAAATCGTGTTCGAGATTATTGCAGATTCTGATTCTACTACACTCAAAAAATGAAAAAAGTCGTTTTCTGAAAAGTGTCTGTGTGTGTGTCTGTGTGTGTGTGTGTGTGTGTGTGTCTGTCTGTAGATTTTTTTTTGGCAAACGATAACTGCCGCAAATTCAAACAAAATCAAATACTTTTTTGCATACAGCCCTGATTTGTAGAGTACTCACGACCTATTGTTTTTGGTGAAGATCGGTTGAGGGAAAGGGGTAGTTTACCTGCAACGGTTTTTGTTTATCAAGGGAAATTTTTTTTGGCAAACGATAACAGCCGCAAATTCAAACAGAATCAAATAATGTTTCGTACACTGCCATAAATTGTAGAGTTCTCAAGATCTATGGTTTTTGGTGAAGATCGGCTAAGGGAAAGGGGTAGTTTACCTGTAACGTTCTATGTTTTAACAAGGGTATTTCTTATGGCAAACGATAACAGCCGCAAATTCAAACAGAATCAAAAGATTATTTATATACAGCCCTAAATTGCAAAGTTCTCAAGACCTGTTGTTTTTGGTGAAGATCGGTTAAGGGAAAGGGGTAGTTTACCGGCAGCGTTTTTTTATCAAGGGTATTTTCTATGGCAAACGATAACAGCCGCAAATTCAAACAGAATCAAATAATGTTTTGCATACAGCTCTGATTTGTAGAGTACTCAAGACCTGTTGTTTTTGGTGAAGATCGGTTAAGGGGAAGGGGTAGTTTACCAGCAACGTTTTTTTATCAAGCGTATTTTCTATGACGAACGGTAACAGCCGCAAATTCAAACAGAATCAACTAATTTTTTGCATACGTCCCTGAATTGTAGAGGTCTCAATGACTTTCGATTTTGGTTAAGATCGGTTAAGGGGAAAGGGGTAGTTTACAAGCAAACTTTTACGTTTTAACAAGAGTAAAGTACTTGAAAATTTATTTAAACTTTTTGAAACAATGGTAATTGTTAAAAATAAAATAATTTTGTTGCCAGGCAATAAAATTATAATTTTTTCATTTTAATGTAATATAATATTTTTCATTTAATACAGCAATAAAAAGGCAGGTAAGACACAGCCTGGCTGTTTGGCTGAAAATGATTTTAAATATAAATCTTAGAATATGGAAGACATGTATGGTTCTCCATACCGATATTTTGTTTACCGCGCTGTAACACGGATGCGTCACGGGATATTCCGATGTATCGAAAAGATGGAGGTTTTCCTTAACGTCCGCGTACACGTCGTCGGTCCGTATATCGTACAACAAAGAGTCCGTGTCCGTCATGCACAATCGAAAGCGCGGTCCGTACTTCGCGACTATGAAATCGTAGTGGAAGCCGTACATCACGAATTTGCTAATGCCCAACACGGTAAATCCCACGTACAGCGGACGGTTGAGGTATACGGTCCTCTTTTTCATCATCACGCCGACCAAGTCTTTGTTGTACACGTTTACGTGCACGAATCTCGGGCTCGCGCTTAGCTTTATCAGCTCGCGTTCTTGCGACACTAAACGAAAACCTACGCGTTTTCGGGCGTTTTCCAACGATTTACCGTAAACCGCGTTTATCATTAATTTGAAGAAATCTTTTTCGAAATCGTTCGTTGTGGCTTTCCGTTTCTCGGTATTGAAGTCTATGAACGGTTTCATCCACGCGCTCTGACGAAACGCTAACACCCCATTGACGGTTTTCAGTTCCATGCCGAGTTTGAGGTAAAGCTGCAGCGTTCTGTAGTGTACGACGTAATTTTTCTTATCGTCGAGGCTGGTGATCTGTTTTTCGACGGTACCGGTGGCGGGCATGTGAAAGTTCTTCAAGTAATTGAACCGTTTGCTGTAAGGCGACAGCTCGTGTTCGCCGACTTTTCTGCGTTCCGGTGCCAGCGTGCAGTAGGAATGTAAATCGTGTAAACGACAGGGATAACCGAGGTCGACGTCGAGAATGTAACCGATTTCGTCTTCCACGCCTAGCCTACTCAAATCTAACGCGTCGATTTCTTCGCGTTCCAGGCAATGGAATCCGGAGTGAGGCAACGGCTGTCTCATCGCGGCGCCGTACAGGTTCGTGCAGTCCAGATAAAGGAGGTAATTATTTTCTCGTTAGCGATCGTAGTCCGGCACGTAAGGATATTTTGCCTCAGCGTATCGGTTGGGTATCATCGAGATCCCTCCTCTTACCCCGCTCCCGACGTAGAGGTGCATGTCTATGTCGCTGAGGAGTTGGAGTCGAATTCCCGTCATCTTCATCATCGCATTCCACGCGAGTCCCGGCGCGGAATAAACGTTCCGCGGATCTATCTCGTAATACCGCAGGCTGGTCTCGCGAAAGTTTTCGAACACGTCGGCCAATAGCAGCACGTCGGTTTTCAAATAGCGGTCGTGGTAGTCGCCCAACGTTCTCATCCCGAAACCCGTCCAAAAGGTTTGCGCGTGCGCGTAATCTTCGTCCGACACGGGCGACTCGGCCAGGCGGTTGTAAAAGCGTTCCGGCGCGGGCAGAGCGGCGTCCTCGAACTTACTTTCGTCCGTGACGTACTCGTACGGATAGACCCCTTTCCTGAGTAACAGATCGACGCGTTCTCCGTTTCCGTCGGTGGATTGCGTGGTGTACTGCCGTATGATTTTAAAATAGCGAGGCGTTTATGAACTGCGCAGAATCGAGAAACCGGAGGCGACCGAGAGATACGGACACGTAACGCTCGCTGGTCGTGGCGATACACTTTATTTCTTCGCGTTTGAATTTTTCGAAAGCCTGGATCAGATGGTGACAGTTGTAATCGCGCAGGTTGTGAAAGAACACGGGAACTTGCCGCGGCACTTTATAGTTCAAATTACACGCGTTGTGTGCGCTCCCAGGTACTCGCCGGTAGTGGTTTCGCACTTTGTCCCCTTCGCGCTCGACATTCTGTTTGCACAGATGGCACGCGGTAGCGTTCTGAAACTCGTGTTCGTCGTCTTCGGTCATGCGGAGCGGTCTGTCGAAATCGCGTTCGAGTCGACTCACGTCTTCCGTCAGAGTACGAAGAAATGTCTCCACAAAGTCTTTACCGCGATACAGGACCGGATCGTTGACGGCTTTTCCGGTCCAATTGACGATCACGTAACAAAAACTGTACGGTATGTGACGCGCGATGTCGAGCGTGTGCGATCTGTCCTCTTCGCTTTTACAACCGGACACGGGGAGAAGAAACTATTCGAAATCAGCGTACACCGTGTACAGTACTCTGTGGCACTTCGTATAATCTTTAAAGTACATGTTACGGTATTTCTCGCTCGGCAGTTCCACTTTTTGCGCTCCATGCGGCGTGCAGAGTATCTCGTGATCCTTGAATCATTTTCGCGCCATTTCTGGATCCGTATTATCGCGAAACCGTTGCAGGCAATAATTACAGTAGAAAACCGGATTTTTAGCTCTCGATGTGCTGTACAGCAAACGGGACATAGTGCTTGACCCCTTCGTCGTTAACTATTAATAAAAGATTTACGTGCTTCCTACCTTTGTGTTCGGTTATCCGGATGGGGTACACTTCGTCTTTTGTGTATCCGAACTCGTTGGTCTCACGTTCGTAGCCAAATACGTTTACCGAAATGTTCGCGTTTTGTCTTTCGAACTTTTTAATTTGAGTCACCGGCTGATAGTCGATCCCCTCCGTATTCAGCTCGTTTTCGTACTGTCTGTATTGAGACACTAGGTACGGGTTAGACGCGATCGGAGGTAAACCGGCTAGAACCGACCAGAGGAAGCATTTCTCATCGTTGACGTTCTGTACGTTCACTAACGCTTTCTTATTCGCTAATTTTTTTGGTGTAGGGACGTAGCTGGATCCGGCCAGAGGTCGATATCTTATCAAAGTTACTTCCACGGCAACGATCCCGTTTTCGACCCATCCGCTACCTTCGCGAGTAAACTTCGATACCGATTCCAACACTTTTTCAACGCACTCCCTGTACTGTTCGTTCACGTCTTCCGTGTCCGTCGCCAGTAAAACGAGCTGCGCACGCAAACGAAACACTCCCGTCTGCTCCAGTTCGCGATCGGATTCTAATTTTTTGAACGAAACGCGCGCGACCAAGTACCACTTATAACTTTCGATCATATCGCGCTATTCCGCGCGTACGTCTTCCGGAACGACCTCCGCCATTCTCTCCAATAACACGGATACCGAGTCCAGTCCGTCTTCAAACTCATTACATTTTATTGTCTTTACACTTCCGTTGATAGCGACCGTTGTATATATTGCCATGATTCTATACTATGAAGTACACGAACACATTTTAACTGCACAGTTAATAATAAATATATTCCACCAGTGTTCACTAACGTGTCCAGCGGGCAACTGAAGCGCTGCCGACAACGCCGGCACTTTATATAACGTTAGTGCCGTTGCGCGCGCAGCAGGGGAAGGGATCGTGGTGGTGGGGGAAACATAACGCGGTCGCGTGTAGTAACGGTGGTAGCGATGGGAGGGGAAGGTATCGTGGTGGGGGAAGATATATGCGTGCGCATCGGTACTGTCAGAATCGTTAGTACCGCCCTCAGATCGTTAGTCCTATATTTACATCAGTGTATAAAAGTAATATTGATATATATTAAATAATTCTGGCTCGATCCACGAATCCCGTCATCTTCGTTATGTAGCTGCATCATTCTACTGCAACTACAAACAAATAAAATAGACTTAACCTCACATCGCTGTAAACAGGTGAGACTGACGATTCAGCTTATATCGTACAGAGCTGAACGACAGTAATATTTAAAAATTATGTAAGATAAATAACAAAATTATTTTGAATAAATGTTTTAGAACTTTTTTCTGAAAAGTTAACTACATAAAGTAATTTTTTTAAATTAAAGGTAGTTAACAATAAATATGAAAAAATTATGTAAGATAAATAATAAAATTATTTTGCATAAATATTTTAGAACTTTTTTTCTGAAATATTAACTACATAAAATAATTTAAAATAATTTTTTACATTAAAGGTAGTCAACAATAAATATTTATAGTTTAATTTTTGAATTTACTTTTCTAGAGAACTTTATAAATAACAAATCCATATAAAATAATAAATATTTAAAGTTTTATTGATTTCGTTTAGAATTTTTTATTATATGTCAATTATTTATTATTAAATGTTAATTATGATCGTAATATTTCTCATCTTGAAATGATAATTTAGTACAGTACAGAGCTGAACGACAGTAATATTTAAAAATTATGTAAGATAAATAATAAAATTATTTTGCATAAATATTTTAGAACTTTTTCTGAAATTACATAAAATAATTTTAAATAATTTTTACATTAAAGGTAGTTATGAAATGATAATTTATTTAAATATTTAAAGTATAATTTTTGAATTTAAATTTACTTTTGTAAGAATTTTTTTCCAGAAAACTGTATAAATAACAACAAGAATTAATTGTGTGTGTGTGTGTGTGTGTGTGTGTGTGTGTGTGTGTGTGTGTGTGTGTGTGTGTGTGTGTGTGTGTGTGTGTGTGTGTGTGTGTGTGTGTGTGTGTGTGTGTGTGTGTGTGTGTGTGTGTGTGTGTGTGTGTGTGTGTGTGTGTGTGTGTGTGTGTGTGTGTGTGTGTGTGTGTGTGTGTGTGTGTGTGTGTGTGTGTGTGTGTGTGTGTGTGTGTGTGTGTGTGTGTGTGTGTGTGTGTGTGTGTGTGTGTGTGTGTGTGTGTGTGTGTGTGTGTGTGTGTGTGTGTGTGATAGCATTTCATCCGTAGAAGGCAACTAGTTCACGATGTGTTACGCGCATCTACGAAAAGTGTCGGTATTTATTTTTAGTTATATTTTGTAATATTTTCTAAAAGCAGGCGCTGTCCCGGCATCGGTGGAAGCCTCACGCGTAGTGAGTAGCGCGGGAGTCGTCCGACGGGTCTTCCCCGGAGTCCGTCCACGGAACCCGGGGAGTCTTAGATCGTATCCCGCGAAAGACGGTCGGGCCAGAGTCCCAACGCCTCGCCCGGCGTGTCGACTGCTTTCCCGGTCTTCAGAGAATCTCCCGTACCCCGGGGAGGTCACTGACAAAGTCCTAACGAGGGAGTTCGACAGGGCCGGATGCTGGAAAAAGCAGGCGGTATCCCGGAATCGGTGGAAACCTCACGCGTAGGGAGTAGCCCAAGAGTCGTCCGACGGATCTTCCCCGGAGTCCGTCCTCGGAGTCTTAGGTCGGATCCCGCGAAAGACGACCGGGCCAGAGTCCCAGCGCCTCGCCCGACATGCCGACGGCTTTCCCGGGCTTCGGAGAGCCTCCCGTACCCGGGGAGGTCTCTGACCATGTCCTAGCGCGGGAGTTCGACCGGCCCGGATGCCGGAAAAAGCAGACGGTGTCCCGACATCGGTGGAAGCCTCACGCGTAGTGAGTAGCGCGGGAGTCGTCCGACGGGTCTTCCCCGGAGTCCATCCACGGAACCCGGGGAGTCTTAGTTCGAATCCCGCAAAAGACGGCTGGGCCAAAATCCCAGTGCCTCGGCGTTCTCGTGAGCATAACACTGCAAGGAGGATAGAGGAATCGAGGCCCAAATCATCACGGGAGCCGGGCTCTGCAGCGATACCGTGCTTTGGTTGCACAGATTCGGCGAAATCACAAGTCCCGCGTGAACTTGTCCACGAGAGACAGGAAATCGTTCGCGTATATAAACGAGGTCGCGCCAGTCGTTCCGCTCATTCTTGTACCGACGGTCGACAGAGCAACACTTCCCCTTCCATCACTACCGCCGTTATAACACGTGACGAATCGCGGACCGCGATCAGTCTCGCGGCGGACGCCGACCGAGCAAAACCTCTTCTTCAACTACCGAACAGAACCAACTTCACACTGCACAAATACACTCTCCAAGGGACAACACAGCACCAACAAGAGAACAAGACCGAACCTGAACCAAAGCCCGACCGAAACACACACGAACCAACAGAGGGAACATCCAACCAACCATCACCCACACACCACACGCAGGAGAATCCCGATTCAGGAAGCGTTTCAGGAGAAGCAGAACCAAGGAGAAGAAGAATAAGAACCAAGGAGAAGAAGAACCAAGGAGAAGAAGAGAATACGAAGGCGTCGATGAAAGTTGGAGGGGCTCCGGAAACAGGAAGTGGCTCACTATCTAGGTCCGTTGGGGAGGGCACTGAGACAGGAAGTGGTTCGGTATCAGCTGGCTGGGAGAATCCCGAACCACTTCCTGTCTCAGTGCCCTCCCCAACATACTACTAACCTGCGCCCTCAGAATTTTCTTTGGCATACGCTGATCATCCATCTGCTCTAGATAGGTAACCTAACCATTGTGTTCGTTGAGCTTTTTGAATCTTACAATGTACTCATGATTCAATATCTCATCTATCTGCTGTTTATTTCTTATTCTCCATTCAACATCTTCTGTAACCGGGCCACAAACCGATCTGATAAGTGTCTTATATATTTTTATTTTTGTGTTACGATTAATGACTTTGCTAGAAAATTTTACTTAAGGGTCTAAATAAGTTTACTGACACTTTATTAAAAGCCGTCTCTATTCTCTGAAACAATATCCTGCACTTATACTAATTTACACGCTAATTCTAAGTAAGAGTCAAAATTTAGTAAGACCTCAGTTTCAATCTGTTCAAAATTAATCGTTTGTGTCTAAAAATGCAGCTGGTTATAACAATAGTGTTGAAAAAACAAAGAGTCACAGTATTTTGAGCAGATATGAAGAAACGGCTCATATTAACAGTTACTGGCCTTACAGCGACCAGTATATATTGTAGCATGACAGATAATCCACCTAATAAAGATTACAATATGATCATAATAATATATCAATTACATTAAATATAAAAGAAAAATTCAAATGAAAACATATACCTGTAAATATCAAAATAAAATACCACCATAAATGGAAAAAGTAAAAGTAAAGAACCACAGTGCAACAAAAATGTATAAAGAAAAATAAACCACAAAAACTGAAATAAAATAAGGATAATACCCAGGTAGGATAGGAGTAGGAAAGGAAGATACCTCGTACAAACCAACGGACATTAAAAAACAATAATACCTTGGAGAAACCAAGAAGAAAGAATTTTGAAGAAACGAAATTGTAAGATGGGAGGACTACAAGATATACCCAAAGGAAACCTATATTAAAGAATATAACAAACCCCTAAAGAAATTCAAGGTCACAAAGAAAGTATAACACCCCAAAACCTAATAGTAATGTAAAATAGTTACAAACAAAGTGTTTAGTGTTGTAAGTAGAAGTGCACCCACTAACGTTATTGTGTAATGGAATAAACAAATCTTCATAATCCCTTATAACTAAGATTTTGGTCTTGGAATATTGTAAAACTCAATATGAGATAAGATCCAAAACATAAGTGAACCAGTGCAAGTTATTTCAGTATATTAAATAAACTTCAAGTAGAAGTGTAACTAATACTTCAACTAAGTACATGTGTACCATAAACAACTTTAATGTTTTCTATGACTATAGAAATAAAATTTTATAAAATATTCTTGTGAACACATTACTAATGTTTATAAGAAGGTGGTGAATAAATAAAGTGACAGGGGATAAAAATGTAATACTATAATAAACACAGAAAGGACTGCAACCAAAATAAGTTAAGAAGTAGGAAAAAATAAATGGCTTGTTATGTTTAAGTTAAAGCCCATGAACTCCATAATTCAATGTGGTGAATAGAATAAGATTTTGTTATTATTATAAAAATGTGAAATAGATCTAACAGGGTGAATCCAGACTAAAATATCTAAATATGGATACCATACTCTTTTTATAAAATGTTTATTATATGTTATTTGTAGTAGTTAAACTAAAATGTCTGACTTTGAAGACCATATTGTTAATTTTAAATATTGTTTAAGTATTATGAGTAAGAATACAATACTACATGTTATATTAGTTAATTAAGGAGATTTTAATTAATATTGTATTAAAGTATTAAATTAAGAAAGTCAGAAGGGGTATAGAGACAGTATTATTCAAAAACATTATATGTAAAACCAGAAAAATCTAGGCCAAATAGGAAATTCCAACATTATAATTGATTAATTAAGTTAAATAAACCAAGTAAACTGATGGAATTTATATAAGGTAAATTAGTCACCAAATACTATGACTAAAACCAGACTTTAAAAGGATAGTGTAAAAGTATATATAAAATTATTAAAAAATTTGCAGATATAATAGTTAAAATTTCAGAGTGGGGAGTTATAAATTCATGAATTAAATTTAAAAGAATAATCAATGGATAAAATTGTGAGAAATTAAGGAAAGATAAACATTTATGCCAATCTGAGATTTGTTATAGTCATAATTATAACATATAAAATGGCTAATATTTGGAGAAGAACAGGAAACAAAATGTTGAGCCTACTTTTCCAAAATGAAAGAAATATAGCAATTTTAACAAAAAACTTTGTAAAGATAGATTATTGGGTATCAAATTAAGCAGAAGGAATTAAAGAAACCGATTATGTATTTACTATTTCATGAAACTAAATAATAACCAAAATATATTCTGTGATATAATGTACTTTTTTACATGTATCGGAAGCGGTTAAAAATTGAAACAATACTTTTCCAATATTAAATTGGCTAAGATATTTCAGAAAACGAAGGAAGTAAAACAGTTCTTATTTAACATTCGTAGTGTAAGGTTGATTAAGCTTTCGCTAAAGAACCACATATAACGAAACCATTAATGGCGTATGGAAGTTGAGCCTAGCCTACAGTAAAAAATCGAGAGTTGCGGAAAAATTTACTTTAAACCTAAATTCAGTGAACACAACAACTACAAACATTGAAATCAATTAATACTGAACCGAATATAAGGGATATAAGGAATTAAAACGCTAAAACACTAATTATTCATAACCAAACGAACTTTACAATTTTCGACACACACATTGACAGAAGTGAATAAACCTAATCCAAAACATTTAATCGAAGTGAACACAGAACACTTAACCAGGACAACACTAATAACACCAGAAGGAATTCTCCATACTGCAGAGAAGAGGAAACGTGAACGAGGCAGCTTTTATTGAACGAAAATTCCGACGACACCATTCTTGTTTAACATCAGCAGCTAAGCAGCGACCATCTTTGACGTTCCCACAATCCAATGCGAGTTTTACCAACCGAACCTCTAGACATCACTGGTTCGAATTTTATCATATATAAACATTATATATTACTTAATAACATTGTAAATTATTAATTTTAAGCTTTCATTGTGAATGTTATACTTTCTAGCCCTACCCCTTCTCTGACTATTAACTATAACCGTTAAAAAACCTTTGAAAATATTTATATTAAATAACATGTATTAACCTGTGAACGCCCTGTATCGATCGCCCTGTGAACGAGTCGAGCAAAATATGATAATCGATTTAAAATCGATTTTATAAACAATTGTCAATAAAAATATAGTAATTCAACAATTTGGTTTTTAAATTTATTTATAAGTTTTATAAATAGAGTTTAGTTAACAACAGGATTACAAGAAAGGCGGCCATTACTCAAGTGGAAGTCATATATAAGAAAAGGAAGAAATATCGCTAATCGATTAGTGCATTGAGACAATCCTGTTAACTAGAATTTAATTCCAGTAAACCATAAGCAAGATTATTGACCAAATTAATTCAAATGAACTTAAAATTTTGACATTACACCTATACAAGAAATATTTACTAAATTATTGAACATTAAAACATAAAAAATAATTTTTTTTCAAAATTTCAAAACAAAATATTTAATTTTTTACAAAAATTTAAATAAACAATTATCATTTGTAAAACGTTTTCGTTACAAATTGGCGTCCAACTGAGGGGCTCGATTAGTGATTAAAAGGCTAATATAACTTGCCCAATTACTAATTCAAGCTTGGCAGCGGTTATACAGTCGGAGAAAGAAACAACATGCAACGTCGTGCGACTTCAAAGAAAAGGGCGGCAGAGGCCGAAAAGGAAATTAACATGGAGAACAAGGAAGCAACACCCGTGGAAGATGTAGAAATGTTATTACCCCCAGCGGAACCTAAACAACCAATGGCACAAGAGGAACCGAATCAACCAATACAACAGGAGGGACAGCCCGAGAACACTGCGACAACCGGGGATGTTAAATTCCAGGAAACCTTAATGAGAATGAGAATGGAAATGAGGGAGGAAAGCAAATCGATAAATAAAAACATAGAATCTACGAAAGGAGAATTGAGTAATCAAATTGGAGAGACGAACAAGAAAATAGAGGAAAACAGCAAGGAGAGGAAAGAGGACAACCAATCCTTGAATAAGAAGATGGAAGATTTGAAAGAGGACAACCAATCCTTGAATAAGAAGATGGAAGACTTGAAGGAAGACAACCAGTTGTTAAAGGAAGAATTCAAAACAACCAAGGAAGAATTGGGTAATAAAATTGAGGATACAAATAAGAGGATTGAAGATAATAACAGGAAAATTGAAGAGAATATGGGGGAGAAGTTGGAAGAATTGAGAGAGGATAACCAACTATTAAGAGAAGAATTAAGGGAGGTCAACCAAGAAAACATGAACAAGGTAGACGAGAGAATAGAGTTGACGAAGGAAGAGTTGAGCAGGAAAATCAACGACAATAAAAAATCTATAAATAAAAAATTGGAAGAAGAAACCATAATAATAAACCAACAAAACAGGGAAGTTGACGAAAGATGTCGCCAGACTGAATGGGAAGTACAGGAAGTCAAGGAAGTAGTAAATACCAAAATTACAAAGATCGAAGAACACCATAAGAAAAAGTTGGAAGAAAACCGAAAGGAAGCACAGGAGGAATTAAGTAAGGTATGTAACCAAGTTACGGAAAGGTGCGATGGAATGGAAGTGGCGATGACGAATATCACCGGTCAAGTTTGGCAGAGCCAGGAAGAGATGGAAGTAATCCGAAACCGGCCAACTAACTTCACAAATATCCCCATAAATGAGAATCGGGAATGGCTAAACTTTCGCCATTATAAAAGGAAGCCAATGGAATTCTTGGCCCGAATAGAGGAGTACATTGCCAAACATAGGGGCAACCAATGGATCAACAACCGGGAGCTATTGGACGAATCATTCCGTGAAATGACGGACAACAAACCGGATGGATGGCTAACCGGAGCGAGATCGATAATTACCAACATTTCAAGAACTTGTTTAAGGCAAAATACTGGTCGGAGACTACCCAGAATTTAATACGTGACAACATCTGTCACGGCCGATATAAACCACAGTTGGGTAGCTCGATGACTGCATACTTCCTCGGAAAAGTATGTATTTAGAACCAGCCATACCCGAAGAATGCCTCATCAATAAATTGTCGTACCATTACGATGAAGAGGTAATCCGAGCAAGGAGAGGCAGTCAAATAAAGACGATACAGGCTATGACGGAACTACTGGAAAATTATGAAAATGAAGAATATTATAGACAAACCCGAAGGAGGAATGATCGGCCGGAACCAATGAACCAGCAGTACACCAATAACGGAAATAACCATAACAACAATGGCTACCAAGGAAACCGTGCCAATCCCCAAAAAAACACCAACAACAACAATCATAATAATAATAATAATAACAATGTTCCGGGTAACCAAAATAACTTTAGAACTAATAACTGTTACCAAGGTAATAGAAGTCAATATTACCAAAATTCCAATGTTAATAGTCAGAGGAACCCCAACCCTAATAATACAGAACGGTATTATAACAATAATCGCTGGTATCCATCAAACCAAAACAATGGTAACAATAGGTTTTCCCGACCAAGGGTAAAATTCATACGAGCGGAAGACGGTCGCCAATGAAGATACTACCATCAGCGGCGTAACAGCTTCCATGAATACGAGGATCGGCGGAGAAGCCGAGAACGTGACGATCCGAGGTATAGTCAGCCTAGACGAAGTATCAGTCTAGACGATACAGAACGGCAAACAAACCGAGAACAACCGTTGGATCATCGCACAGAGAGGCAGGGACCCACTCAAGGTCTCCCGACTGATGCATCGATCAGTACGAACAATACACATAACGATATAGAGAATTTAAACGGGAGGAGGCAGTAATAAATGATCAGGACCCTTTACTGCTCCTATCTCCTGGGTATCAAAACGAGTTGCAAAGAGCAACTAACACAAATAATATAACAATAATAGGTTGCAATTACTTGAAAAATATTCGGCACGAACTATTGGAGGAGGACGACACTAGCCTCCAAAGTATAAGCAATGAAATCATTTATATCAATACGGAAGTAGAAGGAATCCCCGCACAATTAATGATCGATACTGGTTCGAATGTGTCAATAATTAGCACAACAGAGTTGGAGAGAATCCAAAGGGAATGTGGTAAGGTATTGCCGACATTGCCGATAAATAATATTGTTTTAATAGGTGCCACCGGTCGCCAAAACAAAACGATCAGAAGTTTTTTTTCAATAAACGTGATTAGCTGTGGTATAGCGATTAACATGATATTCTTAGTTGCGTCCGGATTGCCTTTTCACATACTAGTGGGGTGCGATGTACTCAGACGGAACTCCGCGATAATCGATTTACGCACGGAAAAAATATCACTGTGTGCAGACGGACTCACCTGGACGGCTGACTTGGTAGGTAGCGAAAAAGTAATTCCCAGCGATATCCACCAACAAATCCGGAAAATAAATTATATCGACAACACTGCAATGAATAAACCAATCATATACGATAACTCTGATGAGGATTTATGGTCCCAGAAGATCCAGGAAATCAGGGATTTCCGGGGCGGAATCACTAAGGAAAGGTTGCCAATACACCAAGCGAATCAGTTAATAAACATCTATGAACGATACCGCTCAGTATTCTCCGACGAACCCGGTAAGGTAAAAAATTACCAATGTACTCTGCAATTTAGAGATACAGTGGATTTTAACCGGAAGTCATATCCCATCGCGCATTCACGAAAGGAAGCTGTAAGAGCTGAAATAAATAAAATGATTAACCATGACATTATAGAGAGTAGCCAATCCCCATACACCAGTCCTATCGTGGCTATTCCTAAGAAAAACGGACAAGTCCGGCTTTGCCTAGATGCGCGAGAAATAAATAAGATGATCGTCAATGACAGGACCTCGCCCGGTGAGATAGAAGAGATCTTAAAACGTTTCCACGGTACCAAGTACTTTAGTACCTGGGACACGGTGTGCGGCTACTGGCAGGTGGAATTGCACCCACAGAGTAGCCAGTATCTGGCATTCATATTCGAGGGGCGTAATTACCAATTTAAGTGACTGCCCTTCGGACTCATGAATTCGGTCGCCATCTTTGTGGCCTGCATGGACCAGATACTTGGCCAGGAAGCACTACAATTTACCACCGTGTATGTAGATGATTTGCTAATTACCTCAGAAACATAGGAGGAACACTGCTACCGTGTGGAACACGTACTGGAGAAGTTGGCTGCGAATAACATCACGCTTAAACTGGAAAAATCCCAATTCATTGCTAAGGAAATTCAGTTCTTGGGTTTTAACTTGAATGACCAAGGAATCTCACCGTCGGCAGAAAAGCTAGAAGCGATCCAGAAATTTCCTGCACCAAAGAATAGAAGGCAATTACAGTCATTCCTGGGACTCTGTAATTATTACCGCAAGTTCCAGGAACAATATTCTGAATTGACCGCAAGATTTCAACCACAACTGTCATCTAAAAATAAATGGATCTGGGGTCGAGAGCAGAATGAGACCTTACAACTCATTAAGGACAAATTTTTGGAAACCATAAGACTTCGCCACCAAGATTTTAAAAAACCTTTTTTCCTAAATTGCGATGCCAGCGACTTTAGCCTCGGAACGACGCTATATCAAGAAGATGAGTTTGAAATTTTAGATAACAGTTATGACATTAACTGTTTAGAGATAAGCTTGAGTGATGATAAGAGTTGAGCAGGCCAAAGTCGGCTTGCAACCTGATTATACATGAGTATAAATGCAAGATTAGCAATGTATTGCCAATATATATTGTATGTATACAATATTAAACAATATAAGACATGCAAAATACATGGTTTGACAATGTCTAATGATGAATAATCGGTGACTCATCACATGATGGGCCCGATAAATTGTAACATTTATGCAAGTCATAATGGTTATCTTGAACCAGATAAGGCCAGTAGACCTATATAGTATTGAATACAATGAACAAACAAATTATTATAAAATTATACATGTAAAGACATAAATTTAGCATGACGCTTTATAGTTTGCACGATGCATGCTATACCTGATGTTTCAGGAATATACAATAAATTGTTATGTCAAAACAAGCTATACATAGTTGAATGATTGCAAGCACAAAGTGTAATGACATGTATGTCATAATTAAAGCATGAATAATAATTGTGCAATACATGATCACAAAATACAAATACAAAATACAATATAAAAATATAGGCGTGGCGTATGGTTATAGACGGTAGATGCGGATAAAACAATGTGTTTTACATAGATACAAGTTATACATAATAAATACAATAGAAATCGGTTTAGATAATTACAAAATGTAATACATGTGTTGAACAATTGTGAGAAATAAATTCATAGAGTAACAAAGTTTTTACATAAAAACAATAGTAAGCAAAGACATGAGGCATAAATCAAATGTTGCATATACGAAAATGCAAAATAATAATTAAAGCTTTGCATATTAAATAAACTGACACTTGCTTGAGTAAAACAAACAGTTTCTGAATCAAAAATATACAAATTAAAGCTTATGCTAAAAACAAGGGTGCTTATAACTAACAAAGTCTTCTTTGAACATCTGATTTATGTATTTTTGACAAATATATACAAAGGAAAATAAACCCTTTTTTTACTGTTCGCCCCTAGTAGGGACCAAACATAATTTATGGATTGGTCTGCGATAGGTGCCAGTAGGCGTGCGAACGTCAACTACTCTAATTAAGTTGTCTGGGCCGGGAAATGTGGCGGTAATTACACCAAATTTCCACGCTAATGGAGGTAAGTTATCCTCAATCAGTAAAACCAGGTCACCAATGGAAACGTTGTCCTTGGCGAATTTCCATTTGTGACGTTGTTGTAATTGATGTAAGTAGTCGCGAGACCAAGCTTTCCAAATGACTTGGACAAACTTCTGGAGAACTTGCCAACGTCCAAGACGAGAGATGGGAATGTGAGATAAGTCAGGATCAGGTATCGCCGTTAATGGTGCGCAAATCAAAAAATGGCCAGGTGTAAGTGGCACCGGATCATTTACATCCGATGAAACGGCGAATAATGGACGTGAGTTTATACATGCCTCTATCTGAGACAAAACTGTCGTAAACTCCTCGAAGGTGAGTATAGACTTGCCTACCACGCGGCGCAAATGATACTTTAAACTCTTTATACCGCTCTCCCAAAGACCTCCAAAATGAGGTGACGAGGGCGGAATAAATGACCATGTAATACCCTGAGAGGTCGTAAAGGATTGGATTGATGAGGTGGCATCCTTATTATGCCAAAGATTGTAAAGGTCATGCAAAACATTGCGGGCCTTCCTAAAGTTCGTGCCATTATCCGAATATAACTGGCTGGGTATGCCCCTACGGGCCATGAAACGACGTAAGGCAGCTATAAACGCGTTGACTGTAAGGTCTGAGACCAATTCCAAATGAATGGCCCTGGTCGCCAAGCAGATGAAGAAAGACACATACGATTTTGACAGAGTCCTAGATTTCTGCCCGCCATGAAGAATCATGAAGGGACCACCATAGTCAACTGCGCAGAATAGAAACGGCCGCGAAGGAGTGACTCTAGGAGATGGCAAAATACCAAGCCTCTGAACCTGATGTTTGGCACTAAACCTGAGACACTTGACGCATCTACGAATGATGGAGCGAATGACTATCTTGGCGTTAATGATCCACCAACGTTGACGAAGTGAGTGATGCACGAGTTGAGCACCAGCGTGGAGTAGACGAATGTGTTCGCGTTCAATAATAAGGCGAGTAATATGAGCCGATGGATGCAAGACAATAGGATGCTTATTGTCATAAGGTAGTTGCGACTGCTGTAATCGTCCGCCGACGCGTATTACGCCAGACTCATCAAGAAACGGGTCCAGAGAAGACAACTTGCTCCTGATAGAAACAGAAGACCCATTACGAAGACAATTAATCTCGGCAGCGAAGTGGATCGACTGAGATTGTTTTATGAAAAAATTAAGAGTAGAATGAATTTCAACGGGGGTAAGAGCGCCCGAAATTTTCTCGGCCCTGGAGAGTCTAATATTTTTGATGAATCGAAAGCAGTAGGCGTATACACGAGTCAGACGGTGCAACGAAGAAAAGTCCTTTGAAAAATCAATGGCTAAGGTAGACATTAAAGAAAGTTTGGGGGTTTGTTTCTCCTCCGCAGTGAATTCAGGAGACGACAGATTAGAAGGTAAAAAGGGTGGAAAAAGATTGGACTCGGAAGATTGAGACAAACAAGCGGTAGCATAGGAGTCACCCAACTGGGGATTGTCAGACTTAAATGGTAGCGAAACAACGAACCTACCCTCTTCATTGCGATGAGTAGACTTAACGAAATGCTCCTCACAAGCTGAATCGTTACTAATGGGCGCATTGTCAGGGATAGTTTCGGTCTCCCAAAATTTCTCGAGAGACGCCAGAATTTGACTGTCGTTGTTCCTAGCCAAGAACGAAACAGCAGGACCCTTATAACGGCAGTGTTTGGGCAGATTGCCTGCAAGAATGTAGCCTAACTTTGTTTCTTGTATAATAGGGAAATGAGAACCGCGTACATATTTGTTAGGTAAAATTAAATCTAAGTAAAACTGCGCTCCTAAAAGTATATCGATATCAGCTGATATGTTGAAATGCGGATCGGCAAGGAAAACGTTATCTGGGACATTAAACTGATTTATGTCAAAAGATTGTGCTGGCAATTTATGGGTTAATGCAGATAAGACCGCGCATGTTGCTTGGAAACTAAATCCTTGATAGCGTGAAATAATGCGTATAGACGCTAAATTAGTGGCACAACAAGCGGTATTATTTATACCTGTAATCGGTATGTTAGATTCAGTCAAGTTAAGCCGTAATTTATTAGCAAATGATTCCGTACAAAAATTTATTTGTGACCCCGCATCTAATAGAACTCTTGCGGGTTGTCTATTGCCAGCCCGGTCCAATGACAAACACAATTGGTGTTGATAAAAGAACATTGTTTGTAGATTGTAATTTAAGTGAACAGTAGTTGCTGCTGCTGGCAGAAACTGGTTTTGACACATTATTTATGTGTAGCAATGTATGGTGTCGTTTTAAACAGATCTTACATGATTGTTTGATCTTACAATTTGATGAAAAATGATCTGGTCTTAAACAATTTGTACAGAGTTTATGATTTAATATAAATTGCCCTCGTTCTGATGTGCTTAATGCACGAAATTTGTCACACATGTAAATTGGATGACTAAATTTACAGCATAAGCATAAATAATTGTTTGAAGCTGAGTGATAACTTTTAAATGCAGTGCTGCCAGCAGAGTTTCGTGATTTATGTTTGTCAGATTTATTGAATCTTAAAGATGACTTGTTGAGCTGCTGTCCGGCATCGATAGGCAGTGTATTTTCTAGCAACTGTCTACGTGCGTTTAAAAAGTGAGTGAAGCTTTGAAAGTTAGGAAGATTATCGGGGTCTATAGACTCCTTCCATAATTTAAACGTGGTATGATCCAGTTTTGCTGACAATAACTGTATAGTGATAAGCTCGAATGAATCCACTGACAGTTGCATGGCCGCCAGTGAATTAACGGAAGACGTTATTGTAGTTATGAATTCTGCCAGACTTTGGACAGAGTCCTTAATTGTTGACTTTACTTCAAGCAAATTTTGAATATAATTCTTAGCTAGTATGAATTTGTTGTCATATCTAGCGGACAGCAAACTCAACGCTATCGAATAGTTTTCGTTACAAATCGGTAATGCCTTAATTAAGTCTAGCGGCTCATTTTTCAGAGACGAATACAATTAATGTAATTTCTGCACTGACGTTAAATCAGATCTGGCGTGCACCAAATCCAGAAATATTGAATAGAAGTGCTGCCATTCTAAGATATTGCCTGTGAAGCAGGGCAGACTTATCGGTTTTAATTGTATATTGTTTGTTAATACGGGAGATACAGTCTGAACGTTGAAGCTTTCTATCAACTGCAAGATATTGGCTTCTGTTGAATATAACAGCTCTTCAACCTCAATTCGGTCTTCTTAAGCAGCGTTTATGTCTTTAGAAATGAGTTCAATTTCGGACTGTACCTCATCGTATTTTGTTGCCAAACTTTTTAGACTTTCGAGTCTAACTGTTAAAAAATGTTTTGTGTTAGTGTTTTTGTCAAAGTTAATGATAGCCGAATTAATTCGCACTATGGCAGACTTTATGCCGCCTCTCTTTCTGACGAACACTTTGAGGCCTTCTTCAGCCATTGTACGCACCTGTTAATGATGTGGTACCTGGTATGCGATGTCCTGGAGCGTCGAGGCCGTGGAGAAGATGGCAAACACACAGACCGGAGAGATGACTGCTTAAACTGGAGTGTAGACGCTAGCACATGGATGTTCTTGCAGTGATGTCGTCACGAGGCTCAATGGCGATGAAAGAAATGCTGAGTAAGTCCCGAGACGGTCGAATCAGCGAATATGCTGAATCGCCCGTGATGGCCAGAAATTGGGGCAGAAAAATGATGAAAACCGCTGTTAAGTTGCAAAAGGTGAATGACGAATCCAGGCACGGACCGACCAAAAAAATGTTGAGATCCGTTCCGAGTGGACCTAAAAAATGTTGATGTCGGCACGTGTGTACCAAAAAATGTTCTATAGGAAGAATGATGTTTGTGGTGCTATTGCCAGGATGCAGAATAATGACGATAGTGGACTGTATAATACATTTATTAAGTTTCTGCTGTACACTTAAATCATGGTGTTGAGATTGGCTAAGTCTGAACAGATTTTAATTTTGAATAAACAGAGTCGTTAAGAACGCTACATGTTAGATGAGGCGCAAATGTGCGGCACTCAGAATAAAATGTTAAGGCCTAAGGCCTAGACGAATGTCGTATGAATTGTCGTAAGACTTGAGGCGCGAGTACGCGTCACTCAAGCTACATGAAAAAGAATTAGCAATGTATTGCAAGTATGCAATATATGTTGTGGCCTAAGGCCTACAATGATTGTCTGACGACAAGAAAAATGAATGATGACAGAACAAGCGAGCAAACGTAATGACGTCTGCCGCCTGCCGTAGCTCGGACAACTGTAACGTTGTAAAAACATGATAAGCACAATTTGAAAACGTACAGATTAGCCAACCTATTAATGCGAAAATTACCACATTACTGTCCACCTTACGTGTGCTCTAATTTCAATGTAATTCACGTTGATATTACTTCTTGTAAGTACAGTAAAAGCAAATATTTCTATTTTGTAAAGGAGGTTATTTTATATAAACTTGTAATAAATTTAATGATATTAAAAACCTGTTTTTTACACCAAATTTTATTTAAATTCAAGGTACAAGGATTAAGATGTTTCGGTTATCAATATGTTTTGGTTGTCAAGCTGTTTCAGTTATCGAGATGTTTCGGTTACTTCGAGTCTATGAAAAAAACAATAAAAAAATTGTTTAATCTAGCTGGGCATACTAATAAATGTATTACTCATTCTTACAAACACAGTTTGCAATTTCCATTCAGATATAGAATACAGAATAACAAAACTAGCAAACTTGCATGCCTTACTAAAAAATTAGACTAGCAGAAGGAAGCAAAGATTATGTTTGTAATATAAACCATATTTTTGACAAGAAGGTTAAGAAAAAACAAATCAAGTAAGCGCATGTTCGTTAAAAAGATTGTTTCATAGAAAACCCAATATTTTTTAACAAACTTGTGAACCAATAAAAAACAAACATAGATTATTGAAAGAAAAAGAATTTAAAGGGACTAGGGTTAAAGAAAAAACAACAAAATATGTACAATGTTTACTCAGTTACACAGCGGGCAGGGCAGAGACCGACACAATATGTGTAAACAAATTATAAAACTTGGTGTACATATATGTAAATAAATTATGCTTCATGTACATAGCTGCGTATCGTTGTAGTCGGGGGCTAGTACGACAGCCGTGGCGTCTGTTAACAGAGAAGACATTACTTATGAGCATAAGTTTCAAACCAACTACTGTAGTAAGTGCTATTAAATTTTATATAATTACTAAATACTACTACGTACCTTTGTTTATACAGGGTGGTCCACGGAAATCTGGAGATTTTAAAAATGAAATAAGTTCTAGAAAATATATTTTATTTACTTTTGTTTTACTATGTAATTACAGCAAATCTGGTGCCATTTGCAAGTGTAAGTTCAGTTTTTATGTAAGACATCTCACAAATGTCTTCCATCATTTTGATCATTTTGTATGCACTGCTGCAGTCTGTCCCGTAGATTTCACATTGCTGCTTGCACCATGTTGATTGGTATGGCTGTGATTTCTTGCTGTATAGAGGCCTTGTGTTCATTAATGTCGCTAGGTTTATTAAGAAACACTCTAGACTTCAGGTATCCCCAGAGATACTGACAGATCTGGAAGTCGTGCCGGCCATGCAACATATCCTCCTTCGAAAATCACGTGGCCTGGCAACATCTTTCGAACTACCCCCATGGATGCTCTGACAGTGTGGGCTGCTGCTCCACCCTCCTAGAACCAAACAGCGTTCAAGTCGATACCACGACGACGTATTTCAGGAGCAATGAATTCCTGTAATATTACTGTGTATCTAGCAGAAGTGACTCTTACCGTTTGTCCTTCTTCTTCAAAGAAATAAGAGCCTATGATCGCAAAATTAGCCACAGCAAAATTACTGTGCTTATTATCAACAATTTTATCGTATTGCGACTAGGAAGAGCATCATGACGTGGAACATGAAAGTGGTGGCGGAATAACTGTTGCGTAATTACAATCGAATCACTATTTTTAAAATAAGTTCCCACTACAAGCACACGGTATGTAGTAGTTCACTGCTCCAGTGTAACTGAAATGGCATCAGGTATGCAAGGACACAGTTAGTCGGATTCCTGCTTGCATGCCAGGTTTGCCAACCTATATAGACTTAAAAACCGTCAGATTCCCATTGACCACCTTGTATATGAATACAACTCAGATATTTTATAACTAAACAAATTTTACAAAACGTTTTCCCTTTTCTTACTGTCAGGCGTTGGTTCTTCTGTTTCCGATTTGTGCTCAATTCGGTAGAGTTAAAGAATATAATGGTAAAATCGTGTCACAAATACAGTATATGCAATTTTCAATTACTTATAATCAGGTAGGCCTACACCTTATTGTAATCATACGCCATAATAAGATTGTTAATGACAATGAACTATTTTGAACTACGGTATTATGTGTTCAGTAATGCGTTTTACAATAACGATGCGTTGTTTGCTTGTGGCATTTCTTCTAATAATTTTAAACTCTATAATTAAGTAATAAAAACAGGTGAATAATAATCTTATAAATATTAAGGTTTGTAGCCATAAAACTCAAGTTTATGGCTTTTAAAGTAATCCCTTAAACTGTATTAAGACCAAAAATCATTTAGATTATTTACAAGTGCACACACCATTAAGATTTTGGTCCCCAACAAAATAATAATACTTCCTTTCCTACTTATTACATCTCGCTTTGTAATAATAATAATAATAATTATTATTATTATTATTATTATTTTTTGTTACTACTAAACTGTGGATCTCAGATGAACTTTAAAACGCAATTAGGTCATAAGGAAACCGAGAACACTGACTTTTACAGTTTAACTGCTTTAGTACTCTACCAGTGGTGCACGTTTTCAAAACGTTTTACCAGTACTCTGAAGTTAGGCAGCGTTATGTAGACAAAAATTTTCATTACAAGATAATTATTAGTCTGTAAAGAACTGTATTGTAATCCGGTACAAAGGGATATGGCACTAAGCTCACACAGACGTAAATTAAAAACCCTTTTTTGTAGTTTATCTGTGACTGTATGTAGTTTATTTGCCTACACAGCCATGATTATGATCAAACCTATAAACACATCATGGCAATTTGAATGGATAGAAGTGTATACGGAAAAGTGACGTTGCATACACATACAAAACAGGAAATACAATAGAATTGATATATTCTTGCATAAGATCAAATAGAATGTAAAATTCTCCTAATACGTCGAATTACGTACACATGAGGAGTGGTTGACTTCGCCAAATTAATTGAGAAAAAACAAAACTTTATAAATTATCTAAGTTCTATTACTTTACTCATCTTCTCTTTCTTCTTCTTCTTCTTCTTATTCGACTTCTTCTTATTATTACTACCACTACTACTACCACCACCACCACCACCACCACAACAACTACTACTACTACTACTACTACTACTACTACTACTACTACTACTACTACTACTACTACTACTACTACTACTACTGCTACTACTGTTATTATTATAATTATCTGACCGTCTGCTTACGACCGTCGACAGATAAATTACTTTCTGACACAATTTGTAACTGGTCAAGGTCTGTTACGGATAGGCCTGATGTGGCCAGTCCGGACTCAATTTTATGTAAACAAGACTAGAAGATGTGGATCACTAGTTTTTCACCTGTGATAAATTGAAAGAAGAGAAGCTGACGCTGGATAACGCAGTGGGTAGAGCAAACGCCGCTTCCATGTCGTAACCTACATGGATTTAAGGTTCTAAGGTAGAAGAAGATAGCATAAAATGTCTTGCTAAGGCCGCTAACAGATTAGCAGAAAACAGGTAACGGGGATCAGCGCTTTGGGTACTTTGGTTTTGGGAGTACATGATGTACTTCAATGAAGGTAACATATGTAAGTGTCAAGTCTTATAAAAATTAGGGGTCAAACTAGAATAAAGTATAGTGAAGGTAATGAAAAAAATTGACTTGCAAGGAATCCCTGTCACAGAGACAGCAGCAGATGAATTGACGAAGAAGGTTTGACAGTTGACTAAAAATGTGAAGACAAAACTAGAGGACCAAATGGACATACATGAAGACCTCGAGTATGGAGCTGTACTATTTTGAAAAGGTGCACTACATCTGTTCTTCACACATGAACATCGTATCAGCTGCAAGATGGAATCTGGGGCGCATGGCATTTCACAGAGAACAGGAACTATCTGTCCGTCCTCAATGTTCCATCCATGCCCAATTGGAGATGGAATTGTCGGCTGTGCTTCGTCATCTTGATTCCAGATCATGGCCTGGTAGTTGACTCTTTGAATTGCAGGCACAAATGCACTCGGCCAGGTTCATGACACTAGTTGTAGGCTGATACACTTGACAAATAAATGTTTCAATTTTGTCTATTACCTCTTCAGGAATTGTATCATGTGTTCCTAGAGAAGTAAGTGCTAAAAGAGTGTCTTCACTTGCTGTACTGAATGCTTTCCAGTATGAGATTTTGCCTTTCCCTGATAAAGTACCTGTTGTGTCAGAGCCTGACAAGGCGTGAAACGCAGGCAATGCAGAAGCCTTGACGGAGCCTAATGACACGAATATGTCTGCGATTGAAATGATATTTTTTGAGTTGGGTACAAAGAAAGACTCGAGGGGGAGTTTTTGATACCTTCTAATAAGAAGTATCAACACATCAGTATCCTGTGCAAATATAAAGAGTTTTGTAGCCCTCCTTTCCTTAGCATTGAGTGCATGTAAAATCATCTTTGGTCTGCCTCTTCTTGCGTACTGCGAAGATAGTCTAAAGAACAGTGCGAAGATGCTACTTCTGTACGCCACGCTACTACAAAATCTTTGTTGGTTACTTGTGCATGCTGAAGAGTTTTTTTAGCTAGATAGGCAGTTAATTCATCTTTCGTGCTGGTATGTGAAAGTAGCTTCTTCATAGTTAGATTCGCAATGTTTGTACTGTCCATGATTTTGTATTGGGTCGGTGCAGTTCCTTGCAGTCTCTTTTGCCTTGTCATACTGTTGATAGAGTTGTCTGTGTATGTATCAAACACTAAGTGTACTTCATCATATTCCCAGTATTTCTTTTCAATTTTTTTTGAGAATGCTTCTGCCAGGTCTTTGCATGTCTGAATGTCTTTTGACTTTTCCAGAGCTTGAAGTTCTGCCATGCCATCAACAATTCCAACAGAGAAGTTCCTTTCAATTGAAGTATTGCTAATGGCTGTTGTTGCAACTGTTGCTCGTTCATAGTTTGAACTGTAGCTTTGTGGAGGTGATGGTGGTGCGGATGGAATTGACCTCAAAATTTCAATAAGTTTGCTTTTCTGCTGGCAAAGATGCATAGTTCCATCAGCATTAAATAGTGATCTTGGCACAGCTGAGAATTCGTAGGTGCCTAAGGTATCTCGTAAATCTACTTGACGCTGTGATCTGCTTACTACAAGTAGTCGAGCAAAAAGTGATCTGTCGGCTCGTAACTCTTTAACAGTACCACCAATTTTTAATTTGATTTTCTTTTTGGCATTCGAACACAAGTTAAGTTTGTTCATCTTTAGAGGGTCCCATACATTCATGGTGCTAGTTTCTGAGACGAGCCTTTGTGTTTTGAACTCATCATGCAATCTTATACCAAGGGCATGGAACCGACCAACGTCTTTTGTAATATTGTCACCAAACACTGCCTTGGTTGCAATGTTTACAAGTTCAGGTCCAGTATATGAAAATGGATTTCGAACTCGTCCAAGCTCAGTATGCAACTTATGTATTGCAATATCCTCCTTGTTTACGGCTTCTCTTGAGTCGTAATGATGTTTGAGTCATGCGGTGTTCTCTTTCACTCCTGCCATTAATGATGCCTCTTGAGGAATTTGATCTAGCAATGGAGCTGTTAAAAAGTATCGTGCAAGCGCTCTAGGGTGTTGTGTTATGCCTACTAAACCTCCAGTAACCTTCAAAGCTCTATTCTCGTGTTCAAGAGCTTCGTCAGCTCCAAGAGCACAGAATGGAGTAGTTGTTTTTCTAACAACCCAGTTACCTTTTTCAAACTCTTCCCATATTGCAGGATCTGACTCTTTCAAAGCACTCATTTCTGACAGATAGTATGCCATCATTCCAGAGTAATTGCGTAAATCTAATGCAAAGAAGTATCCAATGATTGCGTGAACTGATGAAATGTGTGCATTCCAATCGCCATTTCTTACAGACCTTATTAATTGTAGCAAAGATTCCACCATTGCCATGTATTCTCGCATCATCTTAAATATTGGGTTTGACTGCCCCTGAACATTGTCAAATTTTTCCATCTTTTTAGAGAGATTACATTCCTTGATGGCTGCAAGCAGTTCTTGAATGTCACGTCTTTCGAAACATTTGGTTTTAAGTACCTTGTTAACCATTTCTGCACATGGATATTTCTTGAAGAACTCTTCCAGGTAGCAGCTATACAGTGCAACAAGAGTGCGTTTGTGGGCTTCTACAGCACGTCGAACATGTTTGCCATTGATAATTTGTTGCACCGTGCTCTCACTTTACCAAACATCCCACAATTCAGGAATGCCAGATCCATCAATAAAAGTTCCGATAGCACGAAGTAATGCCATACATATGTGCAGCTCACCAGGCCTTAAGACAAATCGATCTTGAAGACATTTTTGAGACATTATTAGTTGCTGCACAGGACGATAGAGGCCCAAATCTAATGTCACAACACATTTTGAAGCTATTCCACAAATATATTTTGTCAAATTTTCCAGATGTGTCAAGAAAGTCAACTGAATGGAACGATCTGTTGGGGTCGCTGGTATAATTGGAAGAACACATATACGGGTAATTGGCTTAGGTATGTGTTGCATTGTTGCATTGAAAGCAGGCCAGGTTGGAACACAATCAGGATGAGAACTTGTTTCCTTTGGTTGGTTTTGGGTGTCAATCATTGTATCATCATCAGTCCTGCTTGGAGAATCTGTGCTCTTAACATTCAAAGAAGTAGAATTTGGTATCCTTGTGGCTTTGCATAGACACCATGCCAAGTCTAGTTCTTTCAATAATTTCAAATCCTAAGGTGTGCTGTTGACATCAGATTCTTTAAACACTGTACTTTTTGGCTTTAGAAGTTTTGGACCATTGTAAGAGATGAAGTTTGTCATATAACAGGGAAGGTTTTCTAGTGAACGACTCTTCATACTTGCATCACACAGCGTTACAGACTGTGATTCATCGTTTTTATTATGTTCTTGATAACATGTCATCACAGTTGCATGAAGAGTTCCCTTTCCATCACGTGTATCCTCAAGGAAGTCCAAATTATCTGCAGCACAGTACATAAATCTCCCTTTCACGAGGTTGGGAGGTACACACTCGTATATCCCTCCGTTTCCTTCCATGCGGCGTATAACTTCATTAGCTAAACCTGTCTCAAGCCGCAAAACTTTATTATAGTCGATCGAAGATCCCAAACCATGCATAAGTTGCACTAAGAATTTGCTACGAGTCTTAGAATGAATCGTTAACCCTACAGCAACCTGCAGTGGAAGTTCTCGGGTGTGTCTTGACTTTACAGACGGTAAAGTGCCATATGAGACCTGCCTATCTGTGAGGCATTCGTACATAAGAGTCTGTGACGAAGCAGACACCTTTCGGTTCAAATTTACATTCTCAACCATCAAACCATCAAACAGTCTTCTCCCACCTATACACCATTTGAAAAACGATAGCACTTCTTGTGGTATGGCTTCTGTAACGTTTTCCAGCGTGACGACACCTGAAAATGTCCATTTCTCTTCCTTCAAGATTGCTTTTCTTAGTACTTTAGCAGCCTGATAAAGAGCCTTTATATTTTCATTTTTGTTGGAACTTCCCTCTGCATGTGAAAGCACAGCATCATTAACCGATTTTAGTAAAATACGCTGAGATTGGTTTTTGGAGACAGGATTGCTGAATACTACATCCATGTCAAAGAGTTCATTTTCAATGAGTGTCTTCAAAGATTTTCTTGTTATCATATCTTCTGCTTTAACACCATTCGAGGTACAGATTTCCTTGTAGACACTCTCAGCATCTGACATTGTGACAACCTTACCTTCCAAAAGGGCCTCCAATAAACAATCAATGAATTCTACTTGATTTTCGCATTCTAGAAGATTAGATTCAGGAGGTTTCTTTGCACCTCGTAGGACATTGAAAACATTTTTTATAAAACATTCTTTGTGATATGCTATGTCATATGTATGGCCATCTTTTGGATCGATGCAACCACTTAACTTCAGTTTCCATTGGTTATTTTCACTCAATTGAACAGCATCGTACAGCTTCTGACCCACAACTTCGGTGGAAACAGTGTGCAGTGGATGCCTCTTAGCTTCAGGTTTATCGCAAAAGAAGCATGTAGTTTTTTGTAATTGTGAACCAGCCCTTTGAGATCTTGTGCAAGGAAACTCGGTCCTGTTCACGGAAGTTTCACCAGCATCTTCATTTTCCGCCAATTTCTTAAATTTGGCCTGTAGTCTATCAAGGTTACCTTTGTGCGTGCACTTTTTGTAACAAGAGAGATGCCATCTTGTATTACACTGGTTTAGTTCGTCTGTTGTTGCACTCTCCAACCGTTCTGCAATTTTTTTATAATCACTATCGTTACACTCATTTCGAATTCTTAAAGCGTCTAGTAGTTTTTGTGTAGATTTAGAGTTTTTAACCAATGCCTCTTTTAGTTGGCATTGGCACAATACACACAAATAAAAGTCTATGGTACTAGAACGTTTACGTTTAGACGTAGAGGGTTGTTCTAGCTGCATGGCTTCAATCAAAGTATGGTTCTACCTAAAACAGAGTGAAAAAGTCTGAGTGAGAGAAGTTCATGATTATTTTTAAATCATAAATTTTACTGAATTTCTCCACATATGTTTGGTCTTAAAATGGGCAATTTTTAAAAACACTTTTTTATTATAGACTTCTGAATGTATGATACTAACACACTCAAATGCAGAAAATTAGGGGTATATCGGACTATGAACAGCTGATGAAATGGTACCTTTACACCAAAACACAAACTTTTGAGTAAATAGCATGCAAAGATAGCCAATCCCAGTATATAATGAACACTTCACAAAACCACATGGTGATCCAATTTAACTATCCTTGTGGAGCATTAGTGTGGTATTCTCGTTATTGGTTGAAAACAAATCTTTAGTATCGGCTAGCTTTATTTATATACAAAGCTAGGACTAGGCCTAGATTTGCATGTTGTAAGAGAATCAAAATGAATTATTTGGCCTAGAATTAGGACTAGGCCTACAACTGTCACTTTCTTCTTCGATTGCCGGGTGAGAATAATCAAGTAGTAAAACAAAATCACTCACTTAAAGTGTAATAACATACCTATTCCCTCGTAGTTATGTCTTTTAAACACATCCTTAGATCTAGGTATAGTTTAATAGTACCAGTATCATAACTTTGTCAAAACAAGAGCAGAAACAAAACAAACATATGACAGCAATACAACAAGGAAGAAAACTGGTTATGTGGCCTACTTTACCATGTTAGCCAATTGTTGAAATAAGAAGACCAGGTTAACCAACTGCAGATAAACAGAATCCCTACAAAAATAATTACGGGCAATTCAAATAATGAAATCATTACAATCAAAGAAAATCCGTAGGGTTTTCCGCGTGGGAAACGGATACAAAAGTAGCAAAGTTATTAGACGGAAGCTTTTAAATATTTATTTGAATGCGTTAAAACTAATTGCTATTACAAAACCCAATATATACATTATTAAGGACACTGAAGAAAATTAATAAAAATTAAAACCAAAAATGCACATTATTTTATTTTTTTACGACAAGTTCCACTTAAACGTCAAAATTGCGTGAATATTATTTGTAGGTATAGCAACTAGCTTTACACCGACACCTTTAAAATTGAAATTCGTTCATAAATAACAGATATATTGACGATTTCATTGTTTTTAATGGCGGCCATCTTGATGACGTCACCAAAACTATATGCCACACACCATGGAGTTACACCATGAAAATTATTCGTCTTTAGGTAGTTTATGACAAAATAAAACCAGTCCCACCATTTCGTCACTAAACCTGCCACGGAGCATGATTTTTCTACACATGCTCCTCTACTATTAGACAAATAACCCATTATTTCAGAAACCAAGTAAACTATCAAGCTGAACTTCTTTGTGGCTATTGGGTTAATGGAGATATAACTATCGTACATGAATAAAACTATATAGTTTCACTGAACAACAAGAAAATAATAAAATATTAAGTATATTTTTGTATGCAAATTTCGTAGAGCAAACCATAAAACATCAGGAAATTGAGATGTATTTATAACTATAGGAACGTTTGTAGTGTATAATGGTGCTTACTAGCGTGGTAAAATTTCATACTTGTGTGTTTCATAGATTCTGAAATAATGGGTCTGAAAGTTGATGAATTTAACATGGTGGTCATAGTTTACGAGTGCCCTTAACATTCACTTTTACTCTAACCCCTGCCACGATTTTTGCAATTTTTTTAAATTTTTAAACACTTCTCGCTCTTGGTGGCTTAAAAATTTGAAATTTTTATAACTGTGTACTACCCTCCGATTTTTCTAAAAATTCTCTTTAGTTTGATACTCCACATAATTTTTGATAATACTATTCCTCAAACTCTCACTTTATGGGCTCTGGCGTTAAAACAATTTTAAACACAGGTTTAGTTTAACAGAGTTTGATATACAGTTAAATGTTTGTCACTTTAAAAAATACAAGACTTGTGACAAGCATTTTAGAGCGTTAAGCCCTCGATTACTAAAGCAATATATTCTAAACTAATTCAATCAGAATTATTACTGTTGCACACCACTATAGAAAAATTATTCCGATTAGCGCTTTCAAGCTTCACAGCTCATCGTCAGATCGGCATTAGCAAGAGGAAGTAAAAACCAAACCCTTCACACCTCCACCCGTCCCCTCTGTCCACACACAACAAGCTATAATTCAACTGTCCCTTCCCTACCTCCGAGCCCTGTCACCCCCGTCTGTACAGTTACATATTTTTCTAGCACATTCCTTGTGTGTGTGTGTGTGTGTGTGTGTGTGTGTGTGTGTGTGTGTGTGTGTGTGTGTGTGTGTGTGTGTGTGTGTGTGTGTGTGTGTGTGTGTGTGTGTGTGTGTGTGTGTGTGTGTGTGTGTGTGTGTGTGTGTGTGTGTGTGTGTGTGTGTGTGTGTGTGTGTGTGTGTGTGTGTGTGTGTGTGTGTGTGTGCTTCTTTTTAAAACCTACCGCCTTTCTCATTTACAGTTGTGGGCGCTGTCACTCACCCTTATTTTAAAACATCCAATAGTCCTATGCAATTTAATTCTTAATGATATTATCTATCCGTCCTCTTTAATTACTTTTATCTATCTCTTGTTATCTATCTTTTACTTTTTAATTATATTATAAAATATTTCTTTATTATCAAATTTAGTTTTAATATTCATCAAATTGTCTAACCCTTTTTCTCTTTCTTTCAATATTTCTAACTCCTCCGTAAGCTTCCTTTCAACTGTATTATTTACTATTTTTAAAATTTCATAATCTTCCAAAGGATTCACAAACTTATGGTTTTCTTCTATGAAATGTCTTGCATATAACGAATTCGTTGTTCTATTACCTTCTCCACGTTTGTTGTCAGACAACCTGCATACGAATTTTCGTCCTGTCTCACCTAGGTATACTTTGTTGCAATCTTTACATTTTAATTTATAAATTCCGCTTCTCTGTAATACTGGGATTCTTTCTATATTTTTATTCCTTATCTTATCAAATAACGTTTCACAGTTTTTAATAGCTATATCTACTCCGTATTTATTAAAACATTTTATAATTTTCCTAGTATGTGATCCTATCTAAGTCAATGACCCTCCATAATTCTTTTGTTCTGGTTCTATTTTAGCTTTTTGTATGATACTTTTCATAACTTTATCCACTATGTTGGTGTTATAATTATTATTCCTTACAATTCCCTTTATCGTTTTTAACTCCTTATCTTTGTTTCTATCTCTTTTAAACACTTCTGGGCTCTATAACAAAATGAATTGATTGCCGCCATTTTATATCTATAAGGGTAGTAAGACTCTCTTGGTATATTTATATCAGAATACGATTCTTTCCTAAATAGCCCAAATTGTAGTTTTTCATTATTTTTAATTTCTATGTTTAAATCTAAGTAATTTATTTTCTTATCTCCTATCTCTTATTTAAACTGTAAGTTTTTATCCTTATTATTTACCTCATTTATAAACGCATGCACTTCTTCTATGCTTCCTTCCCAAATTACTAATACATCGTCAACGTATCTAGTCCATAATTTTATGTTGTCTTTATACTTAGTGAAATTTATTAATTGCTTTTCAAAATCATTCATGTATATTTCTGCAAGAATATGTGATAATGAAGATCCCATAGGTAATCCTTTTTTCTGTATATAAAACTTGTTATTGAACCTAAAATAGTTTTGATTTACAAATTCTTTAACTACTTTAATCAATTGTTTTCTAAACCTGTATTCTCCCATATTATTATCGTTTAATAACTTATTAACCTTATTTACTGTAATATTAGTAAACATGTCCTTAACATCCAGTGATATCAATTTTGTATTTTCATTAATTCTAATATTTTCTAGTTTTTCTATATTATTTTCTATGCTGTATTTTGTCCCAAATTCATATTTCTCTTTCAATATTCTGCTAACTTCCTTTGATAATTTATAAATAGGTGCCTTAATAAAAGAAACAATCGGTTCTTTATGTATTTTAACCTGAGTTTTAAAAGTTGGTGCTGTTGGATTACTTTCCATTAAATACTTTCTCTTACTTTCTTCTATAAATGTTATTTGTTTCATCATTTGTTTTATCCTTGACTGGTACTTACTTGTATAATCATACTTTATTTCTTCATATGGTCCTTCACTTAAAAATTCTTCCGTTTTCTTTATGTATTCGTCCTTTTTCAATAGCACCATTTTATTTCCTTTGTCTGCCTTCGTAACTATAATATCATTCTTTTTTATTTTATTTACAGTTGATCTGATTTTTTGTTCATTTTTTGAGTTATATAAATTTTTTTTTAATATTTTATCTACTACATTACCTACTTCCCACCTTATTTGTTTTTTATCATTTTCATTTCCTAGTTTTTGTATTATGCTTTCGCATTCAATGATTGTTTTTTCTTGATTTAATTCTGGTGGCGGCGCGTATTTTAAGCCTTTTGCTAACATTTCTTTTTCTTCTGTATTGAAAGTTACTTCTGTAAGGTTTATTACTCTTTTTCCATAGTTATTTTTAGCAATGTGTTCCTTTTTTATTTCTTTCTTTCCTATTAATTGTCGTGCGCAACAGTAATAATTCTGATTGTGATTATAACCACTAACACAATTTTCTTAATTAAAGAAATTCAGTGTAAATAACATTAATGAAATACAATATACACTCGTACAATAAAAAGGTATCAATAATCTTTAAAACTTAAAACACGTTTTTCTCAAAATTAACTGAAACTCAGAAGCTTGTCATATCAATACAGTGTAATGCTGCGATCGTGTATGATAAAAAATTTATAGTTTAAATAGTTTATTATTTTCTATACATTTCAATACACAATTGTTCACATATATGTAAGAGAGTGTAGTAGTTTGAAAAGCTAATAAACTTTATAATTACCTTTCCCGAGATTGTGTGTCTCGGGATGTTCCTGGCAGGAATGTGAGTTGCTGCCGGTTGACCCAGAGCACTGTCCAGTGTATGTGGTTTTGCTGCCGGCTGGTACGGCATCTAAAAGAGTAAATATAACAAAGTAATATTAGTAGTGTTCAAAGTGGTCGCTGATATATAGATCATGGTGACCAGTGAGTAGGTCATGGTAAAAATGTCATGGCGACCGGTGAACATGATAAAAAGGTCATGTCAACTCACAATTAAGAGCGCATTGTCTACGCGCATTTAACGTGCCAAATGAATCCAAATTAAAAGTAAAATGTAATGATTTCAGATTATTAGTAAAACCTATCTGGAAGAAGAGAGGTTAGTTGCATCAAGAATGTTTCACACTGACAGTTTAATCAAGTAAGTTGAAGGAGAAAGAGAAGTCATAGAGCCAACAAATTATCTTTTCTTAAATTGTGCGCGTCCACTAAAAAAATGTATGACGAATGTCAAAATTTAGTACACTGTATTATATTGTAAGCCTACTAACTGTAATTTCGATAATCCGTTTTCATACAAGTCTTTCATTATATACTTGTGTTTAAACGGTTTCCTGTATATATAATAAAATTAGTTCTGCATTGTATAATATAATCAGAAATGAAGAAAGCGTTACGTATTTATTAAACAAGTTTACTGTTATTTCATATAATATAATCTAAATTTTACCGTAGTAAGCCTTTGTGATCGTTTGGAAACGTTTACTGATTTTCCATGGTTACGATTCCATCAGGTTTACTCAGGATAATTGGGGGTTGACTATATTAACGTTACACCAGACAGAGGCCTATATACTGTATTTTGTTAATATCGATAGGTTTACTACAAACCTTGGCAAAGGTTAAACTAAACTGGAAATCGTTTGTTCTTCAGTACAGACAAAAATTGTATAACTTAATTACAGATTACAAAATAATACAGGCAATACAGACAAAAAAAGTACTACAGTAGGAAAAAATATATAATCAACAAAATAATCAAATTCTTTTTCAAGTGCAAAATTAATTTATACTTGCAAAATAAGTTAATTTTTCTTGTGATGACCGTAATGTGATTTAGAAAACGTTTGAGTTGGCAGCATATACATAATTGTAGGAATACCGGTCTAGAAAATTAAAGAATCTGATATAAAGTTTTCATCATACGACTGTTGCTATCAATTCGTTCGCATTCAATTACTATAACACTGGACTTACTTACCAAAAACATGAAATGAACCTTACTATATTATGATAGTATGAGTAGTGCGTGCGCGCGCGCTTGTGATTATAATAATTACCAAAATCGTATGTTTACATGCTTACATGGGTGCTCGATATGTTGTCTTTGCTAGTATCGTATACGCGACCCTCCAGTGGGATCAACACGTATCCAAACAGTCAGTTCAGTTGCCTAATCAGCCGGAGTACTAATAGATAATTCAAACAAGCAAACGTGCCTTGGTTACGACCTGTCCACAATTTCTGATAAATCTAGATAAATTGCCATTCCTCTCCTGCTATCTGAGAGTCACGAAATTGTTGCCAATCTTTAAAACAGAAAACTTTAAAACTATAAACGTTTTTTCTTGCTCAGTTTCTTTTCTTATTAGACTTAAACGCTGTAATAAATAATCATAAACTATATTAATAATCATAAAAATTTGATTAAACATCATCTGAAAACTGTGAACTTTGTAAAAAATTAACTTTTTATTATAAAAGATAATTTGGTTCAGCACCTAACTGTCAAAAGGAAATTAATTAATTTTCAACTTAATTACGTTCATTATGGTGCCTTTGCGTGGTATATGTTTTATTAGTGACACATTGGTTATGTCTGGGAATTCATGTTCTGTGTTTATTGCATGTGTGGCTAAATTGGATTTATATATTTCTGTTTTTTTTGTATGCGTTTAGGTGTTCAAAATAACGTTTTTTCAGTTGTTTGTTTGTTTGTCCTATGCAACATTTATTGCAATCTTGGCATTCAATTTTGTATATACCGTTAGTTGTTGTATTATCTTTGATGTGTGAGCTATTTAGTTTTTGTAAATTATTTTTATTAGTTTTGTATGCTATTTTTATATCTGTGTTTTAAATAGTTTTGTTAGTTTTGTCATTTTATTATTTATGTATGTGAATGTGGCCCATTTGTTGTTGTTGTTATTATTTATGTGTTGTTCATTTTGATTAATTCTTAATTGTTCAGTTTTTATTTTATATTTGATTTTATTTTCTATTTTGTTCACAGTATTTTTATTTGGTCATATTGGGTTGTTTAATTTGTGTATTTTTATTAGGCTATTCATTTTAGGTGGTTCTGGATTATTATTTATATATATGTCTGTATTTTTATTGTTGAAAATGTTTTTAGCTGTTTTTATTAGTTTTATTGTTTGTTTAAAATATTTTTCTGTTGGGTCTTTATTTAATTGTATGCAATCATTACTGTTGATGAAGTCTTCAGTTTTCCTGATGTAGTCTGTTTTGTCAATAATTACTGTTGCCTGGCTTTTGTCTGCTTTTGTTATGATTAAATTTTTGGTATTTACTTTATTTTTATTTTCTTTTGTTGTCTTATTATCCTGCTTTTGTTTAGATTTGTCTTTTATTTCACTTGTGATTATTTTTTTAATTATATGTGTAGCTTTTGTTCGTTTTTCTTCTTGTGTATTGTTTTGTATTAGGTTAATAGCAAATTCTGTTTCTACTATTAAATTTTCTTACTTGGAAAAGAATTTGATTATTTTGTTGATTATATATTTGTTCCTACTGTAGTACTTTTTTTGTCTGTATTGCCTGTATTATTTTGTAATCTGTAATTAAGTTTATTAAAGATGATATAAAACAATAAAAATGTCTGCATTTTGTGACATTGTTACAAGACACTTGAGTTACCAAAAACGTATCAGAAGGGGCGACAGAAAACAGTCGGATGGAGGAAAAATGTCATCCACGTTTTTGCTACTTAACAATAATATATGGTTGCTAGGTACCGATCCTATTTGTACCATTAAGCAACAAACGTACTGAACAGACACTTATGAAACACTTATGTTCACTGATGTGTAAAGTTGTTCTTTTATTTTCTGTTCTTTTGGACATTGTGTAGCATAAATACAGTATGCGCATTAATGCTAAATTATCCATGCGTGGCTATCATACGATAAGTGTATTTGTATGCAATTAATAATGTAATTAACAAAAACAAAACATATAACGTTAAATAAAAAACATTAAAGTTCCATCCGGCAATGGTTTGCAAAGGGGTTGCATAGGCAATTCTGATACATTCTTGTACTGCTAAACGTATAGATTTCGTATACAGATCATTTCCGTAATACGTAAGATTAAAGTCAGTCTCCTTCCTCAGAACAATCCCAAGATTATAATTAACTCTGAGTATGTTAAATATAAACTTCTTCCAATAATGTAAATAAGACTTAGTGTTAATACTAAATAAGCCCCCAAACTATGTCAGTATGATGTAAACACAAAGGACCACACAAAAATGTTTTATGTTATACTGTCATGACAACATATACTAACTTTTACTGGTCAGTAGGCCTAAAGCTTGTTCATAGAATCCCATTGCTATGTCCGTATGTTTGTTTGTAAACAGAGCTAGTTGCGTTTAACTTTGTTGCTACTCTTATTAAAAATACAAATAAAGACTGTAAAGAATCTCATGTATACGTATGTATAACGTATGTTCTAGCAAAAATATAAGAGATATGTTTTGCGTGAGAAATTATACTCTCTTAATATAAATTGATTTTAACACTGAAAAAACTGGCACCGAGATAACTTAGATTTTATTTTTCAGAGTTAGTAGTAATTCATATTTACGTACACAAGTTTCAGCAGAATTCAAAGGACGTATAACTGTGTATATTTCTGGTTATAATTCGTATCACTGATGCACAGGCCACGTAATTTGATCAAAAGAAGACAAGCGCAGTCTTCTTGTGATATACATTTTTAATAATGTTACTAAATGAAGGCCAACGTTAAATTTTAAAAGAAATTATTGCCTACAATGTCAGTAGATATCTCAAGACTTTACTTAAAATAAACACTTCATGTGTACGCTACAACGCAAGACAATATTGCAGTCAAAGTAGAGACAAGAAGGAAATTTAAGAACGTTCTGTTTAGCTTCAAACAAAGAAAAAGTTTATCACATACTTTATAATATTTTACCATACAAGATAGGTGGATTTATTATACACATGTAGAATATCCAGGTATTGTTTTTGAATACTTAGCTTAAAAATGATAGAAACGTGTTATAGGATTCAAGTAAAAAATTTTCTTTGCTTAAATCTGAAAAAATTATACAAAATGAAATGTAAACAAAAAATTACTATTTTCACATTTTTTGTAAATTTTCTTATGAGTTTTCTATTTTTTTGTACAATTTGCTAAGTTATGTATTAAGTGTTAACCGTATTAATGTTTTAAATTTGCATTAACTGTTTTGGTATTAACTGTATAGGATGATTAAACAGGCAACTTTATTAAATAGGTTAAAGAAATTAATAAAGTCTTAAAATATGTAAAGTTATTTAATTGGATTTATAGTAATTAATAATTACATCGTTATGATAAACTCTAAAGTCTGCGGTATGTTGCTTAAATAAAACCTTAATTTAGTGTTGTATAATTTCAGTTTTTTTTAATGTTATATTACTTTAAAACATTATTCTTTAATCTTTGATAGTTTAACATGTACTTGATGTAATAACAGCGTACCATACATTGCCAAATTTTATAACATGTATATTTACTATACAGGTTACACACAGTACACGCTTAGACAGTCATAACGTGTGCGATCAAAGAAAGTTTGATTATTATGGTAACATTAACGTTTTATGTCATCGTCATCATCATCTTCACGGATTAAACCAAGGATGGTTTGTTCCGGTCTCAAATAGGCAAAGATTAGAGCTGGTCACTGCAGCGCTTCCTCGGTCGTCCCACATCTCCTCGTCCCCTCGGCTTATAGTTCCAGAGTTGTTTGGGATGCGGCAGTCATTCATTCGGCAAAGACGTTCCCACCAATTCAGCCGATACTGAGCGATCCTGTCGAGTATACTCATAATATTCAGTCCCGCCGTGTTTCTTCTATGATCATGGAGAGTATACCCTGCCACGTGCCTGAGAAATCTCATTTCAGCCGCTTGGTTGTAAGTCCAAGCGGCTGAACTAAATTAAAGTCCAATTCTCAGACCCATAAAGAAGTGTGGGAAGAGCCATCACCTTGTAGAATTTAGGCGTGTTCCTTTACTTTCTGACATAAGGGTGTGCCTAATGGTCCCGCACATAAGGTTAAACTTATGCAACTTATTCACAACGTCGTTGCATGCACTATAAGACACACTGTACCCCAGGTATTCAAAATTGCTAACTTCTATGTACTATGCAAATCCAGACTGACACAATTTTCAACTTGTGCTGTATAAGAGTTATATGACATCTGTATGCATGTGTAGGAATGAGCCACATTTGAAATTTAGTGTAACTACCTATCTTGTACACTTATCTTAAAATTTGTAAAGATGTGATAGACTGAAAGTCATCCAATTATAATTTCACTATAGTATATTATATCATAAACTAGCATCATGTCCTTTACGTTTACTTTCATTAAATATAACACTTATTTAAAGTATAACATTACCGCAGAGGAAAATTATAGAAAGGGTATCTTTAAACGTTTGTGGTTGGCTGAGAAAGATATCTGCCGACAGTAGACAACATGTCCGTTTTGAATTTACATCCACTGATTCAAACAGACTACAACATGGCAGTGCTGAGTAAAAACCATCTCCAGGCTCGAGCTAAAGCAACGAGTCTTTTTCATTCACGTGGTGACCAGCTGCTGTAGAGAATTTATATTACATTCTCACACATATATAAGTTCTTACACCCGCGCAAAGAAGTTACAATTTTTACAATATAAAAATTAATCTTTCTCTGATCTAGCATTTTCCCTGTGTTTTCAGCAGATATTCTATCTGAGAATTCAAAGCATGTTTTACGGATATTTTGCGAAAACACATATTGGATAATTCTAATACCGATACTGACTTCCTGTCTTACAAAAATTCCGTTTCTACAATAATAAACCAATGTACAATAACACACGCGTGTTTGTGTGTGTTACTTATTGATACACACTTGCGTGCATAATTAATTATACGCATTCCATACCGTGAAGTGTGCAAAACAATTGGTCACAAAACAGAGCGTGCTACTAATGAATAAAATAAATATTTGTGTCGTTTTTATCTGCTCAGAATCCCATTACAATTTTAATTTACAACGTCAGTTTTGTATTGTTATGACAGTTTTATTATTCCGTAATTATACAGCAGCTATTTCGATAATGTTTAATTATAATTGCAGAGGGTAACAATGGAAAAAAAGATTTGCTTTTCATTTTCACAAACGTGTAAATGTGGACATTGAAAACAATTCAATGAAATTTAATTTTATATCTAGAAAATTACGCACTAGGTACGTTAAAGATAAACTATTTAAAAAATTATATATGTTACTTTCTGTGCTAATTTATCTTATTCTCTAATGGTGCAAAGATAGTAATGTATCATGGTGAAGATCACAAAATAAGAAATCCGTAGTAACGACTGAGAAGGAAGTATTAATTGTGTCTTGGAACCGAGTCTCAGTTTTAACTCGACCGTTTGTCATTTGCCTGTGTCTATCTATCTGTCTATTTGGGGTAATGCCCCTCAATAACGTTTGAACGCATTGAATGATTTTCGGAAAACGGACCATGCGTGTTAATACATTTCCTTCAAAGACCTCTTTAGTCTTTGATTAACCCCCCCCCCCCCAATGATAGAGTGGCAGGAAATACTTGAGGGTCAAAATTCTGAAAAAAAGTCGCAAACATTCATAAAGTGTATCAAAATTAAAGAGAATCTTCTCCAAAGTCAGAAAATAGTGTTCAGTTTGTAACATTTATGAATTCTTGAACATCAGGTCCTCATAATACTTTAAATTAAAAAAACGAATTGTAATCTTCTTAAGTACAGTGACGGAAGTCCATTACACCACCATAAGATTCTTATAAAGCATATACAATAATTAGTATAACTTACTTTGACACCTAGCACTTATAAAGCACTTATTCTGGGAGGTAACCTATATCAACAATAAATGAACTCCATTCCTTTTTCCTGGGTACCGAATACAGGTTTAGAAATAAGGGCTTAAAACCCTAGTTGGCGAGCCCACCACTTAACAAGGAAAAAAGTAGTCAATGGACCCACGAAACCAAAGTGAATGAAGGTCGTCGGTGTATTTATTCAGAATCTCAATTGGTGCCTCTTAGTAAATAGACTAAACATATAACATTGTGATGGGCGTAGACAATAGTAAGCCATATGGGTGTTGACTGTTGAGTTAGCTGATAGTACGATGAGGTTGGGAGATTACTAAGAATTGTATCATACACAATTGGCTTTGAAGAACGTTGTGGTTGATACCATAAAACGATTATACTATGACGAATCTAAAAACAAGTCAGCAAGTGTAGTAAAATTATTTTACTTTAGTATGCATTTAACAAAATATAGTTAAATGTAGTAATAAAATGTTTAATAATATAGCTAACTGTTTATTTAGACGTAAAACAATAATACGTAAACACGGAAAGTAAAATTTTATATTATGTGTATAATTTTAAGTTAATTTAAATTGTAACTTAAATTTAGCAAAGAAACTGCTTTAAAAGACGCGATCGTTACAAAAACACGCAGTAACAAAGAAAAGTACTTTAGTTTCTCCAATAGTCTTTAAAATTAGTTTCCTATTTCGATAATGCAAAAGAAATTTCACATTTACCTTAAATCCATCGATCAAAGAGAAATAATTCGATTCCGAGTTAATGGGATTTGACTCATTCCCACACAAGTCACATAACGTGCTTCAGCGGTATTGTTTATGTGCATACCAAATAAGCTACACGTACGGTTTCCAATTTTCGTTTGTATCTACAGTATAGTGTAATTTTTAATGTGTTATCTTTTATTTTAATTTAATATTATTTACTCACTTCCATGTATGTATTTATTTGCAATTTTAAACTAATTAATCTGTCTGATTATTAGAAATTCAATATAAATAACATAGATATATGTTTTCTTTCAAGCAAATAGTAAATAATGATTTATGCACTTTATTTAGTATGTTTAATAACTGGCTGTTATCTGCTCCACTATGTGTAACGTATATTAAATCTGCAATTCTCTGCGTTTGCATAAATACCTATTAAATATTTATCTAGTGCAATTCGAAAGATATTGAAACCAAATAAATATTAAATTTGTTAGTTTATAATTAATATAACATTTCCTGATTGTTTAACTTTTTTCTATCACCTTATTTCATAAAATAAAGAGAAGCTGATAAACAAAATGAATTTTTTAAATTAATTAAAATGGAGTATCATATGTTATCCGTATTTTACGTTAATGAGAACGAAAAAAGTAAAGCAGTTTAATAAAGAATGTGTGTGTGTGTGTGTGTGTGTGTGTGAGTGTGTGTGTGCGCGCGCGTTTGTGTAGGTCTGTGTCTGTGGAAAACAATTATGTTAGAGTTATATTTGATTTCTAATAAACCAGTAGGTATAGCTCTGGGCTAATAATCTGCAGGTGCCGAGTTCAATTACCGGGTGTATTATAAAATCAAAGTGAGCTTTTTAGCCCCCAGATCGACTCATAATGTGCAATAAACATTCCTCATACTGAGGATACTGAGTTCTTGTTGCTGCTGGTGCTGGTGCTGCTGTTGTTGTTGTTGTTGTCGTTGTCGTCGTCGTTGTCGTTGTTGTTGTCGTTGTCGTTGTCGTCGTCGTCGTCGTCGTCGTCGTCGTTGTTGTTGTTGTTGTTGTTGTTGTTGTTGTTGTTGTTGTTGTTGTTGTTGTTGTTGTTGTTGTTGTTGTTGTTGTTGTTGTTGACGTCGTCGTCGTCGTCGTCGTCGTCGTCGTCGTCGTCGTCGTCGTCGTCGTCGTCGTCGTCGTCGTCGTCGTCGTTGTCGTTGTCGTTGTCGTTGTCGTTGTTGTTGAGCAAGTATATTTATTGGTTTGCTTTACGTAAATTTCTCGGTGTAAATTTCATTGTCTCAGAAGCATACAGTATAGCTTCGGGCGATGCAGTTTGCTTCTGCGAAACGTTCGTAAAACAACCAAACAAAAATACATAAAAAATCCTATATAATACTAAACATTTTAATATATTTTAGCTGTAGAAAATTTGAAGAGTTTCTGCTAAGAAACACACAAATACCTTTTGCAGTTATTTTATTAATGTATTAATCAATTAATATTAACTAAAAATATAATCAAGACATTTATTCTTACAGTATTTGCAGAATGGTGCAATACAGCGAGGAGGCCAGGAAGCATTATTTATATTGAAAATAATATAGGAAACAAATTTCTTGATAACCTGCATCATTTTGGGAATAATTAAAACTTTCAGAGAAAACTTAAGTATATTTTATATTTCATTGTTGTTTTTATATATCCTGTTTACCGTTTTTTTAGAGTTTTAGCAATAATCGTGTGCCTCCGACATAGGCAACCTGCGTGGCCGATTTGAGTCGTAGTTTGGCAGGTCGGGTAAATCACAGATACAAATAATTTACCGCCTTCTAGGTGTTGTAGTAAAATCTCGTAACCTAGGCCGTGTCGGAAAGTTTACTAAGCAAGGGGGGGGGCTGCAGAGCAGGAAAACTTTGACATGAAAATAAGAACATATCCTAGAACAGATGGTACATACCGAACACAATGACAGTCGTTTTTAACATTCCTTGCTAAAGATCACAGTAAAATTAGTAAATCATCTCGAGAAGGAATTGTAAATCCCAAAAAAAGTTTATAAAAACGGGGGTAGGTCATCTACAGATGACCATCTTAAGGAAACTCAAGAATTACCTTGAAATAGACATCTAGATAAGTCTAACCTAGTAACAGACGAATCTTAAAGATTCTTGTAATATTACATACGTGCACATGTAATAAAAGGTACGGCATGTAATACTTGCCGTAAAAGGTTAAATTAAAAAAATAATAATAACAACAAGGTAAATACGAGTACTTCTGCGCATTGCGGAGTATTATAAATGGCCTTCTGATGGTTAAGATGTAAACGTTAATACAAACATTCTTTAAGTATTTCTTATTCTTACTTGAGTTACTGCTTGTTGAATTTAACACTCGCGTTCATTAAATATATTCTTCAATTATTTTTTATTTATTTACTTGAATAATTGTTTAATTCGATTTTGATGTTTTTTGTTTATTTATTTGTGAGTAAATAATTAGTTGTAGATCCGTTGATGAATGTAAACAGTTGCGTAGATCTCCTGACGTTGTTTCACTCTCCTGTGGAATAATGTCGTCTGTATGTGTCAGTGTATTGTCTTGACAAAGTTATTTTACATAAATCAAACCTTCACGTACCTGTGATGTAGTACTAGACGTTCAGTTGGTCACAGGTGGTGAATAAACTGTCAAGCTTTAGATTGCACAGTTTATTAATGCTGTGAAAGATTTTTGTAAACACTTTTAATTTTAGTTGGGCGCCATATGGGTTTTCGAGAGAAATGTCCCATAAAAAGATTTCTTCTGAATAAATTAATAGTTAATTCTGATATTTCATAAATCAATAATTGATCAAATGGTTAGATCAAGATCACGCATTAAATTTCTGTTTATGTTTACTACTAAAATGCACCTCAGTAATTAGTAATACTGATTAATTACTAGTTGAAATAATTGTTGACAAGTGTTGTTACTTTACAATTCTGTTATTTATTATTCATTATGGAATAAATTCAATTAACTACATTCATTTGAAAATAATAAACGGATCACAGATCATCCGGTTTCTTTACTTTTATCTAGCTCAGTTTGGTTAACATGAAAACTCTAGTTATAATCGATAGATTATTTATAATGGTTATTTATCTCAAGGGTGACTTCTTTGAAATTGCAGAATAGAACGCCACTTCTTAATTTACAATGCTATTATGATATATCATGTGGTTAGGTTAGACACCTTTAGTTATTGAAAGTTAATAAACGAAAAGCTCGTTTGTTCTTAATAAATTTTAGGTTAGTTATAAAAACGTTAATACATCAAATACATCAAGATGGTTTTCATCTTACATCGGAATCTGTTAATTCCTCTAAATAATTTTAATACAGTGTTGGTTACTTATAGTATTATTGTTTTTTGCGTCAGTACATTTGTGTATTATTCTATATTGTTATTGGCTAAAATGTAAACAAAGTACGTACGAGCACTGTACTCCCTGGTGATTATTCGCAAAGATTATTAACACTTTTAACGATCTTATTTAATGATCGTGTTTACACTTCACTGATATTCGCACTTGAACGGGTTAATTTTCTTCTTGAATAAGCTACTGCTTGGTTATGTTTGATACCTAACCTCGTTCGTTCACACGCACTTCTGGTTAAAGTTTCACTACTATTGTCGATCCACTGATTGAATTATACTTCTTCTTTATCGTTGAATAATTAGATTTTTATGATTAGTTGGCCTGCATTTGTTGTTGCTGGTTGAGTGAATTTAGACAAAATGCTCCTCTGTTTACAATGACCCTCGTTTATATAGTTTTTTCAGAAAGCCGCTAGGCGCTCCAGAGGTCTTACTAAAATCGTTCGTGATTGGTCCGAAATTATGTCATGATGACGTAATTCTATTAATAGGCATTATATAATTGTATTGGAAGCGTCTGATTTCAATCTTAATATTATTTGTTGTATTTATTCGAAATTCACCAAATTTATGATGCTAACGTTTATATCTCAATTATTACAATTCCAATTCGGGTTCTATTACTATCATTATACAGCTTATTTCTTTATCTTTATTTTGACATGGCTTGATGCCAGTTTGGTCACAGTTTTCATTAATATTTCAGTACTTTAAACTTACTAGTACGTTGTTTACATGCGTCGTCTGCTAAATGTTGCAAATCCGACTATTAACTTTTTTCTAATAACTCTTTGTTTAATTATTCTTAATTTCTATTTTGAACATGATTAATTGATTAAGAAGAATATCTTATTACTAGTGGTCGCCCAGTGGTCGAAATTCGACCGTAATTCATTAAATTTTTAAGTTTCAACGTTATTGAGGTTCTTTTGTCAAAGAGTATACCTCTATAATCATTGCATATAATTTTTTTGAATTTTGTTCTATTATGTCAGCTGCGAGCGTGTACAGATACGTCATTAGCGTGTGTTGTTTCCCTTAATTCCCTGCAATACCTATGAAATTTAAAATTTAATGTTAGTAACAGCTGAAAAAAAAACAAAATTACAGCTTGTATCCGTATTTATTTTTTGATATAATTCATTGTCAGTTTTAATTTTTTCATGTTATAATTGAATCAAATAAACGCTAATAAAAATGAGACTTGACATTCATAGAAGTATAAGATACATTCTTTTCAATTCCAGTGGATTACATTTCATTTTCGTAAGGTACAAAATTCGTAAACAGTTTGAAGATTATCTGCTACAAAGCTTATATAATTTTTTAAATTTTTTTTCTATGCATTAATTTTCGAGTTATTTGAAAAATATGAAAGATAGGAAAAATGAGGTTTAGTTTGGCTAAGCCATATTTAAAAAGCAATAACGCGTTTTTTGACATTTCCTTGGGTTTTTTTTATTGCTATACTGACCAGGTTTCGCCAAGGCTACACAGTTATTTTGCCTATCTTTTTCGAATTATATAAAATTTAAATAAAAAATTAATACAACAACAAAAATGAAATAAAAAATACGTGCCTCGTATTTTTTCATATATTTTTCATTAAATCAAAAAAACCGGGCGGTTAAAAAAATAAATGTTGCCCATTGAACTTAAAATAGTTTGAAAGTGAATTTAATGATTCAGAACTCCTGTGTAAACGATGTTTTTTGTAAAAACTCTTTCATCATTTGCTAAATGCCCTTGGCCATTATATTCGGAAATATAAAATCTCAAACCATCGAATGATCGAACTCTACTTGCTGCGACGTACAATTGACCATGTGTAAAAACTGGCTGCCTCAATAAAATTCCAATTTTTTCGAATGTTTGTCCTTAAGACTTATTTATTGTCATCGCAAATGCAGGTATAATTGGAAATTGAGTTCTTTGAAAGTTAAATGGTAAAACAGTACCGGAATATGTTAAATTTATACGTGGAATCAAAATTCTCTTATTGCGTGCGGTTCCAGTTAAAACTTCGCAATCAATAGCATTACGATGCATACACTTGATGCGCATTCTTGTTCCATTGATTAATGCTTCCTTTGTATTTAAGTTTCTGATCAGTAAAACGATGCAATTAACTTTCAATACTAATTTTTGTGGTGGCAAACCACTAATAGTCAAAGAATTCAAAAACTCTACTGGATAGTTATTGATTTCATTGTCATCATCACAAATTATTTGATCGTAGCTATGATATTGTGACGTCTCCCTTGTTAAGACAACACAAAAGTCGGGAACTAGTTCAATTCGTTACCAGTTAATTAAACTAGCTGCCGTTGTTAGTAAAACTTCCATACCAACAAATTACAACACAATTTTTTACATAGGAAATAGACAAGGATTGCACAAATTTATTCACTCACTTGGTGTTAGCAAAAACATCTCTTTATTACTATTCAAATCTCATGATTTACTTTGTTTTTCAAAAGAATTACTCTAGCAAATTCTGCTTTTAATGCTTTAAAAATATTAAGTGTATTATTCCTTTTATCTCAAAAGTACTCATCTAGATGTTGTTTTAAGTACCTCGGATCCGGGTCTGAACTTTGTTAAAAATTAATTTATCACAATTTTAACCAAATTATTGGAAGAATAATATTGGTTGAAAACTACAGAATTACCTTACATTTAGATATAGTGCTGTTACTACTACTTCATTACAAAAATTACAAATCTGATAAGTTATTCTTTACATTATTAAAAGTTCTTTAGTGTTCTTTTGTTACTTCTCTTATTGAAACGAATATGTACAAATGTTGTGTTTGGATATCACCTGAATTTAACATGAGGTTGTGGCTGGCTCCTTGGTGGTCATCTTCTGTCGTCTTCTAGGGTGGTGTACGTGGTTCCTCTTGAAGCTACATCGGGTTGATTATATTTGGTCTCGACGATCGGATTTTTACTTGAAGTTCTTACTGTTGTATTTTGAGTTTTCTACGTCTGGAGTTTGTAGTTCACATTTTACACCTTAATGATAGTTCTTATTTTGCAGTACTAAAGTCTGGTAATTTACATATCTTACAACTTACAGTTTTATTTTTTTTTAAAGAGATGTGTCGGCTAAGTTTTCCTTTCTTTATATTTTTTTTATAACTCTACACACACTACATTATTTATTTTTGTTATTATTTTCCACACTACATTCTTCAAAATAAAATCACCTCAAACTGGATACCTTTTTTAAACGGCATACACCTACGTGTATGTGGACAACACAAAACTCACATCTTTACATGTCTAAGTTCTACTGGCGACTGCGTGCATAGTTTAGGGGCGAGGGGTCAGTAAGCTGGCGCGTATTTACGCACTGAGAAAATAGTTCGTTCTTTTATTTATTATTAATTACTCATCAATTAGAATGTAAATACTTTACGTTAACTTTGTTACGAATTAGAGATTTCCTTATTTATATAGTCGTATTTTAAATAATTAACGTCATTATTATTATTATTTAATTAAAACCTTTCTTTGCGTGTTGGTACGGGAAAATTTCAAGTTGATTCAGGAATCCGGGTATAGGTAAGGGTGGATAATACTCTTACTTGTTAGAAATTAAAATTTTTTATTTGTGCGATTTACTATATTTTTTAAAATCGTCACAATATGTTTTCTGTTCACCTGGTATTCGATTAAGTATATCAGTATTAATAAAAGTACAATCATCATTTTTAGGTGCTAAAATAACTGACTTCAATATGTTATCTAAGAGTATGTTTTCGGAAATATTTCCATACACCTCATTAATAATATTATTTTCATCTTCTATTAATTGCTGAGGTATTTCAATAATATTTTCACCAAACTGAGGGAATTGTGGGGCTTCATCATTACCAATTTTTTTCAAGAATTCAACAAATTCTATTTCACTTGGTAAGGCTCTCATATTTTAAGTAAACGTTACTTTATGAAAATAAACAAATTTATGCCAACTCGTGACACAATTTTCAATTAAAGTTGCACGTGATCCATGTGGGACAACTGGTAAGATTTGCCGAAAATCACCGCACAGAAGTATCGTTTTCCCTCCAAATGGTTTATGTTTATCATTTTCATCGCATAGATCCTGCAATAATCTATCTATGATTTTCAACACTTGCAGTGGGCACATACAAATTTCATCAATAATTATCAATGATGATGAATTTATGTAACGTCCATAGCTACTATTTGCGGTAATATTCGCTACAGAATTTTCCAAAATGGGTATAGGCAATTTAAACACATTGTGTAAAGTTCTACCTCCAAGTAATAGAGTTGAAGCTATGCCACTGAACGCTGTTGCAATGCAACTAAGATTAAGCGAATTTAATTTGTGAATGATTGCTGTTTGTGTAAATGTTTTTCCACAACCTGCATGAGTGGTTAAACAAAAAACATTAGATCCAGTATCATGGTGCAAAACTTCACGAATCACACGATCAATTAGATTACGCTGTTCAATATTTACAGTTTCATAATGCTCACAAAACAGAAACTCTTGTTCTATTGGATCAATAGCATTTGCTTCGTCTGTTCTCTGCGAATACGTGGGAACTGGTAAACCAAATTCTTGACATGACAAATTATGAACATTCAAAATATCTTCAATTTCTAATAGAGCTGTGTTAAAGGATACTTCTTCGTTGTAATCTCTCAAAAAATCTTCACTAAGATATACTTTAAATTCATTCCATAACGCCAATGCATTGGCTGGCACATTTAATGCACAAATGTAACCAAATAAATTTCGCATTTGTTTTGGTGAATGTAATTCTTTTCCTTCATTTAAACATTCGCGCCATTCATTATCATTTGAAGCAATGCCGCGAGCATGGCACGCTTCAACAAAAGAAGTGTGTATAATTCCATTGTATGTTCTAACATCCTCAAATGATTTTGGACCACAGACATGTAATAAAATCAATCGTAAATGGAAAAGTTCGATGTCTTTTGGTGATACTACATATATGCGTGTAATGATTTTATCACCTCCACGCCTTGTCTTCTTCCATTTTTTTCGGGAATCTTCCTACACATAATGCAAAGGAATTTCAATATACTTATATTCATGCGCTGATGGATCTGATCGATTCAATTCAAAAAATACTAATAATTTTGTTTGTCTTGCATTTTCAATTGCTTGACGTTCTTTACAGAAAGTACCAACAATTCTGTCTACGCGGTAAATGAATGTCAAGTCTAACGATGACACGTGATTGAAAATGCATTGGTAATTCATAAATGCGCCATACAGCTTCAGTTGATCCGACATAACGGCCATTTAAAAAATTTTTAACTTCATCAATTTGTATTTCTTGACCTGGTTCATTTCTCTCTGAACCTAATTCAACAGATGCACTGTCATAGCCTTTATACACGTATTTATAAATGTATTTAACACTTTTAACTGTAGTGCATACTTCAACATTTATATGGCAATTAAATTTGGCAAGTAAATACGGATTGTATGGTACAACATAACGATTGTCGAGGCAACTACCGCGAACTTCAGCATTAATACCATTATCACGCCTTCTGTATAATGGATATCCATTTAATGATTCACATGTAAATTCATTAAATCGTTTTGGATAATCTTTTGTGCATTTTCCATCTCTCATACATACAGAATTTGGATTAAGTACACCGCATGGACCATGCATCATGTGTTTTACAACATATTCATGTAATGTAGGATGTGTTTGAATGTTAGGAATCTCCGCAGATACAACTTTATCAATATCGGTAGCGTTAACAATTTTATCTTGCACATTTAAAGAGAGTAAAATGTGAGCATGAGGCAATCCTCTCTTTTGAAACTCAATTGTATAAATGAGTGCTTCAACTTTACCGAAGATTTTTTTTAGTGTAAGGCGCTCAATTAATGCTTTCAGTTTGGACTTGAATACACGCACAATATCAGGTCGAAAATCGAAAATTAGCTGACTCACCTACACCAATATTGCTAACTATTTCAGGCCAACTTGGATTGCAAGTCATTGTAATAAACAAAGAAGGCTTTCCGAAATGTTGTGCAATTGACATTGCATCTAAATAATTCTGATACATATTTCTTGGAGATCCATTGAATGAAGATGGTAAAATTATTCTACGGCCAACATTATTGGCATTGGGGTTCAATTCTAAATAATCTGTTAAATTGTTGTAAACTTCAGACCTAAGACTTGTTTGATTTTGTCGAATGAAATGTAACCTTGTGCCCTCTATTCTCACATACATATCAACTATCCACTGCAGAAATAATTTTTGTGAATGGTGCAACATGCTAAAATCTTCTCTAATTGCAAGTCGATAGGCTGCATACTGAAGCATGGTTAATTTATTTCTGGGCGCTCTTGAATTATATGTAGTTGGTACATTATGAGAAATATTGATATGCCACCCAGTATCACCATTTGGAAAAAGTAATGGATACGCTAAAGGGTCCAATGATGAATCCAAAACAGAGATATTTTTAATGGTATCATTAACTTTTGAAAACGAAACCATATTTCGTTCAAAGGGTGGCTCACCATCAACTGTACTAAATATTACTGCTACATCAGTTTGAACTCCATCATTATAACGGCGTAGATCAAAATCACGATTTACTTTAATGAGCATACAAATTTCTTTATTTTGATTTTCAACTCTCTCACAATGATCTTTCATTGCAATGAATGACCGAACGAAAGGATTAATGCGTTCCAATTCAAGAGAGATTTCGCGCATTATATTGTTATTGCATGTTTGATTATAGTGTTCACGTAATCTATAATTGACAGCAGTGTCAACATCATAAAAATATAATTGCGCATAAAATGGTGAGCGACCATATCCAGCAGGCATTGGACCTGATTTATGATAAAAAACATCATGTATTTTAAAATGATATATTCCACGCGTAACTGTATCCGAAATTTTAGCTTCTGAGCTAACCATAGCAAATGATGAATTGTATTTACGAATGTTTTCAAAATAATTTTTTGACTTTCTTTTTATTGAAGGTTCATTTGAAGTAAGTCCATCATACAATAATTTAAAGTATTCATTTTGACTTAAGGCCGGAAATATTGCTTTACCCTTATGACAACATGAAGTGAATGCAGTCCTTTCACCTAAAGTGACCTCAGATTCGAAATGTTTTGCATTGCAAAACCTGCATTGTAAATGCATTAATCCACAATCAAAAGTATTAAAATTTCTTGGAATGACATTCAGTGCGCATTTAAATGTATCCCTCAAAATAATTTCATCATTTTGTATGCTATTTACACTATTTAAATTTGCATTTGGTCTATTATCATTTTGACTTTCACGCGAATATATATTCCTTCTTCTTTGTCTCTCACTCCGACCCGTCAATGTTATACTATTTACACTATTTAAATTTGCATTTGGTTAATTATCATTTTGACTTTCACGCGAATATATATTCCTTCTTCTTTGTCCCTCACTCCGACCCGTCAATGTTCTATGTCGAGGCATAATGGAAGTAGGTGCGAATATCTTAATGTAAAAAAAACATGTAATGAAATTACTGAAACTAAGATTAGACAGGGTTTAATTTAAAAATAATAAAATGTACTCACTTTTTTGAAACCACCAATAATAATTAGGCAAGAGTAAGTCAATTCAAATTGCTGCTACAAAATTTTCCTTTTGCAACAGGTGTATATTAAGCAAGCTGTATTTCACTTTCAACTGCACATTAATATATAAAACACAGATATCTAATATACAAAATATAAAATAAACGCTTTTTTGCCTTGACATACACTTCACAGACTATTGAAAATATCGGTACTTCCATATTCTAAGATTTATATTTAAAATCATTTTCGAAATGAAATATTACCATAGAAACTACTTCTTTCTACTTACTGCTTCAGCCTTAACCACAGTGCTGTGGTCACTAACGTATACCACCTCACGTTATCGCACTCGATTTTCACTGATGATGGAAGTCAATGGCATTGCCGAAACCTCTGGTTTTGTAGAAAACATTGGACTACGGCCAAATATCCCGGGAAGGAATTTTAACAAAAACTACTTCTTTGTTGCCGATAACGTTGTACACATATATATAAAAAATATGCATAAAATTAATGGCTTGTATAAGTTAATGATTGATCTCCATTAAGTAGTGCTCAAGTTTCCAAAGTTTTAATATTATGATGTCCGTAATTAAAACATCAGAGCAGGTTTAGTGTGAATGAGGGTACACTGTGGACAAAAATTTTCAACATTTCCTATTGAGCGTTGCTTAGAGTAAAGCTGCGAATCTACAGTGTATGTTTCACAGAACAAACACGCGAAAAAGAAGGAGCGCTCCGAAGTCACTCATGGACCCTCAGCATCTTGCAGAGGGTTCATTCCCTAAAGACGAAAAGTCTGTCTATGAATCGTTCCTCTGTAAACACGTGCAGTTACATTGCCCAGCGATCCACAGGAAGCAAATTGATGTCCATTTTTTCGGCTTGCACGCGTTATGTTGGTGTGGGTTTCGGCACTTTCCATTTAAAAAGCGTGCAAATGTAAGAAAATAAACATAAGTGAGGCCAGAAATAACGTGAATTTTGTGTGTGTGTGTGTGTGTGTGTGTGTGTGTGTGTGTGTGTGTGTGTGTGTGTGTGTGTGTGTGTGTGTGTGTGTGTGTGTGTGTGTGTGTGTGTGTGTGTGTGTGTGTGTGTGTGTGTGTGTGTGTGTGTGTGTGTGTGTGTGTGTGTGTGTGTCTTACCTGCCTTTTTATTGCTGTAGGCATAATAATAAAATGGAAACGTAAACATTACATAACTGAGATATGCTTACCTGCCACGAACGATATATTATTTTATACATGGAGGAGTTCAGTGACATACACACGTACAGAAGAATTATATATATAAAGATATTAACTCATACATAATTTACATTAAAAAGAAGAAATTATAATTTATTGCCTGGCAACAAAATTATTTTATTTTTAACAATTACCATTGTTTCAAAAAGTTTAAATGAATTTTCAGGTACTTTACTGTTGTTAAAACGTAAACGTTGCAGGTAAACTACCCCTTCCCCTTAACCAATCTTCACCAAAATCGAAAGCCTTGAGACCTCTACAATTCAGGGACGTATGCAAAAAATTATTTGATTCTGTTTGAATTTGCGGCTGTTATCGTTTGCCATTGAAAATACGCTTGATAAAAAAATGTTGCAGGTAAACTACCCCTTCCCCTTAACCGATCTTCACCAAAAACAATAGGTCTTGAGTACTCTACAAATCAGGGCTGTATGCAAAAAATTATTTGATTCTGTTTGAATTTGCGGCAGTTATCGTTTGCCATAGAAAAAAAATCTACGCACAGACACACAGACAGACAGACACACACACACACACACTTTTCGGAAAACGCCTTTTTTTCATGTTTTGAGTGTAGTACAATCAGAATCTGCAATAATCTCGAACACGATTTTTTTTGCCATCACCATACTTCCATTTCCTTAAGGAATATGGAAGTAAAAGGAACATTTGAAATCACACAAAATTCACAGCTCATTCAGTCAATCTGTTAGTAATTATTTGTTGGCAACATTTTAAAATTCTTTGGCGACAATCTCTACTCTGTGCGACTGTTTGACCACAGACTATTATGTGTTTAACATTGGCAGTATGAACGTAAACAAACGACAGACTATTATGTGTTTGATATTGGCAGTATGAACGTACACTAAAATGAAAAAATTATAATTTTATTGCCTGACAACAAAATTATTTTATTTTTAAAAATTACCGTTGTTTGAAAAAGTTTAAATGAATTTTCAAGTGCAAATGAATGTTTTATTTTATTTAATATAATGTATGTGTAACACATATTATATATAAATTTTAGCTTTCTGCACTCCTTCTCCATATAAACTTTAACTATGCCAAATCTCACACTCCTCCGTGCGCGCAATATGCTTAAAAAGGGGTACAAATGTTTCTCTTCACGTATTAATATATAGATATATAAATGCTGCATTCAGCTGAACAATATTAATTATCTGTTTACATATGTTGATTTACTAACATTAACTTTCATATTTTACTATTTTTATTTTATCATGTCCTTCTCATCTCTTATTTGTATAATATCACACATGTGGTGGTGCTTTACATTCTTTTCATCTTTGTTATGATTCTACTGCATTATGCTTAGTAGGGTTTCTATTTAATTCTTATTTCTTTGATTTAAATTGGTCATTCAGGGTCTGTTATCATTATGTTATAATGTTTTGTTCCCTGACTATTATTATCTTTTGTACACATTTTACTTACTTATGAAGTTACCTAAACACATACAGTGCTTACATTTATAGTTATTCTTAATTTATAATAATACATATTTGGTTTTCATATTATTTTTTACAGTTTGACTATTCCTAGCATAGTTCAATATATTTGTTTTTGTTATATCATTGTTTTGACTTATATCAGCTAATGTGCTGTTTTTTATTCATAATAATATAGTACAATACTATTCAAGTCATTTGTCATTTTATTTATTCAGTTTGATTTTATTTATCAAATGTTTTTCATTGAGTTCACTTGACAGTTTATATGGGAAACTTGTCTTGTCATTTCGTCTTTGTCATTCAGTATATTTTATGTTGTAGTGTCATTTAGTACATGTAGTGGATGTATCACTGTTTACTTGAATTCCTTCTCTTCTTTTCTTCTTTATTGGTTTATTATTTTTACTGTTACATTCTTTCTGGTTACTCATTTATAGTTCTTTTAGTATATTATTCACCCTTCTGGTGTTTATTATTATTATGGAACTTTTTGTGATGTTACAACGTGTATGACGTGGCCAGTCGACTTTAGTGTGGCTTCCTCAAATAAGATTGCGAGACGCGAGCAACCGTTTCAACAATTTACTGTACACCGTCGTAGTAGGACTCGGAATGCTGAGTAGAGAACCTTACTTTACTAAGAGAAGGATAATTTTGTAAATAAATTGAAGGGTTTATATTTTTAGATACGAACTCTTAAGTTTTCTCTTTCAAATTACGAGGGTAAGTCAAAAAGTAAAGGCAAATTTTTAAAAAGGAACTTTTTATTTGTGAAAACAAGATGACAAATAACATCATTTCTCTACATAATCTCCCTCAACTTCTATGCACTTGGTCCATCTCTTGACAAGCTTCGTAATTCCGTCCTGGAAGAAGATTTATGGCATCGTGCACAGCCACTCGCGCACCGCCTCCACAACCTCGTCATCCGACGAAAACTTGGATTCACGCAGGTGCTCCTTCATCGGACGAAAAAGGTGAAAATCACTTTGAGCTAGGTCAGAACTGTACGGCGGATGCTCCAACAGCTCAAAACCAAGATCTTGAATGGATTGGATCGTTTTCCCCGCAGTATGAGGACGGGCATTGTCCTGAAGCAAAAGCACACCTTTTGAAAGTTTTCCTCGCCTCTTTGTTTTGATTTTGGGTTTCAGATCTCGCAGTAGCTGTCACTATTCACTGTTTGACCTTTAGGAGTGTAATGAATTAGAAGTGGACCTTTAATATCCCAAAACACTGTCATCATCAACTTTCCTGCAGAAACTTGTCTTTTGAACTTTTTTGCTGTAGGCGAGGATGGATGTTTCCACACCATACTCTGCCGCTTACTCTGTGGTTCGAAGTGATGGACCCACGTCTCATCAACGGTTACTATGCGACTGAGAAACTCTTCTCCTTCCTCTTCTAAACGCCTTAAATGTGATTTCGAAATTTCCAAACGTTTCTGTTTGTGCTGGTCTGTCAGTCGATGTGGTACCCAACGAGCACACACTTTGCAATAATTTAGTGATTCGTGGATGATTGCAACTGCTGAACCGTGGCTAATGTTCAACGCATGCGCAATATCATCAATTTTGACACGACGATCATCATGAATCATTCGCTCAACTGTCTCGATGTTCTTGTCCGTCTTCGAAGTGGATGGCCTACCTGAACGCTCTTCATCGCAGATAGATACACGACCATTTTAAAGCGATTTATCCACTCATAAATTTTGCGTTCACTAAGACAGCTGTTACCGTACTGCTGCTGCATTCTGCGAATAATCTCCGCAGGTTTAGTCCCTTCAGAGTGCAGAAAACGTACCACTCATTTCTTCCTTGGTGCACACGGACAACGGGGCACTCATAATAAAATGCCCTGAAATCACTACGAATGGAGCTGAGCACTGAAACAACACAGCTAAAGAACAAAAAAACTTTGAGGTTATGATATGTCATTGTTCAGTCAGTGCTGCCATCCATTGGAGCAGGGAAAATAAAATTTGCCTTTACTTTTTGACTTACCCTGTATAACCATTCTACAGAAGTAAGGTGAAATGTTGGATAAATTAATGTTTTCTACCTACATTATCTTGTAACGCCTTTACAATCGGCGGACACAAATATACACGTAAACATTACATGACAAAGTGGTAAAGTTATATACTTTTTCTACGTCATTTCCGTTTTTATTTCGTTAAAATAAGACAGCATCTCGTGTATTTTGTGCAAACAGATACATTTAAAAAAATGCGTTACGTAAGTGCATATTTCAAAAATGTAGCGTGAGTAACGTTAGATTTAGCAATAAAAGCATGGCATTACATACACTTTTAAGCTGTTATTTTTTCTTGCATAATATTAAAGCATATTAGCCACTTTCTATTTTTTACACCTCTCTATGACATCGTATATCGTTATTTGCATTTATAGATGTTTGCTTTTTCACATATGTTTGATTCTGTGTATCTTAATTTTTTACATGTTAAAATCAGATATTCATATGCCTTTAGCAAACATTTATCTCTATTAGACCTACCATACATACACCGTCTTTCCGACTTTCCTTTAAAAATGTAGTGAAACATGATCTGACAAATAACACTGTTGGATAATAATTAAGTATCAACAACCACGGACAACATGCGGCCAAACCAATTAAAAGAGGTAATCTAATAAATGTAAAAAGATGTTAGTATGAAAAATGAGAAAAACTGTGGTCCAGAGTATTAAAAAGTAATTTAAAAAAATTGACTCCATCGCTAACAACTAAACGAGGAGATACGAAATATACAAATTACTGCTTTATATCACTTAAATACTTAGACGTCAGTAGAAAACAAGAAAGAAGTTGGAAGAAGTCTAAACACCTCTTCTTCAGAAAGTTGCTAAGAGAATAGGATGTCTAGAAGTCAAATAAAAGAGCCAAAGAGATCAAAAATTGATATGGATTTTATATAAAGGAAAGAAGAAGAAGAAAAATAACAACAACAACAACAAAAGAAGAAGAAGAAGAAGAAGAAGAAGAAGGTGGAGAAAGGAAAAGAAGTAAATAACATTTATGTAAAATTAAGTTGATAGTAAATAGTATAGGCAAAGGGTAATACTTATTATTGATTTTTTAAATTTATTACGCCTAACGATGCTTTTCAATATTATAATATATTTCTTATACTCAAGGCATATAGAATACTGTTTATTAAAGCTATAAACTCATTTCTACAGAGAATCTTATTACAGTTTTTATTTTATCTCTAATGAAATACCCTAAAAAATCTGTATACCCTTAAGAATGTAGAGGCTTGCTTTCATTATTTTTAATCCTTGCTAATTAGTAGTTTCTTGAAACATGAACTATTACTTAATATAAAATATTCTCCATTCGTGCAAAGAACAATACCGGTATTTATGTAGTTTTATTTTGTTTTGTTATGAACATGATGTGGGAGGCATATGTTATAAAGGTGTTCGTGATCTCGTGTACGTTTGTGTTTGTGCACCTCGTATTGTATAAATACAATGTATACAAGTGTGTATATATCATTATCGTCATCAATACATAACAAAGGATACTTTATTAAAAATTGGAGATGCATTATCCTCTCTCGCCATTATCGTAATTTTCTTTCGATTAAACTAGGGGTCATGTAGGCAATTCACATACGCCTGTACACTGCAAAATGTATTAGCGATAGACACAAAGCTAGGTGACTCGGGGAAAACGGCAATAAAGGCATAAACATAAGAATAAAAAAAAAATAAACAGTATTTTATTTGGATAGGCAACGGTCATAAGAATTATTTTAAATTAATTTCCGCGGCTCAACAGAGAGGTGATAGAAATTCGCAAAAATAAAAATTTTAACCGGGATAATAGTTATAAATTACCTGGTGTTTGGAAATCGTTTATAAATATAAAACAAAACCAGTATAATAATTATTTCTGGTTACGATGGTAAAATGTTATTGTTTCGTGTGTATATAATTTTTGTTTTATGTTTTTGATTTATGTGCCTATGTTGTAATTTTAGGGGTTGTTTGGACAGCGACTACTTTCGTGTGAAATACGGGCGAGTTTGTATCATGGTGAGCACTGCTTACTGTACGTATACGGGTGAGGTAAGTCTTTGTGCTTTGTCTCAGATGACCTGCGGTTTACTGAGGATGACTCATCGTTAAATTAAAACAAAGTGTCTAATGCAGAAGGATAGAGTTGTTATTAGTAAAGAAAACCGCTAACCTTTGGGATCGAGTAACGCGCGTGATATCGTATGCACGCCACGTATGTGTTGACTTCTGTGTACACTGCGTGCCGTATCTCTTCGTACGTCAACGTAACAGCGATGTATGAGAACACGTGTTTAACACTATACGCTGTAAAAGGGCAAATCTGCTGTCGTGCACTCGCAAGCTTTCAAACACCTACTTAATTTCGTTAAAATCATGTGTTTATAGTAAAATTATGTCATAAACTCATACTTCAGCGTTTCTGTACGTACCTATGAGTCTACTGAAACCTGACTTTCATATATGCTGTGTCTTCAGTGAATGTAACACATGCAAAGTACCAAACCATGGCAGAAAGCAGCATAAAAGAAGAACCGTGGACTGAACCATGTTTGAAAACTCATATTTGTTGTTGATTAAGAAAGAACTTTACTCGCACAAGAAATTAACTCAGTCTAAATTTACGGCTACTTGAATGATTAATTAATATGTTTTTTATTCCACTGTTATGCATTCAAGTCTGAATCGTATGAAAACATATGCGAAATGCGAAACACGTATTATTAAACTTTCATCGGTGTAGTTTACTTGCTTTCTTATACATCTTCTCTCGTATATTACTGGACACGGGACTTCTGCGAAAGTTTCCAGGCGTTGTTGATGTTGTGTCTTAGATCTCCAATTTAGGTCATTCGCCCATAGGTTTAGCGGTTCTTGTTTCCAATCATCCATCCGCGATTTTCTTAGTCCATTTACTATCCATTGTAATATATCTAATCCGTTTTTTTTTCAATTCTCCAATAGCCATTACTTCCACTTTTTTGCCGTAAATTCTGTTTTGCCTAGAATGACTCACTCTAGCCAATAATATGTATTTTTCCTTTTTTCCCATTTTCAGAAATATATGTAAAAGATCGATTATGTAATGTCATTGTAGGGCAATTATCAACTACGGCAATGGACAGTAATTAACAATTGTGTGTTTCCCCAGTTAGTTACAGGCAATTACCATTTTCCTACGCTAAAGAGATACTCTGTGAAACATGTGTGTCTACGTCATGCTGTGCACGCGCTATGTGAGCCGCACGATTACTCAATGCTCACGCTCAGTCCTCTCTATTTCCAGATGCACCTCCCGGATTTTGGTCGACCCGGCATCCAGGTCATACTACGCCACACACTCGGAGAGTTTTTAAAATTTGTGTGTGCAGACATCTGTAATTAGTAAGTAGTATTACTTATTACAATAGTGGCACTGAAGTGATATTTACTGTGTTACATTAGTGTGTGTTGTACAATCGAAAGCTGGAAGTATTGTTGTATACGAGTGGCTTTGTTTATTTTAAACTGAAATTAAAGTTCTAAATAGGAAACTCTCTGTGTTTAGTTATTCTGTTTCCACTGTTCAAAGACGACGATCCGTGCGATCGTTGTAACAATTTGTTATTTCTACAGAGAAGGTAGGTCTATATTTAGATATCAAGAAAGAACTATCGGGAACTGATGTAAGCTACCCCATGTAAATGTTTAACGGTCAAGAGTTTTTATATTTTTTTAATGATTTTATTATTGGCAACATATTCTTAAGAAAAATATTATATGCTCGCAATGAGTATTCGATAAATATAAACCTAATATAAAATAATAAATACATAACAGATCTATAATCAATACTTTTCTCTAAGTATGTATATTTAAATTAAATCCTCCAGATCATAGGGTTACAGGAATGAATAATGATAAAAACGGTAATAAACTGCCTTACTTTCTCTTGACTGAATCGTCATCAGAATTATGAAAAAAGGAAATGCAGTGGTCTGTGCATTAGATACTGAAAATTTAACATTAAGGTAACAAAGCATAGGAAGTTACTCTAGCGACATAACAAGCCTTATATGGCTGTAATTTCGTAGAAAATTAACTTTATTTTCGTTACACTTTTAACTTTAAAATACATTTTTCTAAAATGCATTTCACCATTATGTCAACTAAGAAATGTAGTGGGTATTGCGTTAAGAAATGCGTAAGGTTTCTTATTCTACACAATGACAAAACACAAGACTAAATAAGCCCAGTTTTTACAAGGGCCATGTTATCGTAGACTGGTTTTTACAAACATTTCTTAACGGAAATTTAACTGTGTGGTAAAGTAGTTCTTGCTTTGCACGAGGTGAGTAGAATAAATCTTCATCTAAATAAAAAGTTAATTTATTTTCTCATTATCATCATCTTCTTCACCAAGGATTAAACCAAAATGATTTGTTCCGGCCCTAAGGAGATAGACTACAGATGGTGACTCAACGATTCTTAGGACACCCCACACCTCTCCGTCCTTTCGTCTTGTAATTCCATAGTTGTCTGAGGATGCGACAGTGATCCATTCGGTTAAGATGTTTCAACAATTTTAGCTGATATTGTGCAATTCTATCAAGTATACTAGTATCATTTATAACACTCTTTACTCGTACGGGACCAGCTCGATAAAAAGCCGTCACCTTGGTCTTCAATGTAGACATCGGTAATCCAAAATCCTTGCAGATTTGGCCCAATACGTTTACAGCCATCTAGAAGACGCTTCTAGAATTTGACAGGATAGCCTGGTCATCAGCAAATAACAATGTGTCAACTGAAGAGTTAGCGGTCATAAAATGATCTGGAAGTTATCAATTTTTTCTGCATAAAATTTATACAAAACCGTCCAGTGCTTGTTTATATACCAAAGAGAACACAGTTTAAAAAAGTTTAAACTTAATTGTTAATAACCTTCTTAAAACAAATGTTGAAATTAAAATATCCTTATTGTCCACACGCGTTCTACGTAATTACTTCACGAAAGTACCTACTATTGCAGACGAGTTGACATAAATAATTAAACATGTTCAGAAAAGGTAGTAGATTATTCTTCACCTCATTTTTTATATTTGCTTATTTAGATTGTTTCTAAAGCTTATTATCTCATCTGATTTTACTAGCCAAACAAACCGAGAAACGAGTAAGCCATTTTTATATTTAAAATTGATTTTATTTGATTGTAAATTCTTGCATACATACGTGTGATTTAATCTTAATTAAATCTAAAACATGAGAAAATCTGCGTCTGGGGTAAACACTAACTTTGAACTCGGTAAACGAGACTAAACGGATTGTTGTTGAGCAGCTGTGCTGAAATCCAAACACAGCCTTAAATAAGTGTGTATTTAACAATGTATTGTAAGATCTATACGCAAACAAATTCGAATGCTACACACGCATGCGCACGCGTACAAAATTCAGACTGATTCTGCGAAGAGGATTGTGTTTGATTTATGTTTTATGTAACAAATCAATTAACCTATTTAATTACGAATAATAAATGTTATGAAACCTGAAAAACACGTGTGACGTTTACATAGTGATATGTATTCTGCCGAAAGGAATGGCAGTTTTCTTTGTTATATAACGACTGGAAATCAAATTATTTGCTACACACATGGATAAAGTGTAATGTGTGACTTTCATACTGACAATTTTATCTATCCAAGAATAAATGTGTAAGAAAGATGGGCTAAATGGTAGTTGTTAGCTACATAAAGTTGTTTTTGCATATAATTTATTTCAATCTATTATAAAAACTTAACATTCAGCAATACATATTATACAAGTAATATTGGCTTGATAATGACAATACAGTATACTACTGACACATAATATTATATCCAGCGGCACATCTCCTATCGCGTCCAGTCTTAAGGACTGCTAAAGTCGCCACCACTTCAGACAAGATCAGCTGCTAGCCGATGTCGGTGTTGTCTGGACTTCGAGTGGTGTCACAAGTTCTTGTAACGGGGCCGTATATACTAATAATCTCTTGTCGTATCGTTCGACACGACGCTTGTATTTCTTCCTTGACCGTAGGTACACCCACGTTATGGCGGATATTCTCGTTCCTGGCACATCACGGCGTCTCTGTAGCAAGAATCTTTGATTGATTGATTGACACCTTTGTATGATTTCTGTTAGAATGAGATTGGGTTTGCCAACGCTGATTTTTGCCATTCTGGTTTTAAAATATTTGTAAACAATAATTCGTTATTAAGTTTTAAGGATGAATATCGACCAGTCAATCAATGCAGTTGAGTTAGTTTATAGCAAAAATATTTTCACTTGGTCTGTAATATATTTTGCCAATTTAATCTCTGGTTGATCGTTAAGTATTTGACCTCGTCGGCTTGAAGGATTAATTTACAATTAAGCGTACCTGGTGGGCATGCCCCCTTGCGAGTATTAAAAGTTACGTGTGCTGAATTATCTTCATTAACTTTGATTTTCCACATCTTCAGCCGTTTGTACGTCACTTGTATGGCTTACTGTCGTTCTGCAACGATGGTGGGATCGTAATCAGAGACCACTATAGCCATGTCGTCTGCACAAGATCGATTAATGGTCTTAGAACGCTACTATAACATAAAACTGCTTAGAAATCAAAACGTGTGAAAGTATATTAATTAGTGGAACAACACGGTAACACTTTACTGTGTGCAATCTGTTCTATTATTTGTTGTATCGATTGAAGTACATTCTCAGTTTTAAAAGATGATACAGTCAAAAAAAGTATATCTAAAATCATCAAGGACAAAAAAGTTAAGTAGCAAAAAAAAGTATTTTAAAATTTTATGTAGGTTTTTCTGAGTCTAGGTACCTTTATGTGGGTACAAAAGTATTTGTGAATTCACGTCAACATCTAAATTGTGTAAATAAATATCATTTGTTACATCTTAAAGCGTGCATGCAGAAGTCTATAATACCAGTTATTTGAGAAAAGATTATGTGTTTTCTGTAAAAATGTCTACCCCAATTCGTAAGAGAGGAAGCGTGAGTTTCATAAAACAAAATAGTAATACACACACAGAACGTGATAGAGAACACTTGACTAGTCACGTTTAGTAGATGATCACTTGGGGTATGTGAATAATAAAGAAGGTAAGAGAAACTTGAGAGGCGTGCCCAGACTTGGCAGTGTAAATTACTCCCTGCATATTTTACGTTTTCCCGCGTAATTTGCATATTTTTATACGTGATGTTTAACGTTAAATAGAAAATTATTAGTTTGGTGGAGCATTCCACCTACTATAGAAATGTTTTACTTCTTTATTCTATACTACGATGTCTATACAAAGAATATAGCGGAAGAAGAGTAGGAAAAGAAGTAGAGTGCGCACTTTTATTTCAAATTTCACTCTTTATGCTACCTAAACAAGACCATATCATTATAAAACATGGTAGAGATAAATCCTACGCCCTAACGTAGTATTTAGCTATGTACTTATTAATACTAATATTATGCTAGTAAATATTTCTTACCACCATAATAAAGCAGTTATTTTTTATTTTTTAGATCCCTGAGTTTGTAAAAGTCATGTAAAAAGAATAGTATTAAATATTTCATTGACCGACTTACTAGTGTATGTTTCTACATATAGCCATCGTTTGTACATCTTATTTTTAATATTTTTTTTTAATTTTTTGCAAATATCTATGTACGTGTTGAAAATTGCGTGATACACTTTACAAAACAGACGATAAAAAACAGTAATCCAACGGTAACAATAAAAAAATATTAGTTAAAACAAAAACAAAATAACAAGTTCCACGTCTTTAAATCTATAAGTCGAGGCAAACGGCTGAAGACGCTTTGTCGTCTTATTGAAAAACCATGAAAGAAGTCAGAGTAATGAAAAACGAGAAATAAATACTTTTTAAATTAGATTTCATCTTGATTTTTGCCTTCAAGTTTATTATAAAAAAATCCATACAAAGTTATTACATGCTGTCTTTATTCAATCTTAAACATTTAAATAGGTGAAATAGAAATATAATTATCAAAGAGTAACCACTTAAAAGAAAGGATAAAACAATTTAAACAATTTAACAAATATTTCTTGTTTGTAGACATGTAGAACTAAGGTGTTGACTAAGCAAACAACCGAGCAACCAAATAGAACTGAGAAATAAAACAATAGACAAGAGAAAAAATATTAGTTTCCTTGGGGAATAACAAAATTGTTTTCTCAGAGACTAAGCTCGAGTAAACACGGTTTCACTTATTGAATTCGTGTTTAGTAACTATAGACATAAAACAGTATACAAATTTTGAAAGCTACAGTTTACCTATCTAGTTCGTTATTGTATAAACGTCAGTGCTTGGAACTTAGTAATTATTAACAAAGTTCATGCATGGACGGCGGAACGAACCTACTTCAATATGTCAATGTTTTTACTGATGAACAGGTATGATCGACATTGACCATTTTCTCTATTTAGATTTTTATGCACATCCATCCATCCATCTATCCATGTGCGATGGATGCAACTACTACAGCTGCTGCTGCCGCCAGAGGCTTCTGTCTTTCCAGTGTCTTCACTGCAAGCCTCTTTTCTTCATCTCACATTAATTTTTATGTAAAATTAATTAGTTAGATGAAGTTTTAATTTACTAATACTGTAATTAATTTGTTAATTAATATTTGTCATAATAGTTATGTCAGCGCGATGTTTCCATCAGATTAATTAGGTTTCATATAACTATAATTTTAATTTGTGAGAATAGAAGAAAACAGTAGAAACTGAATTTATTATTTTTTCTATGAATCTGCGAACTCAGCAATATAGGGAAAATTTACTTTTCTTAAAAGAGTGCATACTATCTTATTGGAGCGTGTTAAGTACGGCGATGGTGAGACAAGTGTTAGTCTGGCACTTTATACGGTCGCTGAATTAATTATGTTCAAATAATTTAAACAAAGTGAGGGCATTTATGAAAAAATAAATTATCATTTCCAAATTCTTCGTACAATTTTAAATTGCATCCGTTAGTATATCAAATGGTAATTGTTGTATCATTAATCGTTAATTGTAAACTTAATATTCCAATAATTCGTATATACGAGGGTCATTTAGTAAGTAAAGAGACAAAAAGTGTCCAAATTAGTTGTAAAATACTTTTGAAAACTAAAGTATTTTTTCCTTGTCGTCAACATGAAACAGCTGTTTGACAAATACTTCAATAAAAATAACCTCTAATATGCATTTAACAATAGTAAGTCCTCTTAAAAAATACCCTTTTGAAGAAAAACGTTCAGTAATAAGATTTCTTGTTTCTGAAGGTTGTACTGTCAGAGTAAAGAAAGGAGTCACAACTTTTATCTTCACTTCTTGTTTAACTTATGTAATGACTATAACTTCATCCGTTTGACGGTTTGAGTTGAAATAAATTCAAAGCTTCTTGTAAAATAATTCCTCATTTTAGTTTTACAATAAGGTACAATCTTGTCTTACAACAAGTTCTACAACCTTATCATAGCTTTGTTTGTAAAGTGGAACATAACCTCTTTGTACGTTTTTGAATATTCAATTTTTTTGCCAAAACAAAGAATAAGATTTTGTTACATCAGTTTAATATATTTACAGCTCTTATATGTACATGATTCATGATGTGAAATTTCTTTATCGATTTTGATTTTCAGTGGCTTTTCCAGTTCCATTTTCAATTTCCTCTGACATTTCTGTAGCTGGTACCTAACTGAAAATTTCTTAATTCCTAGTCGTTCCGACTGCGTTGTTGGTAGAATATCTTAAGCAATTCACAGTAGAATACGTTACCTATACAAAAAATAATCATGTATAAACAAAAGTATTTTTAAATATATCTTGCTGGCGTAAGATTTCAATTGAAACAATTAAAATACTTTTAAGCTAAAAAAATAATATTGGTTTAAAATTTCCTTAATACAATATACTAAATGTAAAAGATATTACGTGACCAAGAAGTGCTGTTGAGTTTGTTCTTGGCTATAAATGCCTGCAATATTAACTTTATAATCACTAAAAATACGAGTCTGTACTTTTAAATTTTTTATTTTTATTAGCCTTAAGAATTAATAAATTATATTAGTTATATTAAGTTAGTATATTAGTTATAAAGTATTCAATTAATACTTTATCGTTCCAAGAGGTTCACTATAAACGGAAGTTACTGTTAATATATGTAAGTTTTTACCTTAATAGTATCTATTCAGTGGGAGGATAATTGAGACAATTCAATTATCAGTTAGAGTAAGTGTAAATTGTAAGTTTAAGAAGCTTTAATATTCATTTTTAAAGTATCCAAGTCACTGTATTAAATAAATAATTGCTTATCTAATCTGTCGAGTGACTTACTTGTAATTTCGCTTGACGCGTTTCAGGGCATATGCCCCATCTTCAGAATAATTCCTCTTCACAGAACGTCAGACATTAAGATTAAAATATAATAAATTAAAATTGAAATCAATGGTTAAAAACATTAACTCGTCAAAATAATAAAGTACACTAAATGCACAGAGGAGCACGCACTGTCACAACATACTTTTACCCCATACATTAACCAACATTTTTAGAAAATTGAATATAATTTTAACTTTCCGAAATGATAACTACATTAAGAAAATTCTTCACCATAAATCTGCCAAACCAATAAAACAGAGGACAGGTGTCTATAAAATCCAATGTGACGATTGCAACAGCTTCTATATCGGACAAACCGGCAGAGCGTTCAAAAAACGCTTCCAAGAACATTTACCAAAAAACGACACCCATATTATCAAATCCAACTTTGCACGTCACCTCGTAAATAATAATCATAACTACACCAATTTTGACACCAACTTTAAACCATTACACATTTGCAAAAAAGGCAGATATATGGACACATTAGAAGAATTCGAAATTTACAAGGCCTTTAAACAGTCTAAAAAGACGAACAACTCACAAGACGTCGGATTCATATTAAACGACCAACTCAACTTCAAGTCAAATCCCTTGTACGACACGGCCAATGGGATACAAGATGCGTTGCACAGATAACAGTTTACTCGGACAGTCAGTGCGCGAGTAACATCGCGACGGTGTACACCGGCTATAACGCGATGTGAACTCATGTTGTGACAGTGCGTGCTTCAGTGTATTTTAATATTTTGACGAGTTAATGTGTTTAACCATTGATTTTAATTTTAATTTTTTATATTTTAATCTTAATATCTGACGTTCTGTGAAGAGGAATTATTCTGAAGATGGGGCATATGCCCTGAAACGCGTCAAGCGAAATTACAAGTAAGTCACTCGACGGATTAGATAAGCAATTATTTATTAAAAAGTTTTTTTCGTACCTCGGAAAGACAATATTTTATTGATAAGAATACAATAAAATCTTTAGTTTTTCAATCTGGGGTACTGATCTGTTTTGCGTAATATAATATACTAGTGGTCGCCCAGTGGTCGAAATTCGACCGTAATTCATTAAATTTTTAAGTTTGAACGTTATTGAGGTTCTTTTGTCAAAGAGTATACCACTATAATCATTGCATATAATTTTTTTTTTAATTTTGTTCTATTACGTCAGCTGCGAGCTTGTACAAATACGTCATTAGCGTGTGTTGTTTGCCTTAATTCCCTGCAATACCTATGAAATTTAAAATTTAATGTTAGTAACAGTTGAAAAAAAACACAATTACAGTTGTATTCGTATTTATTTTTTGATATAATTCATTGCCAGTTTTAATTTTTTCATGTTATTATTGAATCAAATAAACGCTAATAAAAATGAGACTTGACATTCATAGAAGTATAAGTCACATTGTTTTCAATTCCAGTGGATTACATTTCATTTTTGGTAAGGTACAAAATTCGAAAACAGTTTGAAGATTATCTGCTACAAAGCTTACATAATTTTTTAATTTTTTTTCTATGCATTAATTTTCGAGTTATTTGAAAAATATGAAAGATAGGAAAAATGAGGTTTAGCTTGGCTAAGCCATATTTAAAAACCAATAACCCGTTTTTTGACAATTCCTTGAGTTTTTTTTATTGCCATACTGACCAGGTTTCGCCAAGGCTACACAGTTATTTTGCCTATATTTTTCGAATTATATAAAATTTAAATAAAAAATTAATACAACAACAAAAATGAAATAAAAAATACGTGCCTCGTATTTTTTCATATATTTTTCATTAAATCAAAAAAACCGGGCGGTTAAAAAAATAAATGTTGCCCATTGAACTTAAAATATTTTGAAAGTGAATTTAATGATTCAGAACTTCTGTGTAAACGATGTTTTTTGTAAAAACTCTTTCATCATTTGCTAAATGCCCTTGGCCATTATATTCGGAAATATAAAATCTCAAACCATCGAATGATCGAACTCTACTTGCTGCGACGTACAATTGACCATGTGTAAAAACTGGCTGCCTCAATAAAATTCCAATTTTTTCGAATGTTTGTCCTTGAGACTTATTTATTGTCATCGCAAATGCAGGTATAATTGGAAATTGAGTTCTCTGAAAGTTAAATGGTAAAACAGTACCGGAATATGTTAAATTTATACGTGGAATCAAAATTCTCTTATTGCGTGCGGTTCCAGTTAAAACTTCGCAATCAATAGCATTACGATGCATACACTTGATGCGCATTCTTGTTCCATTGACTAATGCTTCCTTTGTATTTAAGTTTCTGATCAGTAAAACGATGCAATTAACTTTCAATACTAACTTATGTGGTGGCAAACCACTAATAGTCAAAGAATTCAAAAACTCTACTGGATAGTTATTGATTTCATTGTTATCATCACAAATTATTTTATCGTAGCTATGATATGTTTTCTGTTCATCTGGTATTCGATTAAGTATATCAGTATTAATAAAAGTACAATCATCATTTTTAGATGCTAAAATAACTGACTTCAATATGTTATCTGAGAGTATGTTTCCGGAAATATTTCCATACACCTCATTAATAATATTATTTTCATCTCCTATTAATTGCTGAGGTATTTCAATAATATTTTCTCCAAACTGAGGGAATTGTGGGGCTTCATCATTACCAATTTTTTTCAAGAATTCGACAAATTCTATTTCACTTAGTAAGGCTCTCATATTTTAAGTAAACGTTACTTTATGAAAATAAACAAATTTATGCCAACTCGTGACACAATTTTCAATTAAAGTTGCACGTGATCCATGTGGGACAACTGGTAAGATTTGCCGAAAATCACCGCACAGAAGTATCGTTTTCCCTCCAAATGGTTTATGTTTATCATTTTCATCGCATACATCCTGCAATAATCTATCTATGATTTTCAACACTTGCAGTGGGCACATACAAATTTCATCAATAATTATCAATGATGATGAATTTATGTAACGTCCATAGCTACTACTTGCGGTAATATTCGCTACAGAATTTTCCAAAATGGGTATAGGCAATTTAAACACATTGTGTAAAGTTCTACCTCCAAGTAATAGAGTTGAAGCTATGCCACTGAACGCTGTTGCAATGCAACTAAGATTAAGCGAATTTAATTTGTGAATGATTGCTGTTTGTGTGAATGTTTTCCACAACCTGCATGAGCGGTTAAACAAAATACATTAGATCCAGTACCATGATGCAAAACTTCACGAATCACACGATCAATTAGATTACGCTGTTCAATATTTGCAATTTCATAATGCTCACAAAACAGAAACTCTTGTTCTATTGGATCAATAGCATTTGCTTCGTCTGTTCTCTGCGAATACGTGGGAACTGGTAAACCAAATTCTTGACATGACAAATTATGAACATTCAAAATATCTTCAATTTCTAATAGAGCTGTATTAAAGGATACTTCTTCGTTGTAATCTCTCAAAAAATCTTCACTAAGATATACTTTAAATTCATTCCATAACGTCAATGCATTGGCTGGCACATTTAATGGACAAATGTAACCAAATAAATTTCGCATTTGTTTTGGTGAATGTAATTCTTTTCCTTCATTTAAACATTCGCGCCATTCATTATCATTTGAAGCAATGCCGCGAGCATGGCACGCTTCAACAAAAGAAGTGTGTATAATTCCATTGTATGTTCTAACATCCTCAAATGATTTTGGACCACAGACATGTAATAAAAACAATCGTAAATGGAAAAGTTCGATGTCTTTTGGTGATACTACATATATGCGTGTAATGATTTTATCACCTCCACGCCTTGTCTTCTTCCATTTTTTTCGGGAATCTTCCTACACATAATGCAAAGGAATTTCAATATACTTATATTCATGCGCTGATGGATCTGATCGATTCAATTCAAAAAATGCTAATAATTTTGTTTGTCTTGCATTTTCAATTGCTTGACGTTCTTTACAGAAAGTACCAACAATTCTGTCTACGCGGTAAATGAATGTCAAGTCTAACGATGACATGTGATTGAAAATGCATTGGTAATTCATAGATGCGCCATACAGCTTCAGTTGATCCGACATAACGGCCATTTAAAAAATTTTTAACTTCATCAATTTGTATTTCTTGACCTGGTTCATTTCTCTCTGAACCTAATTCAACAGATGCACTGTCATAGCCTTTATACACGTATTTATAAATGTATTTAACACTTTTAACTGTAGTGCATACTTCAACATTTATATGGCAATTAAATTTGGCAAGTAAATACGGATTGTATGGTACAACATAACGATTGTCGAGGCAACTACCGCGAACTTCAGCATTAATACCATTATCACGCCTTCTGTATAATGGATATCCATTTAATGATTCACATGTAAATTCATTAAATCGTTTTGGATAATCTTTTGTGCATTTTCCATCTCTCATACATACAGAATTTGGATTAAGTACACCGCATGGACCATGCATCATGTGTTTTACAACATATTCATGTAATGTAGGATGTGTTTGAATGTTAGGAATCTCCGCAGATACAACTTTATCAATATCGGTAGCGTTAACAATTTTATCTTGCACATTTAAAGAGAGTAAAATGTGAGCATGAGGCAATCCTCTCTTTTGAAACTCAATTGTATAAATGAGTGCTTCAACTTTTCCGAAGATTTTTTTTAGTGTAAGGCCCTCAATTAATGCTTCCAGTTTGAACTTGAATACACGCACAACAATATTAGGTCAAAAATTAGCTGACTCACCTACACCAATATTGCTAACTACTTCAGGCCAACTTGGATTGCAAGTCATTGTAATAAACAAAGAAGGCTTTCCGAAATGTTGTACAATTGACATTGCATCTAAATAATTCTGATACATATTTCTTGGAGATCCATTGAATAAGATGGTAAAATTACTCAACGGCTAACATTATTGGCATTGGGGTTCAATTCTAAATAATCTGTTAAATTGTTGTAAACTTCAAACCTAAGACTTGTTTGATTTTGTCGAATGAAATGTAACCTTGTGCCCTCTATTCTCACATACATATCAACTATCCACTGCAGAAATAATTTTTGTGAATGGTGCAAAATGAATGGCTCACCATCAACTGTACTAAATATTACTGCTACATCAGTTTGAACTGCATCATTATAACGGCGTAGATCTAAATCACGATTTACTTTAATGAGCATACAAATTTCTTTATTTTGATTTTCAACTCTCTGACAATGATCTTTCATTGCAATGAATGACCGAACGAAAGGATTAATGCAATACAATTCAATAGAGATTTCGTGCATTATATTGTTATTGCATGTTTGATTATAGTGTTGAAGGTTCATTTGAAGTAAGTCCATCATACAATGATTTAAAGTATTCTTTTTGACTTAAGGCCGGTAATATTGCTTTACCCTTATGACAACATGAAGTGAATGCAGTCCTTTCACCTAAAGTGACTTCAGATTCGAAATGTTTTGCATTGCAAAACCTGCATTGTAAATGCATTAATCCACAATCAAAAATATTAAAATTTCTTGGAATGACATTCAGTGCACATTTAAATGTATCCCTCAAAATAATTTCATCATTTTGTATACTATTTACACTGTTTAAATTTGCATTTGGTCTATTATCATTTTGACTTTCACGCGAATATATATTCCTTCTTCTTTGTCTCTCACTCCGACCCGTCAATGTTCTATGTCGAGGCATAATGGAAGTAGGTGCGAATATCTGAATGTAAAAAAAAAACATGTAATGAAATTACTGAAACTAAGATTAGACAGGGTTTAATTTAAAAATAATAAAATGTACTCACTTTTTTGAAACCACCAATAATAATTAGGCGAGAGTAAGTCAATTCAAATTGCTGCTACAAAATTTTCCTTTTGCAACAGTTGTATATTAAGCAAGCTGTATTTCACTTTCAACTGCACATTAATATATAAAACACAGATATCTAATATACAAAATATAAAATAAACGCTTTTTTGCCTTGACATACACTCCACAGACTATTGAAAAAGGAACATTTGAAATCACACAAAATTCACAGCTCATTCAGTCAATCTGTCAGTAATTATTTGTTGGCAACATTTTAAAATTCTTTGGCGACAATCTCTACTCTGTGCGACTGTTTGACCACAGACTATTATGTGTTTGACATTGGCAGTATGAACGTAAACAAGCGACAGACTATTATGTGTTTGATATTGGCAGTATGAACGTACACTAAAATGAAAAAATTATAATTTTATTGCCTGGCAACAAAATTATTTTATTTTTAACAATTACCATTGTTTGAAAAAGTTTAAATGAATTTTCAAGTGCAAATGAATGTTTTATTTTTATTTTTTTATTTAATTTAATGTATTTGTAACACATATTATATATAAATTTTAGCTTTCTGCACTCCTTCTCCATATAAACTTTAACTATGCCAAATCTCACACTCCTCCGTGCGCGCAATATGCTTCAAAGGGGTACAAAGTTTTCTCTTCACGTATTAGAAAACTTTAACTATGCCAAATCTCACACTCCTCTGTGCGCGCAATATGCTTAAAAAGGGGTACAAAGTTTCCTCTTCACGTATTAATATATAGATTCCACAACATTCACATTGTACCGTTGCCACGCCTGTTTGTGTGTATAGAATGAATAGTTTATAACGCTGAGCTTCTTTAACAGTATTTGCTTAAACGTTTATAAAGACTTCTTACTACTTAAGATTCTTGCAACGTACCCGTTTTAACTCTTCAGTATCTGGCTTTTTCTCAAGTAGGAATCTATATAATAAGTCCCTCGCGAAATAATACTGGCTGAAAGACAGAAGTCGTAGAATTTCATGAGACGGCTTTATGTAAATCAAATGTAAAGTGTTGTTTAAAGAAGATAAAAACAAGTAGGGGATAAAGAAAATAAATACAAAGAAGAGATAATAATCGATAATTTTAAATAAAAGAAAGAATTGAAACATGTAAAAAGGGCAGAACTCAGTACCACTGACGCGTAAAGCAAAAATGCCGTAGAGGAAGAATAATGACGAATAACGTTCCGATAATTCATGCCAAAAGTACATCGTAGCAAAGCAAAGAGAGAACACCTCGTCTAGTCACATTTGATCTTTGATTCATGTATCATCATTATTGAGAGGTATTACACATCCATGTGAGCCATGCTTAATCTATTTTACGATGCAATATTAAATATTCTACTGTTGTAAATATTGGGGGTGGGGGTTGAATCGATACAGAAAGAAACAAAAATTCTAAAACTTTTAGGATTTTAGAAATGAGTAACACAACGTTACTCGTGATTGTGAACAAGTAATAATACGTTACTTTTCACAATTTTAATTATTTCAGTTAAGCTTTTATTAAATAAAAAATATTCTTTACATAAATTATGTAATTTGAATTAAAAAACTGTTACGACGTTCTACTGACCATCGTATGGTACAGTGGAAAACAAAATACAAGACACCAATTAAGTCACTAATAACCAGCTTTAATTATCACAATTAAACAGTTTGTAATTAACAAGACAGTCTCTTACAACAAATCAAATAAAAATTGTTCACACGCAATTAAACAAGATACAATACCGTTTACTAAATGGTAAAAGCATAAGAACATGATAATGTCTTTCAGCTGCCAGCTAAACGCAACATTATTATGGTTACTAACTGACTGATTGTTTCTTTTGCGCAAATGTTTTTTGTCCTATAATACTTTGACTGCCGTGGACGAACCGCAGGCGTCATATCTGCATGAACGGTAGACGCGGTGAGACCAGACGTTCAGTTATACAATCAAGCGGTGGCAAATGATCGGGATACTCGGGGTACACGAAGCCATTGGATCTTGACAAGTTGGGTATATGCTCGAGTGCTAGGGATCTGTAACACGTTCCGCACACTTTGAAGGTAGCTACATCGTCGTCGGGGAACTCAGCAGCCAGTATGTGTTTGACTCTTTTGCGGCGGTGGTCGCAAATCTGTCTCGAACCATAAGCGATCGCACACGGAGCAGGCGTAACCGAACTCGTTGTCGTCGAATCGTTTCGTGAATTCCGCATATGCTGCTATCTCTTCAGTTTTCAAGCGTTTTGGCGATACCGCAGCGATTGCCTGTTCGAATTCAGCTGCTTCGTTCGCTCGTTTAGTTGCCATCTCAATTTTCTTATTCAATCTACAACGTTTTACTCGTTCGTTGGTTTCCCTTCGCTTCTGTGCCAGTTTCATGTTGTAGAATGCATCGATTTTCTCCTGCTCAGTCATCGTCGATGCGAACGGTATATTTATTAAGTACTCGTTCAATTCTTCGCGCATCAAGTCATCTTCCTTTCGTTTTTGTTGCGATGGGCCGCTGGTACCGAAGCTTCACCGCCGACAGCAGCCGCTCGTTGCTGTTCCTTCTCGAGCTTCTTTCGTTCCCGACACTTTCTTACTCGCTCGGCATTTTGTCGTTTCTTCATCTGAGCCTTCTCGTCGCTGCTATCCATTGTCGAACGCTGTTTTAGTCAGTCGCCACGTTTGGTTACTATATATCAGCAGTAGTGTATTTCACCACAACACAAAACAAACCTTTATTTACATAATTATTGCGATGTATCAAAACAAACCTTTATTTACAACAATCCCAATGACGTCATGCAACGATGACGTCATACAGCGTTACATATTACAGAAAGTTTCAAACGATGCAGTACAGACAAAAGAGCATGTAAAACCAAATTTATTCTCACTAAAACGTTTGCTAAACTCAATGTCAGCAGCGATTATTTCTGTCTTGATGCGTTTACATATCAAATTTCTAGACTGTGGGGAATCGAAAGTGTGGAAGCGTCACGCAATGATGACGTCATACAGCATTACATGTTACAGAAAGTTTCAAATGATGTCAAGCTAAAAGACATTATCATGTCAAAATGTCAACTGATATAAAACACAATTGTATTACAATCGTACCGCACAATTATAAAACACGTAACACTCCGCCACAATACGTCGAACCACTAGGCCTATAATAATTCGGAACTCAAACTCACGGTATAATCGCCCGATAATAACTGACTCAGCGTAGCTGAGTACTTGTATTTATACCCCGCTGAGGTTCCAGGATATTCGCTGATAGGCGTCTAATAGAAAAAACATTAGAACGTAATTCATTGCGGCCTTGAACAAAGCACGCGCGGACCGGTATGGTCTGGTATTGAGCCGATAGTTGACGCGTAATTGTCTTTCACCGCAAAGTAGCAGCATTATGTACGCACACACACATTACAGCTGGATTCCACTGGAACATTCGATAAACTTGTAGAACGTTCCGTATTACTAAACACCTTTTCCGCATTACCTAACAATACTGATAAAAGATATTCCTGTGTAAGAAATTTTGTTTATTTCTTTTGGATGACGTCATAAAACGTTTACTCTATTTTAATATTAGATCGCAGATAAAAAGGAAATGTAACATAAGGTGAATCAGTTTTTGCTTAGAGAACTTAATTTTTTATTTTGCAGTGTTTGATTTTTTTAATTTATAATTCAACAGTAAAATTTTCGAACTAATATATAAATTATTTACTCCTAGCTTTCTAGTTTATCTATGTTTCCAAGGATATCTGCAGGTCTTTATCTAATACTTTTCACCAATATAGATGACTGATAACAGCAACACATAACGTGTTTTTAATTATATCTTACAAACGTTTTGAAAGAGATCCAAAATTTTGGGAGAATGTGAGAGATATTAATTCTGTTAACTTATTACAAATATCAAGTTTGTATTTTATTTTAAATTCCTCATAACGTAATTCTTTACATAGACTTTTACAATTTTCTTAAATTTTGAGAAAATTTTAAAATGTCTCCCCTTGGTCCCCAAATTTAAAAAATTTTCATTTTAAACGCTACATTAAAAATTGGGTTATAATTTCCTTTTAGTCCGTCTGGATTTTAAAAATTTGTTCAAATTAATGATCCTTTTACGCCCAGTATACGCCAATTTTTAATTAATAAAACTGAACACCATTTTCAGATTTTTATTAAATTATCTTTAATTTTATATCCCACATGGATTTTTGTTACGTTTTCACAATTTTGACCTTCTTACATTCTTGCCTTCTCCACCCTTATTTTTTAGAGAATCAATATCGAAAGCAATACGCTTCTATAGGGTAAAAGTATGGACACGCATACCACGTTTTACAAAATCGGTTTGTGCATTCAATCGTTATTGTGCAACGTACCCCAAATAGGCAGACAAATGCCAAACGGTTGAGTCAAAATCTGCGAATTGTCTTCGCTGGTCCAATTATGATATACTTTTGTTTGTTTCTACCGTTTGAAACAATTCTAAAACTTGTCTCTGCCACCGCGTAAATTTCTGTTTAAAACTGTGCATGGTTATTTTCCAGTAGGAATAACCATAGTTTCTACAGTACCTCAACTGCAGAGTTTAACTCTTTGTTACGTTTGTGGCAGATAAACTACCTATTCCTTTGCAAAATTTGGATTCAGTAACAAGGCTTCTACAACAGTCTTTATAGCGTTGTTACGTTTGTGCCCTCAGTACAAAGTTTTATGGGCAATTTTGTATGATAAGTACAGTGATTTAGTCTCAAGTGTTAAGACTAAAAAGAAACGTACTGGAAATGTACTGACTATTCAAACCTTATATATTTTTATGTTTATTTATCAATATGTTTAAGATGGCTCAGCTTGAAGTATGTTTAGATCTACTGGTATAAAGATTTTGTAGGTAATTTATAAGTTCTAATAGATTTTAATGAGTTATAAAAAGCACAATCACGCGCGCCCGTATATATTATGGACACACATGCATTTATGTAAGTACCTACTACTTTGCCTTATGCTTAACAACTGTTAGTTAAAAGAATAGCAGTGAAAAGAATAATAACAGCAAAGGCATTTTAGTTAAAAAGATAGTAACATAATCGCAACTTCCATTAATAATTTTCTCCTCCTATTTTAATATGTCTGTACACAATCGCATTATATCGCACTATTTATATAATAAACACATACGCACCTGTTCATTAATAACGTTCCATTTGTTATTTTGAAGTAAGTTTAATAGTATTCCCTTTTAATCTTTTTAATATATTGTTACGACGGTCTACTCGATCGTCGTAGGTACAGTGGAAACAAAATAAGTACAAGACACCAATTAAGTCACTAATCACACCTTTAATTGTTATAGTAAAACAGTTCGTAATTAACAACACAGTGTCTACAACAAATCAAATGAAATTGTTCATACGCAATAAAATGTCCACTAATATTAAAACTCAACTGTATTACAATTATACCGTCCGAATACAAAACGCAACACTTCACTAATAACTACTTGAACGTACACCGTAACAACCCGAACCGCTCTGTAAAATATATCGCACTAATACTCTCGAACCGCACAGTCAAAAATCTCGCATTGAACTGAAAAACTAAGACCGCGACGCGATGTATTTATAGTTACGCTACACACACCAGAAGCTTCCAAACTGCGTCTTATCTCTCGCGAACTACGTAATTGCTGCGGCCTTGACACAGTCCGAGCGCCCGAGCGAAGGCTGGCAAAGTGCGAGAAAATTCTCGCAACATGGTTTAGTAGCACGTACACCACACGCTTACGTCGAGATCTTTCTGGGACATTCGATAAACGCCTAGATTGTTCTACGCTGTCGTAGCACTGCCCCCTCCTTAAGCCTGTTCGTCCCGAACTGGCAAAGCGTCTCTAAATTTGTATTTAGCCAGGCGATCTAGGTGGACGACCTTGAACTTTCGCTGTCCTTCCTGTTGAATTCGATAAACAACATCGTTAATCCTTTTTTTTACAGTGTAGGGTCCTTCCCAGTTACACTGAAGCTTAGGTGAGCGACCACGACGGCGCTTTGGATTGAACAACCAGACCTGATCTCCTTCTTGGAAACCCACACTATTGCTGCGAATGTCATACCGAGTTTTCATTTTATCACTGGCAATCTTGAGCCGTCCTCTTACCAAGCGATTCATTTCTCGCAGTTGGTTTCCTAATTGCGAGGAATAGTTCTTTGGCTCTTGGGACTGAGTCTCAGGTGATCCAAACATCAAGTCCCCAGGAAGACGAATCTCCCGCCCAAACACCAATTTTGCTGGAGTCATGCCGGTTGTGTCATGTACTGATGATCTATACGCCATAAGGAATAGTGGTATACGTTGGTCCCAGTCTGTTTGGTTCTCGTCAACAACTTTCGAAAGATGCTGCTCAAGTGTCCTGTTGAATCTCTCAACCATCCCGTCCGACTGAGGATGCAGAGGCGTTGTCCTGGTCTTTCGAATTCCAAGTAGACGGCATAATTCTCTAAACACTCCCGATTCGAAATTTCTCCCTTGATCCGTATGGATTTCCATAGGGGCTCCATAACGGCAACAGAAGTTGTGAACTAACTGCTTTGCCACAGTGGTAACCTCCTGATTTGGAATTGCGTAGGCTTCCACCCACTTAGTAAAGTAGTCACCTACAACCATGATGTACCGGTTTCCATCGTCAGTAACTGGGAATGGTCCAGCAATGTCTATGGCAATTCTCTCGAAAGGTTGTCCAACGTTATACTGTCTCATTTTTCCCCTGCTTCTGGTTTGTGGGCCCTTGCTTGCAGCACATATTTCACACGTCCGAACCCATTCCTCTACGTCGTGGCGAAGATGAAGCCAATAGAATCGCTTCCGTATTTTGTCAAGGGTTTTGTTAACGCCAAGATGGCCTCCAGATGTTCCATCATGCATCTCCTTCAAAACAGACTGCACTTTACTTCGGGGAACTATCAACTGCATGACCACGTCTCGTCCATCTGCACTTTCCCAAGCCCTTTTCAGCAATCCGTTTTCTAAGGTGAGAGATTCCCATTGTGCCCAGTAGCCCTTCAGCACTTCGGAACCATGGCAGATATCTTGCCAATCCGGGCGGCGACCTTCCTCTTTTGCTGTCAAGACCGGTCCAATGTCTTCATCAGTCATCTGTTCTTGTCGACAGTCTTGTGTTGTCCAGCCATCAGCCAGGAAATCTACAGTGATGGCTTGAACATGTTCACTTGAGTTTTGTTCTTCCTTTCTGTGGCAATGTCGGCAGTCTTCCGGGCATGGTCTTCGTGATAAGCCATCTGCATTACCGTGCAGGCGCCCCCGCCGATGTTGTACCTTGAAGTTGTACTCTTGCAGACGTTCGAGCCACCTTGCCAACTGTCCTTCCGGATTTTTAAATCTCAAGAGCCATGCAAGTGCAGCATGGTCGGTACGTAGTGAAAACTCTCTCCCATAGAGATATTTATGGAAGTGCTCCAAAGCTCTGACAATTGCCAACAACTCTCTTCTTGTAACACAATAATTTCTCTCTGGTTTAGAAAGCGTCTTGCTGTAATACGCTATTACTCGTTCTTCACCGTTCTGCACTTGAGACAAAACTGCTCCTAGACCAGTATTGCTTGCGTCTGTGTCCACGATGTACTTCCCTTCGGAAGCTGGAAAAGCGAGAATTGGCTGCGAACATAATGCAATCTTCAACGTTCTAAATGCTTGTTCACACTCTCTCGACCATTGGAAGTTTCGTTTATTTTCCGTTAGCTCATGTAGTGGTTTAGCAATAGTAGCGAAGCCTTTCACAAAACGTCGGTAATATGAGCATAACCCCAGGAAACTCCTAACTTCGTGTTTATTCTTCGGAACTGGCCAGTCTCTTACGGTGTCTACTTTATTAGGATCATGCTAACGCCCGCTGCCGAAACCAGATGGCCCAAATACTGTACTTCCTTCTGGAATAGAGAACACTTCTTCGGGCTCAGCTTCAGTTGTGCACCGTGAATTCTAGTTAGAACTTCCTTAAGGTTTTCCAAGTGATCTTCGAAAGTCTTCCCGATCACTATGACATCGTCTAAGTAAACAAGGCAAGTTTTCCACGTCAGGCCTCGGAGTATCAGGTCCATCAATCTCTCAAATGTTGCCGGTGCATTACAGAGTCCAAATGGCATGACGTTAAATTGGAATAAGCCACTTGGGGTCGAGAAAGCGGTCTTTTCCTTGTCTTCTTGATGAAGACCCACTTGCCAATATCCACTCTTCAGGTCCAATGTGGAAAACCACTGTGCTCCGGACAACGTGTCGAGTGTATCGTCAACGCGAGGCAATGGATAGCAGTCTTTCTTTGTAACGTCATTTAACCTCCGGTAGTCTACGCAGAAACGCAATCCACCATCCTTCTTCGCTACCAGCACTACAGGGGAAGACCAAGCACTTGACGAAGGTTCAATTACTCCCTCTGTCAACATGTCCTGTACTAACCGAGACATCTCCTCTTGTTTAGATAATGGAGGCCTTCGAGGAGGTTGGCGTATCGGTGTTGTGTCCCCGGTATTGATGCGATGTTGCACAAGAGAGGTTCTTCCCAATGACTGTCCCCGAACTGCAAAACAATCTTTGAATTCGTGTAAAAACTGTCCGAGTTCTTTTACCTCACCACTTGAGAGGTCGTTAGAAGATCTGTTCAATAATTCTTGCAGTTCCTCTGGTAATTTAGAAGTATCCGACGAACTTGGTCTTCGTTGCGTTATTCCGGCTACCCAGGCCACAGGAGTCAATTTGCCTAGGAGCGTATTGCTTTGTAAAGTGATAGCTTGATCCAAAATATTCGCCACTCTAATAGGTACATTTCCGGTTTCGTCAGGTTTCACTAAACTTCTGGCAATTAGTATGCCCGGTGTGCTGACTACCTGGGGTTCGAATATAGAGCACTGATTGCCCCTAGTATCTACCGCAGTTCTAACCATGATGATCTTTTCGGAGTTTGGCGGAACAGTTACGGCCACTTGGTTTATGACGTCCATCGATTTTTCTGCTGTCGTCATTGTTGATAGCATTACCTCTTCGCCTCCGATTCTCAAGACATTGTTTTTGAAGTCGACTATAAATCCGTATGCGTTCATAACGTCCACACCAAGAATTGCTTCATCCACAATGTCTGCAACAAGTACTTGATGATTAAACTCAAGTCTACCGAGGCGTAGGTGTATCTCCACTTTTCCATACACTTTTACAGGCCGTCCAGTAGCTGTTCGCAAGCTGCAAGAGCACCAGATTGGCTTGAGATCTTTCACCACGTCGGGGCGCACAATAGAAACTGTTGCGCCTGTGTCAACTGTAATCGAGGTTGGCCTCTCTTGAACAAATCCGGTAACTACCAAGCTCCCGGTGTTTTTCTGAAGCGTAGAAATTGAGTATTCTCTAGGGGCTTCGTTCCTCCAGTTAGTCAGCACACGCCCCGTTGCACCGACTATTGCTCGTTTCCCTGCTGCTGAATTCTAACCCGACAATCTCGTTGTAGATGTCCAGGTTTCCCACATCGATAACACTTCGGTCTTCCATCCTTTCTTATTTTATTCTGTGGCGCTGACCGTCGAGTTTCTGTTCCTTGTTCTTCTTCCTCATCGTCTGTGCCGTCTCGATCTTTTAGCTCGCGCACTTTATGACTTGTCCAACCAGACGCTGATTTGGCGGCGTCAAATTGCAAAGCATGTACCAGGGCGTCCGCACTGTTCTGGTGTCTTGCCATTCGTAACACTTGCTGTAGTTCGTTATCTCGGACACCGGCAGTAAATGTCTGCATCGCAAAACGCGTTCGAAAATCTTCTGGCGCTTCAGGATAGGCCAGTCTAATTAGTCTGTCGATACTTGCTTCAAACTCTTGAAGACTTTCCTCGGAATGCTGTCGCCTTGCTCTCAACTGGGTGCAGTACACATCTCGCAAATGTTTATCACCATACCGTAATTCCAGAGCTTTTATCAACTCGGCATAGGTGTTCTGGCTGTCAGGTGGCACTTTCTGTAGTAGTTCTGCCGCGGGTCCTTTTAATGCAAGAACAAGTGAAACAGCCTTGTCTTTTTCTGTCCAATTATTTGCGCATGCAGCAGCTTCAAATTGGCGGAGGTACGTTGCCCAGTGAGTGCTTCCGTCAAAGGTTGGAGCTTTGACATGCACTGTCCCTACTGCAGGCAAAGTGACTTTCTCTGTTAACTTATTTTCTGTGTATTTTTCTGTCTTGATCACTGGTACAGTCTGTTCAGAAATTTGTTTTGGTTGAATCTTCATGCACTGTTCAACTTCAATTTTAATTTGTTCTCTTATGTTTGCCATTGAGTTTTCTACTGCAGATATTTTTGTTGACATAACTTCTTCCACAGTCAAGACAGATTTTTCTACTTCAGCTATTTTTAATGTCATTGATTCTTGTACTTCCGACATTTTAGTAACTTGTTTATTAAGCTCACCTCGTAGGACACCCAATTCTGCGGTACTGTGTTCTTGCAACTGTTTCTGCATAACTTGAAAGAGAGCTTCCGTTTTATCTGCTTCTTGCTTACGTTTTTCATCCTGTCGTTTTTCTGCTTCTTCCCTTTCCTGTCTTCGTTCTTCTTTTTGTCGTATTTCTGCTTCTTCCTGTGTCTGCCGCAGCAGTGTTTGTAAAGCTTCCATCATCTGACTGGGATCCATGTTTACTGAATAATTACGAATCACACTCGTCTTGTACAAAGCGTCCACTGTTTCCACTGTTAACCGTTCTATCCCAGTTCTGACACCACTGTTACGACGGTCTACTCGATCGTCGTAGGTACAGTGGAAACAAAATAAGTACAAGACACCAATTAAGTCACTAATCACACCTTTAATTATTATAGTAAAACAGTTCGTAATTAACAACACAGTGTCTACAACAAATCAAATGAAATTGTTCATACGCAATAAAATGTCCACTAATATTAAAACTCAACTGTATTACAATTATACCGTCCGAATACAAAACGCAACACTTCACTAATAACTACTTGAACGTACACCGTAACAACCCGAACCGCTCTGTAAAATATATCGCACTAATACTCTCGAACCGCACAGTCAAAAATCTCGCATTGAACTGAAAAACTAAGACCGCGACGCGATGTATTTATAGTTACGCTACACACACCAGAAGCTTCCAAACTGCGTCTTATCTCTCGCGAACTACGTAATTGCTGCGGCCTTGACACAGTCCGAGCGCCCGAGCGAAGGCTGGCAAAGTGCGAGAAAATTCTCGCAACATGCGTTTAGTAGCACGTACACCACACGCTTACGTCGAGATCTTTCTGGGACATTCGATAAACGCCTAGATTGTTCTACGCTGTCGTAGCAATATCTTTATGTAAATAACAGTAAAAAAAGTAAGTTTTTGTTATAATCGTGCTCCAACTCTGCGTACTTGCTGAATGTTTCTGTAAAACATGTATACCCGGAGAAAACAGCACCGTCAAACCTAATTTGTTCTAATTTTCTTAAGAGTCTAAAATTCTTAAGAGCCTCAATGTTGACAAAAGTAGAATATTAAAGAACTAGGAACATATATTTTTATCCAACGGTGACTTCTCATGAAAGACAGTTCTTTCTAATTTGCCTTAATTCTTTTACCAGTTATAACTATTGTCACAGTCATGCAATATATCTCGGATATTGATTTGATATCGACTTTAACTATTTATTGCTAATATAAAGCGCGTTTCTGCCAATGCATCAAACTTTTCTACAGAGAGCCTGTTAAATGAACTGCATTAATTCTTGTGGGAAACAAAACAATAATCGTTGTTCCATAACAGAAATAACCTTCAGTAGTGTTTAGTAGAAATGATATAATCTTGCGCAAAGGAAATTGGTAAAACACTGTCACAATGGGCGACCCGATACAAGTCATTCGCTTGAACACTGACGGTTGGATTTAGTCTTCAGGCGACGCGTTGATCCGAAATAATCTGACATGTGACACTGTGTTTAAAGCAAAACGTCGAAAGTTTTGCGTGTTTGAATACTATTAGATGTGCTATTGAACATCTTCTTACTGAATATATTAGTAACATCTTCGATAACATCTTATATATTTCTGGAGTCTGTGTACAGAAATACACAATACACTATTCTCGTACTGCTCAGGTATGTGCAATTTGAATGACATCAACACAATTTAGATAAAAATTTAGTTCATTCGAAGATACAAAAAGAGTGTAGATTCATTACTCAATGACCACACTGCACGTCACACATTTGAGATTAATCACAAGCAGTGTGAGCGACAGACGCCCACAGCTGTTTTAGTCGTAACAAAGTTTGCGATCAGTGTGAGCTTTGGAAAGGTAAACGTCTCAGATTTAATGCATACAACAAAAACGTATATTGTATGTAACACGGAATATTTAACAAGAAATGTATTTTTAGAAACCTGTTTTAACATTCACTTATAATATTTTTTTTTTCTCTTTTAAGGACGTAAACTAAAGTAATGTAATAGTAGTCTTAAAATACATTTTGCATTTCGTTTTAGAATATCCAAATCAAGAATTAAAATATTTGTATATAATTTTACAATTTTTATATGGTAATCAAGTTTCATAGAGCTGTTAAAACATATGAAGTAATACGTTTAAACTAAACAAAAATAATTTTACAATATTTTTATTGTTCTATACTTATAGTAATTATAGTTTGACTGATTCTAGCTATTGGTTTTGGTGTATTTTGAAGGAAATTTTGGACAAACTTTGATATTCAACGAAAGAGCCGAAAACACAAAAGTAGTTTTCTTTGTATTTTGTGGTTGTGGTGTTACCCCGAATAATTAATTTGACATGTAGTGTTTACCGACAGTTGGATGTTATATGTATCGAACTTTTTTTCGTATGATATATATATATATATATTGTAACAAATAATATGAGTATGTAACTAGTGTAATACTTTTGCGGGTGTATCGTTATTTCAGCCCTACGTTATGAGCGTCAATTTATAATAAATTATATGTTGTTACTTATTTAATTAGATGAAGATCAAAAGCTCCACTGTTGAATGCGTCGATTTGTAAAATTTTACTGCAGATGAGATCTTCTGTAAATCGATGTTAATTTATTTATAAAGAAAATTATATATTATGTGGTTGATATTATTCAGTTCTTGATCATAGACCTGTGTTAAATGGTTATCAAGTGTTTTACCAGAGAAAAACGCTATATTCCAGTTCTTATAGTGAAAAATTCAGTATTTGTCTCCAACCCTAGTCGGTATGTATTATCTGAATTGGAAAGAGAAGAGAGCGAAGAGCGTAAGTTAGTTCTCTATTCTCCCGTATTCATCAGCTGTCAACAAGCGAGCGCTGTGATTGGCGATTGACCCGTTATTATAGGTTAAGTCGTTCCACTTGATGCGTTTCTCACGTTCCTTTCTCTGTAAAATACACCCTATTCGAAATACACTAATTATTCTACAAATAACACAAAATCGTCAAATTCAAGAAGGGTTCTTTATTTTATATTTGTTTAAATTCCAACAGCTGCTTCCTCCTGCTACTAATACATCATATCGATCACACAATACAGAATCGATTTGTTATTGAACTCGTGTTTAGATGTTACAATTTAATTATAATTTTCAGTTTGTCTTTTATCTCAGGGTACATGTAGTTCTTTTAACTATTAGTAAGGTCAGGTAATGCAATTTTAAGGTTACTAAGTATTACAATATTGTTATAAACTCTTATTATATAAAATTAAACATAAGCAGGTTTATTACCAAACTGGATCAGATACTTAATGTGGCGGCAGTGTCTGGTTACGACGAGGCGAGAACGGAATGGCAATGCAACTCTTGAATAAAAACAACATCCAGCTTCTCAATAAAAGTTGGATTCGATGTCCCAGAATGTAGTAGAAGTTTCAGTTCTGGTCTTCGTTATTCTTCACGGTTCTGGTAGTTGCCGGTCCCAATGGAATTTGTGTAGTATTAAGACTTCGTTGTTTGTTGAAAGGGAGGTTTGGTACTTCAATACAAAAGTTCTTCGTTTGTTTTTTAATATATATTTTAATTAATTTTGCATTCCTCAGCTATGGATCATCTTTGTTTAATTATAGTTCATTTTCATCATTACGCTTTTACTGTAAGTAGGTTGAATGAGTATTTTTTTAATTTAGTTAACTTTAACGGTATGCAGAATTGTATTTGCTGAGATATAGATTCAGGAGTTACTACTCAGTCCTTTTAAATGGATTTCTTTTATGACATTTAATTTATTTAATTTTATTCACGTAATTTGGTCTTCTCTTTTTTAAATTTGTATGCTGAACTTTACCCATTAACATATAACAATTGAATGTTGAAATCAACAAGATATCTTGCATTTTGTTGTCCCTAACAACCATCCTCCTCTTATGTTATTGGATAATACTTGTTATCCTAGAGCCGTAATTAGGAAATATTCTTACACTTATTTAATCAAATACTCCCTTATTATAATTACATTAAATCACATAAAACTTCCACATAATATGCATTATTAAACCATATACATTTTACTACATTTTCTTATTGCTCAACTTATTTTAAAAGGTATTATTTTCCTTTCACAAAATACTAATTTTAGGCCTATTTGTTTTATTACATGTGTTATAATTTTTTGTTTTTAATTTAACTTTTCTGACCTGACCTACTGTACAAAGATTCACTGGCTTATGGTCAATTATTCTAATTTTAATTTATCCTGATTTCAATTTATGATTATTATTATTTATTTTATCATTGAACCCTTCAATTGGTTTATAACATAATTATAATGACCACTTGACAATTTATTCACAATTATTGTCTTCCTGGCCAAGTTTACAAATATTATTTTAAGACATCTTCATTAATTATTCAAAGTAAATACACTTAACAGATACCATACATAATAAATACACTTGTATTTAATTACTTAAATACAAGTTTAACATGAATGAAATTAGTACCCATTACTTAATACTTTCTTAAAGCAATGGCTTCACACCTGCTACATACAAAACACAGAATAAATATCATGTAAACAAAATATCATGATAAAGCACAACAACGTACATCATTATAAAACATTAAATATCAATTAAACAGTCTACTATTTTCAAACTTATCTATAGTAAATTCATCTCATTAGACACTGTGTTTATAGTTTACATCTTCCACTGATCACTCCATATTTTATATTTAGATACATTTTTACTATTTTATTACCTAGTAACCTTACTAGGTGTCATCAATACATTTTTTGGGTGAAGTTTGCCCTCCTGAGCTTAATTATGGCATACATTGGGTATTGTTTGAGTTTCTATGGACAAAGTGTTTATGTAACGTTTGGGACCTTAACTTTGTTACGTTACAATATATATATATATGTTGAAATTTAATATATGTGTAACATTCTACTTAATAAATCTAAAACTATTAATTATCAGATAACTGGCAGAAGTTAGAGCCTTACGGTAAATTTAAATTATAAAAGTGTTGTTAGGAATACCCTGAAACCTCAAGTACTAAATAATTATTTTATTTCGATGTAACATAACACATATTGTAATATTATTTACTTTGTAGCGTTTTACTATATACTTCTATCTACGTTGTATTGAAGTAGGTTACGTAATCAAGTTGTTGCTAGAATTAGCTAAGCTATATTGTTGTTATTTTTTGAGTAGGTTAATATTTCTGGCCTAATTCGCACCTCTTACTTTGGTGCGTCAAATTATGTTTCTTGATTATGATTTATTTTAATATATAATGATTATTATTTATTTTGATATATTAATTTTCGTTTATTTAGTTTATTTTATTTATTATCCATTATTATTATTATTTACTAAGGTTGATTTGCTATCCTTTGAGTCGTCTCTAGTGGTAAGAATAAATTATCACTGTTATCAATGCTTAGATTATTTGTAAAAGTGTAGATTAACAACTAACTGCTGTAGTTAATTCTTCATAAATTATCACACTATTCTTCAGATTATAAATATCGATACACACATGAAAATTTAAAGTCTTCGATTTGGCGGGTCATCAATGCTGCCAACAGATCCGGATGTAAACATAACCTTCTATCATCCAAAACCACTACCATTCCATTGACTAAATAAGACGAAGTCGTTTATTACTTTTGTTCAAATACATTTATTCATCATAAGATGACATTTTTACTCCCTTTAAAAACATTGAATTAGCAGATACTTTACAAAAAAAAAAACAATTATTTATGAATTGAAACACTTATCTCAGGGTGGTCACAATGTTTTAAAATCGTCGTTGTTGATAAACAATTGTACATTAATTATTGTGAGTTCTTTGAACTGCAACATACGTTAATAAAATGCTGTTAGCAATCATAAAATACCGGAAAAGAAGAGTGATTACAATATATAAGGATTACTTACTTAAACTAGTACAAGAAAGTTGTGTTATACATTAACGATATAAAGTGAGGTTATTCTTAAACATAAAAATCTATCATGTTGGCTTCTATTCGCAATGAAATTACAGTAAATAAATCAAAACAGGTGAATAATAATGTTGTTTGTTTGTTGTGTAGTGTTACAAGAAATATTTACAAGTGTTTACTAAGGTTCCATAGTACTCTCATATGATATCTAACATCCTTTAATTACTAAATTTTTTTTTTTTATAATTTGCACTATGCTTCCTTTATCCTTAGTTACAACTTAATTAAATGCACTGACAATGCTTTATTTAGCATTCAAGGCTATCACAAGCCATCACAACACTTCACTATTATTAAATATCGAAGCACGTTACATCTCACAGGTTAGACTGCACTGTTTACAATGTCACCTGTTGCACTCTGGGTAAAATGGCGGATTTATTTAACGTGGAGTCGCTGTCTGTACTGTATGAAATCTCTCGGCGAAATAACTAAAATTATTATTCTCCTGGCCGCTGTTCCAATCTGGACTACCGAGGTGAATCTTGATCTACGAAAGGTGATTGGTGGAAATCGATGACATTCCACCATGTACACGTACTCCCCGCGTTAATAAAATTATTTACCTTTGCAGAAAGCGTGGGTTTTTGGGTTGTTGCATGTGCTTTTCATATTATTTACAATATTGTTAAATTATTAATGCGAATTATGGTCTGGTTTACTACCATTAGTTACTTCAATTATACCTTTAGGTATTAATAACATTGATAAGCACTTATCATTGTTATTTTAGTAACTTTATAAAGTACTAAGTGCTTTTAACTACATCTGATTTTATCATGTTATTTACATTACTGGTAACAATTACAATATCTGGTTGTCATAAAATCTGTTTCATAATTTCTTTAAGTGTTCTAGTTTCATCCAAAATTAACATTCACTGGATTTACATCACTTTTATATCATCTTTTGCAATTATAAGAGTGATTTTCTACAGCAAGTTAGGTTATGTTCTGCTGACTCTGACTCTTACTGCTTAATTTCATTTCACATTTTAGTTATTCAGTATTGATTCTAATTGCTAAGTACTCTTTGGTTGTAGTACTAAGTACTACTTCTTATTATGGTTACAGTTATTCCTGTTGCTTATATTCTAATCACATTATTACATTAGTAATCAATCCTATCTGACATTCAATGGTTTTATATTATTTATATCCTTTTATTTATATCCTGTATACTTTTCTACATCATTATACATTTCATAATTACAAGTTCATTATTTCACTCTCCTTATCTGATTTGTTATCTTTTATTTTAAGTTTCAACAATAATTATGGTCATTTCATTTGGGTATGCATTGTTTGTTATGTTGTTGTTTGTTTATAACTTTCTTCTTCATTTTATCATTTTAATGGTTCTTTATGATCCCTTTGACTTTCTTTATTTTCCATTGGTTTATTCCTTCACGATTTATGCTTCGGTTTTACCTAGATCATTCTTGACAAAGTTGTATAATTCGTCTGCTCACTCTTCCAATCTGTTGGGTATTTTCTAGTCATTTCACGTCTTGTCTTTAATCCAGTTAGTCTTTATTGTCATTTCTTTTATGTTAATCGACCTTTAAATTATATTTTATTCATCTTAATTATATTTTTCTTAGATCTTCTCTACTTAAAAGGTTTATTACTTATTATTCCTTGTGGTGTTTGACTGTTTTAATGTTCATTAGTGTTATCTTAGCTTGTGAAATTTCGTCATGTTACAATATTTACCAATTATTTAAACAAATAAGTTTATACAAATTAATTTTCTTGTAAATAATACATTTTTACTTATTATTTCAGGAAAATATTATTTTTAAGTATCTTAACGAAGAGCTTATTCAATATTTTGCGAATTCAATGTTCAATAATACTGGCTTCCAGTGGCATAAAATTGTTCTGGTGCAACGTCTATTATAGGTAAACACACGCATGATCATTTGTTAATTGTTAACACAAATTGGCATGAATAATTAACACATGTAAACGTATTTCGTGGAGTCTATTGAATAAAACAGTTAAATGCAAAACAGAGCACGATTTTTATGAATAATCCAAACGTACTTTTTGTTCCACACGATTTATTTGAGATCCCTTTGCGTTGCATTTATTTGATCCGTGATCCGCCATAAACCAGCCATTCTATAACTGTATAAATACGAATTCAGACTGAAACAATGATCTAATTGTGTTCTATTAACATTTTAAAGTAAATTGTAATACGCATTGTTATACAGAATTCAGTGAAGCAAAGAAGTATAAAATTTAATTTTGTTAAAACATTTATTTGGAATTGTACACGTTTTTACACCGTACATCTCATTGCAATTATTTAGTATTTAACGACTGCAAACAGTTTTGATTTTTAGTCTCTACATCCCTGGCATTTACCCACTGTGAACATACTCTGGTTGGACAGTTTTACTATTACGTTTGCCACGATTAGAACAGCGAAGCACGTGCGTACGCCGCGAGCACAACATGCGCGCGCGTGCTAGAGTGCGTGCTGGAGTCAATGCAAGCCGCGCGCGCTCACACTGATCCCCAATACGCAGACTGCAACGCAGGACATGTCGGCTCAAGCGGTATGGTGTGACTCTGTACGCGAGGGCGTCACATGCATGAGCGTTCGAGAATGCGTGCTGGAGTCAATGCAAGGCGCGCGCTTGCACTGGCCCCAAAACACAATCTGCACGCCACATGTGTCCGCCAAACGGGTGTGTGTGAGTGTAATGCCCGCGTTATAATCAAGACAAACATGATACTAAAAAACCGCCATACCCACGAGTATTTAATAATAGGTAAATTGGCCACGAGATGAATTTATTTGCAGAGACGTCTGTTGAGAAACGTCTGTGATCTTTGCTGGTTTGAATTAAACTACTTAATTTTGTTAAATTTTGATCTGTTGCTTAGAAACGAGTAATTTGTTTTCAACAATTACAACAATGAAAATTTTAATGTATTTTTACTTCCATGTTCCTTAAGGAAATGGAAGTATGGTGATGGCAAAAAAAATCGTGTTCGAGATTATTGCAGATTCTGATTGTACTACACTCAAAACATGAAAAAAGTCGTTTTTCGAAATGTGTCTGTGTGTGTGTCTGTCTGTGTGTCTGTCTGTAGATTTTTTTTCTATGGCAAACGATAACTGCCGCAAATTCAAACTGAATCAAATAATTTTTTCCGTACAGCCCTGATTTGTAGAGTACTCACGACCTATTGTTTTTGGTGAAGATCGGTTGAGGGAAAGGGGTAGTTTACCTGCAACGGTTTTTTTTATCAAGGGTAATTTTTTTTTTGCAAACGATAACAGCCGCAATTTCAAACAGAATCAAATAATGTTTCGCATACAGCTCTGAATTGTAGAGTTCTCAAGACCTATTGTTTTTGGTGAAGATCGGTTAAGGGAAAGGGGTAGTTTACCTGCAACGCTTTATGTTTTAACAAGGGTATTTTCTGTGGCAAACGATAACAGCCGCAAATTCAAACAGAATCAAATAATTGTTTGCATACGTCCCTGAATTGTAGAGATCTCAAGGTTTTTTGATTTTGGTGAAGATCGGTTAAGGGAAAGGAGTAGTTTACCTGCAACCTTTTACGTTTTAACAACAGTAAAGTACTTGAAAATTTATTTAAACTTTTTCAAACAATGGTAATTGTTAAAAATAAAATAATTTTGTTGCCAGACAATAAAATTTTAATTTTTTCATTTTAATGTAAATCATGAATGAGAGAAAATATATCGTTCGTGGCAGGCAAGCATATCTCAGTTATGTAATGTTTACGTTTCCATTTTATTATTATGACTACAGCAATAAAAAGGTAGGGAACACACACACACACACACACACACAATTCGCGTTATTTCTGGCCTCACTCATGTTTATTTTCTTACATTTGCACGCTTTTTAAATGGAAAGTGCCGAAACCCACACCAACATAAAGCATGCAAGCCGAAAAATTGTCCAGCGTGGATAGCGATTTGCTTCCTGTGGATCGCTGGGCAGTGTAACTCCACGTGTTTACAGAGGAACGATTCATAGACAGAATTTTCGTCTTTAGGGAATGAACCCTCTGCAAGATGCTGAGGGTCCATGAGTGACTTCGGAGCGCTGCTTCTTTTCCGCGTGTTTGTTCTGTGAAACGTACACTGTAGATTCGCAGCTTTACTCTAAGCAACGCTCAATAGGAAATGCTGAAAATTTTTGTCCACGGTGTACCCTCATACACAGTAAACCTGCTCTGATGTTTTAATTACGGACATCATAATATTAAAACTTTGGAAACTTGAGCACTACTTAATGGAGATCAAACATTAACTTATACAAGCCATTAATTTTATGCATATTTTTTATATATATGTGTACAACGTTATCGGCAACAAAGAAGTAGTTTTTGTTAAAATTCCTTCCCGGGATGTTTGGCCGTAGTCCAATGTTTTCTACAAAACCAGACGTTTCGGCAATGCCATCGACTTCCATCATCAGTGAAAATCGAGTGCGATAACGTGAGGTGGTATATGTTAGTGGCCACAGTACTCTGGTTAAGGCTGAAGCACTAAGTAGAAAGAAGTAGTTTCTATGGTAATATTTCATTTCGAAAATGATTTTAAATATAAATCTTAGAACATGGAAGTTATGTATGGTTCTCCATACCGATATTTCTAAATGATTTACTAAGAGAAATTAAATTATATTTGAAGAAAATTGCATTTATTAAGATGCTTCAAAACGTTAATAAAATAATTCTGTAGAATATCTGTTTGTCTAAAAATAAAATTAAAGTTATAATAGACAATGAATACACGAGACAAGGTATCTTATCTTTCAAAATGAAGTACTTTGTTCAACACCAAAAAGGTATTTTTCAAAAATTTACCCCCTCTCCATTCAACCACCCTTTTTATTTATAAATATTTCATCTACCTTTCTATAGTGGATTATTACGACCTTCTTATCAGGATTCTTTATTTATCAAAATTAAGTACTTTACTCTTGTTAAAACGTAAAACGTTGTAGGTAAACTACCCCTCCCCCTTAACCGATCTTCACCAAAATCAATAGTCCTTGAGTCCCCTACAACTTGGGCACATATGCAAAAAACTACCTTACTCTGTTTGAATTTGCGGCAGTTATTGTTCGCCATAGAATAAATTCTACATATATACACACAAGCACTTCTCGGAAAATGACTTTTCTTCATGTTTTGAGGGTAGTACAATCAGAATCACCCCTTATCTTGAACACACTTGTTTTCGCGATCACCAAACTTCCATTTCCTTATAGATAATGGAAGTAAAATTATTAATTCCTTATAAAATATATTATATTACCTATATTTCTATAATTCCTGAAATAACTTGATTATGCTTTGTTACTATACTTTTTACATCCTTGAAAAAACTTTTTTATGTTTTGAAGCTTGGAAATCTTGTCAAGCCTTTACCCCAAGGACGTCTACCAGAAGCGTTGCTTGATGGTATGTTTTCTTCTCACATACGTTTTAATTGACTCAACAGAAGTGGAAACTCGTACACACGCAAAACGACATTTTCAAAGCCTGTAAAGTAATCTTGATGCTTTTAGGAAGGATAGAGTTCTGTCTATCGCTAACTGTTCTTTCAGGTCTTCTTTCAGTTACCTTCTCCTTTGCTTCAGTTCTGCAAGAGCACCACAGTCTTCCATTATGTGTTTCGCTTTACGTGTTCCGCCACAAGTGCAGACGGGTCGTTTTTTTTCTTGTAGGAGGTACGAACACGTCAAGTTAGTGTACCAAATTTGCAGTCTGGTGATGCAAACTTGTTCACGACGACTGCGATCACCTGCTACTTGCCATTTACAAACGCTCTCCTTTACGGCAGAAAGTTTGCTCTGCCGCGTCTTCCACATCTGCTGCCACACATTAATAATGGTGCTTCTGGTAGCTAGTTTCGCGTCACCATATCGTGTGGCAATCGTATCGACTTGTGTCAATCGCTGTGGACCACCGTCCGGCTTCAATACCTACAGGACCCGGACACCAAACCAAAGTAAAAGATAAACCAATATCTTCCAACGCACGGCATAGCGCCATTATCTGCTGTAATAACGGATCCATTGTGCCCGGATTGTCTAAGGCAGTTAGAAAACTCAGTGGATCCGTACAGATAACAAACTTTCTTTCACCACGGTGTTCACAGAAACGAAGAGTACAGTTCGGCGCTGTAAACCCTTGCCGCCTTGGACAGTGTCCAAGAGTATTCCTCCAGGACGTATTCCTTCTAAACAGAAGTTTCAGTTCAGTTGGGTGGCACAATCTCATGCTTGTACTGGCGACAACCAGCCGGCAATTAGGTTTGTGAAGCAGCCAGCAGGGCACTTTGCATGGAACGTATGCCTGGACCATCGGCGCAGCGATGTTGTAGAGTCGGGCTATTTCAAACGCACAAATCTGGTCTGGTGGACGTAGAACGGCGGTCATATAACCTAGAAAGTCTGTTGTTCGCCAGCAACATGTGGTTTATGTGGCTCGGTAATCCTAACATTATTGCCACTATCTCAACAACAGCAGTTGACGTCGCAGACCTAAGGACGTCATTCCTCCTTCACAATATAAGCTTTGTGCAGGGCTAGTGCAGAACGCCCCTGTAGCGAAGCGCATCCCTGCGGTGTAAACAGTATCCAGCTTTTTCAAGCACGACCTCCAGGCTGAAGAGTACATCGAGCATCCATAATCCATTTTATACCATCCCCCTAGTACAGACGCAATAAAGCGTCTCTATCTGCTCCCCAGGTCATATGAGAGATGCATCTGATTGCCTTTAAGGAGGATTTGTACCTGGCAACCAGGTCGTCCACTTGTGCATTCCATGTTAATTCTCTTTCGAAACTTAGTCCCAGAATTTTGATTCGGGGCCTATAGAGCAGCTGGACACGTCGACGTTATGGTTAACGTCGGGTCCGGGTGTTTCACTCGCTTTAGACAGAATTGGACACAGGTCGTCCCTTTTGCTGAAAACAGAAAGGCCTATGCTGATAGCGTTTTCTATCAACGTTTCTATAGTGCCTTGCATTTTATGCTTGATTATCGCCGTTGCTTTGACCGAGTAGAACACCGCAAGATCGTCAACATACAGTCAATTCCCAACTGACGTTTCTATACGCTCAAAGATCCCGTTGATAGCGAAAGTAATAAACGTGCCGCTCTACTGAGATCCCATTTTCCGCGCCGCAGGACTCCATTTTCTAGTTCCGCCGACAGTGATTGTCCGACCCGAACACGGAAAGTCCTGTGTCTTGGAAAGCTGCAGGTAAATTTGGGCAGGTTATCTCTGAGCCGCTAATCGTGTATTTGTTGGATGATGTTAACTCTCCACGTTTTGTCGAACGCTTCCTCCAAATCAAAGAATGGTGATACCCATGTGTTTGCCTTTGATGAAACTGTTTTAGAACTGCGTTTTCCAGATAAATCAGTTGATCAGTAGTAGATCAGTGTCTCCGGTACCCACACTAGTGTGCAGTCAGAAGGCCATGTTTTTCCAGACACCAGGTGAGCAGGCTGTTTACCATCCTCACGAAGAACTTTCATAGACATCACGTTAAAGATACTGAACGATAGTTTTCTGCTTTCAGGGGGTCCTTTCCGGTCTTCAGACACGGAATAACAATCACCTCCTTCCATGGTATTGGGTACACTCCTTGCATCCATGTGGCATTATAGAATGCCAGTAATGTAACCATAGCTACATCCGGCAGTTGACGTATAATGCTGTAAGGAAGGCAACGTGGACAGCGGACTGTAACTACCTCATCGTGAAAGGCATGTTATAGCTCCTGTACCCTTCACATTCGAAGCCAATTCTGTATTCGAGTTCATCTTTCCTTACCAAGATACCAAGAAATCGAGAGGATAACTTTCTGTACCACTGACCTCGGCATATCTCGCACCCAAACTGTCAGCAATTTCATCGGGGTTGAAAATCAATTCACCATCGAGCTCTGTGGATGCAATTAGTAGCGTTTGTTCTGATCGTCTTCCATACTTCTGTTACTGGGGTCAACCGTGTTATGTTTTCCCAGCTCGATCGTTTTGTAGCGATTATTTTTCTACGAGCGGCGGCTCGAAATCGTTGAAAAGTGATGCGATTAAATTCGATCAGCACTCGTTTACACCTGTTTAATGAACGACCACATGTCTGCAGTATATGCTCCGTAGCTGCTGAGGTGATAGCAGCTGTGAAACTGTGTACGTCGTCTTCTATATTTCCACAGACGTTCGTAGCTGTACAAGTAGTCTTGAAGCCTGTCTAAAGTGATGTGAAGTACTTGAGTAGAAAGTGGTGCAAAGAAATAAAGTTAATGATAATAAACAATTATTCGTAATTCAGCTAGAATCTGGTTAAGAATTGTACACAAAATAAACTTTATATATTGGCTTTGAGGAACGTTGTTATCCTGGCCCCCTGGTACTTGCTCTGTAAAGAATCTGCGCAATAAGAAGTAAATCAATCAAAATCAAATTAATTTACTTCTGTGCATACACGTATTCAATAGTTGACCATTTATAAACACCGAAAGGTTTATTTTTCAAATTGCTCACCAATCAAAAGCTTCTAAATAAAGAAGACCTATTAAACCCCCTTAAATTTTAGGATATTTATTTACTATACTTAAATCTGTTGCGCACTTGCAACAAATCTCGTTGTTCGTTACGTTTTTACTGTGACTTATATAATTGTGTTTTTTATTTTATTTGAGCTTATATTGTGATAGTACACTTTCTTTGGTCTGCATGACTTTTTGGAAGAGCTTCTGTAGTGGATAGACCTAATGCAAAAGTTTTACTTGTGCCTTTCATATTAAATTGAGAACATCTTTTAAAATCAGTCACGTAAAAATACTTAATTTATATTAATCTGGAATTGCAACTAATTATTTGTTGTGGTGACATTCAAACAAATGACTAATTAAAACCTCAGGCTGCCACAGCTTTGTACCACTCATGAGGTCAAATTCTGAATTTAGTCTGTCTACCTTCGACCTGTCTCCCCTCTGAGTGAGGCCCTCGTTCTTGTCGCTTCTCTCTTATTGCGTCATTCACAGCGTTGTTCCACCACGGTACCGGTACGGTACATTACAAACGGATAATGCAGTTAAGAAAGAATAAACATTTAAAATATACATATTAAATTTATTTTTATTTAAATTATAACTTAAGCTTATAGCAACGAACTTGATTAAAAAATCATGGAGTTACTAAACAATGATGACAAATTCTTGATTTTTTAATGTGGTTAAAAATTTGAAATCTCTTACACGTAGGCCTATTAAAATTTGACATAATTCTTACATTAACTGCATTATCCTTGGTAATGATATTAATATAACGCTTAATAATAATATATAAGGCGTAGATTAATTTCCAAATCAACAAAGTATATCCTACACAATTCTAAGACATTTATTAGGATAAGGAATGTAATAAGTTTAATTCTTTGCCTATCAGTCATGGATATTTTTTTACGAGGGCGGGTGGAAAAATTTGCTGTAAAAGTGTCCGAAATTTTATTTTTATTTTAATATCCCTTGTTCATTGCACGTCAAAACAAATGCCTTTGAAAGAATAAATATGTTTAAAGACAATAATAATAACAACATTACTAGATCTTAAAACAAAGCAAAAAGTAAGCAAATCCATTTATTTAAAAGTTTGGGTATTTTTACTAATTTTTGTAATTAATTTACAACTAATTTTTTTAATAAGTGTTAAAGACAACTGTCTATATAGATAAACATTAAAACAACAAAAATACGTTAACTCTAAACAGGAATATATTATAGTCTAGAACATTTGTACCACAAAACGCACTGATTATGTCTTTTGGATGTAGGTCTAGGAGTTATATCATAATTGGAGTAGAAAATAAATTTTTATCAATACATAACTATATAAGGATAAGTAATATTACAAAATATTATGTAAATGTAAGAAATATCTCAGGACGTTAGTCAATGGTTTCTATTTTTATTAAACTGGGTTTAATTAATTTATCGTCTATAAACAACTAACACGCTCTTCCTATGTTCAATTTTAATAATTTCACAATAATGTACCTTGATTAAAATATCAATTTAATTTCGTTGATAAATATTGAAAAAGATTAAAACTAATTTATTTACAACATACTTGTCTTGACTGACTTTGATTTTATTATTTTTCTTTTTATTAAATTATTTCTTAAATTAGAGCAACGTTTAAAGGTTAAATACATTAAAATTAATAAAACTTAAAATTAAAAAAAATTAAAATTAAATATTACATTTGAATTTTACCTTAGTAAAATATAAAATAAATTAGTTATAAATTTATTTAGAATGTTAAGTGAATTATAGATCATACTCTTCTAGCAGAGTCGTATAAGTAATCAAAACATCTTGGAAAAAATCATAAAAATAAATTAATTAATAAAATAATGTTTACACTGTATTTATTTTATTAAATAGTTTTAATATCTCTTGTTCACTGTACGTCAAAACAATACTTCATTTTAAAACAAAGCAAAAAGTAAGCAAATCCTTTTATTTAAAATGTTGGGTATTTTTACTAATTTTTGTAATTAATTTACAACTAATTTTTGTAATAAATATTAAAGACAACTGTCTACATAAATAAACATTAAAGCAACAAAAAATACGTTAACTCTAAACAGGAATCTGTTATAGTCTAGAACATTTGTAGCTCAAAACGCACTGATTATGTCTTTTGGATCTAGGTCTGGAAGTAATATCATAATTGGAGTAGAAAATAAATTTTTATCAATACATAACATAATATAATGATAAAACATCATTATGGCTACAATGCTACATTGCTAGTAGCTACACTATAATAGCTACATTATTTTGTTGCAAAATAAAACAAAATTATCCTGTTAAAAAAAAGCTATATGTTGGGTTAATCTGTTTATTGTTCGAATAATTTGTACTCCATGCATTAATATACAGAACAAAATGCAGGCACCAGTAATACAACAAAGCAATAAAATTTTATAAGAAATTTAGAATATATTACTCTAGAAAAGATATAGTCAGAAAACATTTATAAAGAGTACGGTAGACAGAAGATCAAGTCGACGACTTATCGTAAGGTGGAAAGACAATTGGTTAAGTGATAATTTTACAGCCAGCGACACTATGTCGTGAAGGTTGTCTAATAGACTTGTTTTCATAATTTAAGTGCTCAATTTCTATATTCCAATGTTGGCAATGAAGCCAAATGTAAGACGTCACGTGTTACATTCTTTACATTGTATTATTTCATAAATAAGTTAGTGCTTTCTATAGCCACCAACTGATAGTTATTAGTTTCCACAGAGTTCATATGATTGTAGCTCTTTATTTCTACTGTACAATTACTTTATTTCTATTTAGCTGCAATACTAAATTTTTGTCAGAACGTTCTGTTTATAACCAAAGAAAGGATTTGTAAAGTAGACCCAATACGGTCAATTTAGGATGATAAGATGATAAGAGTGTATGTGCCTGACTAATGAAAACAAAGACCCGGCCTACGATTCGTAAGACATGGGATTGAAAAGACAAATATAATGTATTTTTGACAAACTCGAGTATTGGTTAGATTTTGTGAGCTCGTGATTGTAGCGTCTTATACTTAAATAAAAATGTCAATTTATAAATAAGTTTATAAACGTAATATAAAGTAGACCTAAAATTGTTTTGATTTCAATTTTTTACAATTTATTCTGTAAACGAGGCATATTGCGTAGGTTATATACATATCAATTGCGGTCTAAATGATCCATTCGTACCGTGTCTTTACTGAACTCATATAAACATTTGGACATTTTTGGTATTGTCAATTAAAATTCCGGAGTGTTTCCTTTTTTTTGAATTTGGTCATCACCTTTTGATTTTGAGTTCTTAAAAATATTTTCAAAGATTAGGTAGGCTGTATTGGATACATTTATCTTAGAACATGTCATGTAAATTACTATATATTATGTAGTTACTATATAACTACAATTCACAAAGTAAATATGCGACATTTGTTTTGACGATTCTTGCAATTATAACTTTGTATCGGCGTACAACATCTACACACTTTATACAAAAAGTTTTTAATTATCGATTGTTACATAGCGTGATAGAGAAAGGACAGACAGATACTCGTACTGACAGGTGATCGAGTGGGCAACATCTTCTATCCGATATCCGTCTTGAAACGGATATCCGTCTAATTTTTGTTTTCTTCTTCACGTAGGCATTACAACAAGAACCACTCAACACAACAAAAATACTACTTCAGCGGTTGTTTACCAATAAATTAAGTTACCTCTAGTTTTATATGTTAGTGACAATAACCCCAAATCTCCTTAAAACCTCTACATTATTTGTTTAAGTAGAGTTCTTTACATTATTCTTGACATTAGTAAAAAGACAAAACACGATAATACTAGAACCACCACCACTATTATAACACAATAATAAAATGACATAAAAATAATACCACTATAATGAAAATATGTAACGCATACGAATAATATAAACGTTGTTACTTTATCGTTACTTCTAATTGAACAAATTCTTCATAATTTGATGCCACATATAGCCTAGACTTTTCCAGTTTTTCGAAATTTCGACTTCCACATTTGGTCCGTATGTCTCTAAAGTTAAAACATTGTCAAAGTAATCATTACATTTGGATTTGGGTTAAAACTTTCTTTAGTCTGACACCCGAAATTGATTTTTAAAAAGTTTTGATTTTTAGCCTCTGGTGTTTATAAATTTTTAAATTTTACAAACTGATCATTATATTCAGATTTTGGTTAAAATTCGCTTTAATTTGAAACCAAGCATAACGCTGAATACTTTTTACAAACTCGTAATCCAGTTTTTAGGCCCTGGAAGTTTGAAATTCCAAAACTGAACACTGTTCAGATTTTTGTTAAAATTATCTTTAATTTGATGCACCACATAGATTTTTCCAGTTGTTTCTAAATTTGGACCCACAACATTTTTGCCTCACTCCCTTCTGCGCCTGGGGGGGGGGGATTAATCTTAGAAAAAATATGGGTCTGTATGGTAAAGGTGGGGTTCGCGTTTCAAGTTTTACAATGCAGTGCACCGATGCAGTCGAAAATTATCTTGATACATCCTCTAATACACAGACGGACAAAAGCCAAGTAGTAGTCGTTCTATAAATAGAGTAGAACCTCCATTAACCGAAACACTTTTAACCGAAATACTGTTTAGATGAAACGACCGACCAAAAAAAATCCGAATTTTACAATGAAAATTTTTTCGAATGAACATTTTTTCGTGTTTTCCAGATAAAACACGAAAACTAATATAATGTAATAAATTGTGCGTCATGTCAGCAAAGCGGAAACGGGTCATGATAACGATTGAAGACAAATTGGAGGCGATTAAAAGAATTAAAAATGTCTAGATTTAACAAACTGTGGCAGCCGATTTTGGTGTTGGTGTTTCTACTTTTCTGATTGAGTCAAGATAAAAAATAAGGTTGAAGAGCATACTACGTAGACGCCAAACAAGAAAACAATGAAGATGTGTCAAAACGAGAAAGTAAATGCGGCTGTGTATTTTTGGTTCACACAACAAAGGGACGACGAAGACTTTCGTCATGTAACAATACTTTGTCACCTACTCTAAATTGTTTATCCGCTGTATTTTTGTCGTAATGACTTTTACTAGATTCTTTCTTTTTCTTTAAAATTTCTTTTGCTAATTGGTGAGCACTTTGTAATCTTTTCTTTACTTCATCTTTATATTCGTCGTAATTATACTGAGGTTGAGGCGAATCTCTTATTATACTTGTAGGCAATTCGGGCTCTCTTCCATGAATTAACGAAAAAGGTGTATGTCCCGTAGCTGTGTGCACGGTTGTATTAAACGTAAACATCGCACATGGAACCCATAAGTCCCAATTCAGTTGATCTTCGTCAACATAGTGTCTTAAATACTCCGCAAGTGTCTTGTGACTTCGTTCTAAAGACCCGTTAGCAGAGAGCAGCAGCCATAACACCGCTGACGAGATCTTCAATGTCTTAGAGGTAAGAGTTTTAATTTTGGGTTAGGGTATTAAATTAGGCTATATGAAATAAGAGTTTTCCTCATGTAGTTTTATTCATATTTTCAGATACCGTTACGGTTCGTCGAACGATCTGAAGAATCAAAGCCCTCTGACTTTCTGCTAACGAAACGATGGCGAGATATTGCTGCAAGAAAGCGATGTGAAAAGAAAAAAACAAACAAAAATGGAAGATTTAAAAAAAATCATAAAACTAATGTTAAAAATGATTTTATGTAAATAGTTTGATTTTTATTAAAATCTTTTGATAATTTTGTATATTTCCTTCAGTTATTTTTACCTCAATCTTCAAAAAATGACATCTTAATTATTATCAAAATTTCGGTTATCCGAAACCGCCTTCCCCCCTTTGTTTCGGTTAACATAGGTTCTACTGTACACAGATAAATAAATAATTAAATACTTAATTAAATAAATAACTGTAACTATAAATAAATAGTAATAAATAACTGTAATTCTAAAGGTTTTACATGTGACAATATTTTTCGATAAAACAATCTAAATATTATGGTTTTGATGAAGCAATTGTTTTACGATGATCATAAACTGGTTTTGACTGCTGATTTCGTATACCAGGCACGTCTGCCTGCGTGTGCCGCATGAATAATTTATTACGCTTCACCTTCTTAACAGTGTTTCATCCCTAACCCGTGTATTGTCGTTTTTGTTTTGTGTATTTTTTTTTTTTAAGTACTAACGTTCCTATTACAGGTGAAAAATACGCTTATTGTAGGACAAAAATATTTTATAAATCTTGTTTCATTGAAATCAAAACGTCTGTCCAGATTTGTTGAAATTTGCAAACGATTGTAAATAGTTATTATTGATGTATATATGTATGTAGCTTTGGTACAGTAATGCAATGAGACAATTTTGCTATTGGTCGGCTTCACTCTGCAGTACAACGTGTTGGTAACATGCAAAGTTTTTTACAAAATTGTTTTGCATACTTACCTCTTTTGTTAATTTCAACTATATCAATAATTTGTCGTTAATATTATATTTTAATTTTTTAAAGAGAAAATATAAATAAAAGAAAAGACCATTAAATAAATAGAAGAAACAAAAAATAGTCGGTAGGGCTTAATAGAGCAGTGAGTATAGGGCCTGGCTGCTACATCTAAGAGTCCAGGAATGAATTGCCGGGCTCACCATAAAGTCAAGGCACATTTTTTTCAGTACCTTTCAGTACCCAGGTCGATTCAGTGGGTGGAAGGTAGCACTTGGGTAATAACGGAGGGCTGAAGCGTAGTGCTGGCCACACCACAACGCTGAGCTCACACCACGCAGGCTATCCTGCATTACTCATATATTACTTAAGGACTAAAACATAAACTACTATTATTATTATACTTTAAATGAATAGCTTAAAACTTAAGCTTAAAATCCATAGTAATAACGTCTTAAAAAGCTAACTAAAGTAAAAGGCTGTTACTAAAATATACTAAGTCCATTGGAAAATAAATGTTAAACAATTTTATAAGTTATTAATAAATTACACTAAACTTTTTGTACATAGTGTACTCAGATATCTGAATATGATAGTTAAATACTATTGAAACATTGTAATATTCACAAAATAATAAAATATATTCTTGTACAAAAAGTTTTATTATTATTAATAATAATAATATAAAGTGTACAAGAAAAAATAAGCAAATATGAAAGTTTTATAAGTGTATATTTCAACATGAAATCATTAAATTTTAAAATAAAACAAATACTGACAACTTGTTTTGCAACTTATACGTTTTTTACTATTGAAAAATAATCAATTATGCTATTCGGTGACATACTACTATACAAAACGACAAAAACGTAAAATGTATAAACAGATATAGGCCTATGTTGTGTTTTATTTTGGAAGCCGAAATTCATTTCGTGATTGATTTACAGACAATTATTCGTGTTAACATAATTATGAACTGACACATATTATACACAGCGCGCGCGCGCACACACACGCACACTCACACATTTGAAAGTATGCAAGACGGACAAATTAATATGAAATTTTCTTCAACACAAACTTAAAAAGTTACCTACTAAAACCAAAGTTACGGCTTTCCAAGACAAGAGCCATTGAGGTCAAAGAAATAAGTAATATATATTTTACAAAACCTTTGAAATAAGTAATGTTAAAGAGTCAATGTGACAATACATGTGTCAGTCAAACTATGCTGTCTCTCATTTTGAATACGTACTTAGGTAGAAACACGGGTAATGACTGCGACAATAATACAGATAATTGAGTACTTAAATTTCAGGTGATGTATGATACAATCAAAAGAAAGTTGTGTCGTTAAATAAGGAGGAATAAAAAGATAAGTTTGAAAATATAATGTCTGCACCAAAGTATAGCCGTCATATGACACTTTTGCATGAAGGCAAACGTTGAGTAATCCTAAACAACAGTATGATGACATTAGAATACAGGCATCAGAAATGGAGTTTCTGAAGAGAGTGAAGGTCTGTAATAAAAACCGTTGATAAAAAAATAAAGGCGTTAGAAGTGATACAAGCATATAATGACAGAAATGTTGAGTACACTGAAAACCGGGGACAACTTGTGAATCGGATGAGAAAGGAGGAAATGCTAGGAAAATCCTCAACTATGAAGGTGAACTAAGGAAATGGTGTAAATAAACACTTTGCAGTCGGCCGAGTAGCCTAATCCGTGTAGTGTAATGACGATAAAATAACTGAATTGTTTTTAAATATTAAACCACTTGAAGTCTGGTTCATTTTATATTAAACAAGTAACATCGTTGATCACTAGTTGAAAGGAATTGTACGATGATGCAAGGGAATATTTAAAATGCTGACTTATAATGAAGAATTGAAAAGTAATCTGGTTTGTCTTGTATGATGATTATCTTAAACAAAAATCAAACAAATTTAAAGAAAATAGGATGTATGAGTTAGCGTTTAAAGATTAAAAGTTGAAGGTTGGAAGACCCGTTTCAAGTAGGTTATCCAAGAGGGCCTTCGGTGACACGTGTTTCGTTGACGTGAATTAATTACTTACGTCTGTCTCCACACTGAGTTTTTTTAGCGTGTTTTATTATCTGTGTGAGGATAATAACAGTGGTAGACTGTCTATCACTAATTCTGAGTAGTTGTTTTGTTACGTTTGTTTTAAACTTATATACATTATACGTTTTGTTTTGTCTATTTTCTCATGTGTGTTTGTTGACAATTGTATCAGGTAGGAATTTTGTTTGTATGTACTCATGTGTAGTATAGCTTTAAACTGAATATTGAGATCAACAATAAGTGACTTAAAATACGATGATTTTGAAAATTGGAAAGATAACCAAAATTAGCTTGAAACGTTGTAGCTTTCAGCTACATATTATCTTATGTCAAAGTAATTATGCTTAATGTTTCAAATATACAACTATGTGTGCGTATTTTCACATATACATGGCCACACAAATATCCTAGAACAGATGTTACACGTGAAACAGAATGTCAACCACGTTTAAGTGGTTCTTTGTTAAAGGTCACAGTACGAAGTGGTATACCAGCTCAAAGGAGGAACGCGTAAAACTCCAAAGCTGAGAAACCGCAAGAGGTTATATACACGTGGACATCTGGAGGAAACCTTGTTGACGTCTTCAATTTAGACGAATCTTAAAGAGCTTGTATCATTTATTGCTTAAGAATAATTATATATGTCCTCTAAAAATATCTTCAAATGTATAACTAAAAATATAGTACTTGCTTTTATAATAAAAATATTATTATAAAAGTTTAATAAAAATAAGAATATTCACATCAAGTTAATTATTCATGTTTAAAAGGAATAAATCCCAATTTTAGTACCAAGCCACGTGTTGTTCAATCAAATATATTGCAACTCACCGTCTGCGGCTTTTTGAAACAACGTCTTCACTATAAAGTTGACATGTTTCACGACACTTGTCCCATCCTCAGAACTTAAAATATTCGTGTATCATTTAACGTTGATACAGTTGTCAAATAATTAAAATATTAAAATCCAATATAAATGTTTAAAAAACGAGCGCCACGGTTACACGATGTACATCGTACGGTGACTGACCGCGCACTGAATTACGTCTGGCTCCCACCACGACAATAACGCATGGCAGTGTCGTACAATACATTCGACTTGAAAAGCAGTTGATCATTTAAAACACGCGGCTTGGTATCAGTATTATTATACGCTTTATAAATTTCGTATTCTTCAAGGGCGTTCATATATCGCCCTTTCTTACATATGTGAATAGGTATCAAGTTAGTTTTAAAATTAGTGTAATTATGATTTTCGGAAATGAGGTGTTCTGCAAATTTTGATTTGATATTGTCCAAGCTGTGACAGTGTGTAGGCGGCCTATGTTCTATAAATCTTTTTAAAAAACCACGACCTGTCTGGCCCACATAAAAGGCGTCACAATCGTCACATATCAATTTGTAAACACCAGTTTTGTGTTCAAGGCTGGTAGTTCTGCGGACACGAAGATTATTCATAATATTATTAGTGGTTTTGTAAGTGACCTTTATATTGCTGTTTTTATTAAAAATTGACCCAAAAATCTTAGGCATAAGGTGTGTGTACGGTGTTGCAATGTATTTGCGTGTTGTATTCTCGCGAGTTTTATGTCCGTTAATGTTTCTATGCTTTTTCTTATGTTCTCGAAGGATGTTGTTCACCATATCGACATCATAACCATTAGTAACTGCAATGTATTTAATGGTGTCTAATTCCTCATGGTATTCTTTATCACCGAGGGGCAAAGATAAAAGTCTATAAATCATACTATGGAAGGCAGCCAATTTCTGGGATATAGGATGAAAGGACTTAGCATGTATTACGATATCAGTCGTTGTGGGTTTTCTATAGATGTTAAATTGGAGTTTTTTATTTATGTCCTTGGCAACAGCTAAATCCAGAAAATTCAGTTTACCATTGTCTTCACTTTCAAGTGTAAACCGCATATTGCCATTGATATTATTCAAATAACTATGTAAACTATCAATTTGCCTTTGTGTGCCTTTGTATATTAAAAAGGTGTCATCAACATACCTGCCGTAAAATATTATATTATTCTTGTGTCTGTTATTAGTGAAAATGAATGAGTTTTCGAAATTATTTAGGTATATATCCGCAAGAAGGCCAGAAAGCGGAGAACCCATTGCTAACCCATCTTGTTGGCTGAAACATTGATTGTTGTGGGTAAAATAGTTTTGATCAAGAACCAACTCTAAAATATACATCAATTCATTTATACTATCAATATCTAGTTTATTAGTATTAATAAGGTTAATCTTAAGTATACGCAGGGTCTCAGCTACTGGTATATTCGTATATAAGTTTACAATATCAAAGGAAACAAGTTTGTAAGACGGTTCAACTATTAAGTTTTTAACCTTATTCACAAAGTCAACACTATTAATTAAACTATGATCATTAATTATTTGTATATTGTGCTTTATTATGTTGACTAGTTTTTTAGCTGTTTTATACCCCGGAGCAGTGGTGAAATTTACTAATGGTCTCAAGGGGATACCATCCTTGTGGAGTTTGGGTAATCCCGTCAAAACGGGTGCTTTTGAATTTATAGGTTTCAAAGATCTTCTTGTTTGCTCATCAAACAAATGCATGCATCTGTTTATACACTGATTTAATCGTTTTACATAATTTTCAGTTGGGTCAGAATTCAGTATATTAATGTTGTTGTTAACAATGAAATTTTGTATCTTATTGTCATAATCTTCTCTGTCCATAATAACCACAGTGTTACCTTTGTCAGCTTTAGTGACGAGGGCTTTATTGTCAGATAATTTTTGTTTTAATCCTATTAAAATTTTTCGTTCTTTATTATAATTGATATTTGTTAAAGGAATAGAGGAATGAACATTATTACACCGATTTTTAATGATTTTATTGAGTTTTTCGTTTATTAAGAATCGTGTCTCGTCTCGATCTTTTTGGTCAACCACTGCTTTAACGACAGTCTCTGCATTGATAATTTCAGCAATGATGTGCTTATGATTGAAACTCGATTTGTGTATGGGAAGATTATATTTCAAACCTTTGCTCAATAAATCAGTTTCATCAGTATTTAAAACAAGGGAAGTTAAATTCTGCAATCGCGTATAAAATTTGTGTTTACACTTGATATTGCTGGATATCGGTAACTGACTATTTAATAACCTTTGGAGTTTATCCGATTGCTTTATACGCATTTGATAAACTACTCGTCTGACGTCTTTGTTTATAAAATCCAGATAATGATTCAGTACGGCTGGATGCGTGCTATCTAATAATTCTAAATGTAATTTGTATAATGTATAATTTAGATTTGACTTTTTAATGTATAGAGACTTAATTTCTTCTTTAACTCTGTAAATTTCTGCATGTTTTTTGGTTTTTGATTCAGCAATAGACGAACCTTTAAGTCTTATTATAGCATAATTCGGTATAACATTGTTCTTCAAACAAGATTTGTTGAACTTAATGTGTAAAATAGTTTTGTGTAGTTGGACTTTAACATTTTGAAATTTTCGTACTAAGTTTGCACGACTTGCAGTATTCATGTTTAAAAGGAATAAATCCCAATTTTAGTACCAAGCCACGTGTTGTTCAATCAAATATATTGCAACTCACCGTCTGCGGCTTTTTGAAACAACGTCTTCACTATAAAGTTGACATGTTTCACGACACTTGTCCCATCCTCAGAACTTAAAATATTCGTGTATCATTTAACGTTGATACAGTTGTCAAATAATTAAAATATTAAAATCCAATATAAATGTTTAAAAAACGAGCGCCACGGTTACACGATGTACATCGTACGGTGACTGACCGCGCACTGAATTACGTCTGGCTCCCACCACGACAATAACGCATGGCAGTGTCGTACAATACATTCGACTTGAAAAGCAGTTGATCATTTAAAACACGCGGCTTGGTATCAGTATTATTATACGCTTTATAAATTTCGTACTCTTCAAGGGCGTTCATATATCGCCCTTTCTTACATATGTGAATAGGTATCAAGTTAGTTTTAAAATTAGTGTAATTATGATTTTCGGAAATGAGGTGTTCTGCAAATTTTGATTTGATATTGTCCAAGCTGTGACAGTGTGTAGGCGGCCTATGTTCTATAAATCTTTTTAAAAAACCACGACCTGTCTGGCCCACATAAAAGGCGTCACAATCGTCACATATCAATTTGTAAACACCAGTTTTGTGTTCAAGGCTGGTAGTTCTGCGGACACGAAGATTATTCATAATATTATTAGTGGTTTTGTAAGTGACCTTTATATTGCTGTTTTTATTAAAACGTTAAATGATACACGAATATTTTAAGTTCTGAGGATGGGACAAGTGTCCTGAAACATGTCAACTTTATAGTGAAGACGTTGTTTCAAAAAGCCGCAGACGGTGAGTTGCAATATATTTGATTGAAGTTAATTATTTCTCTATATTGCGGCGTACTGTAAACGGTCCGACTGAGGGTCGAGATTTAAACGTTTATTACGTGGTCAGTCTGCTGCGGCTGGAGAGCCACTTTAGTGCCGGCTACCTCACATAAGATTGCCAGAGGTGGGCAGCAGTTCAATAATTTACTCTACAATGCCATAAGAGGACTCGCAATGCAGACTAGAGAATTTTATTTCGCTAAGAGGATAGTTTCTGTAAATAGACAGAAGCGTTTATGTCTTTTAGGTCTGAACTATTATGTTTTCTCTTTCAAACTGTAATCTTTCTACAGGTGTAAGATGAAATGTTGGACCAATTAAAGTTTTGTGTTACATTACGAGGGTAGTCTGAAAAGTTCTCGGACTTGACCACACGCGGCAGCACTATCGCGAATTTTTTTTGTTATGTTGGTACTATATCTATTGTTAGCATGTGTGTGGAATTTTTTGTCATTCTATCAAATAATTTGTATTTATACAACCGTTTGAAACAGAAATGTCGTCCGTATTCCTTAAAATGGAGAAAATTTAGTATCGCCCGGTCATAAAATTCTTTGTGAAAGAAGGTTTTTAACACCAAGCAAGATTTATTCAAGGTTCGTTAAAGTGTATGGGGGCTCTTCTCCTTCATTTTCAACAGTTAAAAAAATGGGCTGCCGAGTTTAAGTGGTGTACCAGCCTGGAAGACGGTCCACGTGAAGGACGTCCAAAAACGGCAACAACAGCGGAAACTGTTGAAAAAGTGCGTGATATGGTTGTGGACAATCGCTAAATGCTAAATTAAAGTGCACAAAATTGTTGAGACTATAAGCATTTCGAAAAAACCCGTCGTACATATTTTACATGAGAAACTGCAAATGGAAAAGTTTTGTGCTAGGTGGATGCCCCGCGCGTGAAAAAACGCAGATCAAAAACGCATGCGCATGAAAATATCTAAACAGTGCTTGGAGCGTTTTAAGAAGAAGAAAGCTGATTTTGTGCATCAGTTTATTATTATGGATTAAACTTGGATCCACTACTACACACGAGAGTCCAAATAACAAAGCAGTGGACAGAAGCTGGTTGTTCAGGACCAAAGAAGGTAAAATCAATTCTATCAGCAGGAAATGTCATGGTGTTAGTGTTTTGGAATGCTAAAGGTGTTTTGTACATAGAGTACCTTGAAAAGGGTTCAGGAATAACCTTAGAATATTATTCCAACCTTTTATCGAAACTAAATGAAAAAATTCGTGAAAAAAGACCGGATTTGCAGAAGAAAAAAATTATTTTTCACCAAGACAAATCACCTGCCCAAAAAAATATTTTGGCAGTGGGAAAATTACGAGATTTCCGCAATAGATTGTTGGAACACCCTCCCTATTCCCCAGATTTGGCTCCCTCAGACTTCCATCTTTCTTCAAAACTCAAACGCTTTCTCGTGGTCAGCGTTTTTCATTGGATCAAGAGGTGATTTCATCTGTAGAGGGGTATTTTGGAGACCTTACAGAAAACCACTTCAGAGACGGGATGGTGACACTGGAACCTCGATGGAATAAATGTGTTATGCTAAAAGGAGATTATGTTGAGAAATAGAAACTTTTTTGAAATTATAAATTCGGTTTGTCATTGTTAGGCCGATAACGTTTCAGACCATTCTCGTATATAGTAACGTCTTGGTGATCGGCGAACACAAATATTGTAAGTTATCCTGGATACCGGTGTTTTTAAATCCGTTTAGAGTTTGTATTTTGTGTTGTATTTAATATCTTTTTTGGTTTGAAGTTTGATTTAGTTTTATTTATTTTTATTGATTTATTCAATTCAATTCAATCGTTCATTGAATCCAATTTAAATAAATCCGATGAATGCACTTGAAGTTAGTTAGCGAAGTATTTAAACTTCGGTTAATTTATTTTAATTTGTTATTCTTCTGTCGACTAGGCGAATTGGTGACGTAGATTCCTCGCTGAAAGCATAAATATTTGGTAAGAAATGATCACTTACTTGTAGTGAGTCTTGCCGATCTTGCAGGGTCGATGTAGCAATCTAATCTGTAGATTGACTTACCGTATTCAAATTCGCCGCTGCGTGTCGAGCTATCCAATAAGAGTCGTTCACCTATTCTGAAAACCCTAGTCTACTGAAATGAACTAACTGACTCCGCTTTATCGTATAAAATAAGAATTTATTCTGTTTAACACTTCTTTTAATGATCTATTATATCATTAACCATTTTGGTTCGAAATTGAGTAACATTAGTTATTTGTTTCATAAAAATTATCTCAGGGTGGTATAACTGATCTACAACGTCAGTGTGTAGTTAAAATGCTTTTTTGGTTAAATAAATTAATTCATATGTGGGTTATTTTAGCTTACAGAATACCAAATAATTTACTAGTACTCTTACTCTACCGTTATCAGGATGATTACAACCCAATCATCTCTTAATGTTTAACATTTAAAATTATAACCATGTCTGCTTTGGACATTTTAGGTTAACTAAACTATTAGTCAACCGACAGTAAATGATTTAAAGAACGGTTGTAAACGTTAAAAGAACTCTTGCTAAAACATTTAAAATGTGAACAATAAAATAATATTTCGAAACAGTGTTGTTGAATGAAACATCCGAATCATCATTTGACTCTATAAAAGGTAATTGTTTAGGTGTAAGTATTTATGTAGCTTGACAACCTTAGTTTCTTATTCATAATAGACAAAAATATTTAAATAGTAGTAGTAGTAGACTCTCTCTAAATTACAAAACATAAATAGCATCTGCATTTTTCATTAACTTTCGTTAATTGCTTCAGACATTCGACAATCCTCAATCGCTTATGAATGCTTGTTAGTTTGATCTAGGTTTATTAAACAACAACTTCAATCAGGTGTGGTTATATCACACTCAGTATTCATACATAATAAATGATTAATGTTTGCAAAATTCTTAATACCGTACTGAAATATTCAAATTAAGTTGAGGATTGTCATTAGTACTGTTGATTGAATAATATTAATAAGGCACAATGACCCACATACTTTATTTGGTACACATTATTAGAATGTTGTTCGATTATATCGTCTTTTCAAATTCTTAACTAATTTTGAGAAAATCACTGTACTCCCTTTTTTAAATCCCGGAATTGCTATGGATTATACACTTAGCAATCCTTATTAACGCACTGTTACACTCAAAACATCTTCAATAATAGTGTAGTTATGTTGGCACATTTAGGTTATGTTGCTTTGTTCACAACGGTGACGCGCACAGCTGATTTCTTTCGGTGTCGAGTAGCCGTCTGCTCTCCTCTAAGGTTGATTTTTAAGTGTCTCGAAATGGCATCTGAATCTGCCGTTCCGTTCTGTGATCGTTGTAAAATTGGCTAATTTCTCGGATTTGATTGGTTGGCGATCTTTAATTTGATGCACATACCCCCTCCGCGCAATATTTTAATTGTTGTTATTAGCGTGGGGAGTCTGGGTTTGAGAGTATAAACATTTTATAATTGTAATAACTTTCTTATTATAGCATAAATTTTAAATCTGACCTTATCACTGTATTGGTAACACTTGGCTCTTTATTTAGAGTCACTCATGGTGTGCTTTCGTTCATTATTAAGGGAGTTAATGTTTGAGATTATCACATTACACTATTCACAATTAATTGTATTTATTCTTAAATTAAAACTATTTAATGCCAATCATATCTCCTTGTGAGCATGCCTTCCAAGTTCTTCAACACTTCTCACTTATTGGTTACTTATATCTATTGACAAAATATAGTTCTTATGCTGACATTGATTTAGCCTAAGAGTCTATTAATTATATTTACAAATTATTTATAATAAAAGGTATCTGGGTAACTTCTGTATTGCCCCAATTGTAAACACTGAGTTGTTACAACTACTGTTTATCTTTGTTTGTTGGAATATATTGTTATTCCTTGGTATTTTGGTCATTAATATGACCTCTATATGGCACTATAAAGTGTACATTTATTCTAATTTGGGAATGTAGTGTCTTTTCAGACCATTATTTAGTTTAGAATAGTTTATTAGTAGTAGTATATTGATAGTCAGTCTTGTGTTTTTAACACACTAGTCTGTTCCTTAGCGTATAGCATTGGATAATAGTAGTTACATCTGGTGTCATATGACAGGTGTGCTTACTTATTCTTATTACACATTATGTCCTTGCTTATAATTCTTTTATGCTATTATAATAGTGATTTTATATCTTACTTATTACATAGGTATTCTCCTGTTATTCCTATCTAACATTACAATGTGGTTTTGTCTATGTTTCACATGGTGAATCTCATTTTGGCTGTTTTTGTTCACTTTCTTTACTTGAATTCTTAGATAAAGATTACTCTTGGTATCTGATATTGGTATTGGTAGAAACCTTATTACTTCTACTTGATTCAGGGTACAAAATATTTCAGTTTAGATATGTTTTATCTACTATTAAATATGAAATTAGGTGGAAAGTACCTGTATTTAGGTTATGTGGTTTTTCTTATATGCAACAACAATGGGTGTATTGAGTTGATACAAATTTACATTTTTTAACCTTGTTTTTTCAAGTCTAATGTTATTAATGACAACTGGTAATTCATTATTAGTTCTTTTTCTCTATCTTACATGATTTTTTGATTACTTGACTAACAATTATTATGATTATGAGACAATTCTAATTCTCCTTTAGATTACATTGATGCTGTGCATAATATGTCATTATGCTGTTATTTACAGCTTCTTTTATGTTAACATTATTGTTACTTCCACTCTATTTATAATATGGGATGTCCTACTCATTTACAATATTATTAGTTATATATGGGTCATCTCATTTAGTCAGTTATTGTCTATATTTTCAATCTGTAAGTTCTTCAGTTAGTATTTTATACGGGTAAGATATTAATCTATAGTTGACTGGCTCTTGGAATCTATATTTTATGCCATGGTTATTAGGTGTCTTTCTCGTAGTATGTTTCTTCCTTGGTTTTATTTGTTCCTTACTGACCGAATCTATTGGGTTATTGGTTCTTGTGGTATAATCACTATTTGCTGTATCTTCCTTTATCTTATATGTTATTATTATTGTTTATAACCATTACATTTTATTAACTCCTGCATTGTGAGTTTATTCTTCTCGATGAGTTGCTCATGTAGTTTCATTCTTGGCATTCCAGATTAAATACTTGGTGTGTCTTGTTGACTCAATTATTATGACATGTGTTAATATTTTGCTACTTAAATATTGGGCTCATATGTCTTGTTACAATATGTACATAAAATTACATGGTTAAGCTGTAAAGGCATACTTTTTCCAGGCCATTTTTGTTAATAAAACGCAGCATAATAACAAAGCATATTTTGTTTGTTTTTTTCTTTCCTCTACATAATTTTTCATTCTACCTCGTCAATCCGATATTTACTCCATCGTATGAATTGGGAGTCATGTAGGCAATTTTTATACACCTATATTCTGCTAAATGTATTACGTCCCTTTTTCTAAAATTGAACGTTTGAGATCTCACCAGGTAGACGCAAAGGGCGAGGCCGATTCAGCAGGATGACAAAGCCTGTACCCTGTTCTTAACGATTTTATCTTTCTTTGGCTACTGTACTTGATTTTTAGATAACATTTTTTATTAAATGACAAAAACAGTTTTTGTGATGTAAACTTCTAGTATTGCTGAGCACAGCAGATCAATTGTAAACTTCAACGAAATTGTTGCGTTTTGTCTTAAATATGGTATTTACACTAAAAGTAAAACTTTTTTAAGTTTACCCAATATTAGAAGATTATACTACAGCGTACTACTACTACTATAGGCCTACTACTTAAAAAAAATATAAAACATAATTTTTAGGTTAAAAAATATTCTCAGAATTAATGAACGAATTCTGTTCACGAATATTATTTGCATGAATGAGGAATAAAAATGTATGCCACTCAAGTCGATTCAGATTTGTATTATGTTATAAAATTTATCTGCACGCTGTTAAAAATAGCACAAAGTTTTAAATGGAAATAAAATTATTTTCCAACAAACTCTGTTATTAGCAAAGTAATAGAACAGTCAAATATAAACACAGTGCAAATGTTCATTCATTAACGCAAATCCTACGATTCATGAATTAATTTATTGAAAGAGTGAAGCAGATCTATAAGGTTTGGGAACCGAATAAAATACAAAATGAATTAGGAAAGTTAATATTATGTTTTAAAATAAAATGTAAGAAATAGAAAGAACTGAATAGACGTATTATAGCTCACGATAAATTAGTCTTATTGAGGTTACACAACTGAAATCTTTCAGTTGAACCCAAACTTTTAAATTTATGTTTAGAATAATTATACATAATTTAAAAATATTACTCCCTAAATTTTTATAGTTTATCATGAACGTGTGATAGAAACAGTTAAATATTGTTTGTATTTTAAATAAACTACAAATTCATTATCACAGTAGTTTATTACTGGTCCAAGTTCGCTTCGGTTGGTAAGGTAGTGTAAAGTCGGCCACGTCATATAACATTGCGGGAAGCGGGCTACCGTTCATTAATTTACTGTATTTTATTCTAGCAGAACACAGGATGTAGAGCACAGAATCGCATTTCACTGAGGTCAGAATAGTTTGTGTAGGTAAACTGAAAACTTTATGTTTTCTTCCTAAAAAATCATTTTAGTGGTATAAAATGAAATACTAGTCTCATATTTCTTTTAAATTTTTTAAACTTCTTTATGCGCGCATTCTTCTTTACATTTTTATTATGCATTATATTATATATTATTTGAGTATTTATTTTCTTCTTCAATTGTAATTAAATTTAATCAAATTTAAAATATCCTACGTTCTGGGATAAACACGAATTTTCAACTCAGTAAACGAGATAATGAAACAGACGGTCAGTTGTTGAGCAGCAATGATGAAACCAAAACAGCACCGAAGCCAAGTGTTTATTTAACAATAGATCGTGAAATACAAACACAAACAAATCCGAGTGTTCACACACACACACACACAACTGATTTTGCGAGGAGGTTTGTGTTTGTTTAATCTTTTATAATATAATAAATCAAGATGTTTGATCAAATAATAAATGTTGTTATAGAACCTGATAAATATGTGTCTCATTTGCACAAATGTTGTGTATTCTGCAGGAAGAAATGACAGGGTGTTGTTTCTTATATATAGACTGGAAATCAAATTTACTATACACATGTAGAAATTGTAAGTGTGACTTGCATACTGGCAGTTTAATATCTTAGATTTTAACTCTAGTAGCCAGATAATCTAGTTTTCAGTTATTTACTTTGAGGTTTATGAAATTAACATACAAAATTTTAAATTTAAGAAAGTTACACAAATATCGTACATAAATCATTAATCATAAAATAAATCAAATAATGTTTAAAATAATTATTAATATAGAATTAAATAAAACCCACAGTTTTTGACAAAATACTTACTTTTAATGTATGACTTCATTAAAATAATTATCATCCGCAAAAGTAACACGCAGAACATGAACAGAACTAATCAAATATAAAATAGAACAGAGTATAAAGTATAAAATATAAATATGAATGTTATATATTATTTTATCAAATAATAAATTACTTTTACAAGTTTTACGCGCGCACACACACACACACACACACACATAGTATTGTTACGATATTAAAGAACATTCTACATGTTTCTCAGCTATTCTAGTGGAACCAGCTGTAATGTTGGTTCGTACATTCATAACATGCGATAACGAGATTGTTCCAGACTCACCGGTCCGCGCGCGCTGTGTTCAAGGCCACAACCAATTACATATAGTGTAGTGTTGACGCGTATTATGGATTATTCTGAAATATCAGCGGGGTATAAATATAGGCATTCAGCAACGTTCAGTTCCGTTTAAGTGGCGATTTATTCAAGTGAGGTTCGAATTTACTTCGGGCGATTAGTCTGTGCGTTCAAACGATTATTAGTGAAAAGTGATTATTATGCGCGACTCTATTAGTTGACATTGTTATTGGTGTGGACAATTTTTATTTGATTTTTGTAAGAGACTATCTTTTTGATTACAAACGGTTAATTGTGATAATTAAAGCTGGTTTTTAGTGACTTTATTGGTGTCTTGTATTTTGTTTTACACTGTACCATACGAAGATCACTAGACCGCCGTAACAGTATTATTGTTAACAACTATGTTGTGGGATTCATAAAAAGCATAACTTATTAATTATTTTACCTTCTTTAATACAAGTTAAAAATTTTGTTTGCTTAATATCTAGATGAGATGCGTGGACGACGTCACTCGAGATGGTATAAGAGGGTGGAAAGGACTGGCAATGATAGAGGGGAGTGGAGGAGGATTGTTACAGAGACCAAGGGCCACTAGAGCCAGTGAAAGAAGAAGAAGAAGAATAAGAAGAAGAAGAAGAAGAAGAAGAGGAGGAGGAGGAGGAGGAGGAGGAGGAGGAGGAGGAGGAGGAGGAGGAGGAGGAGGAGGAGGAGAAGGAGAAGGAGAAGGAGAAGGAGAAGGAGAAGAAGAAGGAGAAGGAGAAGAAGAAGAAGAAGAAGAAGAAGAAGAAGAAGAAGAAGAAGAAGAAGAAGAAGAAGAAGAAGAAGAAGAAGAAGAAGAAGAAGAAGAAGAAGAAGAAGAAGAAGAGGAGTAATATCTAGATGAATTCAAACAGTTATTTATTTACTTACTATAATCACGGCATTTATATATTTTTATAATCTATTTGTTTGAGTTTATGTTTTAACTGTCATAGGTTATAGACTGGTTTGTGTTTTAATAGACCACAGAGCGAGTGTTTCACTTTTTATGTAACTCCGTCTAGTTTTGTGGACATTAGCCATACACCTTAGGGAGATTATTCACGTTTAACACGACCCTATAAGTTAATATATTGTTTAATTAAAAAAATTAAAATTTCCCAAATGAATTTAGGCCTGGAATAGTAGGATTTGTTTTTGCAGGGGAACGTCACAACTGTGCCAGTTACACAGTTGAAGTAATCTTCCTTTTTCCTGAATGACTACTGCAAATTTCATTCCTTGCGTAAGAGCACCTGAATATTATTATCATAAATAACAAATTACAAACAACTGTAAATCTATATGTGGAGGCAAATGGTTGAAGAATACTTGTCATCTCATTGAAGAACGATGCAAGAAATTTACAGTTCATCTTTGTAATTTAGAGTTCATCTTGATTTTTTGCATTTGAACTTATATTACAAGAGACATAAAAGTTACTACATGTAGTCTTAATCTTAAACATTTAAATAGGTGAAGCAAAAGTACAATTACGTCTTAAAGAAACACTTAAAAAATATGTCTTGTCTTGCAGGAGAGTCCATGTTTCACATCCATACATTAAAGTCGGCACAGCCACGACCTTATAGAACTTTACCTGTGTCTCCCTCTGCGTTTTATTCTTGAACAGTCGTCTTTTTGTTCCACAACTTTTCTCAAAATTCCACAAAATTTCTCAGTTCCACAAAATTCTTCTCACAACTTTTCATTTTACTGATTTTTTCTGTCAATAGTTACATAAAAAATGTACACATTTAACGTTTGCATGAGTAAACAAAAACTAGTATGTTTAATTTGCTAACCGTTAACTAATAAATATAGTTTTACCCAATTGTATGATACATAATTAAGAAATTCAAACAAATAGGACAACAACTTAATGGGCACAAAGAAAAATTATAAGCAAAAAAAAATAATAAGAGTATGATTTTATAATCTTAAGCTACCTTTAATGTATTTTAAACTGTCAATGATATTTTAGGAGTAATAAAATAATTTACTAACATTTATATTTAAAATAAGTATAGCAAAATGCTTTAATTACACACTCATATCCACATAGAAATACACCTATTTACATTAACAAATATGTAAATAATTAAATAAATTAATCAATGAATGTGTGAATGAATAAACAAGAAAATAAACAAAAATGTGTGCGTGTGTTCTGGGCGATTTATATTGTAATTGTAAAGAATTATTTAAGTGGAAAACAAAATATTTTTCATAAACTTTTCACTAGTCATAGAGTATTAGAAAGTATACTTTGTTGGCGTACAAAACAAAGTAGACTTTGCATTGATAAAATTACACTGATAAACAAAATATAAACGGTGGAGTAATTAAGGAAAGAAAGCTTGGTTTGCATGATCTCTTACTCTGTTGTGGGTACGACGTCTCAAGGTCAAGTCAATCCAACCCCGTCTCCTATTATTGGGACAAAACAGCTGTCTGGCTAAAATAAGGGCATCTCACTAGTAACAATGCGATACTTTCACGTAAACACCAGTCCCCACACCGAAATTTGTTAATACATGTCGTTAATGAAGATGATGAGATAAAATATAAATATCGTATAGTAAAACAATATGTTTCTGATAGTATTTTGAACCACTGGGATGGACGTGATGATTATCTGTCATTTGTCTTCCATTTTCGTATTTTTGTATTCAGAGAAATTATATCCCATAAGCTGCAGAATAAGAAAAACATTACAGTTAACAACGTACAAGATATCTCATCGGTATTCATAAATTCATACGATTTCGTATAGGTGTACCTACACGAATTTGTTTCTAAGCACACAATAATGATATATTCAGATACATGAAATTTACCTTTTGATATAATGTTGTAATCGTTAATTTGTATAATCAAAGATATGAATTAAATTAAAACAGTGGTCGACCAATATTTTAAGGAAACCACATGTAAAATCAAAATAAAATTGATATCAATAATTGTATTATTTTATATAAAACACATGAAAGCAGTGACTAAATACATTACTAATTAAAAATAAAGATTAGAAAATTTGGATTTAAAAATTTTATGTGAATATTGTCAAGAAAAGAGTTTGAAATCGTTTTAACTCGTCACTTACGTATTCGTGACTGTATGTTACGGGACCAGGGACTATATCTTGTGCCGCGGTTTTTCAAAGAAACCGGGCCCCCGTGCAAAGAAAATTAATTTATTAAGAATTAGGGAATTGCGAATTATTATTATTTAGCGAGGTACTGCATTATCGTGTTTCGGCGTTTCTGTACGCCTGCGCCCTCTGTTAGCGGAAGCGGGCAATTGCGGAGGCAGTCGACCTCTGTTGCTGGCAGCTCGCGTCTGCCTGCCCCAAGCTGAGTTGCAAGAGTTCAGTCTAGTCTTCTCTACCGCCCGTGAACGAGCTTACCCCTTTCGGGAGATTGAGTTTGGGTTTTTGTCTTTTTTCTATCCTATCATGATTTGGTAAACGTTCACAGACCTCCGGGTTCCTGAAAGAGCCGAGGACCTGACCCGAGGATGGCTGAATCTCTACCCATCATGTCCTGAACACACACTCAGAATCTCGTTCTCACCTGCCGGAAGGAGGAATAAGTTAAGCATGCCTCTGTGAACCCTCATCAGGTACTCTTCTGACTCTCCAACCGGGCACGGACCTCCTGGAAATCATCTGGACTGAAATGAGGTGACATTAAACCAGTTCTTTCATAAATTTGGCCGCTACAGAAAACAACTAGTATAGTGCATTTAACATCCACAGAAAACTCAGTTATACTTGAATCGACTTTCTACATCTTAATACCGTTTTAATTGTGCTCATGTTCAGCGGGACATAATTGTGACTGCAAACTTTCAGTAACATTGCGATCATAATGTAATTACGCTCCAGATCAATTGTAGGCCTGGTCGCCGGCATGTGTCCGGCGGTCATTAATTTTTATGCTTTACCTTTTTTTTTACTGTGGTACTGAATGGGATTGTAGAAGTTTATGGGGAACCTGTATTTTAGTTAAGTAGGTGGGTGCAGTTTGTACATGCTGGGGCTGGACCGGCGGGTCTAGTTTCTATTACAATCTCGGGTATTTCTGCTTGTTAATTATTTTATACATTTCATAAATGGGTTGGGAGTTTTCTTTATCCTGCTATCAGGTCGGGTTACTTTCTTAAAATCACAGAATCTGGGGTAGTCACCTGTTGGTGCAAATCCATGCAAGCTCCCGGACATGTTACTTTCTGTCGGGTCTGACTCTTGTGCTGCCTTTCTCTACCCTGTCCGGCCTTGGGTGGTTTTCTAAATTTTTGTAATGGTTTGTGAATTTTCCGGATGTTGTGTGGAGCATGTCAGCGGCCGGGCCAATCCGAATTTTCCTTAAATTTATAAATGTATTTTTTTTTATAAAACTATACAGGCTGTACTGACACTTTAAAATTGTAATGGTATTTTCTTGCTATTATGGGCCAATCCAAATTTTATTTAAATTTATAAAGGTACCTGTTATAAAACTATGCAGGCTGTACTGACACTTTAAATTTGTAATTGTATTTTCTTGCTATTATGGCCAATCCAGTTTATTTTCTATAAATTTATAAATTTTATTTTCGATCAATTATACTGGCTGTTTAGAAGCATTTTAAATTTATATATATTGTAGGTTGATTAAACTATACAGGCTGGTTACAGGCTTTTAAAATCATATATTGTACCTTTTGATAAAGTTATACAAGCTGTTCGCAAGGTTTTTACACTCAAAATTGGTGTTCTTTAGCATGATGGCAAATCGCCCCTTTAAGTAATTTGAAGCTTATATAATTTGTGATAAAATGGTACCAGCTGTTTACAGTGAATTTAAATTTATAAATTGTTTTTCTTATAAACTGATCCAGGCGGTTTACGTGGCTCTGAAAATTATAAATTGTGTTTGATAAACCATATAGGCTGTTCACAAGGTTTGTTTTAACTTATAAATTGTGTTTGTTCAATATTTATTATTATTGTATTTTCATGTAATTATAGAGGTTGACCATTGGCCCGGTAAAGAATAATGATATGTATGTGCTTCTATCTGTGATTTATATGTATGTACGGCCTTTGTGAATTATGTGTTATCTTTATGTTAGGTGTTATGTGAAGGAATTATATCTATATGTTATAATATTGAAATATTTCCGGCCTTGGAAATGATATTTGAAATATTTGGGGATTTGTGATATTGAAATTTTTCCTGAATTATGATATATGAAATAAGTAATGGTAAATTTGAATTATAATCAATATATATTGTAACGTTCTGCTTTTCGATGAGGTCTTAGCGAAACGTACACCTTTAGTCAAGCCCCAAATGTTGGGTTCGCCAATTTGTAACGTCCTGCTTTTTGATGAGGTCTTAGCGAAACGTACACCTTTAGTCAAGCCCCAAATGTTGGGTTCGCCAATTTGTAACGTCCTGCTTTTTTCGTGAGGTGTTATGGAAGTGTTATTATATGCCTCACGCAGTGTGCGTCACTTTTGAATTATACTAACTGACGTTTTAAAAGGTATAAATAAAGGATTTTGTTTATCTTGTTTTACTCAATCTAAAAAGAAATCGAGAGTGTGTGATTTGGGGTCAAGGAGGTAAGTTGTTCAGCCTTATGCAGAAGAGAGAGTAAGTATCATTATTGCCCCTCAGTTGTGACGATTTCTTCTGTATGTTGTGCTGAAATTTTTATTAACTACCCACTACAATAAATTATAACATGTTATAATTCAATATTAATTTTCAGTAATATTGCTTTATTTATTATTGACTTTTGTCTCCTGCCACCAAAATATAGGTATCACAATTACTCTTATCTGAAAAAAACATCATCTCGACTTTACCGAGTAAACATAGATCTGTCTAAGGAGCAAAACATATATGTTGTTATTTACCCAATATTACGCTATAATAAAAAACATCAATTATTACATAATCCTTAATAATTCCCCAGGGTTCAGGGTGAATTCTTTGTGTTATGAGAGTGTCAGAAATGGATAATTGCTACGCTTTACAAATACCGAAAAATTAATAAATAATTTTGTTTATTTTTTCAAGTATTACGTAGTTTCCGGAATTGCCGTAAGAGAGCAGCATGTATTTGTTTACTTTGAAAAAAACATATGTTAAAATGAATATTTTTGTTCTATTTCACTGTTAAAAAGTGAGTTTTCTTCTGGACTTATTACGAAAAAATGTTTATATTACCTCGCTCCGTATTGTTCTTACTGGATTGAAGTTTTATTCTGTGATGAGGTCCGTCTTGCGTTATTATTTCCTTTTCGTTTGGAGTATTTTCTAATTGTCTACTGGAAGTAGGCCGAACTATTGGATCCTCAGAATGTTTTCATCCACTGGTTTTTAATGTATATCACCATTTAATTTGGATTACTCAGGTATAATTAGTTAGTAGTCACTCTGTTTATTAATCTTGTGTGAATTTCACCTCCTCCAACGTCCAAAAAAGGTTATTTTTTATAATTTTTGTCGCATCGTTTCTTCAACTCTCCGGTTTAGTTCAAAATTTTATATCTTATATTAACAATACTTGTTATTTTTCATCACTCTTAGTAACACATAGTATTTTTATTATGTAGGCAGTTTGTAATTATTATAAATTTATATTTTATTTATGGAAAAATAATTCCCTTCCATTCCGGTTTCTTTACTAATTTAATTTACATAATATGTTTTGGTTAATTTTTTTATGACATTGTATATAAATATTTTATCATTTTATTATCCTTAAATAAATTTATATATTATTTATTTAGTCTCGAATAGTGTTCATACCCGGTACTACTTCCTGTTGCCATTTCCTTCATAGGATTATTTTAATTTTATATTATCTTTGGTAGTTAAATTTTTATGTCTTTTAAAATTAACCCTGGGTTTTCTTATAATCTAACACAATTATTTGAAAAAATATAATATTAACTTGGGTATAACAATTTTTGGTTCATACAATATAAATTACAATAAATAAATAAAATTACAAAAATCAATCAGTATTATTACATACTACTTTCATAAGTTTATCCTTTCTAAAACCTACAACACAGTTTGGTAATACGTTGCTTTCACTTTTGTTTTTTCACCTCAATGGATACACTATCACTCACTTTGCACTGTATACCACTCAAATTGTTTATCATATTGAGTGATATAATTAAATTTTGAGCTAGCTTTAGTTTTACCCATTTCTGACTTTTATTATCATGAGTTACTTTATTGGGACTGGATTATGTAACGTTACAATATATATATATTATATGAATTATGGAAATCAAGAAATAATAAAGGGTTGTTATCTTGTTTGTTAATAGAGAGTTTTAATTGCAAGAAAAAAACAAAAAAAAATTTAACACACACAAAATAAAAGGAGGGTTACAATCTCACAAACAGAACAAATTATAAAGAGAATGAAGATGAAATGAATAACGTATAGAACATAGAAGCAAACCGGTCAATCATACAACAAACGTTCGAATATAACAAGAACGGTGAGGCAGAATTAGATTTTTTAAGCGTACACTTCTGGTAACAGTTATCTGCTAAGCGTTGTCAACGTTTTATCGTCATAGGTTATTGCAACGTGTAATTTAAATGATTGGGAGAGAAACGTGTGAGAGAAGCTGACTTTGCGTTGTAACGTGTACAATTTTCTCTTGTAAAGTTAAATAACATTACCAAAAAGATGGTGTACGACTTCTCTGTTAGTTGACAATATGTTGGAACAAAATCGTATTAAAGTTTAGCGTAACTGTTGTGTAGAAAACCGAATTATGTAAGTAAGAGAACGAATTCCTCGGAGGTAGATATTTCTACGTCTCTCCGTATTATCGAACAGAATCTTTGTTACGTATAATTGTATGTTTGAATTTATACCTGTCAGGAACAGCCAGCGGGACCTCTTCTACTTGTACACTACTTGTTTACAAAGTAAATTAAAAAAGTGAAATAAAATACAAATGTATTTTAAACATACAAATACTCTTATAAATATAAAGTGTTACACCATTACAGAACATTCTACATGTTTCTCGGCTATCCCAGCAGAGCCCAGCTGTAATGTGTGTGTGCGTACGTATTGCTGCTACTTTGAGATGAAAGACAAATGAAAGATAATTACGTGACACTCATCACGCGACAACTACCAATGCTGTTCCAGACTTCACCGATCCGCGTGCGCTGTGTTCAAGGCCGCAAGCAATTACGCTCTAGTGTTTTCTAGTAGCGTATTATGGATTATTCTTAAACTCTCGTGCTATCTATTTAAACAACGACAGCTGCCGCTTAGTTTTAGTTTAATTGGCGATTTATTCAAGTTAGGTTCGAGTTTATGTCGGGCGATTTACACAGTGCGTCTCAAGTGGTGTATTAGGGAAAACTGATTATAATGGGAATTCTTCATAATTGACGTTATTATTTGTGTCGACAGATTAACTTGAAGCATTGTACGAGTATAATCTTTTTGAATAACTTATTGATTACAAACTGTTAATTGTAATAATTAAAGCTGGTTTTTAGTCACTTCATTGGTGTCTGTAATTTGTTTCCACTGTACCATACGACGATCGGTTACACCGTCGTAACAATAGTTTAAATAGTGAATCATGTATTGTAATAATAGTTTACAGATATGCTCGCCCGCTCACTCAAAAAAACTTGCTCAGTGTAAAACAGATAGAAGTTGTAAGCAAGTCATGCCTACAATTTTGATACTGCAAAAACTAGTGGGCAAAAAAAATAGTTTCTTATGTTAACTTTTAGATTAATTAATGTAAAACGTTTGTCATGGACGATTCTCGAGTCTATAATACCTATATAATACGCATTTTACTTAAACTTAAATTTTAAAGTTCAGTTCTATATAATATTAGACTTGATTCAATGAAACAAAAATTCCGTGTAGTTCGGTAGCAGTTTACCGCTTCAGACATCATTTGAATTTAATTATTAAATTTTACCGCTAAAAAAATCACCGAAGACACAAATGTGAATACATTGAGGAATACATTGATGAACAGATTTGCTAAATTATCGCTGTTCTCCATGTGACTCACAAACAGTGCTCTCTTTCCCTTCCTTTATAGCACGAAAAAACTCCCGTTTAAATTGTACGAATGGGACAGTTCTAACTCACCAACTTGTAATAACTGCCACAAATAAGTATTACCACACAACTATAATCTTACCAAACATCCCTCATAATATATAGGATTTAAATCAATAAAAATAAGACAAGGAAGGAGAAATGAATGCTAAATCAAAATGATGCTTTTTTGCTGAGGATAAATAGGCATTGAGAATTTTAAATCAATTCCAAGTAGCTTGGAGATTGATAACAATGATGTAATTAATTAAAGTATAGTGCCATAATTTTCTGAATTAATAGAGCAGAAGTTTTTAATGAGAAATTATTTTTTTACATTTATTCATCTAACGCGAGAAACTTTAATTAGATAAATAAATAAAACTTCAAACAAAACACAGTAACTTTTATTAGTTAACAGTATTACACAACAGTGTCTCTGCAGAAACGTTAGTAAGTTTGGTGTACTTACTTGCAATCAGTACTGGTTATTTAAACTATTTTGTTTTAGTGTTGGAACATTTGCGCGCAAACAAGAAACAGGAATTTCATTGGTCTATCCAATACAATGTGAATTGAACTTTAATGCGTTACAGTTTCCGTTCAGAAACGACTGTTCCAAGTAGGGATCAATTATTATTACTGTATACAGTGACAACATCAGTACTACATTTACTGTAAAATGTTTGTTATTATCTTGTAAAATATACCAAAAAAACGTTAAACCGTTGAACGTGTTGTTTACTTATTGCTCTTTGTTCGTCATAAGCTCAAAACTAGTATTGGCTTAATCACCCGCTTCATAATGTTGTAATTTCCATATAATTAACAGACATATCAAGTCAAACTAAACTTCTTTCTTAATTGCTAATGTGTGCATATGTGCGCCCGTATTCTGACTACAACTAGTTTGAGCTACTTACATTTAGTTTGAACCTATTTGCGAGTTGATTTTCATATTGAATAAATTCTCATAGCTCAATGCTGGCTGACAAAGGCCTACCCCAGGATAAATCTTGAAGTACTAAGAACCTATTTTTCTGTCTCCGTAATGAGATACCATTAAAGAAAATTTGTTTTAATTTGCTTTAACCGCTTTTTCAGTTTTAACTGTTAGAATAGTCATGCAATATTTCTCGGAGACCGATAATTATGATTGACGTTAACTATTTATTGTTAGTAAGAAGCGTGTTTCTCAGCACTGTCTCAAAATGTTCTTAAAAACTCCTGTTAAATAAATTACATTTTAGTAGGTAAGATTTGATTATTTTCTTTCCTTAGTAGGTTTTTGTTACCATCAGTACGTTTAGGCCTATATACGTAAACAAATGGAACGTAATAGTGTTCTACACGTTTAAACCTTTAATACTAGAGCCTGGTCAGTAACAATTCCATTACAAATTTTCCAATTCCTGTTTCAATTAAAATCTAATTCTTGACGCTTGATTAATCAAAGTTGGACTAACTACCAGTAAAGTAAATGCAAACTTGTAATGATTCTACTCTTTACGAAACAGTAAGTAAAGAGAGAATTGCCTTTAAGAAATGCCTAATATAAACAACGGTGTTCTTGTTGCACGCTTCCTTGCTTGCTTGGCCCCAAAAGCGCAACACACAGAATACACCAAAAATAACATAATATACCACAAAATCAACCAAAATACTTATTACTATTTATGTCTCTCTACATATTATAACATACTTCTCAAATATCCTTAAAGTTTAACATAATTACCAAAAGGGGGGAGGTGTGAGTAAAACAATTTTCAATACCATCAGTTAGTGAGCAGAGTCGAACTCGACCCGTTTATTTCAAAACAATATGAGCCTCGGAACTTCACGTAATCATAAGTCAGTCAGCAAAAGTTAATTACTGAGTTAAACCAACTGAGAAATAAGCTAAATATTGAAAAGATTAAATACTGAATAAATGGTTTGCTAAAATTCAATAATTGTATAATTTACATACTGGATAAACTGATTGCTGAATATGGAACGATCGCATAAATCAATACTAGTTTACAGTTAATAGTGTTTAGCGTACAAGCTGTGATCGGTTCATGAAAATTCTAACACTGTTCTGCATCACAAAATATTCGTAAAAAAGTTTTAGTTTCTGTCAAATAAGGTGAGGAAACTGGTTTATCTCTCTTTTCATTAGTAATTGTACTGTAACTTCCACTGAAAGTTGTTAACGGTTAAGTTTTACTTGGCAATCCGGAGAGGTTCGCTCACAGCCTGCTGTAGTCGGTCGCAACGGGTGCGTGTTCCTCAGCTCATGCCATGGACGCTGCTGTGTCCATGCTGGAAGAACGTGTGAAGAAAGCTACGTCGAGTCCATATACTTGTATTCTCACTCCTGAACGTCGAACCAAGCTTTGAACTGAAAGTTCCACATCTTTTAGTGTACTTTATGCACCCACACAGTTTGATTAGCACGCACACATTCATTCATACAGTGCGTAGTCACAAATTTACAAAATTACAAAATTACAACTTTAAATTATATATACAACAAGTACTGACATTGAACTTTACATATCTTTGCTTTTTTCTTTAAATTGACTGACTGAAAATTGGTTTTAGTCGAGGCTGACTATTACAAACAAGATACGTCTTGGCTGGTTATGAATAACAATCTTTTTACAGAAATTACAAGTTTTCTTCTTTTTTACAAACGTTATATACAAAATTATTCACCACTAGCATTGATTTACGATAACCCAAAAAAATCGTAGTTACCTTGGTAATCGAGGCTTTCAAAATCGCCTAAAGTTCGGCGACGGGCGGCTCTGCTCATATGGCCGGTCTGGTGGTCGACTGACGAGATTTAACCGAACAAATGGCTTTGTTAGTAAAGGGAAGGGCGTGACGTCAGGACGTCGGACAAAGTACGATTCGCCGATCGTTGCATTCGGCCGAAGCCTAATAATTGCAACATTCTGTTCTTTAAATATTTAACTTGGCGTTTATTCAATACATGGAACATTTTGTTCATCTTATATACAGTGTAAGAGAACTACACTCATACACTTCTACAAAATTACAAGAGCTACAAAACAGTTCTGAAGGAAACCACTAAACAGAGCGTATAAAAAAAATAATGGAAAAAAAATTAATGTAAATTTTTTGAATTTACAAAATAATAGTACTTGTCATAAACTAGCACCGAAAAGATTCTCCGTATCTATACAGTTCCGGGTTAGTGTCCTAGAAGAGAAAGAGAGGTGGTTTTTTAGTGGGTCGGACATAATATCCAAACCTACAGACATCTGAAATGTGCACTGTCTTGGACACTTTTACTGCAAATTTTTCCACCTGCCCCCGTAAAAAAATATCCATGACTGATAGCCAAATAATTAAACTTATTACATTCCTTGTCCTAATAATTCCTCTTAGAATTGTGTAGGATATAGTTTGTTGATTTGGTAATTATGCTGCGCGTTATGTATTATTATTATTGTGTTTATCTGCCTACTGCTAAGCGAATGCATCAGCAGTTCTCAATGGTTACTCTGAACCTTACTGTCTATACACCTTAGTATATCGCACTTCTTAAGAACAATTAAGATGTATTGGTTACTAGGACGAATTTGGTATAGTTAATGTATTAAAGTTTTTCGTTCAATGCACTTGCTAAAAATAAATATTATTAAGATATTAAAGAACTCACACACACCTTCTTCTTTTTCTTTTTCTTCTTCTTCGTCTTCTTCTTCTTCTTGTATTATTATTATTATTATTATTATTATTATCTGTTATCTTTATTATTGTCTTTTATTCAGTTTTCCTTTGTGTTAGGCCAAATACTGAGGCCGTATCTGAGGCTGTAACAAATATACTAAACTTTACTGAGAAAACTAAGAGTGGAAAAGCTGATAACAAGAGTGGAAAAGCTATAGCTAACAAACAGCGGAAATTTTCAAACTGCAAAGAAAAATAATTTATTACCGTAGGCAAACTTAGCTAAACGTAGGTAGAAAAGAGAAATATACACACCACGTTTGTGAATTCACTAAAAAAAAATACAGACCGCAAATGTTTATTTTCAATATAACAGTTCACTGACTTTACAAGAAGTAAAATGCGTTTAAAATCATTTGCACAGCCTTCGTGTTTAACTTCACTGAGTTGAATTCTACGTTGTTGGTAGAAAAAATATAGTTTTTATGCCTTATATGTTTACTGTTTTTTTGCAATACGTGTACTGTCTATTTCTACTGTCACCTAACCCGAGAATCTCCTCTTGCCTTCTCCAGGAATCCATCACGTTTTCCCTATATCATCATAGTCAAAGAGCTATTATGCCTCATTAAGTGTCCCACCAATTTGTACTTCCTTATGAAGGGGCTACTTCGCATTTTTCTTTTTTGAACAAAGTTTTAAACGTTATATTATTCCTCACCCCAGCAGATCTTTAAAATCATTTAAATTTTCCTCCTGCATGTCCCAAAAAATTCAAATCGTTCCTTTTCCCCTTTCCCATTGGTCTCTAATTAGCATAACACACAGAGTCACGATCCACACAAGAGATTTTATGAGATTCTTCCTATTTTCGAGACAAATATTCCTGAAGACTAACAATATCTTTATTTTTACTACTATCTTTCTATATTTTATTTAAGATTTTTGATTAACGAATTCAGTGCATTCAAAAGTATGCGCCGTATTACTGACTGCAGTACACTGAGGTTTGTTGAAAAAAAATAAAGTAAACAAAATAAATGTTGTAAATAAAAAATTATGAAAATCGTATTGCTAATGTAAATAATTTATTTAGGAAGTCCAAAATGTTAAATAAACCTCTTTGTTGTCAACTTCGTTAAAACGAACGATGAAATGAGACATCACTCAAAGGGTTTTGTTTAATACAAAAAAACACTGAAAGTAAACGCAAATTAAATAGAAATCCTTTGGTACTTTGGTACTTTACTACGTAACTTTATATATTCTCGAAAAATAAGGGCGTTTGTCACAAATTAAACAATGTATAATTTTAACGTTACAAAATTAGATCTCAAATTCACTCATGATAAATATGACAAACGTAAGAGTAAAAAAGCTAATAACAAGAGTGTAAAAGCTTTAGCTAACAAACAGTGGAAATTTTCAAACCTAAAATACAAATAACGTAATGCCGTAGGCAAACTTAGCTAAACGTAGGTAGAAAATACATGGCACGTAGTGTATGTAATTTTCCAAAATTCAACATAATTTTTCAGAGTTAGGTTTAAAATTCTCTTTAATACGATACTCTATGTAGATTTTGCGATTTCTTCAAAATTATTTATTCTTCACAGTTTTACCTCCACCCACTCCTCCACCCCCATTTTTGGAGGATTTCTCTATAAAAAACAATAGGGTCTTTGGGGGGAGGTGTAAAAGTATGAAATATCCCCACTAAGTTCCAAGAAAATCGTTTGTTGTATTCAAACGTTATCGAGGCATGTATCCTAAAACAGAAAGACAGAGAAATAGATACACAGACGAATGTCAAATTGTCGAGTTAACAATGAGAACTCGCTTTGCTCGTTTAATTAACTTAGACGCAATTTCCACTTCCTTCTCAGTCATTACCAAGGAATTTTTATTTTGTTCTCTTGCCCATCATACAGCAATGTCTCCGCACCATTACAGACTAAGATAATTAAGAGAGAGACTAGACATATCATTATTTTTTTATTTGAATTTCATTAATTTATTTACTCGTAGTTTTCCCAACACAAGATTAAATTTCAGTTAGTTTTTTCAGTTTTTAGTTTCAAATGTATGTAAACAAAAAGCAAATCACTTTTTGACTACCTGAAATTATAATTACGCAACTCCAAATAGCTGTTGTATAGTGTAACGAGATGACTCTGTATGGTCTTAATAAGTACTTTGTTTATATCTTGGTTATTTAATGTGTACTTTGTTAGTATTTTGAGGATGAGTATGTTGTCAGGGTAATATTAGTTGAGCGCCAATTTGCAATCAAAGGTTGCAAATAAAATGTATTTGTAAATTAGTAAGTATTATTTTAAATATCATAAAGGTTTCTTTTTCAGCTATAATTCAATCTCTTTTAATCTTTTATTTAATAGACTATTGTGTAACTAAAGCTCAGCAAAGCAGATTCAAATCGGCTGCCATACTTCCTGGTTGGGAGTGTTGCAAACTTAAGCTAGTTGATGAAGCAAATTAACAGTCACTGATATGGTGTTTATAATATCATACACATTTATGTATCCATTAAATAAAGAAACGAAAACCTTTTATCTGTAGTTATTGAACTCAAATCCTTTATTATCTTTTTTAAATTGTTTTATAAGACAAATATAATTATTAACAAAGTCTGACCGGTTGTTCTTTAAATATGCTCAGAATGGCAGCAGTAGTAGCTCTTAATGTCCCAGGGACCATACATTTGCTTTATTTTGTATAATTACTAAATAAATTACAAATATTATGTTTTTACGTTAAGTCCTTTTGACTACGATATAAACGACAGATATGTTAGGAAAAGTACCAAAATACCTGGGATTACAATAAATTACAGAGTGTCTTAACAAGATTATATTAATAGTTTACAATGTTCAGTGTCTATTTTATGTTGATTTAAGTGTTTTTAAGGTCTAGTTCACTTTAGATGATAGTATTACTCTTTATTAATAGTTTTTTATACTGAAAATAATATTATTCATTGATTATTTTCACAGTGAAAGTTCAAAATTGTTTTGATTAAAAGTGTAAACCGTGTCTTTGAGAAGTGTGGCCTAGGCCTTGAATGAAATTGCTTCAGTTTAGTTATTTATCAAAAAATACTTCTCTTCCTGGATAGGTTGATGGTATTTCTTCATAGATTCCTTGGTTTACTTCTTTAGAATGATACTTTACTTCGTTCTTCTATTTATTTTGTTTAGTAGTATTATTTAACTTTACTTTAAGTTCACAGATATGAAATTTACAATATGTTGAATTAGTCACTCTTATTTTAATATCAACCTTTCTCGTTTAGATCCAATAATGTACTCCTATTTATTTAATTTATAACACCTCAGTTGCTAAGGCCTATCTTAGCTTTTATTGGTGTGAATTCTAACATTTTATGTTACTATGGTGCTATCTGAGCCTCAACATAAACAAACTTCTAATATTTTATCTTCCATTTTCTTTAAATTGTCATAACTTTTTTATAAGATCTTTGATCTTCAATTTATTAGTATTTTTTAGTTTCTGATGGAACACTGATTATTTTGATACCACTTTTGATTATCTTCTATTACATATTTCTTGAGTTACCATTTTACACTTTTAATTATTTGTCCCAAAATTATTTATTATTAGTTCTTCTTGTACTCTTCACTTTATTAAAACTATTGGACACAATTAGTAATAATATAACTTAACCTGACATGGTTTATTCTAATTTTAATTTAAATTCTTATTCCATATCCCTTAACTATCTAAGCTTAACATGCCTAGTTTTACAAATCTCTATTATTATTATTTTGGTACTTTCCTATTAATATTAACATTTGTTGTTCAAACTTTGAACTTGTAACCTCTGTACTTTAAATACTGCAATGCGACACGAGCAGATGACGTCACGCTTTTCTTATCTACCGTCTACAGCCGGCTCAGCTGGGCTGTCTGTAGCGAAATTTTCGTTCAGAAAATGTTGCGTCTGGAAGCTCTTGAAGGCTCTTGAGCTATTCCTGGGACGCTAAATGAAGAGAGCTGGTTCGGAAGTAAATTGAAATGGACTGTATAATTTTTCATGTAATAATCTTTTATTGAAAACTGTTGAATTTTGATAATATTGCTGACACGTGCAGAAGTTTACTCGCCATGATGCCCGTTAATTAATTAGTAATAAAAGTCGAAAGACATAATGAATAAGGCAGAGATCGCCAAGTATGATCAGTGCATGTTACACATAATAACAATTAAATAATGAAAGCCAGTAGCCGCGGCTGGGAATGTTACGAGTGATCGACTCGGAGTATTTAAAACAACTAACGAAAATTTCGCTACAAACAGCCCAGCTGAGCCGGCTGTAGACGGTAGATAAGAAAAACGTGACGTCATCTGCGCGTGTCGCATTGCAGTATTTAAAGTACAGAGGTTACAAGTTCAAAGTCTGAACATACTGCCCGCACAAAATCGGGACGACAGTATGTTCAGACTTTGAACTTGTAACCTCTGTACTTTAAATACTGCAATGCGACACGCGCAGATGACGTCACGTTGCAGTATTTAAAGTACAGAGGTTACAAGTTCAAAGTCTGAACATTTGTGTTATTAATATTATTACATATAATATTAATCAATATAACCAAACTAATTACTAATAACTATTAGTAATAGATGACAATTCTTCTTAACTTTCTGTATACAATACAGTTTTTATAAATACAACAAAACACTGTAAGTTTCAAAACATTGTCCTCCTTACTTATTAACTTTAATAGTTAACATAACTATTATTCACATTCCTTTAACTTTAATAAACATAATTATTAGAACCTTAGTTAACATTAAGTAAATAATAAAAAAAAATATTATTTAACTAAGTAGTTAAATAATTAGTTCTTAACACAAAACTATCATGTTTCTTGGTACTTTTGGTAGGAGTAATTAAGTATATTTCTGTCAACAAGATGAGTGGCAAAATATCATGTAACAATAGTTGCGCTTAATAAAACTGCTATAACAATGCAAAATTTCCATTTTAAACCGAAATTGTCATGGGATACCAAACAGATAAACACGATACAAGAGTTTATATTATTCATAAGTGGCACGCTTTGTTTTGTGACCAATTGTTCTGCTTATTTTATAATACGAAATACGTATAATTCATTATACATGTAAATTGTCAATAATTAACACATACAAGAGAACGTGTGAGTTGTTTGACTCTAATGGTTGTTGCTCGAGTACAGCAGGTGAGTTTGATATTACAAACAATCGATTTGCTCAAAATATCAAGTAAAACGTGTATTGGATTTTCAAAAAGAATACTGTACAAGAAAAAAAGCAATATCACATAAAAATATATTTTTACAAATAAATTGAACTAAGATGTTTTAAAAGTAAATTTCAAAGACATTTCCAAGAGTTTTTGATTTCTTTGATTTTCTAACTGAAGCAGCTAATAGCAGCTAATATTTAATTTACAGGGAAGAAGAATATAGCCAAAACAAGTTTAACAATTAACCAAAAATTGATATGAGTGTCTTGCACCACACAAGCGAGCGTGAGGGCGCGATTAAAATCAAGGGAGACGATGAGATTATTCGTAATGAAGTAGGCCTATGAGTGCTGAATGTGATTGAAATATCAAAGTCACATACGAAATGAAAATCGTGGTTTACAAGTCTTGATGAACTTGACGTTTATTGATATCAATTAGCACACGATAAAAAAGTCTTCAAATATCTGCCGCACAAGTATTACAAATGCAGCATTTGCATGTGTTACAAACGTAACATACAATTCCGAAGGTCTAAAAAAAGAAGGTAAAATACCATTACTTAGGAAAAGATTGTAGGAACAATTTCTGTACGCGTAATTACGAGCCGTTAAATCTCAGCATATTTTTACGAACCAGACGTATCCCGCTCGCTACGCTTCTACAAGCAGTAGCTATCAGTTTATTATATCTGCTGACGATAATGATCCGCTACGTATATTTACCACCTTCTGCGTAGCGAGCAGAAGACCTCCAGGATCTGGTCGAGCAGCTATCAACTTGCTGGGGACTTCGACACCCATAGTTCCACTTAGGATTGTCATAGGACGAACAGCGCTGGGTTAAGAACTGAATATCAATTGCTTAACGACGCGTTTGTCATTTTAAACACAGGCGCGAGCGCACATTGTTGGAAGCAGTACTTTCTCGGCTATCGATCTTACGATCTGTATTCCGAGCCTTGCCCCCACGTCTGTTGTAAAGAGTGCTCCCAGACCTTCACGGGAACGACCACTTCTCTTCGATGATAACAACGCGAACACCAAAGAGCGTTATATGCATGCCGAAAAAATGGCGCGTGGACCGTGCTGACTGGATAGACTTCACGGTTGCTTGCACACCTACAGAAGTCAGTAAAAATGTAGAAGACGACGCTATCACTTCACTTCACTCACTTCAGTATCACTTTACGGCTGCTATCACTTCAGCAACTACGAAGCATATTCAACGGTGGCTGCTTGCCCAGAGCACGGGTACCGTGGTAGAACACCCTTGTGAAAGACGCAACCAGAAAGAAGCGACGAGCCTTCAACAAGTTTAAACGAGCGCCGACGAAGACAATCGCATCGCTTTTAAGCGACTTCGAACATTACCCCCTGTATAGACCGAAGATCTCGTCGCTAATGCTTCGAGCCGCCGCTTGTAGAACCTCCCTGCAAAAAGAACAAACTGGGAAAACTACGTCTCGGCCATAACAGGATCGACCCCAGTGACGAAAGTATGAAATATCAGTCGCTAGCACATTAATTTTTAACCCTATCGCATGTATAGAGCACGATAGTGAACTGATTTGCATCTCCGATGAAATTACTGACACCTTGGCTGCGCGATATGCCGAGGTCAGTGGTACAGAAAGTTATCCTTCGATATCCTCGCAAGAAAAGCTGAAGTTGAACATAACCTTGACTTCGAAACTGAAGGGTACAGAACCTACAATGTACCTTTCACGATGAGGGAATTACAGTCCCTATCCGCGCTACCGGCGACACTGGGCGGGACTAGACGATATTCCTTACAGCATTATATCAACGTCAATGCCAGCTGTAGCCTATGGCTACAGTACTGGTATTTATAACGCAATATGGACGCTAGGGTACCACTCTACACGATGGAAAGAATCGATCATCATACTGCTTCTGAAGGTCGAAAAGGATCACCTGAAAGCATAAAACTATCGTCCAGTATTGTTGATTCTGTGGGCATTCGATAAAATGTGGAGATACATCGTGCAACAGCTACATGATTTGCGGTTCAGAGGTAACCTGCTAAATTTATTTTCAGCTTTCACAGAGACAGGACTTTCCGTGTTCGGGTCGGATAACCATTATCGGCCCCACACGAGCTGGAAAATGTAGTACCGCAGGGATATCGTTGCGCGGCACGTACGCTTTTTACTACAGCCATCAACGGAATCTTTGAGCGTACAGAAACGTCAGTTGGAAAGTGCTTGTACGTTGACGATCTTGCGGTGTTCTACTCGGTCAAAGCAACGGCGATGATCAAACTTAAAATGCAAGGTTCCGTAGGCACGTTGGTAGAAAACGCTAACAGAACAGGCTTTTCTTTCGTGGCAAACAAAGACGACTAGTCGACTTGTGTCGAGGCCGGACCCGATGCTAATCATAAACGGTGTCCGGTTGTACTATAGGTCCGGAATTAAAATTCTGGGCCTAACTTTATACAGATAACTAACATGGAATGTACATGTGAACGACATTCCTGCGAGATGAAAATCCTTGCTAATGCCATTAGAGGCATCACCATTATGATCTGGGGATCAGACAGAGAAATTTTATTGCGCCTGTACACCGCACTAATGCTATCCAAAATGGATTATGGATATGCGGTGCACTATTCAGCCAGGAGGTCGTGCTTAAAAAGTTAGATCCTGTTTTCAATTCAGGGGTGCGCTACGCCACAGGGATTGCGCAGTAGCCCGGATTGTGAAGCAAGAATGACATACTTACATCTTCGACGTCGATTGCTGCTCTTGAGATATGAGGCTAACATTTTAGCTCTTCCGAACCATATAAACCACGTGTTGTTTGCAAACTACGACTTGCGATAACGTACGACTACCGTTCTACGATCACCCGACCAGCCGGAATCCCTGCGCTTGAAATGGAGCTACAACATCCAAGCGCACGTTCCGTGCGAGGGCCCTCCGTGGCTGCTTCGCAAACCAAATTGCCAGCTGGATGTAGCCAGTAGAAGCAAGAAGCCGTGCCACCCAACTGAACTTAAACTCCTTTTAGGTCAGTCCTGGAGGAATACTTCGTAGAACATACTACTTTGTACACTGATGGCTCGAATACGGAGAGCTGAGTGTGTAGTGCGTTTATCACTTCTCAATCGTGGACACTGCCCAAAGCGGCAAATGTATACACCGCCGAACTGTATAAGTATGTCAGTTCTAGCTCTGAGAGATTCCGTACGCTGGAGACGTCTTCCTTCTTCGCATGTCTATTTGTTTCAGAAAGTATTCTTTCCGTTATTGATCTCCTAGATTTTCAGAATATAGTGTAAAGTACATTAAATACTATAATCAGCAAGTTTATATTTAATGATTTCACAAAAATATCCACTCTCCGACGTACAGTCTCTTGATATGAAAATCATCTAATCCGTCTGTGCTTCTGAAAATATAGACGGTTGAGTTGCTGTTGCTTAACCCGAAACGCGGTATGCCATGATGAGGTTATCATGTAGTCATATTCAATTCCTGCCGGCTGGATATCTCTTCTTCCTTTATACCAAATTCACGCATCAAGATTAACAAAATTTGTTTTATATATTTTTTATAAATAAATCTTCAAAAAGTGCCAAGTGTTTCTTTAATTATTTTATCCAAACTACTTGTTGTTTGCATGTACACTTTTATTATATGACAACTTTCTCATTTATTCCAAGTTAAATATTCATTACTTCAAAAATCTTCATAAAATTGGATATTTCAATGGCCACTATAGTGTCATCATTTCGGTCAGCTTTGTCTGCTTTTGAAATTGAACAGAGTTATTTAAATATTCTGAGGCGTCCGTTATCCATTATGTCTTTACTTTGTCTTCTATTATTTGCAGTATTCCGGTTTGCATAATTCCGTCTACCTATTCTGCACAAGTTTGATACTTTATTGTTGCTATTCAGGCTTTAGCTAATATTATTTTAATTACACAGCGCAAATTCGGTTGTAAGACATTAGTGAATGCAAATATATAAATTTGTTTACATCTTCACGTATCCTGTCTTGACTTATATTGGCTGAACCTGATTTCGTGTCTGAATTATAACTGCGATGATCGGTTATATCATGACTTGTGTCTTAAAGTGATTCAAGTTCAAAAACTGTAATCTCTACCAAAGTTGTTTGATCTTAACATTATTTCTACTTTTTTTTTTAATTACAGAGCTGTCAGACCTCATTAAATCCTACATTTTTAATTATCCCCTGTCCAACTTAAATCACGCTCGCAATCATTAATAACATATTTCGTTACATACTCCTTTCTGTTGGATAGATTTTTGGGTTCCTAAAAATATAAATAAATTAACAACAGTACTGTGAATTTAGTTTATTTTTTGTTTTTGAACTTCTAATTAAGACAACAAATAAATAAAAATAATGGTGTTGTTTTATTGATTCTTCCACAGGTAGTTGATAGTTTCGTCAAAGTCTGATGGCGCCAGTATTCTCACAGCCTGAAACACAATAAAACGACATTTAATGAAATAATATTTAGGAGACACATTCAATGGAAAATTCAGAGTTATTCCACGACTACCAAAAAATATCGGTATGGAGAACTATACATGACTTCCATGTTCTAAGATTTATATTTAAAATAATTAACTAAATGAAATGTTTCCATAGAAACTACTTCTTTCCACTTATTGCTTCAGCCTTAACCACAGTACTGTGGTCACTAACGTATACCACCACACGTTATCGCACTCGATTTTCACTGATGATGGCAGTCGACGACACTGCCGAAACGTCTGGTTTTGCAGAAAACATTGGACTACGGCCAGACAGCCCGGGAAGGAATTTTAACAACAAACTACTACTTTTTTGCCGATAACGTAGTACACATATAAAAATTATCCCCTCCCCCTACAACTAAAATTTTCATTTATAGAAAATTACCCCCATCCCGTTCAACTAGCCTCTTCATTCCTATAGATATTTCATCTACGTTTCTACAGTGGATTATTAAGATCTTCTTATCAGGATATTCTATTTATCAAAATTAAGTACTTTACTCTTGTTACAACAAAAAATGTTTCAGGTAAACTGCCCTTTCACCGTAACCGATCTTCACCAAAATCAATAGACCTTGAGTCTTCTACAACTCAGGCACATATGTAAAAATTTATTTGATTCTGTTTGAATTTACGGCAGTTATCGTTCGTCATGAAAATATTTCTCTTGTTACAACATAAAATGTTCCCAGTAAACTACCCCTTTCCCTTAACCGATCTTCACCAAAATCAACAGACCTTGAGTTCTCAACAATTCAGGGACGTATGCAAAAACTTATTTGATTGTGTTTGAATTTACGGCAGTTATCGTTCGTCATGAAAATATTTCTCTTGTTACAACATAAAATGTTCCCAGTAAACTACCCCTTTCCCTTAACCGATCTTCACAAAAATCAATAGGTCTTGAGTACTCTATAATTTAGGGATGCATGCAAAACATTATTTGATTCTGTTTGAATGTGCGGCAGTTATCGTTCGTCATAGTAACAATTACTCTTGTTAAAACATTAAAGGTGGCTGGTAAACTACCACTTTCCCTTAACCGATCTTCACCAAAATCAATATGCCTTCAGGTCTTTACAATTCAGGAATGTATGCAAAAAAATTATTTGATTCTCTTTGAATATGCGGCAGTTATCATTCGCCATAGAAAAAAAATCTACAGTCACATAGATAGACAGACACACACACAGACAGATAGACACACAAACACTTTTCAAAAAATGACTTTTTTCATGTTTTGAGGGTAGTACAATCAGAATCTGCAATAATCTCAACCACGATTTTTTTTTGCCATCACCAAACTTCCATTTCCTTATGGAACATGGAAGTAATTAATATTTTAATAACACACCCTACAGTTTATTCAAATATTTATTCTTCGTATTATTTGAATTAGCAGCCATCCTTACTATTTCTTTTATGAAATTGCTAAACTGCTACAATTTTTTTTGTTTAGACAAAGCTTTTCGTCATCTCTGACATCATCAGGTCTTGAACAACGTTCAAGAAAAAAAAAATAGTTTATTGTTTGATAGTATAGTATTGTACTGTTTAAAATATTGAACTTACTATTGATAGGTGAAGTACAAGTCCGGTGCTGTTATTTATCGTCACATCCGGAAACCGAAGTGGTGGAGTGTAATATCAAGGTCAGTGGTGTAATCCCCTCCCGTACGTCGTACATCGCTGGATTTCAGGGAGGGAATTGCCGTTCGGGAGCCCTTCGTAGGCGCCCAGGGTCCTCCGTCTTCGCGACTCTGCAGAGGCCACCAGACTTCTCTAATAGAATCCTCTGGAGGCGCCTGGGGTCCAACGTCCCTCTTCCGGTCGGTATTCGTCGCAACCGGTGGTTCCTGTGTTGTCACAGCCGGCGATGTGGTGGTTACGTAGTGTAAAGCTCGGTATCGTTACAGTCGATGATGTGGTAAACTAGTAAAGAAACTGAATAATTTCGATAAACTGCAAATTTTGTGCCGGCGTGCTCGAAATATTATAAAATTTTATTATTATTTCCGTGGTTACGGCCAATTTATATCCATAGTTATTGTTGTTCAGCTGTTTTTACTTCCATGTTCCTTAAGGAAATGGAAGTATGGTCATGGCGAAAAAAACCGTGTTCGAGATAACGGCAGATTCTGATTGTACTACCATCAAAACATGAAAGTCATTTTTCAAAAAGTGTCTGTGTGTAGAAAATTGTTTCTATGGAAAACGATAACAGCCGCAAATTCAAACAGAATCAAATAATGTTTTGCATACAGTCCTGAATTGTAGAGGACTCAAGGCCTGTTGTTTTTGGTGAAGATCGGTTAAGGGAAAGGGGTAGTTTACCTGCGACGTTTTACGTTTTAACAAGAGTAAATTGATTAATTTTGATAAATAAAGTATCCTGAAAAGAAGGTCATAGTAATCCACTGTAGAAAGGTAGATGAAATATCTATAAATGAAAAGGGTAGTCGAAGGGGAGGGGGTAATTTTTTTAATAAATGAAAATGGTAGTTGATGATGGAGGAAGTAAATTTTATAAGTTTTATATGTGTAATAAGTTAATGACAAAAAAGAAGTAGTTTCTATGGAAACATTTCATTTCACTTTAACAAAATTCTATATTTTTCATTTTAATTTAAATCACGTATGAGTGAAAATATATCGTTCCTGGCAGGCAAGCATATCTCAATTATGTAATGTTTACTTTTTCAAAGTTTTATTATTGTGATTACCGCAATAAAAAGGCCGGCAGGACACACACACACAATTCGCGTTATTTCTGGCCTCAATCATGTTTATTTCCCTATGTTTGTACGCTTTTTAAATGAAAAGTGCCGAAACCCACACCAACACAACGAGTGCAAGCCGAAAAGGTGGACATCGATTTGCTTCCTGTGGATCGCTGGGCAGTGTTGTTGTATTAAAGCAATTAATACAATCTGTGTACTTATTTCTATTATGATATGAGAATTATAAACTAATATGTGCATGTGTGTATGTATGAAAAATATATAGATAGTTTTCTCCTTTGGAAAATTGTTTGCCCCTCCTTGAAAATATTTTGACCTCCCTGATGGCTAGTTATTTACTAGCCTGTGTGGAATATAGCGTTATGACATGGATCAGAATGGTGGGTGTTAAACATGAGACACAAACGTATTAAGGAAGAAATGTTTTGCAGAGAAATTTATAATTATACGGGTGAACAGAATAGTCGTTCAGGAAATCAAAAGACAAAGGGAAAGAAAGAAATCAAGACTCGATTTTAAAAAGAAAAATGACTAGAATAGTATTGACAGGAAAGACTTTATAACACTATAGGCCTATACATCCCTCGCTCGGCCCCTCGCAGCGAGAGCCCAATTTCATTACAGGAATCAGATCGCAGCTACCTTTAGCTAGCTCTTCATTCGACCTACAGACATTTTATCCAAAAGTACAGTCCTTCCTCACGAAGGTTGAGGATAGTCTTAATCCACCTGACATGGTGGTACCATTTTAGCTGATACGTAATTTCTTCAGAACTCAAGCATCCACGTATTTAATTAATATTTAAATTGTTTTAAATATAAATTTTAGGACATAGAAGTCATGTATGGTTCTCCATACCGATTTTTTATTTAGCGCTTTATGTATATTTGTATTTGTTTGGCATTGCGTATTGAGACTGAAGGTAACGCGGTACGGGACTCTTGAACCAGTAATAAAATATGGATTGATTTACGGGGGGGGGAATCCAGGAATCCAACACGTAAGAGAAATTCCCCTTTCGCCGCTACGATTTTATAAAACCTTATTCCATAGACCTATTGAGAGAAAATCATATAATTGGTTTTTGTTTTTTCTCTCAAGCTTAATTTTTTTGTATATAATCAAAGACGGCGTTTTAAAGCGTCCTGAACTGTATTTTACATTTTTGATGTAAGATTTTTTAATCTACGAGCTTTTTATTATTAGATTGTAGACTTTTATATAGATCTGCACGACTCCACTTGTTGCCTTTGACGAGTCTGATCTCTCTCGGTAAGCGCTTTTGAACAATTCAGCTCATCACATGGTTTGGTTTTCAATACGATGTAATGATTTTGATGATGATTATTAATTAAATTGTTCAAAAGCGCTTAACAGGAGTCACTGGACTAGTGGAGAGCATTAGTTGTACAAAAAAAATAAATTTAAAACAGTAAATGTTTTCTTACCCTTATATTAATTATATACACAACATCCGCAAGGCGTTGTTGTTCCTACGTGCAATCTTTAATTTCCCACCCCATGGCTGTCTCCTGTCTCAATGTTTCCAAGCCACAGTCGATCTTAAATAGGATTTTAAGTATGATCTTTTGCCAGCTGCAGCTGATATCGTTAATACAAATGTAATTCTTAACGCTATTGCGGTATTTGGGAATGTCGTCGTCGTCCTTTACGGCTTAGGCTAGTAGCCTGTTCCAGTCTCAATGGATGTCATCCAACCATCACTTACGGGGTCTTACCACACTTCTATTCCCCCTTGCATAATATTGAAGGGCTCTTCTTGCAAATCTAGTTGCATCCATTCTCTCTACGTGTAACCGCCACTCCGTTTTGTACCGGGAGATTTTCTCATTTAAGCTTTCAGCTATGCCTAGCTTCATTCTAATATGATCATTTCTGATAAGATCCCCCCTAGTATAACTCTTTATAGCCCTCAAAAACAACATTTCCGCTCCTTGTATTCTAGATATATCTTTGGCCTTTCTAATCCAAGTCTCACTACCATACAGTAGTTGAGGTACGGCCATTACAATATAATATTTCAATAGCGTCTCTTTCCTTGTTTTCTTACTTCAATGTTTAATGATACAGCCACAAAGCGACTGGAAGAGACTAATTTTGCTTTCAATCTCGGAATCATCTTGATATGTGATGCTGCACCCTAGATACTTGAAATATGGCACCTGTTCTACTGGCGACTCCCGTATGATAGTCTTTGTTCTAATATGATTTGCGCCAGAAAACCCCATACTTTTGTTTTGGATAAGGAAATGGTTTGATTGTAACCTGTCAAAATGTCAGTAAGATAAAACAACGACCTATTGGGAATATTGAAAACAATTTATTTTAAAAAAGGTACTGAAAATCCTATACGGCTCATCCAGCGGATTCTATAGAGCGCGTGTGTCTCGTACCCTAACGTCCGTTTCTGCTTATTCCTCAAGTAATTTTCTTCCATCGCCGGTTCTCCATCGTTTTTTCATACTTTCGACACTCATCGCTTTCATCCTCACCAAAGTTTCAGCGATTCTCTTTTTGTTTTATTACAAAACAAAAAGAAAATAGTACAAATTTACTAAAAAAAATTGTTTCCGAATGTTTCCAAGAAGTATTGAACAACGTAAGAGCATGGGAACGTCTTTTGGAAACTTGAAGAATCCCAAGCAACTGGAACAGCAGACATTATACGAGTCACCATCTGTCAATTGCAAGTCTTCTAAATCTACTGTATTCCCTCATATACGGAACACCAGAGAGTCTGAGTAGAGGGAAAGTGGGGTTCCTGACTCAAGTACCGTTATTCCCCCACCACCACCGCTGGACCCGCAGCATCCGCGAATTTCCGCGAATAACATTTTTTAATTTTTTTATTTGATTTTTTATTTTTTTAATTAAATTGATTTGCATATCAAGGGTTGGTGGGGTGGGGTGGGGTTCAATGGACCACCCGCATCCGCGAATTTCCGCGAATATATTTTTTTTTAATAAAGCTGATTTGCATATCAGGGGTGGTTGGTGGGTGGTGGGTCAATTCTCTCTTTGAATGTAAATAACTATCTCTCTCCCTCCCTCTCTCTCTCTCTCTCTCTCTACGCCATCGGTTTTACTGTGATATCATGTTATCAATTCTCTCTTTGAATGTAAGTAACTCTCCCTCCCTCTCTCTCTGTCTCTAGACGCAGTTATCCATCACGATATAAACTCTCTCTCTCTCTCTCTCTCTCTCTCTCTCTCTCTCTCTCTCTCTCATTTGAATGTAAGTAACTATCTGTCAAGTAAAACTATCTCTCTCCCTCCCTCTCTCTCTCTCTCTCTCTCTCTCTCTCTCTCGCACACACACATTTAGTAGATTACTGTTGCATCTCACTCTCTCTCTGCGTGTTTATGTAACGGGTCTCACTCTCTCTCTCTCTCTCTCTCTCTCTCTCTCTCTCTCTCTCTCTCTCTCTCTCTCTCTCTCTCTCTACGCCAATCTCATTCTTCCAAGGCGGTCTGTGTGGTAAAGTGTTACGCATAAAACTCCTTTGAAATAAGGTATTTTCAAAAGTTTTGTGTACACATACAAATCGCCGTCGGACAATGTACGCACTGCTCACACACACATTTGCTATATATTACTGTTGTGTATGTCTCCCGCTCTCTAGCTGCAGACGTTGACAGGAATTCCCTTATTCAAATCGATTACGGTGTCACTGTACACAAACTTAAATATGGTTTACAGACCATTGTAATTTTAAAAATTCATTTTTGCATTAATTAAATATATATCGTAATCAATGATATAAAATAAATACAATATGAAATAATAATATTTCGTCATTGTAAGATTTTAATAAAAACAATTATCAGTTTAAATAATAATTTTCGTGATTGCAAGATACAACCTGTGTACACGTAAACTTAAAATATAGTTTACCGCCGTGGTGGGAAATTCAAACTATTAAATTGTCTCTCTCTCTCTCTCTCTCTCTCTCTCTCTCTCTCTCTCTCTCTCTCTCTCTCACACACACACACATTTCTGATTACTATACAAATAATTGCTTGCATGTTCAGAGGTTTATAACGAAATAAATTAAAATAAACCATAATTTGTTTTAAATGATTAAATATATATTTACACCACTGTATACAAACTTAAAATATAGTTTACAAACCGTTGTAATACAATTATTCAAAATACATTTTACATTGATTAAATTATATATATATCACAAACAAACATTGTTATATAAAATAAATACAATATTAATAATAATAATATTGTTTTAAATGATTAAAATATATATTTACAACACTGTACACAAACTTAAAATATAGTTTACAAACCGTTGTAATACAATTATTCAAAAAATACATTTTACATTGATTAAATATATATATCACAAACAAACATTGTTATATAAAATAAATACAATATTAATAATAATAATAATTTTTGACATTGTAAGATTTTTAAATAATAATAATTTCACGGCTGTAGATACAGTTCACAAGGAAGTTTATCTGTAACATAACAATACAGTTGATATTAGAATCACTGATACATAAATATTCAATTATCACACGCACACGTACAGTCAGTGGAAAGAAAGAATCAAAATGCGTTAAGTAAGTAAACTTTTTCAAGTATGTGTCATTTTTCATAAAGTTAATGTACTTTCAAATAATTTCTAATCAAACCAAATATTATTCATCGGAACTTTGTAAATACTACTTAGAATCAATGATACATTTATCACATAAAGTTAATGTACTTTCAAATAATTTGTAATCGAACCAAATATTATTCAATTATTAAAGTGTTAAGTACAAGGGTTGAAATTCCACATACACACACACAAACATCAATAAATTGTTTGTTAACACGATTAATACTTACGACGTTAGGACACAATCTCCACCTGCGTTGTTTGATTCCTCGTCCCTCGATGCACTAAATGTAGTTCTTTGGGTTTGATATGCCTAAGCTCCTCATTCGTGAAGACACCTGCATACCTCTTGGGAAGATAGACACGATACTGGTGGTCGCCATCCTCCAACGTAGCAAGCACAGAGTTCCCATATTTTGTGTCCACATTTGTTAAGACCATGATGGGATATTTTTTATTCACTGTCAATTTTGAACATCGCTTGTACTCGATAGCACTTACAGCATTAAACTTCACAAGAAACGACATTATTAGAAAAGAGAGAGAAAGACACTAGTGAACACGTCTGTATCAAACGAGAGAGAACCAAACAATGACAGAATATTCAACACAAAAGGACAGTACAATGTGATAGTGGTGGTGGTAACGTTGTCATCAGAAAAGCCTGTGTCCCACTTTCATTTACAGCTTTGCATGTATGAACATGTCCCCACAGATAAAATTAGAGACACCAAAAATATAACAAAGTCATTAGGAATTCCACATTCCACTTTCATAAGGAAATAGTCACCGCTTACAGCTATGCATGTATGTACATGTCCACAACATAATTAGAGATATAAATGTCATCATTAGCTGTGACCTACTTTCTAAATTTTGACGCGCTCACATTAAAAATGTTTGTTTAAAGCAAAAATCATGAATCATCCATTCCCGAATAGCATGCACTTTATAGTTGGCACATCGGTCAGAAGAATTGAAATGTCTAAGACATTCTGTTCCGTGAAATAGATACGGTATGTTTTTAGGACAACCAAAGTCATCGAGATTGATGATATTATTGTGTATTATCTTTGATTGTAAAAAACGTTTTTTCTCAAAACCCTTCACAAACACATATTTATATATACGTGTATGTGATGTTAACAATGAAACAAGATTGTCGTACGGTGTCTCTCCTTCGCTCCATCTAAGTCTATGATAATTTGACGTTAACCAGTGGTTTGTCCTAGCATATTTTGGATTCGTAACGGATGTAGCAGGCGGAGTGAAAATCCAATGTCTACCAGCAAATCTCAGAACGTCCATGATTGACAGTTCCTTCACAATATATTTTCCGTTGTCATCGAAAAAGCACTGGAAGTCAATTATAACTGCAGTGTTATCCATAATACTGTAAGACAAAGAAACCACACATTACAAACTCTGCATATATATATATATATATACATATTATGTTTAAACATACAAATATCGTTGCGATATTAATATGCGAACTTACGTTTACAGACGTCTGGACTGAAGCGGCAGCGTCTGACGAATTTTTTTAGCAGGTGGGGAGGTGTCGTCATCGTTCTCCATGTTGATGCGCCGTATTCGATAATGACCGTACGCAAGTGTATCACGACCATTGTCTAGTATATAGCGCTTATCATCATGCGGTGACAACGCCTGCTTATTTACCCGTATCGTGTACAGCGTATGATGATCGCTACGTAAACGAAGCGCACTGGTAGAAAACTGACAATGATCAGTGAGACACTTGCGATACATATCGTGTCGTAGACTCCTCCTAATCGCAACTCGAGGTACACCTTTACATACACGTTTTTGACACTCTTTGGTAGGATCTTCGTGGGCCACAAGGAACGAATAACATTTCGCTCGGAGACCCACGAATTCTCTAATAGGACGACCACACGTTTCATCATTGAACAGTCCGACAACCTTTTTGTTTTTAAGGCTATAACAAGGATGAGACGTAGGGTAATCCGATGTGTCAAAAACGTGTAGGTCCTCCTTCATGTCTGCATACAAGTCAGATGTTTCAATACTATACATCAGACTGTCTGTATCTGTCATTAGCAATATAACGTTACGGACGTACTTGCCGACAGCATAACGATAATGAAAGTCGTACATTATTGTTTTGCTAACGTCAAGCACCGTGAAGCCGACATACACGGGACGGGAAAGAACGATGGATTTTTTACGGAGTGAGAGCCCCACCAGATCGTTCGTATAACGAATCATACATTTCAGCCTAGGTGTGGAAACTAGTTTTTGAAGCCGTCGTTCATCTGAGACTAGTTCAAAGTCTATATGTTTCCGTACGTTCTCCAGCGACTTGCCGTATACGGCGTTGTTCATCAGTTTGAAAAGGTCTTTTTCAAAGCTGTTGACGGCTGCTTGCCTCTTGCGGGTGTTGAAATCGATAAACGGTTTCAACCAAGCGCTTTGCTTAAAACACAACACCCTATGAGTCGCTTTCAGCTCTAAACCAAGACTTAAATACAATTTCAAATTTCGATAATGGAGAACGTAATTTTGTTTGTCCTCCAAAGTCGTTAACAACTTCTCTACGGATGACCCTGATTCGTTATATGATGATCTGTATATACTCTCGTGTAAACGTTTGGAAAAGGGAGAAAGGATATCGGGTGTTACGCGCTGGCGCACAGGTGCAAGCGGGTAGTCGGAATGCAGGTCGTGTAGTGTATTAGGATAGTGTAGGTCGACGTCAAGGATGTACCCGATGTCAGAATCATCACTCACATTACGTACGTCCAAAGACTCGATTTCATTACGATCGAGCCATCGGAAGTCTGCGTAAGGGAGTGGTTGCGACATGGCTGCACCGTATAGATTGTTACAGTCCGTATACAGAATGAAGGAGGTCGGTTTCGAAACATCGTACTGATCTGGGATCAGAGGGTTGTTAGCGATGGCATGACGGTTGGATATCATCGCGACGCCTCCGCGGACCCCAGACTCTACAAACAGATGTTGATTTATATCTATCAACAGCTCTAATTCGACCCCTGTCATTTTTAGCATCGCGTTCCAAGCGAGTCCGGGAAGCGAGTAAGAATGACACGGGTCCAAGCAGTAATCGCGTAAGGCCATGTCTCGAAAACTTTCAAAGACATCGGCCAGCAGCATTACGTCTGTCAACAAATACAGATCATGGTAATCTCCAAACGTACGCAGATTGAATACACTCCACACGTTTTGTGCGTGCTCGTAATCTGCGTCCGAAATAGACGATTCCATCAACCGGTTATCAAAGTGTTCACGAGCGGGTAGACTTGTTTCATTGAACCGATCAATACTGTCAACGTACGCGTAAGGGTATACCCCCTTGCGTACGAGCAGATTGGTCTGTTCGTTGAAACCCCGTCTAAGCATTTCCTCTCTAAGCAAAGGAAATTGGCTCCCGGACGTGGACAGATTGGTAACGACTGTGTCCAGAGAGCGATTAAGAAATTGAAAAGAGTCTACGAAACGCAAGGGACCCAGGGAGAACGACACTTAACGCTCACTAGATGTTGCAATGCAGGGTACGTGTTGGTCCTTATATTTTCCTAAACCCTGCATTAAATGGTGACAGTCGTAGCCACGAAGGTTGTGAAAGAAGACGGGGATATGACGCGGCATCTTGTAGCTCAGATTACAGCTATTGTGGGCTGCTCCCAAGAATTTCCCCGTAAGATGACAATGATTGCGTACCTTGTCATCGTCTGTCAAAGGGCGCTCACACAAATGACAAACGGTGGCGTTAGTGAACGCAACATTGTCATCATCGGACATAATTAATTGTACGTTATGTCGTACTACCTTCATCATATCCTCGACGTCTTTCATCAACCACGAGAAGAAAGTGTCTACAACGTTTTCACCACGATATACTTTAACCTCTCTCCAGAGACTGTGAGCGTGATCAACGATAGCATAGGAGAAACCTGACGGAATATGCATCGCTTCGTATGATGTGGACGATACAGGAGGAGAAGGTATTTTCTGGCGGACACCACTGCTATCAACTGAATAGAAGTCACCTAAATCTTTCACTGTCGTCGGGATGTCGTTACCTGGTGAACACGATTGAAGGGGGGTGATAAGGGACTCGAAGTCGGCGTAGACGGTAAAGGGTACTTTGAGACAGTGTGCGTCATTTTTAAATGACATAAACTTCTCCTCCTCTGTGGGCATTTTGGTTTTCTGTTCACCATAGGGTGTACAGTAGGGGAGATGTTCGGACAGACCATGTTCTGTGGAGAAACGATGCAGACAGTAGTCGCAGTAAAATGATTTTTCCTTGTGTTTTGTTAGGGAAAATAACAATTTATTAATGCTACTGATAAGACAGTAGTGTTTTCGGCTATTTGTATCGGACAGAAGTAAAAGATTAACATGATGTAATCTGTCCTTGTTGGAGGTAACTCTTAACGGATAAACCTCATTTTTTGATTCGTTTCTGATATTGTCTTCTATATCATAACCGAAAACGTTTATAGAAATGTTGGGATTCTGTGTTTCAAATTTAGAAATTGAGTTTATAGAAACAGGGTACTCGATACCGGACATATTTATTGTGTTTAAGAAGGAGGTGTATTTTGAAACACGATCTTTATTCCTTTCTTGAGGGTGTATGTGGGCTAGAACAGACCATAGAAAACACATTTCATCTTGGGGGTTCTTGATGTTGACTACTGCCTTGGTGAGTGAGAGTTTTCGCGGAGTAGGAATGTAGGAGGACGCTGCTAGCGGCCGGTACCGTCCAACAACCAGTTCCAGCTTCAGTACAGCGTCCACCGACCATCCGCTCCCGTCACGGGTAAAATTGGATATGCTATTCGTGATTTTGTCGTATGATTCGTGTAGTAGACAGTTCAACTCGTCGTTGTCGTCCGTGAGCAACGTACGAAAACGTCCGTGGAAGACGGCGTCTTTGGTTACCTCTTTTTCTTCGCCGCTGTCACTATCTAACACAGTTTTAGTGAAACGTATCCTGCACGCAATATGCCATTTGATACTACGTAAACGTGTTTGTTCTGCCAGAATATCCTTGCACAATAAAGATCGCACCTCAGTCATTATCGATAATATATCTTCATCTCCTGTGTCCGTGTACACGGGCAGGTAATTAAATGTTGTGAGGGATCCTCTAATACTGGTGTTTCGTACGATATAAAATCGTGTCATAACTGAAACAATAGAAACATGTGTATTAGCTAATAGGAATGATGAATAACACACACACAAATTCATGTTTGTGGTAAATAAATAGATAGTACACGTTAGTAATACGTTAGTTTATTGCAAACTGTGAAGATGGCAGCTACTCCTGATTTTAGCATTGAAAGTGAAAGAAGAAAATCGTTCAAGTATTGGGAAGTGACGTTTGTCAGCCCCGACGAGTTAGCGTTTGCCGGGTTTTACTACTATCCGCTAAATTATGATGTTTGTGGACATAGTATGTCATTCATAGACGATAGAGTTAAATGCTTTTGTTGCGGAATTGAATTAGGTCATTGGAGAGAGGGTGACATACCTATGGTGGAACATGAAAAATTTTCTCCGTCATGTCAATTTCTAAATGATGTCAAGAGACAATACATTGGGGAGAAGGTGACAAACCTATGTCAGAACATAAACAATTTTCTCCGCCATATCAATTTCTAAACAACGTCAAGAGACTATATTGTACATGTTAGACAGAGTTGGATCATATGTTAATTCATATCAAACAAGTTTGGTTGGTATTTAAATTTTTACCTTGTTGAGGATGTTCCTGTTCCTGCTGATGTTGTTGTTCCGGATTCTGCTGAAGGTCGGACATGATGATATTCAGACGAGAGAGTGAATACTGGAAAAACAAAGAAACTGTTATACATATATATAGTATCTTTAACGCTGGTATTATGTTAGTGTGTGAGCCTCCAGGTGGTCTAGTGGCTAACGCGGGCGATTGATGCGCTCGTGGTCCCGGGTTCAATTCCCGGCGGAGGCTCCATACGGCGTGGACTCAGCGTCGTGAGGCAAACTGAGTAGGCGCTGAGATAACAGCGCCGCCTCCTGGCCGTGAATACCGCAACTAGCGGCTGGTGGCGCGTAGTACTAGCCATACACCGTCACACTAACACAAAAGCCGCGCGGTATGCCTTGGTCCTTAACGGACTGTGGAGCGGAGGTTTCTTATTATGTTAGTGTATCTTAAACCATGAACAACGCACGCAAGACTATAGCTCTAGAGCTACACAGAGCAGCGAGAAGGAATTACGTTAGGCGCGCGGTTGAATTGAAGGGTCTACACGACTTGTACCAGGCGGATCTTGTGGAGATGATACCATACGCTCGAGTGAACAAAGGGTACAAGTACATGATGACAGTGATCAATGCGTTTAGCAAGTACGCGTACGCTGTACCATTGAAAACAAAGACAGGAAAAGAAGTAAAGCACGCACTAGAGCCTATACTAACTGCTAATCGAATGAAATATTTACAGACGGACAATGGGAAGGAGTATTACAACAGCACAGTACAAGTGTTGCTAAAAAAGTATAATGTGAAACATTACTCAACCTATAGTGAGAAAAAAGCTTCCATAGTGGAACGTTTTAATCGCACACTGAAGACACACATGTATCGAGCTTTCAGTGAACAAGGACACTACCGCTGGTTGGATCTACTATCTATATTACTGAAATCGTACAACAATACCATACACAGAACCATTGGTATGAAACCTAGTCAAGTGAATGACGCCAACGAACATATAATGCTGGAACGAATAAGGAAGAACACAGCGCCTAAAATCAGTCCAACGAAAACACCCAAATTTAAAGTCGGTGACCGTGTTCGTATAAGTAAGCACAAAATGACGTTCGCCAAAGGTTATACGCCAAATTGGACTAACGAAATATTCACTGTGGATAAAGTACAATCCACTACCATCCCCGTCACTTATCTGCTAAAAGATCATCTAAACAAAGTGTTGAAAGGTGGTTTTTACGAGCACGAGATTAGTAAGTCCAAAGTCGGTGACGTATACCTAGTGGAAAAGGTGTTACAACGCAAAGAAAGGTGACAGAGTGCGTGTTCGTTGGCTCGGTTTCGATGGTAAACACGATGCATGGATACATAAGAAAGATCTAATATAAAAAGGTGACAGCACGTGCTGAAAACAGTATGCTTTCGGTATTCACAAAGATGAAGATTGTACAGCAAGCAAACAAATTACCAATAAAGGATATAGACTTTTTGGCTGGTGACGAAGGCAGTGCTAAACGTAAACATGGTCCGCTATTACCGAACAGTATTCGCTGTATCGTTACAGGCCCAAGTTCCTGTGGGAAATCCAATGTGCTATTCAACCTACTGTTTGATGCCAACGGTCTACGTTTCCGCAACGTATACGTGTTTTCAAAATCATTATTTCAACCAAAATACAGAATGCTAAAAACAGTGATGAAATCACTCGCTGATGAAGGTTTAGGTTATCACGCATACAGTGAGAACGAAGAAGTCCCACTACCGAGTGAAATCACTGGTCTCGACTCTGTTATCTTATTCGATGACGTATCGTGTGAAAGACAAAACAATATTCGAAAGTATTTTGCTATGGGGAGACATAGCGGTGTGGACACATTCTATCTATGTCAGACATATAGCCAGATACCGAAACAATTGGTGCGTGACAACGCTAACTTGTTGATATTGTTCAAACAAGACGATCTAAATTTACGACATGCATACAACGATCATGTCAACATGGATATGAAATATGATGCTTTCAAAGACGTCTGCACGGAAGCGTGGAAGGATCGTTATGGATTTCTAGTCATAGACAAAGACTCGTCAATAAATGAAGGTAGATATAGAATCGGCTTTGATCGATTCATAATTGTTTCCAGCGAAGTATAAAAGTGGTTGCACTGTAGTAATGTAATCAGTCCTCTTGCTAACACGCGATGGCGATGAATAAGGAGGAACGACTTACGTATGATATAGATACGATAAGTGACAACATAAGGAAAAAATATCATGCATTACAACACGGTATCAGAGAAAGCGACGAGAAGTTCAGAAAAAATTACAGACCGATTCTGGAACCGTTAGAAGCTATTTCACGAAAGTTAAGTGGTGATATGATGGAGGAGGAGGAGGAGGAGGAGGAGGAGGAGGAGGAGAAGCAGCAGATAAAACAAGAAGAGCCTACACAACACGTAATAACTGAAAACGAAAGTGGCACGCAGAGTCATAACGCTTCTCATTTCAGTGACGATAGCGCATGGAACCCTAACGCTTCACATTTCAGTGACGATTCATTAGCAAACAAATATATGCGTTTGTGCGAATCGGCTGACTGTAAACGGATTATAGATCGTATGTATGGTGTTCGATACGAGGCCGGTAAATGGATTATAGGTGATTCAAATGTGAAAATCGATGATAACGACAACTTTCATGTCAAAGGAAAAATTTACGAGGATACGCCTGGTCTGTATGAACTTTTGTTTATGAAACTACCGAAAAATACAATAAGGACGATATGAGGAAATACAAGTCCATACTACTAGCAACCAACGGACACAAACAAAAATATAAACACAATACGCGAATAAACAGTAACAGTGGCGTCAAGTACCGACTAGTAATATCTAAATTGTTTGCATCGAGTGCACGAAAACGTACAGGGAGTGGCTATATGGAGATGAAGCCGAACACTGCAATCGATTACGTGCATTGGGATATCCTAACGAGTTGGTTAATCGATTGAGAATGTTAATGGCTTCTCAAAGTAGTGGCCATACTGGTCATAGGAATGAAATCGTTTCAATATTGGAAGAATTACGTGAAGCCGGCATTATCATATAAAAGCAGACGCACCGTTCTATGACCACCAGTTCTTCATAAATATGAGTGTAGACAAGTTCGGTAGACACGACAGCACTGTAAGAGTGCGAAAAGAAACTCATCGAAGTCTGCGTGAGGATATCGGTTTAGGAGTGACTAACGACGGTCACTTTGATGTGAAAAACAAAAAGGATTCGCACCTTGGGTGATCCTGAAGAGCTGCACGATGTTGTTTCTTTACAGTACGTAAAGGATGCATGCTTACAGTACAAGAACGATGCTACCGTAGACGCAAAAGATCATCGAATAATAATGCTAAACGATCCGCTTAAATCAAGAGATGCAGCCACAAAACGATACGTAGACGCAAAGAGTTTGAGAAAAGATCGTGCAGGTAACGTAATCGTTGATGACTGTCGGCTAACACACGTGCAAGCGCCAGTCGCCAGCAAAGACGCTGTGAATTTGGAATTTTTATACGACAACACAATCAGTTTGCAAAGCAATGCTTTCTACGCTGGCGAAAGAAAAATTACGAATATAGCGGACGGAGTAGCTGACACAGACGCAGTCACTGTACGACAAATGCACGAATTAATACTACATATAAAGACTGAATTGTACAAGGTCACTCAGGTATTTCACGCTCATATAATCAATCTAATAAAGTTTGTCTATAAATATCAAGACAGCGCGACACAGCGTTCAGTCCTGTCTGAATATATTGAAGAGGTGGGACGTTTAATAGACGTTCTCGATACGGAAACGGAAATCAAGGATTGGAGATCTGTTTACAAGAATGCACGTACTTCGTAAGAAAAGAATGGGGCGTGGTGTAATTGGAAAAATACTTAAAAACACTGTGCCCGCTATCGTTTCGTCAGTACCTACTTTGATTAATCGAGCGGTGGACGCATTACCAGTAGAATTACACCTACCCGGCTATCGATTCTGTGGACCCGGAACAAAACTCAAAGAGAGATTGGCACGCGGCGAGCGCGGAATCAACGAGCTGGACGAAGCCTGTCGCGAACACGATATCGCCTACGCAAGGTACAAAGACAACAGTCGAAGACGTATAGCTGATCGCGTTCTTGCCGACAAAGCGTGGGAACGAGTGATTGGTTGGAATTCCGGTGTTAGTGAAAGAGTGTATGCTGCAACTGTAGCAGCCGCAATGAAAGCAAAATCAGCAGTGGGTGGAGGGAGCTCGTGTAGTGGTTGCAGAAAAAAGAAGAAGGGTTCAGGAATTAAACGTAAATCCGCGGGCAAACGCAAAACGACCTGCAAACGTAACAACACCAAACGCAAAACAGTCTCAAGGCATAAACGTAACAATAAAAAAATAGCATCAGGTCTATACCTACGTCCTTACAGACAACAAAACTAATTTGCATACCAGTGCGTGCATTGTCCGACAGGATTTGTATGTGTACGCAAAACTTTTGAAAATACCTCATTTCAAAGGAGTTTTTATGCGTAACAATTTACCACACAGACCGCCTTGGAAGAACGTGAGTGCGGTTGTTAATCTGGACAGTGCAGAAGGACCTGGTACGCACTGGGTTTGCTACAAGAAGCGAAACAATCGAGTTTACTACTATGACGCGTATGGTAACATGCAGCCACCTCTTGAGCTGACACAGTATTTTGGAACCGACATTTACTACAATTACGAGCGTGAACAGCCGCCACACACAGTCATCTGTGGGCATTTATGTTTGGACTTCTTAACGCGTGAGTGATCAGTAAGCGACAAGATGTCTTCGCTGTCGGTCACCTTAACAGGTACGAATGCTGCCGCTCTTGTATGTGACTTTTTCCCGCCTCTCGAACTAACAAACGGCAAATGGTATGTAGGTCTATTGGACTTTACTACATACAACAGTATACCGAACGTTGTTGAGGGAAAAAACAATGTGTTTCCAGTACTACGGGACGGAACAACGTGGGACTTGATAACTTTACCTACGGGTGCTTATGAAATCGGTGACATAGAAGCCTTCCTCAAAAAGCAGTTAGGAGACTCAAAGATTAGTTTACGTCCTAACAACAATACACTGAAATGTGAACTGACTTGTGCATTGGATATTGACTTTCAACAAACAGTGTGCGGTATCGGTGATATGTTGGGTTTCAAGGAAAAGCGTCTGCTTGAAGCGAATAAAACTCACATGTCTGACGCCACAGTTAACATTATAAAAGTGAACAGTATACTGATAAGGTGTAATATAGCGCAAGGATCATACAAGAACGGTAAAAACGAGCACACGCTGCACTCATTCTATCCGTCAGTCGAACCAGGATTCAAAATAATTGAATCACCTACAAACGTCATATACCTACCTGTGAATGTGAGTCGTTTGGACAACATAACATTATCTTTACACGACCAGGACGGTGACGTAATAGATTTTCGTGGAGAAGTCATCACTGTGCGTTTACATCTAAAACGACTATAGACATGGGCTTGTACTTTGTTTCTTCGCCACCGCTGCTACCACAGTCGTCAGAAATAAAAGAAGAAGAAGAAGAAGAAAGATCAGTTAGGAAACGCATCAGTACTCATTCGAAACTGAAACGATTAACATCAGTTAACCGTCGTTTCCTGATTTCACTGGGTTTTGTTGTAAACAAGTAACATGGCGAGTGGAATATTATCTGTGGAGCAGCAACCGTTCTTTGAAGACAGTATCACGCACTTTTCATTTCACTCACAAGCGCCGTACGCAACAACAAGATATGGAAACAATGATGAAATACGTGTGCCAATACAACAACAGGACGTCTTTACACTGCCGTCAGAAAGTTTCCTCTACATCGAAGGCAAGTTGGTTAAAAACCCTAGTGTGGCTGCAGATACTGCGCTGAATGTGGAACTGGTGAACAATGCTATAGCATTTCTCTTTGAAGAGATTCGTTACGAGTTGGCCGGAGTGGTAGTGGACCATACCAGAAACGTCGGCGTTACGTCAACTATTAAAACTTTTCTATCACTCAACAACAACGCACGTGACGCAATGGAAAACGCGGGTTGGGTGGCACCGACCGCGAACGTATTAAAAGTGAATGATGACGGTGAATTCAACTTTTGTATTCCACTGAAAATGCAAATGGAATTCGCAGAAGACTATACACGCATCGTGCTGAACGTGAAACAAGAACTTATACTCCTACGCACATCTACCGACATAAACGCTATGGTTTTAGCAAGTGGACAAACGGCTGCTAATTGTGTTCTTGAACTAGATAAAGTTTACTGGAAAATGCCTTATGTACATGTAGCTAATGCGAACAGATTACCACTGTTACGACTCATAGAGAAAGACCACCCGATAACTATGCCTTTTAGGGCCTGGGAGTTGCACGAGTATCCTGCCTTACCACAGACTAAAAGGCAGAATTGGATTGTCAAGACCTCGAGTCAGCTAGAAAAACCACGCTTTGTTGTGTTAGCGTTTCAGACAGCAAGAAAGAATGTACTGACAGCACACGCTGATGAATTCGATCACTGTAATGTGACCAATGCGAGACTGTTTCTAAACGACAAGTATTATCCTTACGATAATTTAAACTTGGATATTGGGAAAGACCGTTTTGCATTATTGTACAATATGTACGCCAGTTTTCAAAGTTCGTATTACCACCGTTTAGACGTCAGCCCAGTACTGACACCAGAATTATTCAAATCAAAAGCCCCGCTGTTTGTATTCGATTGTAGCAAACAAGACGATGCGCTTAAGTCTTCAGCAGTTGATGTACGTTTAGAATTTGAATCGTCAATGAATTTTCCTATGCAGACGACTGCCTACTGTATGATACTACATGATTCGCTTGTAGAATATACGCCATTGTCCAACACAGTACATAGACGTGTTTAAGTCTTATTTTATACATATTTTGTAAATACTAGTTTTAAATATATATATTTTCATATTTTTAACATTATAATATTGGAGCTGTGTGTATGTATTTTAATTGTAAAACTAGTTTAGATATATTTTAATACTTGTAACAATATAATCTTGGAACTGTGTATGTTTTTTTTTTTTTAATTGTAAAAACTAGTTTAGATATATTTTCATACTTGTAACAATATAATAGTTTAGATATATTTTCATACTTGTAACAATATAATCTTGGAGCTGTGTATATATTTTAATAAATGTATATAGTACACACTTTATTATTATTTGTATAACCCACCCCATAATGTATACTTACTTGCAACAAACTAGCGAGCGTTGTCCACATACGTACCCTTAAATGACAGACGTTGTATGCACACTGAAGGCTCGCACGCTTAAAATTCAGCTATAACTAAAATATATCTTCAATTAGAAGTGTAATATAAAAAGTACGGTAAGAATATATTTCAGAAATTGTAATTTGATCACACACACACACACACACACACTTATTTGAATGAGTCATGTATTAAATTCAATAAATAATGCACTTGATAATGTTTTAATGTGAATAATTTTTACGTTTAAATAAAATCTGTACATACAATAAAATTATGTAGTGTAATATAAAAAGCACGACAAGAATAAATTTCAGAATTTTGTAACAGACATAGTAATTTGATCACACACCCATACATACTTATTTGAACGAGTCATGTATTAAATTCAATAAATAATGCACTTGATAATGTTTTAATGCGAATAATTTTTTACGTTTAAATAAAATCTGTACATACAATAAAATTATGTTCACTTATTAACGTATTCAAAATGTTTCATGTACACTTACCAAACTAGCGTACGTTGTCTACACACCCTTAAAAAATGACGAACGTTGTGTATATTGAAGCTCACACGCTTAAATTCAGCTATACCTAAAATATATATCTTCAATTAGAAGTGTAATATAAAAGTACGGTAAGAATATATTTCAGAAAATTGTAACTGACATAATAATTTGATCATACACACACACACACACACACACACATGTATTAAATTCAATAAATAATGCGCTTGATAATGTTTTAATGCAAATACTTTTTACGTTTAAATAAAATCTGTACATACAATAAAATTATGTTCACTTATTAACGTATTCAAAATGTTTCATGTACACTTACCAAACTAGCATGTGTTGTCTACACACCCTTAATGATGATGAACGTTGTGTATACTGAAGACTCGTAAGACGTACAATAATAATACAAAACAGTCTTTCAACTATTACAAATGCAGTGATAGATTTCACGATGTATCAGCACACGCAGACAGCCGAATGAGAAATTGCAACTGATTTTCTTCGCGTATATATTGTACTCTGGTAGTGGGGACAGCTTGTGTGTCCGTTTTTGGAGTAAATACTTTCTAATCCATAAGTAATCCGAATTACTGTCACCACTGCTAATGACTGTCATGTGTCAAATTATAAAGTAGGACGCACCGATTTAGACGATGTACTAACGGTCAATGACCCCTGGTTTAAGTTAGCGAATAATAACTATATCTAATTCTGTATCGTTGTGTGTGTGTGTGTGTGTGTGTGTGTGTGTGTGTGTGTGTGTGTGTGTGTGTGTGTGCGTGCATAGTTAATCTTTCTATCACTAAATACCACACTGAATATAACTTTCTAAAACCAGTTAAAGTCTACAGTGGTGGAAATATATATTTAATCATTTAAAACAAATTATAGTTTATTTTAATTTATTTCGTTATAAACCTCTGAACATGCAAGCAATTATTTGTATAGTAATCAGAAATGTGTGAGAGAGAGAGAGCGAGAGAGAGACAATTTAATAGTTTGAATTTCCTACCACAGCGGTAAACTATATTTTAAGTTTACGTGTACACAGGTTGTATCTTGCAATCACGAAAATTATTATTTAAACTGATAATTGTTTTATTAAAATCTTACAATGACGAAATATTATTATTTCATATTGTAGTTATTTTATATCATTGTTTACGATATATATTTAATTAATGCAAAAATGAATTTTTAAAATTACAATGGTCTGTAAACCATATTTAAGTTTGTGTACAGTGACACCGTAATCGATTTGAATAAGGGAATTCCTGTCAACGTCTGCAGCTAGAGACATACACAATGTGTGTGTGAGCAGTGCGTACATTGTCCGACAGCGATTTGTATGTGAACACAAAACTTTTGAAAATACCTTATTTCAAAGGAGTTTTTATGCATAACACTTTACCACACAGACCGCCTTGGAAGAATGAGATGGCGTAGAGAGAGAGAGAGAGAGAGAGAGAGAGAGAGAGAGAGAGAGAGAGAGAGAGAGAGAGAGAGAGAGAGAGTGAGACCCGTTACATAAACACGCAGAGAAAGAGTGAGATGCAACAGTAATCTACTAAATGTTTGTGTGCGAGAGAGAGAGAGAGAGAGAGAGAGAGAGAGAGGGGGGGAGAGATAGTTTTACTTGACAGATAGTTACTTACATTCAAATGAGAGAGAGAGAGAGAGAGAGAGAGAGAGAGAGATAGTTATTTACATTAGAGAGTTTATATCGTGATGGATAACTGCGTCTAGAGACAGAGAGAGAGGGAGGGAGAGTTACTTACATTCAAAGAGAGAATTGATAACATGATATCACAGTAAAACCGATGGCGTAGAGAGAGAGAGACAGAGTGAGACCCGTTACATAAACATGCAGAGAGAGAGAGAGGGAGGGAGAGAGATAGTTATTTACATTCAAAGAGAGAATTGACCCACCACCCACCAACCACCCCTGATATGCAAATCAGCTTTATTAAAAAAAATTATATTCGCGGAAATTCGCGGATGCGGGTGTGCATTGAACCCCACCCGACCCCACCCCACCAACCCTTGATATGCAAATCAATTTAATTAAAAAAATTAAAAAAAATCAAATTAAAAAAATAAAAAATTTTATTCACGGAAATTCGCGGATGCGGGTGGTCCATTGAACCCCACCCCACCCCCCACCCACCCCTTGATATGCAAATCAATTTAATTAAAAAAATAAAAAATCAAATAAAAAAATAAAAAAATTTTATTCGCGGAAATTCGCGGATGCTGCGGGTCCAGCGGTGGTGGTGGGGGAATAACGGTACTTGAGTCAGGAACCCCACTTTCCCTCTACTCGTCTGTTCTACCAACTACCACTTTGCAAGTCTCATTTCCCCCCTCTCATCCGTTCTCCTCTCCAGTCTAGCAACTTTTTGGTCCAACGATCGTGAGACATCCGTTCCACACGCGGCTGTACCGTACGAGACGTTTTGTATTTACGATGTCTAAAATTGTCTTCTCAACATCACGTTGCCTACTGATATCATCTTTTCTAATGCACTGGAGCCTGAACACCCCACAAGACCTTCTTCTACAAGTCCATTTCCACTGCTTCCATCCTTCGGGAGATTCTTTGATTTATCTTCAAAGTTTCAGAACCATAGATGATGACTATAGTTGCTGAGCAAATAATCTTTTGTGATTTGTCCTTTATTTTCCAACTTCAAAGCGCAGAATTCACCTGATCTATCACGATTTTCCCTTGTTTTATTTTGTTCATGGTATTTTCATCAGTTGTACCAACTTTTGATAATGTGATTCCAAGATACCCAAAAAATAGCACTACATTTTATAACGTGCGAACCTACTGTCATGTCGGTTCCTTCAACTTCAATAAAATATGACGAAGTTTGGTTTATCCAAAATTGATATGGAGGTCCCAGTATCTGTATCTTCATGAAGGTTTTTCTTTTTCTTCTTCTTCTTCTTCTTCTTCCTTCTTCTTCTTCTTCTTCTTCTTCTACTACTACTACTACTACTTCTACTTCTACTACTACTACTTCTTCTTCTTCTTCTTATTATTATTATTATTATTATTATTATTATTATTATTATTATTATTCTCCTTTTCAAGGATTAGGTTATATAAACCTGTCCCGGCACCCATTTAATCCTCGGACGACCCACGTCTCTTCTACCAATGGCTTTAGTTCAGTGCAGCTTTCGGCAATCGATCCTCTGTCACCCTTTGCAGATGATCCCACCATTGTCTTCTGTAAATTGGAATAATTTCATTTATGTCCTTTACTTCGAGTTCTCCTGTGATATCCTCATAACTTATTCTATCTTGCAATGTATAATTTAAAGTATTTCGAAGAAACTGCATTCCAGCACTCTGAATCTTGCCGCATTCCTTTTTTGTCATGACCCACACCTCACTCTCACACAGAGGCTAGGGGGGCGCAAGGGGGCACCTGCCAGGAGGGCGGCAAAGTGAGCATAGACTTGAAAAAAATGTTTTCAGTTTATAAAACTACAAACAACTTGTTACTTTCATATGACTATTCCTTTCATAAAAGAAGCATAAACAGCCTGCTTCTCTGTTTTATGCTTGGCCAAGGTAGACATCTCAGTGCTTCCGAGATATAATGGTGAATAGAGGAACATGTCAGTTGCAGAACAAAAACAGCCATTTTCCTGAAGATGAAGCTGGGCGATCCTTAAACAAGGGAGTATGCACATGATTCTGCATTAACCGTGTGTCAAGAAATGCGACCTTCACAATATAAATTTTTTATATTACTACATTTTTTGTAGTCTAAATTTGTTACTAATAAATGTATAGAAACTGAATACCGGTAATATTATAATATGTATTTTCTTAATTTTGACTTAACAAATATTCTTAAGACATTTGCTGGCCATGCTTTCGTACAAAAATCTATACATTTGCATTTATTAAGTACTTTGTTCACTGGATTTGTGATCTTCATTTGTGCTCTTTTGTCCACTTTTAATTGAGAAGGCGAGGCGGCCGACGATCTCCTTGCCCCGGGTGCCAAAAAGCCTAGCTACACCACTGCATGTGACCCAAAGACAGAAAAGTAGCTGTCACAACCACCATTATCAATGTGTGGTAGCAGATGTGGAATAGACAGCAGAGCAAACTTTCTGCCGTTAATCAAAACGTCGGCAAATGGCAAGTAGCAGGTGATCGCAACTGTCATGAACAAGTTTGCATCACCAGCCTGCGAATTGACCTGTCTGTACAATGGCAGGTCCAGCACATCAGATTTGAGGGGGCAGAGGGTGGACCAGGCTGACATCTGGCTGGGCCACACTCTAAGAATTTTTTGCAGGGTCGTCAGGATCTGACAGAGTGATTGACAGTTTTGATGGGACTGAAAAGGCATTAAACGAGAATGGTGATTCGGGTCAGAGAGTTGGCCAAGTTGCAAAATTCATTTTCATATATTCACACTGCACTATGCACTACCAACACCAACACGTATTAAAATACATATGAATAAAATTTATATGAATATATATTTTCTTATATCTTCACCAACACTACATTCACATAGGATGCATAAGTTTGATGGTAAATTTTGATTTTTATTTAGAATCAAAATAATATATGAATAACAGAATAATATGAGAATGAAAAGGATTTAAATAATGAAACCAAAATGCTTTTATTGATTAGATAAAAAAAACAGATTATCAAAAACATTTAAAACACATTTTACTATACCATTGATGTTGGATGTGTTATACTGATGTGGATGGGAAGGAATGTTAGTGGAGCATTCATGGTAAATTACTGTCAAATTAAAACTTAATACTTGTTATCATTCAGTGTTATCTTGTGATCACAAAGATGTATTTATCTAACAAGCCATTACAGGACATTTTTAATAACATACATATTTTGCATATCTACTAATGTTCTTGCTACAAAATAACTAGTTGTCACCATGTAACATGTGAATACATAAATAAATACTTAACTTTGCATAATTATATATAGTTGCTCAAGTTCAGGAATAGTTCTAGGACAGTTCTGGGCTGTCCTGCAATTTTTAGTATCGTATAGAGATTTAGAAAAAACAGGCCTATATATACAGTTATTACAGAGCATTTTGTGTTCTTATACATGTTGTATAATATCCCTGATCACTCTCACATTAGTACTGGTAAGCTAGAAAGAACTGGAATTAATAATATGTTAAATCTTGCAAAACAGAAATCATTTAGGCATTGTTTTCAGAGTAAATTTAAAAACTATGTTTGTATATTAATTTGTTTTTTTTTTCAAGTTCTGAAAAATCTCTTAGGCATAGTAGGTGATGTGTATCATTGCACTTTTTCTGATACACTATTTAGTCACATATAGTTAAATTGTTCTTTTACTATTATGTTCCCATAGACTACTTGTTGCTGTGTGATCTGCCCTGACTAATGTCCCATTCTCTAGCACTTTTTTATCATTGGTAAAGATACTAATCCTCCCCCAGCTAATTTTCTTGTTTCGTTGGTTTGGAACTGGAAATATCTGACAGTGCCAAAAAATGTAGTTTACATGATACTGTATGTTTTATTTATATTACTGTACTTTATATAATACTATAATTAGTATAGGACAGTTTTATTCATGTTCATTATCATGTCGTTCAGTACAGTAGTCTTCCAGGCTCAAAAATAAGATAAAATAGATGTAGGCTATGTAGCCAGTCTTATACAATCTTACAGTTTTTTTTATAATCTAGCATTACAACCTCTGAACATAATAATAAAATAAACTCCTGAGAATATAAAGGTTTTTCATACTTCTTGGTATGTTTTGTCAGTATATTAATTTTTCATAAAGAATTGTATCTATACATGTGCATAAGTTTTGTGTGTGTGTGTGTGTGTGTGTGTGTGCGTGCGTGTGTGTGTGTGTGTGTGTGTGTGTGTGTGTGTGTGTGTGTGTGTGTGTGTGTGTGTGTGTGTGTGTGTGTGTGTGTGTGTGTGTGTGTGTGTGTGTGTGTGTGTGTGTGTGTGTGTGTGTGTGTGTGCGTGCGTGCGTGCGTGCGTGCGTGCGCGCGCGCGCGCGCGCAGTTATGTATGAAATAAAATGACTGCAAACCGTGAAGTATATCTGAATACATTCCTGTTCACAATTGCATTTCTTTTGTATTTATGATATGACTCTTGAGAAACTATCATTAGTATTAAACAAGATACTAAAAAAATCAGTATCTTCGGCAATTATCACTGGGAAATAATTGTTACAAAATGAAATTATTTAGCAATCGATTCTGCTTTTCACGGAAAACTTAAGTGAACTATAAAACTTTCTTTTATAACTTGTACCTTTGAATCTTTACCTTTGCTATAGTTATTAACGAATTGTGTATGCAATAATCTCTATTCGATCGCACTGTTTTCGTCCAATACAAGAAATGCAAAAGAAAATCACAAACACATACCTAGATGTAATTCAAAACAAACATAAAAATTTTAACAACAAATTTCTTTATTTCATTTTCCGGTTGGCCGATACATACTTTTTTATAATCAAGTTATATGAGCAGCAACCAATTCCCCATAGAAACAGGCTATTCATCTTTCATAGAATTTATTAAACCAAGTTATAACTGTTTATGTAATTTATTACTTAATTAGACATTAGTAATAGTTAATTTACTTCAATTTCCATTGTTAAGTCAGCCGAAAGGAATCGATTTATACACTATTCGGAATTTTCACAGATGGACATGCGTCCTTCACAGATTGAACATTCGATATCTCTTATTTTGTACAACAAAAATTGCGCTTTAAACAAATTTAACGAATTAACATATAACAAATAAGGCAACCTATTCTCACCTTATCTTGAATTATTAAAATTTAAAACTTCTCTAAAGTTAATAAATATAAAATAATCTATTTGAACTTAACAGCACGCAACAATAGTGTATAGACTAAACCAAACTGACATAAGGCGCTCCACTCCATAACGGCGCTAGCGTCAGCAGATACAGTGACGGTGTTGTCTCCCCCCAACATTGTGCCGCTTTACATCACATATAAAAACTCACACGTTGACGCTAGTCTGAAATCAACAAAGGTTCTTAACCCGGGAGAACTCGCACCTATGAGAAAAATGCTCACGGTTTGAAAGAAAACATTATATCTAGGACTCTATGTCTTAGACGAAGCTAGTGCTCTCTCTAGCTTCGTTTTAGAACCTCAACTACTGATGGCATGTTGCCAAATCTTCAGTTTAGGTTTGAGAGTCACAGCGAATGGTTTGTCAACAGTAGTCGTCAACTGTGAGCGTTTTTCTCATTGTGCGAATTCTTGTGTTATAAATTTTTTTTTATGTGAGTATTTTTCTCATCAAGCGAGTGATCGTGAAAATTATTTTTTTTATTGAATAATAACCAGGTATGTACCTATTTTGACTAAAATAAAATTGTATAACCATGCATATTATGCCTTATTTTGAAATGCTCTTTTTACTTTCTAGGATGACATCTCGAGGAAGGTTGATGGTTGAACTTGCTCTAAGGAATCAAAATGCTTCTTGTTCTTGGGCACCTAACCCTGTGAATGAAGAGACTTTACCGCTGCAAGATGATGAAGGGGGAGTAGATGATCCAGAAAGTGATGCAGAGTCAGAACACAGTGACCATAACACCGATTCAGAGCAGTCTGAAGGTCAGTATGAAGATGATTCTGAATCTGAAACTGATGGTTCAGTTAGTCCGTCAGACATATTGATTGGAAACAACAGAGTGACGCGATAGAGACTGACACAGCCTAAGCGCAGAGTAAGACGAGGACGTGAGAATATTATAACTCATCTACTTGGTGTCAAATCGGTTGCAAAAGATGCAAAAACTCGGTTAGAGTGTTGGAAGCTTTTCTTCCCTGATCATATAATTGATAATATTGTAAAATATACTAACATATACCTTGAAAAAATGCGACCATTTTACAATAGGAGTTGTGATTGTCGAGAAACTAATTCTACAGAAATATTTGCTCTCATTGGGCTGCTATATATGGCAGGAATGAAAAAAACACAACATCTCAATGTAAAAGAATTGTGGGATACTGATGGCAGTGCACCAGAATGTTTTCGAGCAACCATGTCAAAAGAAAGATTTCTTTTGCTATTGAGGGCATTAAGATTTGATGATATCAACACACGGGATGAGAGAAAGGTGACTGATAATTTGGCTCCTATTCGAGAGGTATTTGACGACTTCAATAGTAGATGTAAAAACAATTACCAAGTTGGCGAATGTGTAACTACAGATGAGATGCTGGAAGCATTTAGAGGTCGATGTAAATTCCGTCAATTTATCAGAAATAAGCCTGCAAAATACGGCATCAAAATTTATTCTTTGGTCGATGCAAGAGTATTTTATACCCACAATATGGAAATTTATCCAGGCAAACAACCTAATGGTCCTTACAAGTATGACAACTCAGCGCAATCTGTTGTTATGCGTTTGGCTCAGCCCATTTTAGGAACAGGACGAAATATAACGATGGATAATTATTTTACCTCTCTCCCATTAGCAGCCCAACTTTTAGCCAACAAAACAACAATGGTTGGTACTATTAGAAAAAACAAAAGTGAACTTCCAAAAAGTTTTTTGACGCTTACAGGAAGAGCAAGATATAGCAGTAAATTTGCCTATTTGGAATCCACAAAAGGGGTTTTGGTGTCATATAAGCCAAAAAAAGAAAATACCAAGAATGTTTTATGTTTTTCTACTCTTCATAATGACAGCAAAATAGATGAATCGACGAATGAACTTACAAAACCAGAAATAATTACGTTTTACAACCTCACTAAAGGAGGTGTTGATGTTGTAGACAAAATGAAAGCATCTTATTCAGTTTCTCGAGTGAGCTGCAGATGGCCACTTACTATTTTTTTTACACTCTTGAATGTTGGAGGAATTAATTCTCAAATAATATATAATGGAAATACCAAATTAGTTGAAGCTAGAAGACTGTTTCTCAAAAACTTGGCTCTTGACCTGATGAAAGCTCAACTAATGAACCGAGCGCAATTTTCAAAAATGCCTGCAGAGGAAAAAAAAAGATGAGAAGACTTGCTGGAGCTGAAGAAGAGCAAACGCCCACAAGTTCTTGTGGAAACATTCGGTTTTGTGCTTATTGCCCACGAAGGAAAAACAAGAAATCCAAAAAAAGTTGTAGAAAATGCAAGAAAACTGTTTGTAATGAACATTGTTACCTTTTATGTGTTTCTTTTGCTGAGGAACTATTTGATTAATTTACATAAATAATTTTAAAAAAGATTAAAACAATTTTTTCTTGGTTTGTAGGTAAACATTATGTTTCACATAAAAAAATAATGATTATAATTTTAATTTCAAAATATTTCATAAAACATTATTATTAGTTTTTGTAAAATTTTGTATTTCAATTATTCAAATATAAATAAAAATACGTTTCAAGTCAAAATATTTCATATTCTATAAGTTTTTAAAGGGAAATGGGTAGTGTGAGCAAAACTCTCACGCGCGAGTTCTCAAGTTTCAAAAATAGGTGCGAGTACTGCCGGGTTAAACACAACCATGACATATTGGTATGGCAGTGGTCAAACAGAAAATAACCTTAATCTGAAAAATATCAGTTTTTCTATATCTTTCTTATCTCTTAATTATAGTGCCTTTTTAAACGTTACAGATTTTTATATGCCCTTCATCTTTTAGATAGAGAGTGACTACTAAATTATAGTATTTCTTTAAAAACTCCATATTTTTTATATAGTTCCAAACCTTTTAGTATAGAAAGGAGTGTGTTGGCAATAATGATCAAACAGGATTTGGTTTCGTTTTCGGTCCTGTTTGTTATTGTAGTCGTAGTCAGGTTATATAGGTTAAACGGTGAGTTTGTTTTTAATGTAATGATGTAAAATGTGTGTGCTGTAATTGGATGAAACTATAATTTTTAATATCTTGTACCTTGCTGTGAAAACAGTTGTGTGGTATAGTAAACGTGAGCGTTTTTGTAGTGTAAGCAGAGATGGATTTATTGTCAGATCAAGGTTTGAGGTTCGATGGACGGCGAGCGAATGAATTACGTAAAATAAGATGTAAACTAGGTGTCTTCAGTCAGCCAGATGGTAGCGCTTATTTAGAACAAGGAAACACAAAAGTTCTAGCTGCTGTTTACGGACCACATCAGGTAATATTGGTAATAACAAAATTCGACACACGTGATTTATTTGGTGATGCATGATTTAAAACTTTTTTTTTAATACATTTGTTTATTACAGTGGAAAATATTGACTGTTTTCTTCATAAATTTAAATTTACTCATGGCCAGCTTGTCAAGTGTTAATTGCTTTGTCAGGTAATTTTGTTTTATAATTAATTCCTCATTTGATATATTTTAAACCAGACCACAATGGAATATCAGTTTACATTCCTCTGTGGACTCTATTATATGGCTAATATTTTTATTTATCACAAAAAACGTCGTTCTCGTTACATTAAAAGTAAAATAATATGTCGATATGGTTAATTAAAATAGACTAATCATATTGAGACAAACGTAGTTGCACTCCAACCAACCCGTTTCACTCACAACCACCTTCCTATTTTGAAATGTAAATTATTTATTATTTTAGTTTTTTGTCTCTACAAAGTGAAGTAATTTTAGAAAGCTAATGGAATTAATTTTATAATAAATAACCGATTTGCAATTATCTGGCAAACTGAAAAACACCATCCATAAAAAATTTGTTTATCTTAAAGAAATGTTTCTGCAAATGTGTTTAACATGTTTGTTTTTTTTCATAATCTTTAACTCAAAGTTGAGTAGATTAAAAACATAGTAGGCATCCTACAATCACCATTTTTAAACAATAGGATAACAACATGCCAACCTGTGGTATGCGATTATGCTTCCAACAGCCATTATAAATTTCTAAAAAAAAAAGCATGTATAAACCGTTCCATAATTAGATTATCTTCATTTGGGGACTGTCAGTTTTTACTTGTATGGAGTAATTTTGAGTCTCCTAACGGATAGTGGATCAACATATACATCTTTTGTGGCAGATCTCCCTGTTGTCCATCCACAAACGCACATTGTCCTTCTCCCTGTTGTCCATCCACATACAGCCAAACATTTTCAGAAATTGAATTATGGCATATCATGTCTCTTTTGTCACTGTTAAGTTGTTAAAGTAATTTATAGATGTTGATTTGTTGTTCATGCATGCTGTGTTCTATTTCTCTTCATTTTCTTGTCTAGAAGAATTTCAAATGTCTCTGTTTCTTACTATCTTCAATATCAACTTAATCTTCACTCCACATTGGGAGTCTCTTCTTTATTTCTTTAGTTCTATATTTCTGAGAGCTTTATACACTGCTTTTGTTATTATCACAACTATAGTTTGTTCATTCTTTGACTGGATCCTGATGTCAATAAAACTTTGTGTGTTGTACTTGAACCAGAGTGTTTAGACTAGTTGTCACATCACTGAATCGTACACTAAAAAACAATAAGCTCGCAACTGATTTGTGTTAATTGATAAAAAATATATCAATAAAGCTTTTTCTTAATACAGCTGTGATTAATAAAACTAAAAATAAGGCAAGTCATTTTATACTTATTAGGTTGTTTATTTTTTTTAGAAAGTTTTTAAGTTTTGCTCTGTGTTGTATCACCCTGCTTTGTTTACATCAGGCCCCACTCTAAGAATGAACAAACTTTATTTCTCTATATTCTTCATTAACTTTTTTCTTGTGAATATCGTAACATGTGTAAAAAGTTTTGGTATAGCATTCTGATGTATGCTTCCTATAAAATAAGTATTCTGAAACCTACCACAAATTTGGATAGCAAGTTACGAGGTTTTTTAACCTTGAAATAACCAGACAGTGATTAGAATAAATATAATGTCCCCTGTAAGCTATACTGGTGTGCAGTATTAATGGTGCAGTTTTAGGCATATGCCATAGTGGAATCGTTTTTAGATCTATTACCTCTAGCACACCATATGAAGTTATGCATATCTTTGTGGTCTCACTACCTCGTTAATAGTGGAATTGCCAGTCTTACCATGGAACAACATAAAAAATGTGAAAACAAACTGTAAAGTTTCTGAACTCATGGATTCACTGTTGTCACTTCCAGTATTAAGGTTAAGTTATACCATATGTGTTTATGTATGCTGTTTATATAGTGTCTCTGTTTATTTGTCTACCATATTATTATATCATTACATATGGTATTATTGACATATTGTGTGTAGAAAAAACTATTTTTCTATATACTTTGTGTCCAATAGATAACAAATAGGTATTTTAGTTGTCGTTAAATTAGATAGATGATAAAAAATGAGAACATGAAGAGCCAGAAAGTAGCTAGACCTTGAATAAAATAATTGTTGATCCGATGTAACACTTTGTACAACACATTGCATGAACACGTTAGTTGGGGGTTGAGGTGTTACCATGTTATGGTGAGCACGCAGGCAAATAATGCACGTATTGATAAAGATATCAAGTAATTTATATTATTTTATTATGTGTATATTGTAACGTTACATAACCCCTGCCCAAATATGATAACATAATCACCAGAGTTAAAACCAGTAATCACCCATTTTTTAAAAGTCAGAAATGGGGATTAGGTATCAAGCTATGAGAACCTTTGTACTCTAAAAACACTGTAAACAATAATCCTAAAAGTGCAGTGTACAGAGTGCAACATAGTGTAATCGGTGAAAGTGTAAAACCTTTAAAAAGAGCATCTCACAAAGTTGTGCTGGAGATGAAAACAAAATCAGTATTGTAGCAATAGTCTATGATACTACTGATAAGTTTTGTATTTTTTGTAATTTTATATTGTGTAGGCCACAAAGGTCTTGTAACTAGGAGTAATATTTTTGTTTAATATAATTATTTTGTTTAGATGTAAGATAATCCAGGGTTATATATAAAATAATAATAATATATCAAATAATACTATGTTAGCAAGATGGCATGTAAAAAATAGTGTAGAGTAAGGATACATTAAATGAATTATAAATCATAAATAAATCAAAATAAAAGGGATTAAAATATAAAATACCAGTGGACAAGTTTAAGGAAAATATAAAGAAAAACCGTAAATAAATTAAATTTGATTATGGATAAAATCTATAAAGGATTATTTTTTCTAAAAAGAAGAAATGAAATAATAATAATTATTAATAGCCTATATACAAAAAGGTATATAGATTAGCCAATAAAAAACCATACAAATTCTTGGTTACTAAGAGTAACTAACTAACAAGAATTGAATTAATTGTTCAGATATTGGAAGTGAGCAGTTTAAAAAAGTGTAATGTCTAGAAAAAATTAAGAAATTTATAAATACCATTCGGAAATAATCAGTGCCAAATTAATAAAATTAATGAGTGATATCCACTACATCTTAGACATCCTTCGAACAGAATAATTCACGCCCACAAATTGATGAAAAATTGAAAAATTAGCCTTCCATTTCCAAGCCTAGCCTACCGAAATTCTACATCATTGGGTGAGATCGTTTCCTGTTAAAATTTAACTAAAGTACACCTCATCTATAAATTTAGAACACTATAAACAGCACAATCTCTTTAAATACTTCTGGAAAAGAGGTGAACAGACACTTTATTTTGTATTAACCAAAAAACAGCAAAACGTGGTTTGGTTACTAACATTGCCGAAGCCATTAAATAGTGTTTATTTTTCGTCAGTGAAGAAAAGCGACCTGCGCTCTGGCGGTCAAAAAATCAACTACATAATATAGATTATACTAAATTTTAAAATAATTCATGTAAAGCTTGATACTGACCTGTATACATTTCTGACTTCCTCAAAGTACAAAGAACTTATAATAACCCTGGGAAATTAATTATTTATTTATTTCTTGTTATTAAAATTGAAATAAAAATATTTGTTATATGATATATGTTGTAAAAGTAAGATCGAACTAACTCTGTGTTTTATGTAAGAATCGATTATCCATACATGTTTTGGGAGACCATAAAAAACGTTAAATAAATTCAAGGAATGCCTTGTGGTTTAAATAATAAAATGTGTATTATTTCCAGTAGATGGTAGTTAGTTACAGATTATAAGAAGATCGAGGAGAGAAAGGACATCAGCCCGGACATCCAGAATTTATTACGTACCATTTGAAGTCATTTAACCTCAAATGGGTTCGTAAAAGTAGCAATCAGCTGATACCACTAGCCGAAAAATTTGAAATACTCAATCGTATACTGAGAGAGTAATTCTCTTTGCCTTTTTTTTTCACTCTCTCTCCTAACTACTGTCAAACAACGGTATTGATTTCACATAAACAAAATTTAAGAAAATCATTCAACATCTTTGCATAATCACACACACTCGACTTTGAAGGCATATAACATAAAGATAACAAATTCTGTTACTCTTAATTAAGCGAGATTTTCGAAGAGTATAAAATATACGTAAGTAAGACTCGGAGAGACTCGCGAGACGTTACAAGATGGCGCTCAACTTATAAGGGCTTTAGTTAGGAAGGAAATTTCAGGATATACGCAAGTTAATATAACGAAAAAACTAATTTTTGTCGGCAACTATGAGAAGACAAGAAATGCATAATACCAGAGGCAGATCAAAGAAGAGGGCAGAAGACACGGAGAAGGAAGAAGGTGGACAGGAACGAGAAATAGAAGTAGTCACGGACAGTGAAATGGAACAACAGAAAGGCGATAAAGAAGAAACTGAAGCAATTAGGGACACGGAAAAGGAAATAGTTGAGGAGGATGCTCAAGGGGACCAACCAGATAAAGCGGTAGCCAGAGAAGAACCAAATTGGCAGGAAATAATGAAATTTATGGCAGAACAAAGTAGACAAACTAACAAAAATTTGAATAAAATAAACGAAAAATTTGATAAAATAGATGAAAATGTTAGGAAACAGGAGGAAAATAACAAGCAAACCAATGAGAAAATAGACGGTATTCAGGAAAGTTTAGTAAAACAACTAAACGAAAAAATTGAGACCATTCATGGAAATATTAGAGAAACCATGAATGAACAAAACCAGGAATTGAGAGAAATTATTAATGGTCAAAGGGAAGATATGAACACCAAATTTGAAGAAAATAATAAAAATATAAAACAAATTCATGAGAAAATTGAAATGGTCAGTAATACACTTAGCCAAAGAGTAGATGAATACAAGGAGGAGGCAGGAAAGAAAATAATAGAAACCAATCAAAGTTAGATAAAACAGAAGAAAAAATGGATCAAATCAGAACAGGAATAGATGCACGAATGGATCTGTAACGTTTCGCATAACGTTACAATTCGGGAACCTGGTTAATTGGCTCAGGTCAATTAAACAGGCTGCCATAATCTTTACAAAATCAAAAATACCTAATAAGTACACAAAGGTTAAATAGGCTCCCGTGAATTGAGGAGTATTGACAAGGGATTTGGTAGATATATTCACTCACTTTTGGATAACCATAACATCTCTTTATTATATTTTCTTGAATAATACTTTAAATATGATTGTTATTTTGTTTGATTACATTAAACAAATAAATTACTCAAAAGTTGTGCATCAAATGCTCTTACGTCTTTTAACATGTTACTCTAGTGATCAAAATAAAATTATATATTTATTAATTACATCAAATACCTCGGATCCGGGTTTTAACTTAAGAATGCTCTACAATAAGTCAACATTATGCAAACTATTTGAATACTAGTTTGCTCAAATTTCGAATTACCTTTTACCTTTAACTATTATCAGATTACTATTTCATTATTGTAATTACAGACACTACTATGTTAACATTTACATTATTAGAATAAGTCTTTGCAAAAATATACTGCTTTTGTTGCCATTGTTAAAAATATAATGGTTCGGTTTCACCTTGATACAATGTGATCTGCGGCGGGTTCTCTTGTTGTTACTCTACAGTTGCGTTTCCTAGAAGTTCTACGATGTCGTTCGGGTGTCTCCATTTATTTTGTAGATTCTTAGTTGCGAACATGACGAAAGGATGCTGTTACCTGAAGCTCGTGAATTTGTCGTTGTTACTTCACTCCTGATGTACGGTGTTCACTCTTTTACACTTTACATTTTGCTTTTAACTGCACTAATGTTACTCTATAATGTTTGGATAGAACGTACCTTACAACTTAAACATTTCGTTTCCTTTTTTAAAAGATGTGTCGGCTAAGTTAGTTACTTTTAGTTATTTCACTACAGTTCAACTACATAACTCGTTTTACTTTCACCACATTTCAATTACTTGTGGAGTCTGTCACCATGAAATATTACGTTCAGTTACATCGCCATTAATTTTTTATATTTACACTTTATTTTACGACACATGGTAAAGCTGTTACCTTGTCGCTGATTCTCGCTCGACTGGGGTTGGTTTTGCGCCAGTTAGTAGGGAGAGGGATTTGTTCGCGCGGAGAGAGAAAAATAGTTCGTACTTTATTATTATTATTTTACTAATTAACTACTATTAATAATACTACATTTTCTTTATTGAGGTAGGTATTTCTTATTATTATTATTACGTCTTCTTATTTAATTATCATAATTATTAATTTTCGCTTCAATGCAGAGTAATTTTCATGTCCGTACTAGATTTTACAAGTTGATACAGGCATATAAGTACACAGGGAAGGGTTAAATATTAAGGGGTGTTATCGCAATTTTATTATAGAATTCTTTTAGGTTTTAAAACTATTTATTTTGGGTATTAAGGCGGGGTTACATTATCATTTTCATTAGGGGTTTATGTTCTGTTTTAATGTGAGATTTTAAATTATTTTAAATTTCTTTTATTTCATTTTTTTCTCTTTTAAAATCGTCACAGATCGAGAGGAACAAAGTAATCAAGTTCGCATAATGGCCATACGCCAGGAGAATAATGATCAGTTGGACGGTATAAAAAGCAACATAACCAGTACATTCACAGATTTTAATGAGACAATAGAAAATGTCAAGAACCAGTTCCATAACCAAGGAGAAAAATTAGAAAATTTACAACAGCTACAAACAAACCTACAAGGGGAGGTAGATAGAATGGGTTCAAGATCTACATGCAACGCTCAACATACTATCCAAGATAGTAGAGAAAGTGTAAACTTTAGAGATTATCGAAGAAACCCACTCGAATTTTTAGGAAGAGTGGATGAAATTTTAAACTGGTCAAAGGAGAACCGATGGAACATGATCAAAGGCATACTACATGAGTGTTTCAAAAACATCAATGACAATTGGTGGACTGTAATCCGAAACGAGGTGTGTGATTATGGAAATTTTAAGATAATGTTCAAGCTGAAGTACTGGTCCGAATCAGTGCAAAATATTATTCGAGACGATATCTGTCATGGGAGGTATGACCGCAGTACAGGACAGACACCTACTGCTTATTTTTTGGGGAAGGTATGTGTGGCAAAATATTTAGACCCGAAGATCCCAGAAGAGTGTTTGGTGGCCAAGATAGCATATCACTTTGAGGAAAAGATTATTAGTGCTCGACTAAGCGGACAGATCAAAACAATTGGAGGTATGGAAACACTCTTAGAGGCCTATGAGCAAGAATCATATTACAGGAGGAGTAGATGGAGATCAGGAAATACAGAGGAGCGGAAAAACGAACAACCCAGAGACACTCGACCGAGGGTAAATTATGTCAGTGCCAACAATAATTACTATAATAACCAGTATCGAGGAAGATGGCAAAATTATAATAATCGAAAGTACCGAAACAATTCATATCAGAGAGAAGAAGGTCCGCAAAGAAGTAGGAGCGAAGAACAACCTAGATTCAGAACTAGTGAGGAAGAAAGAAGGCAATCAAACGAACATCAACATAGTGAGAATGTTGAACAACCTAATAATAATGACGGAAGTCGGGGTAACGGGTACCAGCAGTGAGAAGAAGTGACTGCCCGTCACTGCTAGAGACAACTGGGCACAGAATTTACCACAGTCCTAATAATAATAATAAATTAAAGAAACCAGTAACAATTATCAGAAACCTTATTTAAAGAATATACAGGCGGAATTAATGGAGGAAAGAGCAATTAAAGGGTCATCACAAAGCAATGATATAGTTTATATACGAATCAAATTAAATGGAGTATTAGCAGAAGCCATGATTGATACAGGAGCAAATGTTTCAATTATTGACCAATTAGAGCTTGACCGGATTACTGAACTAACTACTGAGAGAATACCTACTTTACCAATTAATAACTTAACAATTATTGGCGCCACCGGGAAACAAAATAAAACAATTAGAAAACAAGTGTCTTTGAATGTTACTAACAGTGGGATAGGAATAGCTATGGGATTTTTAGTAGCCAAAGGGCTACCTTTTAGGGTGTTAATAGGGTGTGATATGCTACGGCAACACACTGCAGTTATAAATCTGGCCAGTGGTATAGTAACACTGAGTGCAGAAGAAGGTGAGTTATCTGCTGAGATAATTGGTAGCCAAAGTGCCCCTCAGTGTCTGAGCTCATTCTATATTAGGGAGAATAATAGGTTAACCCTAGGTAAAAATACTAAAGTAACAGAGTCAGAGATGTGGCAAGGGAAGATAGAAGAAATCCTAGAGTTTCAAGATAGGCAGGCCCAGGAAACAATCAGTGTAGAACAAAAACAACTACTTATAAAAATTTATAATATATAATAAATATAGATCAGTATTCTCAGAGTCACCCGGAAAAGCAAAAAACTTCCTGTGTGAGTTAAAGTTCAAAGACAATGTCAATTTTAATAAACGGTCATATCCCATTGCTCAAGCCTTGAAGGAATCAGCAAGAAAAGAAATTCAAAGGATGATAATGGAAGATATAATTGAAAGAAGCAATTCTCCGTATACCAGCCCATTGGTAGTTATACCAAAGAAAGATGGTCAAGTAAGATTATGCCTCGATGTTCGGGAGCTGAATTAAATGCTCATTAACGACCGCAGGTCTCCAGGTGAGATTGACGAAATAATGAAAAAGTTCTATGGATGTAAGTACATGCGTACTTGGGATCCAGTCTCCGGATATTGGCATATAAAGTTGCACCCTAATAGTAGACAATACGTCGCTTTCATATTTGAAGGATGAAATTATCATTTCAAACGTTTACCTTTTGGATTGGTAAATTCTGTGGCCGTGTTCATCCAATGTATGGATCAAATTCTGGGTAAAGAAGTTTTAGACTTCACTACAGTATATGTCGATGACATATTAATTACTTCTTGTACATGGAAGGAGCATTGTAATAGAGTGGAAACAGTGTTAAATAAGCTGTTACAACATAATATAACATTAAAACTAGATAAGTCAAAATTTATCACACATGAATTACCATTTTTAGGATTCATTCTGTCAGCTACTGGAATAAAACCATCTCCTGAGAAAGTAAAGGCTATCCAAGATTTTCCTAAACCAAAAAATTTAAAACAATTACAATCTTTTTTGGGGATATGCAACTATTATAGGAAATTTCAACAGGGTTATTCAGAAGTAACAGCCAACTTCCAATATTTACTTTCGAAGAAAAACAAGTGGAAGTGGGAAGAAAATGAAGACAATAATTTTAAGATAATAAAAAATAAATTCTTGGATAGCATAATGCTACACCACCCAAATTTTGATAAACGTTTTTTCATAAATTATGATGCCAGCAATATTAGTCTCGGAAGTGAATTATATCAGGAAGATGAGGAAGGAAATCATTGGGTCATCAGTTTTGCAAGCAGAGTACTGAGTAGTTGTGAGCGAAATTATACAGTAACTGAAAAGGAACTGCTGAGTGTTGTGTTCTCTTGTATAAAATTCCGTACATTTATATTGGGATACCCAGTAACTATAAGGACCGACCATAGGTCAATCTCTTTTTTAAAAAACTGTAAGCTTAACCATGGTAGGCTCACAAGATGGGTGTTAATACTTCAAGAATATAATTTAGATTGGGAATATATCCCGGGGAAAAAGAATATAATAGCAGAATATAATATGTCACGGATTAACCTAGAAAAAGGAACATTTGAAGTAGAACCAGAGAGTACTGGGAAAATATATTACATTATCAAATTGAAGAAAGAAGTGCAAGAGATAAATTAGTAAACTAAAAATAGATCAAGAAACGGACACCAAATTAATAAAAATTAGAGACAGAATACTACAAAAGGATCCTATAATAACAAAATTTTTCTGTGTTTATGAAGAAATCCTTTTCATCCGTCCAACCATTGAGGATCATGTGTGGAAAATGTATGTACCCGAAGCAACTGAAGTAGCCATAATAAAGGACTACCATGAAAGATACGGTCACATGGGACCACTCAAAGTTATTAAAGCTTTGTCAGAACATTGTTATATAAAAGCAATAAATAAACAAGTAAGATTAGTATTGAAAAACTGCAACATATGCCAATTAGTAAAAATAAATAATGACAAAAGAACTGGAGCTATGATTACAATAACATCCAACGGTAAACTTGAGAAGACCTTCTTAGATATATGTGGACCTTTTCCCAGATGTGGAGGGAGACATAAATTTAAATATATAATCATTATTTTTGACCATTATACCAAATATACAAAACTCTATCCAATCAGTAGAGCTACTACAAAGAAAATTTTAGAAGTAATTATTCAAAAATACTTACCAGAAGTGGGAAAACCTGAAACCATAGTAACGGATCATGGGACACAGTTTAGAGGAAAAAAGTGGAAAGAAGAATGGTTAAAATTGCAAATAAGAACATATAAAACGTCAGTATACCACCCTAGTAGTAATCCTGCCGAACGCGTCTTGAGGGAAGTTGGTAGAATTTTGCGGACCTACTGTCACCAAGAACATGGTAAATGGAGCTAGTACCTTGAACCAGCAGAAACCTTCCTTAACTGGGCATACCATGACACTATTGGAACCAGCCCTTATCAAGAAATGTTTGAAAGACCACCACCCAGAGAAATCACATCATCAATAAATTTTCCTCCAGGAGAGAGTAGAATTCAATAAAATCGAAATGCACAACAGGTTGCTGCATAAACCTGAACTTCAACATAAAAAGTAAATGGAGAAGAAGAAAAGAATAAATCCATACGAAGTAGGGGATAAGGTGTTAATAAAAAATAGACAATTACCCAGTTCTATAGAGGGTATTGCAAGAAAATTACTTTTACTTTATACCGGGCCATACCTAGTAACCCAGGTGAAAGGAAATAATACATATGAGATTAAATCTGTTAACAATAACAAAATAAAAGGGGTGTATAACCAAGCAGAAATGAAGAAATATTATGAAGATTAATAAAGGAAGGAGAAGATTGAAGAGTTCAATGATTATTTTTAAAACAAGTAAATAAAAATAAATCTGTTCTAGTGGGGGAGCTTTATGTAACGTTACATAACCCCTGCCCAAATATGATAACATAATCACACGAGAGTTAAAACCAGTAATCACCCATTTTTTAAAAGTCAGAAATGGGGATTAGGTATCAAGCTATGAGAACCTTTGTACTCTAAAAATACTGTAAACAATAATCCTAAGAGTGCAGTGTACACAGTGGAACATAGTGTAATCGGTGAAAGTGTAAAACCTTTAAAAAGAGCATCTCACAAAGTTGTGCTGGAGATGAAAACAAAATCAGTATTGTAGCAATAGTCTATGATACTACTGACAAGTTTTGTATTTTTTGTAATTTTATATTGTGTAGGCCACAAAGGTCTTGTAACTAGGAGTAATATTTTTGTTTAATATAATTATTTTGTTTAGATGTAAGATAATCCAGGGTCATATTTCGTAGTCCTTCAGTCTTACGACTGGTTTGTACCCTCCCCGCATATACCCGTGGTGCGTGTGGTACTTCAGGGTTATATATAAAATAATAATAATATATCAAATAATACTGTGTTAGCAAGATGGCATGTAAAAAATAGTGTAGAGTAAGGATACATTAAATGAATTATAAATCATAAATAAATCAAAATAAAAGGGATTAAAATATAAAATACCAGTGGACAAGTTTAAGGAAAAATATAAAGAAAAAAACCGTAAATAAATTAAATTTGATTATGGATAAAATCTATAAAGGATTATTTTTTCTAAAAAGAAGAAATGAAATAATAATAATTATTAATAGCCTATATACAAAAAGGTATATAGATTAGCCAATAAAAAACCACAAAAATTCTTGGTTACTAAGAGTAACTAACTAACAAGAATTGAATTAATTGTTCAGATATATTAAAGTGAGCAGTTTAAAAAAGTGTAATGTCTAGAAAAAATTAAGAAATTTATAAATACCATTTGGAAATAATCAGTGCCAAATTAATAAAATTAATGAGTGATATCCAGTACATCTTAGACATCCTTCGAACAAAATAATTCACGCCCACAAATTGATGAAAAATTGAAAAATCAGCCTTCCATTTCCAAGCCTAGCCTACCGAAATTCTACATCATTGGGTGAGATCGTTTCCTGTTAAAATTTAACTAAAGTACACCTCAACTATAAATTTAGAACACTATAAACAGCACAATCTCTTTAAATACTTCTGGAAAAGAGGTGAACAGACACTTTATTTTGTATTAACCAAAAAACAGCAAAACGTGGTTTGGTTACTAACATTGCCGAAGCCATTAAATAGTGTTTATTTTTCGTCAGTGAAGAAAAGTGACCTGCGCTCTGGCGGTCAAAAAATCAACTACATAATATAGATTATACTAAATTTTAAAATAATTCATGTAAAGCTTGATACTGACCCATATACATTTCTGACTTCCTCAAAGTACAAAGAACCTATAATAACCCTGGGAAATTAATTATTTATTTATTTCTTGTTATTAAAATTGAAATAAAAATATTTGTTATATGATATATGTTGTAAAAGTAAGATCGAACTAACTCTGTGTTTTATGTAAGAATCGATTATCCATACATGTTTTGGGAGACCATAAAAAACGTTAAATAAATTCAAGGAATGCCTTGTGGTTTAAATAATAAAATGTGTATTATTTCCAGTAGATGGTAGTTAGTTACAGATTATAAGAAGATTGAGGAGAGAAAGGACATAGCCCGGACATCCAGAATTTATTACGTACCATTTGAAGTCATTTAACCTCAAATGGGTTCATAAAAGTAGCAATCAGCTGATACCACTAGCGGGAAAATTTGAAATACTCAATCGTATACTGAGAGAGTAATTCTCTTTGCCTTTTTTTTTCACTCTCTCTCCTAACTACTGTCAAACAACGGTATTGATTTCACATAAACAAAATTTAAGAAAATCATTCAACATCTTTGCATAATCACACACACTCGACTTTGAAGGCATATAACATAAAGATAACAAATTCTGTTACTCTTAATTAAGCGAGATTTTCAAAGAGTATAAAATATACGTAAGTAAGACTCGGAGAGACTTGCGAGACATTACAATATGTAGTTTTAATAACTAACAACCTCATATAAGTGACCATCTAAGTCTGATGATGGAACCTGTGTTCCAAAACATGTAATATAAAATTAAATCTAAAGTCACAAGCAGGATAAAAAGATAACAAATCTATATTTTAGTTTTAACTTCTCATTAAGTGTATGTGAAGCAATTACTGTAGAGAATTTTTTTTTTGAGTAAACGGCACTGTAGCTGGCGTTAACTGTCAAGAGTGATGCATGTTATAGCCAAACGGCCGCCGTTAGACAATGACTTAAGAAAAACAAAGCCTCAGCACAGCAGATGTTAGACGTGAATGAACGACATAAACGCAAAAGGCTACGATAACAAAGAAACAAAAGACTACGTCTTTTCGTCACAATTACCGAGAAAACGTGTACTAAGGAAACGCAAGTATTTGTCGACCTACACGTGAGAGTTAGCGACTGCACATGGACATGACATATTCCACAAAGGCAGTATACGAACGGATGCAATTAAGAACAAAAGACCATGCATAGCCGCACAGCGGGTAACTTGCTTACTGGCACAAAATACGGAGCATCTTGGAGGGCTGCAGAGCATATGTTCATTCAAGATGGCCACCATCAGCGTGTGAACGTAACAAGGGAAGTCGAGGACAATACGGCGATTCGACACACCCGAGTTAGGGAACACACATGTGCTGGACGGAAATTGCTTGGGAAGGACAGAAGGGAACGTAAGACAATCGCGTGACAGACAACCGTGTAATTAGGTCCGTCGTCATACGTGGAGGTGGTGCGAACAGCAAGACTTTTAGAGAGGGGTCTAGACTGACCTATCAGGAACAAGGAGTTCGGTAAAGGTAGGTGTTAAGAAGACATCACCATGGAGACGAGGGTGAAGAGCTAATGGGAAGTAGACCAGGGACCCCAGCCCGAGTATCTAGGAGGAGTCTTCGCAGAATCGGAGGCGAGAAGCCAATCATGACGGAGAGAGGAGTAAGGATATGCGATCCGTGGAGAGAGTCGGGTTGCTGAAGAAATAAAATTAGGTGTTCGCAGAGAACGAGAGTTCAGTCGATTTTCAATTTTCAAACGGTCAATTTGAGTTCAGTCTTATTTCAAATTTTGTCAGTCTATTTTTAAATCAGAGTTCAGTTCTTATTGTCATATTTGGACAATTTCAGTCTATTTTAAATCTTACTCCAATTAGCAGTGCAGTTTTATTTCAATTTCAATCAGTCAGAGTCTTTCATAAGGACTGTAGTAAAGAGTATTCATACAAGCAGATAGATCGTTCGGGAGTGAGTCAGAAACTATGTAAAACTGTAGTACGCCGAAATTAAGTAGTGGAAATGAAGTAGTAAATTAACTGTAGAACTAACCCGTGCGTTAAGAGAATTCATTAGATCGTGGGAGTTAAATATTAAGACAATGTCGAGTTAAGTTCAATCAGACTTTGTTATATCTAGTTTTAAGAATCGAACGCGTGTGATTAAGTATTGACAATATATCACTTTACCGTGACGTAAGTGACATGGGACAATATAGTGAGATTGCGCCACGAATTAACTTACTGAAGTGCAAATAAAACCATTTATATTCGCATAATAAAATACATCATAAATGGCACAATCGCTCTAGTTGAACGCGGCATAAACTATTACGCATGTACACCGAGAGTGACAGAAAACCCGCATGCGAAAGTGTTCTAAGACAATGAAGTAATATACGAATGACCGCTATTAGTCATTTCTGTTAATGAGCGTATCCGAATCAAATGTGGAACAAATAGTGTCGTCGACGGAGTGTCAAGTGAAGTGGAGTTGGAGTATCACAATTCGATGACGTGGACTGGATTAATTGCCTTATCTACAGCCAGGACGTCGCCGCAGGATGAGGAACTACGCAGTTAGTCACCGCAAATCGGATACAAACGCCAAGTAAAATATTATTATTCACGTACTATTAGATTAGGTTGCCACTGTCGTGCCACTCAAAAAGAACTCGCCACTGAGTAGACTATACATTTATTTAATTGCTCTGAGTAACGCCAATTGAGAAATATGAATCTATAGAGTAGGGTATATTGAAATTTGTAAAGTAATTAATTAACCTTTATTGATTTGTAGATGAGGATTCATAGATGTTAGAGACAATATAGCAGCATTGTGTATTTTAATGTATAGTGTAGTAACGCTAACTTTATTTCAGAATTTAAAATGACTTTGAATATACAAAATAAATTTGTATTGTTCACAAATGTTCATAGTGTCTGAGTCATATAATTACTATTGACCTAAACACCTGTTTACATATGGTGCTCCAGAACACGGGACGTATTTAAATTCAGTGATATCCAAGTGTATCATTATATATGGTATGCCTGACCTGGAGCAGTAAGCACGATCAGTAGTGAAAACACACAGTTATGGAAAGCTCCTTAGAATGGAACACTATTAACTATCATTTCTTACATGGTTTTATATGTCAGTTAGGCAAGGTAAACATAACATTGTAACAGCATGCCCATGTGTAGTTAGAATCAAATGGATTAAGTAAGTAGTAGACATAACACATTATATGAAACATAAAACAATTAGTTTATTCGCGTAATGAAGTTCCTATGAACAGATATATATATCATCAATAGTGAACAATTTATTAAAACTGATAAAGAATTGTCAATCATAGTAATCAAGATAATTTAATTAATTGAACAATTAACATTTACAATCATAAATTCGCATAAAAATAACATTGTATATGGTGTCCAACTGCGGGGCTAAATACACGTAAGTACGACAAAGTTCGTACAGGCAGCACTTTCATAAATACAGATAAAAATTTATATAATTAACGGAATAATTAATTTATGCAAATACATTTGCATATACAATATAATGTTGTACATGGCTTCCCAACGCGGGGCAACAAGCAAGATTTGGTGGAAGAATCAACAGTCGTATATGACCTCCCAAACTTGGGGTTACGACCTAATTAAAAAGATAATCAATTATCTTATGCAAGAACATTTGCATAAACAAAATAAGGTTGTATGTATATGCTAGTAATACAGGCGAACTTTAAAGACATACTGTTTAAAGCTGTTTTAATGTTATAGATGTATTAATATGTATGTTCAATTAAGTCTGTTATCTGTTGATTAGCAATTTCTGTCCACATTATAGGTACGAGGTTCACGGATTAAAGCCTTACATGATGCTGTTGTTGTTAACTGCCAGTACAGTATGGCAACATTTAGTACAGGAGAAAGAAAGCGACGTCCAAGGGGTGACAGGAAGTCAACAGAAATGACCATGCACTTGAAACAAGCCTTATCATCAGTTATTAAAACTGAATTGTATCCGCGGTCACAGATCGATGTCTTTTTAGAAGTAAGTCAGAGTTTATGCAACAATTCTTGAGTATTGTCATCTGTGTGCAAGTTAGTCCACACAATACACTTGAGTTAATAATTTATTGTCAACAAAATGTGAGGCTATGTGCAACAGAATGAAATCTGAGGTTTGAGTCCAAAATTTGCCATTACTGGTTGTGGTAGAAATTCAGAAGAGTTATCTTATGTCCTGGGTTAGATATTAGTAACTGGGTTAATAACAATTTCTCCACAGTTTTGAGACACACACTGTAACAAAAATATCCCGACATTATGCAGTTATTAAGCAATAGGTAATAGTAATAGATAAGACAGTGATAGGTAAATAGGGTGGTATAGCCTTAACAATTGCATTGCATAGTATGCTTCTCATATAGTAACTTTGCACTTATTTTTGCCATCAGTCTAGTGCACTACCTGAGTTTGGAATATTTTGAAACTAAACAAAATAAAAATAACTAAATATTTGTGGACATACGTTTCAAGCATGGCCGGTATCTGTAAAGTGAGTTTCCTTAGTCCATGAAATAAAAACAGCAAATTTTTTTTAATCAGGTTCTCTATCCTGTGCAATTTTTTCTACATAGTCTTCATCACTATTAAATCTCTTATTATAATGGGCACAATATAATAAGAGATAATATATCGATAATAAGAGATAATATATTCTGTATATTATAATAGTTTTTCTGTATATCATTTTCTGTAGGTATCAGTCACGTTAATTTTCTACCAGTTCTTGACTTCATTGTGCATTCGTGACCTTACAAAGAGCTAATTCAGTTGTTTCCATTCAAAATATGTGGTAAGATTTGGTGTGACAGCTGCACAGAATGCTACAATTCAACAGCAACTGATATCATTTAGTATGAATGCTTCATCATAGTTTTCCAGTGTTTTATATTAACCAGAAAAGTATTTATTGTCAAACCTTAGGTTTTGTTTAATTTATTGACATAAATAAATAAACATTTCATTTGTGTATCTGATGTTGCATATGCCTTAATATAATTCAGTTTACAATTATTTTATAATTATCCACTTCTAAAAATGGTAATAATTGAATATAAGAAGCCATAATCATTTTCTATAAAATACTTTTTATCGTAGTTTACTCTGTTAAAAAATAATGTCTCTGAAATGTCACAAATTGTGTGAACCTGTAAATTCAATTTATTACATATGCTTTACATATACTATTTAAGTATATGGAGAAGTAAATACAAACAATGTGTAATTCTGAAACTTAATGTTACCGTATGTTACAGGTATTGCAGGCTGATGGGGGCAACTATTGTGTGTGTTTAAATGCTGCCACTATGGCTCTTATAGATGCTGGGATTCCATTGAAAGAATATGTTATAGCTTGTAATGCATCGCTTGCAAATGGTGATGTCCCACTAGTTGATATTAGCCACTTAGAAGAGTCTTCTGGTGGTTCTAACCTTACTGTGGCATTGTTACCAATTTCTGGACAGGTAAGTAATAATAATTTAAAGATAAATACTCATTTTTTAACAATCAACAACTATGTTATAACAAAATTATAAACAACACTTTAGGCATAATTTAAAAGGACATTGCTGTAATTATCATCTTAAAAGTATTCTGATATTTTTTGTCAACTTCTTAATTTCAGTATTATCACTGTTACTTGCTTAGTTATAAATCTCTTGTATTGGGCTAGGCCTTTGTGCACCTTTATCCAACCCAACCACAATAAAATCACATCATGTACACGCACAACCTAACTTCATCTCATTCATGACCAGTTAAAACTATACATATGAAGCGTGTTTCAAAAGTAGGGACCAGTAGGTCATTAAAGATAACAAAATAAAAGAAAAAATCAAAGAATTTCGACAAAACCAAAACATCGAAGCATGATAATGTTTTTAGGCTTTTGAAACGTATAATGTGGATTACGTAAATCATTTCCAAACCACAGACGATCACAAACAGAGCGTATAAAACCAAATTTATTCTCACTAAAACATTTGCTAAACTCAATATCAGCAGCGATTATTTCTGTCTTGATGCATTTACATATCAAATTTCTAGACTGTGTGGAAGCGTTACGTTTTTCGATGACGATTTTTGTGGAATGACCCCCAGCCTAAAAACATCATGTTAAAAAAATATTGTTACACAATGGAACATTCTCTAACAATGGAGTGTTTCATTTACATGTTTCTCGTCTATCCCAGAAGAGCCTAGCTGTAATGTTTGTGTGTGTACATATTGTTAATTTGAGAAGAAAGACAATTACAATTATGATAATTACGTAACACTTATCATGCATCAACAATCGAGGCTGTTCCAGACCGTACCGGTCTGCGCACTGTGTTCAAGGCCAGGCATGACACTATTTCTAGTGGATACGAGAGCGCGTGTAAGAGGCACTTGTTTAACACGTCATCCAAACAGTGACAGACTATTCTGGCATCTCAGAGCAGGGTATAAATATAAACATCCAGCGACAGTCAGTTCAGTTTATGTTGGGCGATTTACTCAGTGCATCTCAAGTGGTGTATTAGTGAAAAATTATTATAGTCCGGAATTCTTTATAGTTGACATTATTGTTGCGTGTGGACAAATTTAACTTGGATTATTGTACGAGTTGATTATAAACTGTATTTGTGATTAATTAAAGCTGGTGATTAGTGACTTCATTGGTGTCTTGTATTTTGGTGTCAGAAGTGTGACAGAGCCATTAACAGTGGAAAACAGTTGATACTTTGTACAAGATTAGTGTAATTTGTAAACAATCGGTAAACAATGGATACCAGTCATATGATGGAAGCTTTCCAAGCGCTTGTACTACAAACAGAAAAATGACAAAATGAGAAAGCGGAAGAGAGACAGAAAACCCTCCTGCTGGAAACAGAAGAAAGACAAAAAGCACTGCTGCTCGAGTCGGAAGATCGACAGAAAGAAGAACATGAGCAGGAAGCAGATAAAACGGAAGCTCATTTTGAAGCTATGCAAAAACAGCTCTGCTATACTACCACGGAGTTGGGTTTCCTATGTGGTGACTTGGGTGAATTACGCAGTGATTTGAATGGTGAAGAGATAAGATTGCCTACAGTCGAAAAACTGTAGATATAGAACAAACCATGTCAAATAAAATATCTGCAGTAGAAGACTCAACTGCAAACATTAGAGAACAAATAAAAATTGAAGTTTAGCAGTTCATGAAGATACAACCATGCGTTTCAAAACAAATTGCTGAACACACTATATCTGCAGTAAAAACAGGAAAAGATAAAGAAAATAAGACAATAGAGAAAGTCACTTTGCCTGCAGTTGGGACAATTCATGTCAAAGCCCCAACCTTTGATAGAAGCACTCACTGGGTGACGTATCTTTGGCAATTTGAAGCCGCTGCTAGCACAAATAATTGAACAGAGAAAGACGAGGCAGTTTCACTCATTCTCGCTTTAAAAGGACCTGCCGCAGAGCTACTATAGAAAGTGCCACCAGACACCCAGATTGCCTATGCCGAATTGATAAAAGCTTTAGAATTGCAGTATGGTGACAGACATTTGCGAGATGTGTATTGCACTCAGTTGAGAGCAAGACAACAGCATTCCAGGGAGAGCCTTCAAGAGTTTGAAGCAAGTATCTGCAGACTAATTAGACTGGGCTATCCTGAAGCACCAGAAGATTTTCGAACAGGTTTGCAATGCAGACATTTACTGCTGGTGTCCGAGATAACAAACTATAGCAAGTGTTACAGATGGCAAGACACCAGAATAGTGTGGACGCCCTAGTGCATGCTTTGTAATTCAGCTCTGTCCACTCCAGCTTTATTCAAGTTGTAGTCAATAATCATATCTGGCTTGACTACATCAATTATTCGTCCACCGAATACCGTCTACAGAAGTGGTAGTTGCTCCATGTTTTGTTGACAAGCAGTAACATCTCTTCTTGATTTCCACTTGCATGCAAGCAAGTGTACCTTATGCCAGAACAAAACGTCACCTTTTTTCAATGTTTTTGTTTTGAAGACAGATGGTAGCCCCCTCCTATTTTTCATAACAGTTCCAATGCCAAGAGTTTTCTTTCCCCATAGAAAATTCAAAAAAGAAGGACTTGTATAAAAACAGTCCATGTATATTCAGTGATCTTTGTAAAAATAATTACTGCATAATCGTTCAAATATATCCTGGACTGTATTGTTCTTGTTGCCCATAGCTCCTGTATAAAACATCACAATTTAAAACATAATCAGTAACTGCATCACGTAAACAGTTTTATTCCTTATTTCTTTGGTTTGTTTTTCATGTAAATACGAAAACTTACATGACCTCTGAAAGGGCATACACATTCACCAACAGCAAGGTTTGCATAAGGCTAGAAACTTTGATAGTACTTTTTAAGAAAAAAAATTGAAAAAACTGTGAATTTTGTAAATCAGATTGTATCCATCTTGACCACTGTTTATGTACTGTTCGTTATGATTCAAATGTAGCACGTACAGGATTGTCTTGAACCTAGCACAATAGCAGTCACTTTGAAAAACATGTTAATAGAAATACATCTGTGGTCCAGTCGTCATTTGTCTGTGGTAATTTTAACATGGACATATGCAGAATAATGGCAGAAAATTTATATTTGTCACTTTATATTTGTGTTATTGTTTTTCATTTATTCCATAATGAATTACTTTTCAATTTATTATGCCGCATCAGAAAAGAGATCCGTGACGCTGCATAACAATTGGTTTCAGTTTTATTTTCTTCATCATGTCAGGGTCAAGGGAAAAAAGGGAAACCGTCAAATTAAGTGCATTTGTCAATAAATGGGACAGAGGCAGAAGAGCTTAACTCATCAACTATGTCTCTAAAAGTCAAGAGATCTCTCAAGAACTAGGCCTTCTGGTCTGTGAGATTCAGTTTCAGACCAGTCATTGTCAATTTCAACTGATGTAGAAGACCTGATTTTTCTTGCACTAGTGATTGGGAGTCTTGTATTTCATCTGAATCACAAGAAAAACAACCACTAGTACCACGAAACTAAGAAAACAATTACAAACATGATGTGAAAAATAGAATAAAACCGAATAATTGCTCACCCAAATCGTCATTAGATTCGTTTACTCCTGGACAGTATGAGACATCGGCATTGCCGATATCTATTTCAGAGCCCAAATCTTCAATAAAACTATCCACTACATCATGTGAAACATCCATAATGAAAGTATAAACACACACTTTCTAACCAAAATGGAATGGAAATAAACACTAAGCAGCAGCTGGCATGGAGGTGAATACAAGGTCAATTGCTGCTAGTCCAGCTATGTTTTTTGAAAGATCTATATAATCGTTAAAACAAAACTAATCCATAAGCTGGTGCTAACAACATATTCACAATGAACTAAATGTGTAACCAAAGTGATGACAATCGAATAGTGTATGAGCAGACATGTTGATTTTCAAAGGAAGTTGGTAATCGTATACCATACGTGTTCCGTTACGCATGTTACAACAACGTGCCTGTATAGTGCCGACTCCAAAATGTTATTTAAGAAATAGAGAGATTCTGATATATATTTGTTTCGTTTGATGGCATAGGCTATAGGTTTGCTTTATTTGATTAACGTGCTCATAAAAAATATGTAGAGGGTTTGCAATATCTGGTTTTGTAATTATAATTTATTTTAATTGGGTAAAAATTGTTAAGGTAAAATAAGGGTATAAACTGATTTATTGATGATTCAAAAAGTATCAGAGAATAAATTGTTCTATTCATTTGAGTTGTAAATTGGAAACATCAAATCCAAATTGACTAACAAGACAAATTCTCAATTTAAAGAAAAACAATGTTTAATATACAATAAATTTTTTCTGGTAACATCTGTGCTTTAAGTGTTTTTATTTGGCACCTTATCCCACCCTAACCTGTGCTCATGGACTCGCCTAAACAGATCTGGACCGTGCGTTATTCTGTAAGGGCTTAAGTAAGTATTTCAGTGTTTCAGTTGTTATTTTATTTTCAAGGACAGTGTTGCAGTTCTCACATGTCATCTTTAAAAATATGAGTGGCGTGGTGACTCGGTTTTTGGTTTTTTGTGGGTTACATCATCTTGGGGAAGGGGGGGGGGCTCTTTTGTACCATCACAATATACTCAAGAGATGTACATATTCCTAGCATTGAATAACAAAATTATTTTTGTAAATATGACAATAGATAATTCGAAATCTTGAGAGTACAAATGTAATTCTCCTCGTATTTATACATTCTATTTGTTTCAGATTGCATTGATGGAAATGTCTCAGAGATTTCACTTAGATCATTTGGATAGTGTCTTAGAAACTGCTATGAAAGGTTGCAGAGATATTTTTGAAATCCTAGACACAGTTGTAAAAGAACATTTGACAGAAACAGGTAGTGCTTCCAGTTGGGGAATTAAATATGTATCAACAGAGAGAACATTACAAACTGTTGAACCAATGCCTTTGTCTTGAAAAATTATGTAAAACACAACTTTATAATATTACTGTATGTATATATTTTTTTTTATTGTGGTATGAGATTTGTAAGTAAAAAGTACAAAACAAAATCACGCATGTATCTAAGAAAACAAACTTAAGTGCAATAGGAGCCCACCCATCCTTTCTCAAGATGCAGGAAGGTAAGTGGCCCAGATATGATTCAGATACTACAAACTTTTGCCAAGTAGTTGGAAAACATATAGTGCCCATATACTGGAAAACACCAGTTGCCATAAAAACGTTAAACCCTCTTACTGTACCATCATACCATCATGTTGTTAAATACACCTTCTCAACTAACCTTGATAAAAAAGTTCAAAGTTATGAGAAATTCAAAATGTTAACAAGAATGGAATGAATCCTGTTAAAAGACAAAGACATGATTTAACTGTCAGGCAGATCTCTTAAAGTAACTTCCATCAGCAGGTAGTAGGTTAGTAACTATGATCTTTAATCCATGTTTACTCTGGGCTACTTTCTATGTCAGAAGAAAGAGCTTGTAAACATTTGTCACAAACTAGGCAAAACCTCTAATGATATTAAATCATATAGACCTCTTACTCATTCTGTTGAAGGTTTTTAAGAGATTTAAAACCATTATAAGAAAAAATCTGATTCTCTAATCCCAGCCTGGCCTCCATATTCATCATGCAGCCATAGAGCAGGTCCATGTAGTTAACAAAAAGTAAGGTACTTTCTAAAACACAGGAAATACTATATTTTAGTAGGAATAAACTTTTTAGATCTGACAATCACAAAAAAACACCAACAATAAATTAAATTTTAATATATACAGAAAACCAACGACGACGGACACCGTGATACATGCCACATCATTTCATCCCATATCGCAAAAAATGGCTGCGTTTCACAGCATGATACATAGACTTTTATCTTTGCCCCTTGATAACAAAGATTTTCGTAACGAGTTAAATACCATCAAGTGCATCGCGGTTGCAAATGGTTACAATACCAACATCGTAAACAACATTCTCAAGAAACATGAAAACAGAAAAAGGAACATTAACCAATTATCAGTGACTGCATGGGAGAAAAAAACCATACAAATATATCATCGCAACATACACCAATTTTATGCCGAACATTTTAAAATCACTCATAAACAAAAACAGTGATATTGTAGTCACTTACAAGACTACAAATAATATCTTAAATAATCATCGCACCCACGAATCCACTTGCCTTGAGAATAAAACGGGCGTTTATAAATTGTCATGCAATGACTGTGACGCTTTCTATGTGGGCCAGACGGGCCGTGGTTTATTCAAAGATTTAACGAACACAAACCACCCACTATCTGTCGCAACTATGATACTATCAAATCAAAATTCGCCAAACATCTTATTAATAAAAATCGTAATTACACCGATTTCGGAACCAATTTAAAACCCCTCCACTTTTGTAGTAGAGGACGTTATATGAACGCACTCGAGGAATTTGAGGTGTACAAAGCGTTCAGGGACACTAGTACCAAGCCACACATCTTGAACGACCAGTTATTATTCAAATCTAATATATTGTACGACACCGCATTGAGATACTAAGATAACAAGAATCATTTGCGGTTAATGCGCGGTGGGTCGCTGCGCAGTGTACACTGTTTGCCCGATTCATGTTACAAAAAGTATATAGTTTATATGTTAAATTATGATATTTATGGTTTTAACGTTTGACAAGTGTATCAGTGAATAATATGTGCTAAATATTTTATGCTATGAAAATGAGACGTGTCTCGAAACATGTCGCAATAAGAAAGGACATCATACGAAAAGTCGCAGACGGTTAGTACAATATATTTTTCATATAGGAAATACTAGATGTTCCACAGTATTCGTAGATGTTGTCTAGGGATACATAGTAAAATTGTATTAAATCCAAGCCTTCTTAGCAGTACTGAACTTTACCTTACTGAAAGACAATGAAATATGAAGGTCAAACGATCCAATACAATCCAGGGTCCCACAAGCTAGTGAACTACATCCTAGTGTGTATATATATATATACATATATATATATATATATATATTTTGTAACGCGAAGTTGCTGTCGTCTCTGTAAAGATGTGTGTGTAGTTGTGTTGTATGTGTGCGTTCGTCTCGCACTAGAGTCGTTACATCAATTCTTGCGCTAACGAAGTCCGTAGCGATGCTATAATTACCAGTACAACGCAGTAGTAACCTTACCTGTTCTTAAATAGGGGTTGGTGAATCCCGGGTGGCGCCAAATTGTTTTTTGAAAACAATTAAAATTATTAAATAATATGTTATAAAGAAGTTCTCAGCGATGACGGCCGGGGCATTCAAATACTTCCCGCCTTGGTTAGACTTACTGACTCGATCAGGTAGTTTGTCGATTCGCACCGTGAGCTCTGGCCGTCAAATATAGTTCGCTAATAAACACAAATTATATGATACACTCCCTATGAAATAAAAACAATGGTTCCACTCTGTACTAGTTATTTTAATGGTTGATTTGCAGTGTTTCAGTTTGACAATAATATTATACTTGTTGATTAATGAATTTGCACCGACATTAGTTTTGAGACGTCTTTCTCCGGGTTGACAAATCGATTTTGTAACGAGTGAATCAATCCACCATGGCTGCCGTTTTGTTAGTTAACAATTGTATCGTTCAAAATCTGGAGTTCTTTTGATTACAAGACAAATATTTTCTATGATTACAATAAAAAGTACATTACCTTATAATATTATGTACTTCAATAATATGGTGTTTGGTTATAATTTGTTCTGTGGTGTAGTTAAGTGTGTTTCTAAAGTTCGTATTCTATCAACAGGTTATATTCTAAGTTAACAAATTTTCAGTGTTTTGTTTTCCTTAATTAATCTTTGAAAGACAATATTCGGTTTATAGTGAGTGTTCAAATTACTTTTAGAAATATTCAAAGTGAGTTTATTTTTGGAATTTGGGTAAATCAAGGATACTTATCGAATCAGATGATTTGGTATAAATAGTTGTCAGTCAAAATTGGATTGGGCTGCAGTCGTATTCAATTTTCGTTAATCTTGGGGCTTAAGTATGTCTTGCGTCCTTTTCATGTTGGGTGGAGTCATATTTTCTTTTAATTTCCTGGTAAAATGGTCCTTGGCATCAGTTAAATGTTCTGGTGGTTCGTCTGCTTCTTATTGGATCATCGTTAGGAATTTTGTTTACTTTTTTGACATATTAAATTAAAAATTTGGCCGTTCAAATTTTGGCTTCTGTTCGGCAAGAGCGTCACTTTACGAGTAACGATATTCAACCGTAATTTCGTAACTAACGGTGGTTGTCAAGGTTACTAATTAAATCTGATTGGCTTAGATTGACAAAAAACCATTGTTATCATATTTGAATTCTTTACAAAATCCTTGTATATCTTCTGATTGCTTTTATTCTTCTATCTTCCTTCCTAAGTATTAACTATTATCACTGTTATTTGTATTTCCTTTCAAAGATTATTTTGATATCCCATAAGATTGGGTTATTTTATGTTTTATAATTTTACAATTATTTTAATATTTTCTAATTACATTTCTCTTTTAATTTAAATCCTTATTCTAATATTTTGCCTTTAATATGATTTACAAATTATCCTTGGTTAGTTATTCGTCTTGGATTTGCTAATTTCTTTGTTAATTTAATACAATTTGTAGTTGTTTGTTTTGACAGTTAGGCATTTCCTAGGCCTAAGTAGCCATTATTGGTATTTACTTATTTCGTACAAATTACATCTCATTTTAGCCTAATGAGCTTTGTCTTGTTATTATAATTGGTTGTGTTATTTGTTGATGTGTTTTGGAGCTGTTTTTGTGTTATTATTATGTTACTCGTATTTTATACATCATGGATTGCTAATTGTTTACTAACTGGTTTTCTCGTTTTCTAAGCCATACTTATTTAATTTGCCAATAATAACAATGTGGCTATTATTTACTATTTTTGACACATAAAATACAACATCTAGGCCTATGGTCTGTATACTTTCTTCCAGCCATATCCTATTCATAAATTTGCTGAAACAATCATTTAACAATTATTAGATAATATTTGTTTACAGTTCATTTCATTTTACATTATTTTTGGGCGATAAACAACATCACATTTTTTGAACTTACTTAAATAATTATCCCTTATAACATGGGGTGTTTATTGATTTGTCTTAACTTCTTATTTTTTAAATAATCTTTACCTTCACTCCATGGTAACACTATCTTTTTCCTCTTTCATGAGATTCTCCCTTTTAAATACTATTGGATACTTTAATCTTATCAACGTGATTCCTATTTTAATTGATACAGTTATCATCACTTTTCAGTATTCATTACATCTTAATTAATTGTTTACACTTAATACTATTCTTAACAACTTTCTTAATTACTAATATTTTTCACTGTTAATCCTTTAGTGTTTCTTATTGCTTTAATAAGTGTTTATTTTTTATCCTTCACTATTTTTCACAATACTAACATTCTTTATTATACATTATTCTTATTTATTCATCACCTTCACTTTTAAATTATCTATTGTTTATTATAATTTATTTAGTGTTTTTTCCTTATCACTTTACTTTGGGGTTTTTACACTTCCACTTTTGCACTCCTTAAATCTTTTTATTTTAAGTGTTTCTAAATGGGTAATCCCTGTAATTACTTTCTCTTTCTTATTTACTAAAGTTTATTTTCTCACTACCTTACTATTTCTTTCATTACAAATATCATTAATAATATTAACAAGTTAATATTTCTCTATCAATTTCATCATTACATCTAACTCTAATTTGTGGGTTAGTGTATTTTTATTTCTAATAGTCTTTAATTGGGTTTCATCACATATCAGTTACCTTTATCAATTAATTGATAATAATATTTATTATTTACTTAGGTTAGTTATTGGTTTTGTTTCCAATATTACATTTGAGTGTACCATTTCTCCTGCTTGTATTCTATATTACTTGTTTGTGCCTTATCACTTGATTTCATTTTATTTCCCTTTATCGTTGGTTTGTTTCTTTTTCCTTTTTCCACCTTCTTCACTTTCAGTGTATTTCATTTATATCTTGGTTTTCCACCTTCTCCTTTGGGTTTATTTTATTATGTTGCATTGAGTCATTCAATTCCTTCAATTTGTTTCATTTTTGTTTGGTTTCGGTTTTTTCCCTTCTTCATTTGGTTTGGTCAGTCACTTTCTTATTTGGTTTGTTTCTTGTTTGGTTTCGTTGTTCCCTTCTCCTTTTGGTTCTTTTTATTTTGTTCAATCACTTTTTATTTGGTTTCGTCTTTTCCCTTCTTCCTTTGGTTCTTTTTATTTGGTTTCGTCTTTTCCCTTCTTCCTTTGGTTCTTTTTATTTGGTTTCGTCTTTTCCCTTCTTCCTTTGGTTCTTTTTATTTGGTCAATCACTTGGGTTAGGTCATGTCGTCGTTCGTCGTGTCATCATCATTTTATTTTCATTATAGTAAACGTTTTATTTTATATGAATTACTTATTATATTGTTGATTCATCTTTTTTATCCCTGGTATTGGGGTGGCTTATTTGTGTTGTAACATAATGCCTCTCCTTCAAAATTGATCATTTTGGTAAAAGACTAGCATAGTTTTTTATGAAATTATCAGTTATATATTATTTTTCCTTTTCTTTCTTGTTTATTTCTCCTTTCTTATTTCTCTTCTTACTTGATTCATTCCATTTTAATTAGATCTGTTTTTATTTATTTCCATTAGTGTGTTCTCCCTTTTATAATTTTTTCCCTAACTTTTTAGTAGCTGGTTTCTTCCAATACTACTCATTTTTTCTGAGACGGGAGGAACATCATCTCTGCTCAGTTAATTTGATTGCTGGACTTATTCTCAGTCAATCTTAAATACCTTTTTTGTCAACTTGTGACTTAAATTAATAATAATAATATATTTTGGGATTGTCCACTTTGTGGTTTGTTTTTAGATCACTTTGGCCTTTTACTCATTCTTCCTTCCGCTGTACCTTTGCTATATACTGTCATCTACTCATACAGTTGATTGTTTTTTATTTATTAAGTTGTTAATTTCATCATTTCTAACTTTTCATTAGTTTGTTTTTCTTTTTCTTGGTTGTTCACCATTATTTTGCTTTTGCCATTTTCTGTATATTTGCTTTATACAAAGTTTTTTTTTTCTTATACCAGTTCATTAAAAAAAAATTTTTTTTTTCTTTGAATCCATTGAATTCATTATAATTTTAGGTATCTGTCTTAGCAAGTTCTGCTTGATTTTATTGTTGTTTAATTCATTTTGTTTGAAATATTATAAATAATTTTTGTAAGTTTGTTTTTCTTACTTTCTTTATAGGAATTTTTGTAACTTATTCCTTTCTTGGCATTTTGTGTTTAAATATTATCGTAAGTTTGTGGTTCTTACTACTTTATAGGAATTTTTGTAACTTATTCCTTCTTTTAATACAGTAGAACTTGGCTAATTCGAACATGCATAATTTGAATTTGTGGATAACTCGAACTTTTACCGTGGTCCCTTGAATATCCTATGTAAAACCATGCAAAAACATCGTCTGTAATTCGAACTTTTTTTGGTTAATTCGAAATAAAAATTTTGCTCAAACTACAAAAAATCGCCTGCTGTATGGGCTAGACCACGTAACACTAGAGACACGACTGGAAACAGACAAGCAGGCATCGCCCTTTGTGAACAGACGCTTGTCCTTTGTGTCAAATTCGTGGAATTGCCGTCAGTATCTGGCGATGACACATGACTGGCTCGTGTAACAGTACCGTCCGCCATTGTCCCTGGTTCCATGCCTCGTCAGTCAGCCACCCTCACTGTTGCTTTCAGTTCAGTCTGCCTGCATTCATGGAAGTGTTAAGTCTTTTTGAGTTTCTACTGTGCGAGCTGTGTCCTGTAGTGAGAGACCGTTCCTTTCTTTATACAGTACTGTATATACAGACTGGTGTGTTTTAGTGACGCTTATTGTGCAGTTTTATTGTGTTGTGTGTTCATCATGGCCCTTTCAAAGCCAACACGGACCCAATACAAATCATTGACATTTGCTGAAAAAGTTGCCATTATACGGAAAGTGGAAAAGGGACAAAAAAAGAAATCTGAAATTGCCAAGGAATTCGCGATACCGCCAAATATGCTGTCAACGTATCTAAAAAATAAAGAGAAGATTTTGAATAGTGTGTGTAAAGCCAGCGACAAAGATAGGAAAAGAGCACGAGGACCAGAAAATCCTGACGTGGATGAATGTGTAGTGAAGTGGTTTAAGCAAGCAAGGGACAAAAAAATTCCAGTCAGTGGGCCCCTCGTCAGAGCCAAAGCTGAGGAATTCGCATCTAGCTTAGGGAAAAATGATTTTAAGGCCAGCACTGGTTGGCTCGATGGTTTTAAAGAAAGGAATTTCTTTCAAAACTGTTTGTGGGGAAAGTGGATCTGTTGACGTTGAAGCTGCAAATTCATGGAAAGACGATTTGTTGCAAATGATTTCTGATAGAGACGCTAAAGACATTTTTAACGTAGACGAGACGGGCTTATTCTTCAAATGCACCCCCGACAAAACACTTGCTTTTAAAGGAAAAAGTTGTAGTGGGGGCAAACACAGCAAGGAGCGCATAACACTTTTATTCGGAGCAAACATGGATGGCTTGGAAAAACTGCCTTTGCTAATGATAGGGAAGTCAGCCAACCCACGTTGTTTCAAAAATGTAAAAACGAAACCATTTGAATACAAATCAAACAATAAAGCTTGGATGACAGGTGAAATTTTCGAAAGATGGCTTTTGAAAATCAACAGGAAATTTTGAAATCAAAACAGAAGAATCGTCTTGTTTATTGACAACTGTACAGCGCACAACACTATTCCTCTGATGGAAAATGTAAAGGATGTGTTTTTCCCTCCAAACATGACTTCAGTAGTTCAACCTATGGACCAAGGTGTAATAAAAAATTTTAAGCATTTTTACAGACGGCTTGTGGTCCAAAACATTCTGTCAGGTGCTTATTTAGATGAGCACGAAAATATCAAGATTAACATCCTTCAAGCTGCCCGCATGTGCAACAGTGCTTGGAACTAAGTTACGCAAAAAACAATTGCTAATTGTTTTCGTAAAGGTAGTTTCTGCCACATTGAAGGTGAAGAGGAGAATAAAGCTGCAAGAGAAATCGTACCCACTACGGATAACTGGGAAGATGTTGGACATGATGCAGGCATTCGTTACGAAGAGTTTGTAAACATGGATGTAGACTTGGCGGTGTGCGGTGAACAGACAAATGCGGAGATCGTGGCTGATGTTATGAACTTAAGAAATGATGGTACATCTTCAGATGAAGAAGGGGACCAGCTAGAACTTCCAGAGATACCGATTCCAACGGCTTCACAGGCATCAAATTACATTCAAGACTTGAGACGGTTTGTTGAAGGACAGCAGAACGTAAGTGACGCTATTTTCCAAGCACTTAATAAACTTGAAGAGTTTACTACAACTCGGTGTATTAACTGCAAAATGCAATCAAAAGTTTCTAGCTTTTTTAAAAAACTGTGAATGCTATATTTTGTACTGAAACGTGTTTATACGTTTGTAATACATATGTATAAGAAAATTGTTTAATAAAATAACATATTGCTTTACTGAATTTCGGTTTTTGATTTGATTTTTCTACCCTTATTAAAAGTTTTCCTAATTCGAATTTTTGGATAATTCGAATTTTTTACTGGTCCCTTCAGCTTCGAATTAGCCAAGTTCTACTGTATTTTATATTAGGCCTCATAAATCATCGAAATATTGTTGTAAGTTGTGCTCACATAATTTTTTTGAATTTTTGTATTTGTTTATTTACTTATTTCGGTTTATTTCTCCTCATAAAACTTTTTTATAGAAGCTTGATTGTAAACTCCTTTTATCTTTTTGATGGTTATGTTACTTATTTCATAAGTATTGTTACCATCGTCTTTGGTGATGACATAAGGTCCTATGTATAATAATAACAGTTTTTTGGCTATCCCTTCAAGTGTACTGGGTAGTTCACGGTTTTTTATTGATACTCTTTCTCCCTTGTTATATTTTATTATCTTAGGTTGGTTTTGTGAATTTTTTGCTTCTCGATTTTCTCCATGATTCGACTATAACATTGGTTTTCATTGTACGGGTCTTCTGGGTTGACTGGGAAATCTATTAACTCTTGTATCTCTCTATGCGGTTTTCTTCCAAACAACATTAAATATGGGGTGTTCTCAATAAAATGGTGGTAACATATATTTAAAAATTGAAGCTAAATATTACTGCCATTCCTTTTGGTTATCATAGCAGTATGTTCTTAGAATACGTCCCACCTCTCTTAACACTCTTTCTGCGGGGTTACTGCTAGGGTGGTATTTGGATGTTTTATAGGTTTTTATGTTTACCTTTAATAATTCATCTCTCCACTTCTTTCCTTTGAATTGTGTCCCGTGGTCTGTTATAATCATGTATGGTTTTCCAACTTCTGTGATGTATTTATTTTTTATTATGTCTAATATTTTCTTCGTAGTCGCTCGGTTTATTGCATATAATTCTGTGTACTTGGTGTAATGGTCCAATATTATTACTATAAACTTGTATTTATGCCTCCCTCCGCTACGTGGGAATGGTCTACATATGTCGAGAAACACTTTTTCTAGCTTGGTGTTTGAAGTGATGGGTATCATTGTTCCCTCTTTTCTCTCGTTATTTGTTTTGACCATCTGACATATTGTGCAGGTTTTAATGTTCTGATTTACTTTTCTAGTTATATTTTTAATAAATATTTCCTCCTCCAATGCTTTTACCATTTTAAAGTTCCCATATGTCCATATCGGACATTGTAATCTTTAATTATTTTGTTTTCTAATGAATTTGGAACTACAAGTCTCCACGTTCTTTGATCCTTTTTGGTTTTAATAAACAGTATATCTTTGTGGATGCAATAATAGTTATTTATTATTTCTTCATCTTCTAATAGTCTTCTTCTTATGTTTAATAATTTTGTATCTAACTTCTGCTGTACCACTATTTTGCTTATTATATCTTCCAGGTCCTTCCTATCCTTTAATATGTAATACACTTTGGCGATCTTCTCATTTTCTCCTTCAAATGTTTTGGTTTTCTACATTTATTCTGGACAAAACATCTGCTGCAACGTTCTTACGGCTTGGAATATACTCCCATGTAATATGGTACTCTTGTAGAGCGAGTATCCAACGTGTAAGTCTCCCATGACTTAATTTACACTGTTTTAAGAATGATATAGACTTATGGTCGCTTCGGACTGTGATTGGATATCCGGAGATGTAAATTCTAAACTTTCCACATCCGAATACTATGCTGAGTAGTTCTTTTTCAGTAACGTTGTAGTTACGCTCGCAACTGTTTAGTATCCTGCTGGCAAAGCTGATGACCAGGTGGTGTCCTTCCTCATCTTCTTGGTATAATTCGGTGCCTAGACTGACATCACTGGCGTCGCAATTCAGGTAAAAGGGTTGTTCAAAGTTGGGGTGGTGTAGCATTACCGTTTCGAGAAATTTTAGTTTGATCAGTTTTAATACTTCTTCCTGCTCATTTCCCCAAGTCCATTTTTCTTTGGCTGATAGTTGTTTAGAAAATTTTGCTGTAAGGTATGAGTAATTAGTTTGAAATTTTCTGTAATAGTTACATATACCTAAGAAGGACTGTAGCTGCTTCTTATTCTTAGGTGTGGGGAATTTCTGAATGGCTTCCGCTTTCTGTTGGGATGGTGATATTCCCTGTTCAGTTAAGTTGAATCCTAGGAATTTGACTTGGTTTGCTATAAACTTCGATTTATCCAATTTCAGCTTAATGTTATTTTCCGATAACTTCTTTAACACTTGCTTGACTCGTTCACAGTGCTCGTCCCAGTCTGAAGATGTTATTAGCAGGTTATCCACATACACGGTTGTGAACTGCAGTGCTTCTTGACCTAAGACTTGGTCCATGCATTTGACGAACACTGCGACGGAATTGATGAGGCCGAAAGGTAACCTCTTAAATTGGTAATTTCTTCCGTTGAAGATAAATGCCATGTATTTCCTACTGTGTGGGTGTAGCTCCACCTGCCAGTACCCACATACAGTGTCCCAGGTGCTTATGTATTTGGTGCCGTGAAACCTTTTTAATATTTCTTCAATTTCTCCCGGTGAAGTTCGGTCATTTATGATCATTTTGTTGATCTCTCAGGCGTCTAAACAGATCACCATTCATATACCTTACCATTCTTTTTTAGGTGTAGCCACTATTTGACTCGTGTATGGAGATTGACTGTATTCAATGATGTCCTCCTCCATCATTTGGTTGATTTCTGTTCTGACTTCATTTTTTAGATAGTATGCTATTGGGTAGGATTTCCTATGGAAGTCTACGGATTCACGAAAGTTGATTTTGCGTTGGTACCCCTTGACCTTTCCTGGAGTATTGGAGAAAACGTGCTGGTATGTGTTATAGGTAGCTATGAGTTTTTCAGCCTGTTTCTTAGTTATTTCTTGTTGAGGTCGTTCTCCTTGGAAAGTTCTGATTTCTTCTATTTTCCTTTTCCATAAATCTCTATCTTCCTCTTCATCGTCTATAATGATTGATGGTTCACGTGTTTGGCAATAATAACTTTTTAATCCAGGATCATGATTTAAAGCTAGTGGTGTAGGGTTACAGTTTATAATGTTTGCCGACCATATTCCCCTTTCAGAAGTCAGTAATACTACTCCCTTCTGCAGGTTGATGACTGCTGAATGTTGTCTCAACACGTCACATCCAATTAGCATGTTAAATGGCAGTCCATTTGCTACAAGAAAAACAATAGGTATGGTTGCATTCTGACTGTCTAACTCTAAAGAAACTTGTTTTCTTATCGACTTATTCTGTTTGCCTGTGGCACCAATTATGATAATATTATTTATGGGTAGAGTGGGAATTGGTATTTTTGAGTTAGCTTGTATTCGCTCTAATTCTGGTTGGTTTATTAAAGAAATATTTGATCAAGTATCGATCATGATTATTGTTGATGGTAGCCTTTATATGTACAATTTCACTATTTGTTTTTGGCAGCTGGTTAGCCTCTTCCTCCAGAAGTTCTTCTCTGATATTTTTGAGGTAGTTGTTTGATATTATGGTTATTATTCTGTTTTTATTTAGTGTCGTTGTTCGTCGTTTCAACCCAAATGATTGGTCATATGAAGGGTATATATGATTTCTCACTGACCTTTTTAGTTTAAAGGTTGCTGCGTATTGTTGTCCAGACTATTTGACTGGTCCGCCGTTTCACTGATCGTAGCTTGTTGATCATTTATTTGGTTCCTGGGCGCTTCCATTGTTCTACCTTCTTGGGATTGATGGTTATTATAATTGGAGTTGTTGTACCAAGAGTTTGTGTATTAGGACAATATCTCCTATGGTTATGTTGCCTCCTCCCACTAATAAAGTTAACTTGGCGTCTCATGTCGCCTCTATTTTGGTTACTCCCGGTTCCCCTGTTGTACTGGTAATTCGGGTCGTAACGGTTGCTGTAATAGTTGTTATTATTTGGGTGGCCATTGGGACGTTGGTTTTGTTCTGCTCCTCTGTAGTTATTGTTTGTTGGATTGTTGTTTTGGGCATTCCTGTTGTTCGGCTGGTTCCCCTGGTTCTGGTGGTCTCTGTTAATCGGCTGGTATTTGGATGGTAATTTGGTTGATTCCTGTGGAACGGTTGGTCCCCTTGATAGTTGTTCTGGTTACGGTTCAAGTTGTTCCAGTTATTGTTCTGGGTGTTGTTGTAGGACATGTTGTAATTAGGTGCATTTTGATTATCGTTCCACCGGTTGTATTTTTGATTCACCATTCGATTTCTTTTATACTGACCGTCGTTTTCATGGTCTTCCAATAAACTGGCCATTCCCTGTATTGTTTTAATCTGTCCCTGTCTCCTGGCCCTCTGGATTGCGTCCTCATAGTGATAACCCAGCTGTATTACTAGGGATTCTTCCGGTATCCTTGGCTCGAGATTCCTAGTCAGGCATACTTTTCCTAAGAAGTAAGAGGTTAGTGTGTGTCCTGCCTGCGGCTCATATCTCCCATTACTAATATCATTCCTCACTACATTTTGTGTGGATTCGGACCAGTATTTTTCACAGAATACTGTTTTGAATTCCTGCGTACAGCTGATCTCCGGTCGAGTGGCTGTCCACCAATTGTCATTAGTATCCTTAAACATCTCATCGATGAGGCTCCTCACCGTCGTCCATCTTGTTTCCCGGTTCTTCTCTATGAGTTCTTCCACTCTCTTTAGGAATTCTATTGGGTTGCGTCTGTAACTCCTAAAGTTTATCACTTCTCTATTTTCGCTGGTAATAATATGAGTATTATTACAAGGCTTTTCCCTCAAAGCGTCCAGTTCTTCCTGCATCTGCCTTTCCCTCTGACTGATTCCTTGTATCTTCTCTTTATTCTCTTGAGTTTGTCCGTCGACTTTATTGATGGTGGTGTACACTTGTTCTACACGTTCGCTGATATCAGTTTGGATTTCTTTGTGCCTCTCCTCCAGCTTCTGGAGCACTTCATGTTTATTTTTTGTGCACTCTTCGGTGGTGATTTGTTGCAGTTCTTGAACTCTAATTTTTCCTTCCTCCTCGACGTTATTTATTTTGTTGGTTAACTCTTCCCGGACATGTATTACTGTTTCGTTTGTCTCGGTTATAGTCTGTTTTTTCTCCTCTCTACATTCCACCAACTGTTGCCTCAATTCCTCCTTCGTCTTCTCGCTGTCTTCCTTCAACTGTCTTTGGAGTGTTTCACAGTTGTTCTCGATCTTGTTGTTTAATATTTCAAGATCTTTCTTTATTTGCCTCTTCAGCTCCTCGCTCTTCTTTTCTAACGTTTCTTGGTTTCTTTTCAGGGCTTCATGGTTGCTTTCCATCTTATTATTTAGAAGTTTCTATGTTCTCCTTTAAGAATTCCCTGTCTTCCTTTCTTTGTTCTCTTGTTTCTTCCTTTATTCCCTCTTGTAATAATTCTAATTTTTTATTCAATTCTTCCTTGTCCTCCTTTCTTTGTTATTTTGCTTCTTCCTTGTCTTGCTTTCTTTGTTTGAATTGATCCATCAAGCTATCCAATTTCGCTTCTTCGTTTGTTTTGCCTGGTTGGTCGCCGACTGTTACTTCTACTTCCGGTTCAGGTTGTGTTGGATTTTCCGGTTGGTCCTCTTGGGGATCCTCTTCGATCATTTCTTCAATTTCTTCCATCTCTTCTTGGTCGGTACCTTCAGTTCCTTTCTTTGTTTGATATCTCGTAACCATGGAATGTCTCATAGTCGCCGCTAGTCTTCTTTTCTAGCCTCACCAGTTGGTCGCCAGTCTGTAACGCGAAGATGCTGTCGTCTCTGTAAAGACGTGTGTGTGTGTAGTTGTGTTGTATGTGTGCGTTCGTCTCGCACTGGAGTCGTTACATCAATTCTTGCGCTAACGAAGTCCGTAGCGATGCTATAATTACCAGTACAACGCAGTAGTAACCTTACCTGTTCTTAAATAGGGGTTGGTGAATCCCGGGTGGCGCCAAATTGTTTTTTGAAAACAATTAAAATTATTAAATAATATGTTATAAAGAAGTTCTCAGCGATGACGGTCGGGGTATTCAAATACTTCCCGCCTTGGTTAGACTTATTGACTCGATCAGGTAGTTTGTCGATTCGCACCGTGAGCGCTGGCCGTCAAATATAGTTCGCTAATAAACACAAATTATATGATACACTCCCTATGAAATAAAAACAATGGTTCCACTCTGTACTAGTTATTTTAATGGTTGATTTGCAATGTTTCAGTTTGACAATAATATTATACTTGTTGATTAATGAATTTGCACCGACATTAGTTTTGAGACGTCTTTCTCTCGGGTTGACGAATCGATTTTGTAACGAGTGAATCAATCCAGCATGGCTGCCGTTTTGTTAGTTAACAATTGTATCGTTCAAAATCTGGAGTTCTTTTGATTACAAGACAAATATTTTCTATGATTACAATAAAAAGTACATTACCTTATAATATTATGTACTTCAATAATATGGTGTTTGGTTATAATTTGTTCTGTGGTGTAGTTAAGTGTGTTTCTAAAGTTCATATTCTATCAACAGGTTATATTCTAAGTTAACAAATTTTCAGTGTTTTGTTTTCCTTAATTAATCTTTGAAAGAGAATATTCGGTTTATAGTGAGTGTTCAAATTACTTTTAGAAATATTCAAAGTGAGTTTATTTTTGGAATTTGGGTAAATCAAGGATACTTATCGAATCAGATGATTTGGTATAAATAGTTGTCAGTCAAAATTGGATTGGGCTGCAATCGTATTCAATTTTCGTTAATCTTGGGGCTTAAGTATGTCTTGCGTCCTTTTCATGTTGGGTGGAGTCATATTTTCTTTTAATTTCCTGGTAAAATGGTCCTTGGCATCAGTTAAATGTTCTGGTGGTTCGTCTACTTCTTATTGGATCATCGTTAGGAATTTTGTTTACTTTTTTGACATATTAAATTAAAAATTTGGCCGTTCAAAATTTGGCTTCTGTTCGGCAAGAGCGTCACTTTACGAGTAACGATATTCAACCGTAATTTTGTAACTAACGGTGGTTGTCAAGGTTACTAATTAAATCTGATTGGCTTAGATTGACAAAAAACCATTGTTATCATATTTGAATTCTTTACAAAATCCTTGTATATCTTCTGATTGCTTTTATTCTTCTATCTTCCTTCCTAAGTATTAACTATTATCACTGTTATTTGTATTTCCTTTCAAAGATTATTTTGATATCCCATAAGATTGTGTTATTTTATGTTTTATAATTTTACAATTATTTTAATATTTGCTAATTACATTTCCCTTTTAATTTAAATCCTTATTCTAATATTTTGCCTTTAATATGATTTACAAATTATCCTTGGTTAGTTATTCGCCTTGGATTTGCTAATTTCTTTGTTAATTTATTACAATTTGTAGTTGTTTGTTTTGACAGTTAGGCATTTCCTAGGCCTAAGTAGCCATTATTGGTATTTACTTATTTCGTACAAATTACATCTCATTTTAGCCTAATGAGCTTTGTCTTGTTATTATAATTGGTTGTGTTATTTGTTGATGTGTTTTGGAGCTGTTTTTGTGTTATTATTATGTTACTCGTATTTTATACATCATGGATTGCTAATTGTTTACTAACTGGTTTTCTCGTTTTCTAAGCCATACTTATTTAATTTGCCAATAATAACAATGTGGCTATTATTTACTATTTTTGACACATAAAATACAACATCTAGGCCTATGGTCTGTATACTTTCTTCCAGCCATATCCTATTCATAAATTTGCTGAAACAATCATTTAACAATTATTAGATAATATTTGTTTACAGTTCATTTCATTTTACATTATTTTTGGGCGATAAACAACATCACATTTTTTGAACTTACTTAAATAATTATCCCTTATAACATGGGGTGTTTATTGATTTGTCTTAACTTCTTATTTTTTAAATAATCTTTACCTTCACTCCATGGTAACACTATCTTTTTCCTCTTTCATGAGATTCTCCCTTTTAAATACTATTGGATACTTTAATCTTATCAACGTGATTCCTATTTTAATTGATACAGTTATCATCACTTTTCAGTGTTCATTACATCTTAATTAATTGTTTACACTTAATACTATTCTTAACAACTTTCTTAATTACTAATATTTTTCACTGTTAATCCTTTAGTGTTTCTTATTGCTTTAATAAGTGTTTATTTTTTATCCTTCACTATTTTTCACAATACTAACATTCTTTATTATACATTATTCTTATTTATTCATCACCTTCACTTTTAAATTATCTATTGTTTATTATAATTTATTTAGTGTTTTTTCCTTATCACTTTACTTTGGGGTTTTTACACTTCCACTTTTGCACTCCTTAAATCTTTTTATTTTAAGTGTTTCTAAATGGGTAATCCCTGTAATTACTTTCTCTTTCTTATTTACTAAAGTTTATTTTCTCACTACCTTACTATCTCTTTCATTACAAATATCATTAATAATATTAACAAGTTTATGTCTCTATCAATTTCATCATTACATCTAACTCTAATTTGTGGGTTAGTGTATTTTTATTTCTAATAGTCTTTAATTGGGTTTCATCACATATCAGTTACCTTTATCAATTAATTGATAATAATATTTATTATTTACTTAGGTTAGTTATTGGTTTTGTTTCCAATATTACATTTGAGTGTACCATTTCTCCTGCTTGTATTCTATATTACTTGTTTGTGCCTTATCACTTGATTTCATTTTATTTCCCATTTTTTTTCCACCTTCTTCACTTTCAGTGTATTTCATTTATATCTTGGTTTTCCACCTTCTCCTTTGGGTTTATTTTATTATGTTGCATTGAGTCATTCAATCCTTCAATTTGTTTCATTTTTGTTTGGTTTCGGTTTTTTCCCTTCTTCATTTGGTTTGGTCAATCACTTTCTTATTTGGTTTGTTTCTTGTTTGGTTTCGTTGTTCCCTTCTCCTTTTGGTTTTTTTTATTTTGTTCAATCACTTTTTATTTGGTTTCGTCTTTTCCCTTCTTCCTTTGGTTCTTTTTATTTGGTCAATCACTTTTTATTTGGTTTCGTCTTTTCCCTTCTTCCTTTGGTTCTTTTTATTTGGTCAATCACTTTTTATTTGGTGTCGTCTTTTCCCTTCTTCCTTTGGTTCTTTTTATTTGGTCAATCACTTGGGTTAGGTCATGTCGTCGTTCGTCGTGTCATCGTCATTTTATTTTCATTATATTAAACGTTTTATTTTATACGAATTACTAATATTGTTGATTCATCTTTTTTATCCCTGGTATTGGGGTGGCTTATTTGTGTTGTAACAACATATATATATATATAATATTTTTTTTTTTTTAATACAAAAATACTCACTACAAACAATCCTATGTGGCTGACATACCAACAAGTGACTACCTTAGCTACCTTCACAGATAACATGGCGATTCTGGAGATTACAGGTAGATGCTACCATTGCCTCAAAGACAACTATAACACCACCTCAACTAGACTGAAGAATTTTCATATCAAATGTAACATCTCCAAATCAATTCACGGCACATTTAACTTTACAAGACATAGGTGTACTAGTCCTCCAGTCTTGCTGAATGATTGACATAAAAGATGAAACAAAATATCTTGGCAGTCATCTTGATAGACACTTAATTTGAGAAAAGCATAATAGCAAAAGAAATTGGCAACATGGCAAAACAGCAAATTGCAAATTAAAAAAATTATTTGGCAAAGTTAAATGTAATTAAATTATAAAACATGAGGCAACTCGATATTTTTCTGTGCTTTCTAATTAATAAAATGTCATCATCATCTTCTTAATAGTTTTAGGCTTTAGCAGCCTGTTCCTATTCCACAGTCCACTTTTTCTTAGGCCTACCAACTTTTCTTCTGCCTCTTGGGTTGTAATCTTACGCTATCTTTGGTATTCTACTTTCTTCCATTCTATCCATGTGTTGAACCCATTTTCTTCAGTATTCTTTAATCTTTTCATTCACTGCAAAAATATCTAAATCACTTCTTATCTCTTGATTTCTTATATGATCTCGTCTATTACACCTTTTAACTGATCTCAGAAATTTCATTTCTGCTGTTTTTATCTTCTGTTCATCTTTTTTTTTTCTTTATGACCCAAGTTTCAGAACCATACAGTAGTGTATGTATTGCCATTGTTTTATAAAATCTGTCCTGGGTTCTGAGGTTACTGTTGGAATTGTGAGTTGTTGATTGAGACCACTGTATAGGGCAACCAACCCTATGCCGGCTAGATTTTTTTATTGATTTTCTCTGGTCTAGATCCGTTGTGTTCTGTTATAGGACCACCTCGAAAAGGGTGTGGCTCTTCACCACGCCCAACGGTCTAGAGTAGGTAGAGGCTCTGGTCCGCATATCCTACACCTGGATGTGAAAACATCCTAAGGTCCGAAGTCACTCTGTGTCAACCGGGCAAAGGTCCAGTAAAAGCAAGAACACAGGCTTTAATAAAATGTAATTCTTTAATTAATAAAATGTAATTAGGTTTAAACATTAAAACTTTCATGGCTGGAGTCAACTTAATTAAAATTATTTTCTGGGCTGTTGGGCGGTGGTCCTCCACTTATAAAACCAAACGTTTTGACTGATTCTGTAGCAGCCATTTTTAGTGGGCCTTCTGTTTAGTGTTCTGCTTCTTGGTAGCAGCCTGCGCGCAGACATCTGTATAAATGATATGGTTTGAAGTATCACATCATCAGTCGCTGGAGTCTGAAGATGACTTCTGCAGCTGCAGTGGAAACATCTGATTTTATGAGAAGAGGGCCACGGACTAACGGCCCAGAAAATAATTTTATTAAAATTAGATTTAATAATTATTTCTTCCAACATTTTTATTTTACTACCTTCTAGTCTGTTCTTCCATAAATATACAAATCTATTTTTAAAACAAATTTATGCTCCTTTTTTTATTGACACCTAAAACTAAAAAATGATATGGAAAACCATACATGAATTCCGTGTTCTAAAATTTATATTTACAATCATTTACTTGAATTCAGTTCAATAATTTCTAAAAATATATCTCCCACCCTTATATTTTTGTTATTATGAGGTAGTCGTCTAATATAATGTTATTTTCAAATCACTTTATCTATAAAAACTAGGTACTTTATTCTGATAAAGAAACTGAACAACGCAGATAATCATCCCTCCTCCTCAACCGATCCCCACCATTAATGATATTTACACTTTTATTGAGTAATGGTTTCATTATATTGTTAAAATGTAAAGTAATTTATTATTGTCACTTTTATTTATGTTGTTACACAAAATCAGCTGTGCCTGCGTCTACTTATTCGGACGCCATCTTGATTGTTACCCACTTACTTACCGTGGTCCAAGATTCTTTTGGGCGAGCTAGAGAGCAGAATGGTTTTATTTTTCAGTAAATAACTTACTCAAATATTTCAAAATTTCATTTTATTGACTTTAGTATTTCATGAAATTAAACCCTTTTATTGTTAAATTGTGCTATTAAAAATGAGAACAATTACAAACAAAATGTACTATTTAAAAATGCGAACAAATACAAAAATGTACTATATAAAAAAAAGAACAAACACAAAAATATAATTAAACTTGATTATTGCAAACCAGTGCTTCTTTCGTTTATTACATAATTTTCACTCCCACACACACCATGCCCTATGAGATCTCAATTTTGGTAATTAAAACATTTCTTTCAATAAAATCAGAAAAATTATATTGTTTTTTGTTTAACCCTTTTTAAAATTTCGTTTTACCCCCGAATGTTACTTATCTGAGAATTTGTCTGAAAGAGTCCAACTTCCTGACGTACTTTCCATCATTCTGCACATTTTCTTACTTTCACCATATTTTCCTTTAGTCACTATTTAAACCGAAACTGTTAATTCATTTTGTACTAGTTAAAACTGATTTCTTTCACATGTTTACATTTTACGATCCAGTTAAACAAGTGGTTTTAGCCGGTGGGCGCCCCTAAATTTAACACTCGGGCTGCCCACCCAAAATTACGTCCATACGGCCCAAGACGGTAATGAGATCTGGCGCAGAAAAACTGCTCGCTTCTAGTTTTGTGGAACGTTGATCACGTGGTACTCCCTCGCTACCAAAAGTTCTCAACCTGGGCAAAATTTAAGGCTTGGCAATGGCCATTTTGAATTCCATTGTGACGTATGTTGGGCTCGGTTTGTGGCGAGTCTAAAAATAGCTTTTGAGTCACTGAATGACACCCAAACTGGCCTCTCGCTTGTCGTTTTATTGAAATCACATTCAGAATTTAATACTCTTTAAACATTTCCCCATTCAATACTTTGTACTATGGCTTGTACTGTTACAATACCCCCTCAATGAGAGGTTTTATGCCGAAGCATAGAAACTCTCATTGACCCTCACATGCTTCCTAAGAGGATCAGTCTGGATATGGCGCCATGACCCCCTTTACATCTTAGTAAAACCATGGGTTACTTAGCCCCCTGGTCCAGTGACTGCGTCCACATCTGAATGACCTTACTGGACTTCCCTCTCAAGATCCCAACACCGCAAGGCCAGTCAGGCACTTGATGCCCCTGTTCTGACGCGCGGGCCAGCACAGGACCGCCACCACAGTATCACCAGACACTGAAACATCAAATAATTTGACTTCTAATACACATTTTATGTCAACAAACTCCTTAACTTCAACATTTTATATGACCATCTCATTATTATTTCTTATCCCCAATTCAAAATATATTTCTGATTCCAATCAGAATTTAAATAACCGCTTCCCATTACTCTTTCACTCAAATATTTCATTACAGCTCTACCTTACAATGCTTTATTTTTCTCATTTACTTATCACCACTAACTCTATACAATACAAAATCTTGTTACCAAAAAATCAAAATGAAAACGACATCATTAATACAGTCAATCAAATGTATTTCATACTATTCTCATGATTACATAATTACTCTCCTCTATCTTATTATCTCTACTCCTCCACATCATTTTATAAAACTGTGCCAGGCATTTACACATTTGCATAAATGCTATATTTATGCCCCTGGCTTGTAACGGCCAGCTCCTTTCCACACACTCTGTTGACTTTTATGTTCGACTGTAGCGCCCATTTGCTTCCACAAGAACTGAAATGTTTATGGTGTAAACGCTGCTTACACCGTTCTTGCTTCAGCGTTATAAAAAATTCGGCATTACTGGTATATAAGATACCAGTAATCCTACTAAAAATTAGTCACGTGCCCTTAAACGGTCTACCATCCCATTCGATGGTAGTCGCTGTTCCCTAGTTATGTTGATTTCCCCTGATTCACCCCCCGGTTAATTTCTAAGATACACCACTGTAGTCAGTGTACAATAAGTCTGCCCACAGCTGGTTGTCAGCCAAAACCACGGTCAGGGCTGGTAAGGTCGTGACCGCCCGAAAGTGGGGAATCGCAGTTAAAACATACAATACATATTTTATATTTATACACAATTACCTTATATTCAAATAAACACTTTAGGTTTTCTATAATAAACATAATACAACATAAACACTCCAAATGAACATTACCATTATTACATCAACATAAACATCTCAACTCTGAATCTGCATAAAAAATTACCAACATTACAACTTTAATTTCAGTTTTGTCAATTAAATCTTCCACTTGTTATATCATTATTTCAACTCTGCATTTCCATTCAACATTTTAATCATCTACCATTGATTATTCAATTCAAATCTTAACCAAAAATTTAAATTCATTACCAAAATTCAACTTTTACAACATTACAAATTAACTAAATCATCACAAATTAATTTAATTCCATCTTTTTCAAAACACTGTAAATTACTTCAATTACTTTATTTAAAACAATTTACCTTCATTTAATTCCCATCATAAACTTTAATTATATGCTGTTAACTATCTCGTCTAACAAAACACTATTACCCCACCAAAATCACAAATTGATTACATACAATACAAAGTACATAATCTTGCTATAGAATACATATTACATATACCACCAACACAACTTTATACACAATATTCGTCATTAAATGTTCTTGTCAACCACAAATCATTACATTATTAAGTCCAGTAATTAAAACCATTAACTCTCATAATTAAATGTTCATCAATAATAAATGTCTAACCACCATCATCATAAATTAATCTTATATTATTACAACACAATTCATTTTAATTACATTTATTTTGTTATTATTATTGTAACCCTTTAACCTTGTTTTATTCGTTATACCACAACAATAATTTATCAAATTATTCCACATCGTTGTCTCATAAAACCTGTCTACACCAATATTTCTATTTCTGTCTCCGTCAGTATTTTTTGCTAAAACCAGATAAGTTATATCACCATCATAATTATCTGCTACTACAAGTACACTAATTCTCCTGCCAGGTAAGTGCTTTTTATCATCAACATTATCATCGTCTATTGCTGCACTAACTACATCACCAGGTAAGAACTCAAAATCATCAACTCTCTCTATATCTAACATCCCTAATTCTCTATAACCTCTATTTATATCAAACAACACTACCTCTCTCACTCTCACAAAATCACCTTCCCACTCCCGTTTTACATTCTCTCTCTCACTCCATGCAGAGGGCACTACAACATCATAAAAACACCTCCTGGCTTTACCAGGAACACCACAAAAACTTAAGGGACCATTTTGAGACATTTCGTCTCCGATTGAGGAACACTCATCCTTAAACAATGTGAAACCTTTCTTTCACATTTTACCCAGGGAAAATTTACCCTCTGCCCCATATTTCTACTTGAACTCTCCTCATATTCTCTCTCACTCTCAAGCACATCTATACTTATCATTACTCTCTCAATACTCCCTACTAACTCTATACTCTCATCATCACTATTATTCAACATCTCTCCCTTAGATACCCCATTTTCAACTATATCACTGTTACCACTTATTTCATTATTATACTCGTTATTATAATTACCACTTACCTCGTTAATTATTTCTTCGTTATTATTCGTTATCATATCACCATTATAATTATCACCTGTATTGACACCAATGTCGTCTGTTACTTCGTTATTTTTATTTTCACTACACTTACCTGTATCTATTCTCCCTTCCATTTTCGTAATCATTTTCTCAATACTTTGTTCTAACTCGTTAAATTTACTATTAATATTGACATTTTGTTGTTTTATTTCATCTCTAATCTCATTAAAATTACTTTCATTTTGTGTATTCATTTCATTCATTTTAGTGTCGTTTGCATCGAAACGACTCTTTACTTCGTTAAAAGTGACTTTCATAAAGGTAAACAGGTCATCTATTGATACCTTTTCTACTCTACTGACCATAGGTGTTGATACAGCGTTTATTCCGCTCATAATCATTGACTCAGTCAGAGTGTTTTCTTGATTTATTTCATTACTTTCCATTTTTATTATTTGTTATTACTTAATGATTACTTAGCTCTTATACTATACACATAAATCGTATCATAACACAACCTTATACATAACTTTGTAACCTGCGTCTATTTAGACGTAAATACAATTTTTTTTTTTATTTACTTCAAATAATCTGCTCTGCTCTCTAAAACAGGCCCATGTTTACATAAAAAAATTTCACACAAACGTCCCTGTTCGCGACGCCAATGTAAAGTTATTTACTTTTCTTTACTTTTTACACAAAATCAGCTGTGCCTGCATCTATTTATTCGGACGCCATCTTGATTGTTACTCACTTACTTACCGTGCTCCAAGATTCTTTTGGGCAAGCTAGAGAGCAGGATGGTTTTATTTTTCAGTAAATAACTCACTCAAATATTTCAAAATTTCATTTTATTGACTTTAGTATTTCATGAAATTAAACCCTTTTATGGTTAAATTGTGCTATTAAAAATGAGAACAATTACAAACAAAATGTACTATTTAAAAATGTGAACAAATACAAAACTGTACTATATAAAAAAAGAACAAATTGCAAAAATATAATTAAACTTGATTATTGCAAACCAGTGCTTCTTTTGTTTATTACATAATTTTCACTCCCACACACACACACGCACACCCCATGCCCTTATGAGATCTCAATTTTGGTAATTAAAACATTTCTTTCAATAAAATCAGAAAAATGGTATTGGATTTTGTTTAACCCTTTTTAAAATTTAGTTTTACCCCCGAATGTTACTTATCTGAGAATTTGTCCGAAAGAGTCAAACTTCCTGGTGTACTTTCCATCACTCTGCACATTTTCTTACTTTCACCATATTTTCCTTTAGTCACTATTTAAACCGAAACTGTTAATTCATTTTGTACTAGTTAAAACTGATTTCTTTCCCACGTTTACATTTTACGATCCAGTTAAACAAGTGGTTTTAGCCGGTGGGCGCCCCTAAATTTAACACTCGGGCTGCTCACCCGAAATTACGTCCATACAGCCCAAGACGGTAATGAGATCTGGCGCAGAAAACTGCTCGCTTCTAGTTTTGTGGAACGTTGATCACGTGGTACTCCCTCGCTACCAAAAGTTCTCAACCTGGGCGAAATTTAATGGCCATTTTGAATTCCATCATGACGTATGTTGGGCTCGGTTTGTGGCGAGTCTGAAAATAGCTTTTGAGTCACTGAATGACACCCAAACTGGCCTCTCTCTTGTTGTTTTATTGAAATCACATTCAAAATTGAATACTCTTTAAACATTTCCCCATTCAATACTTTGTACTATGGCTTGTACCGTTACGACAGTCTAACTGATTGTCATATGGTACAGTAGAAAACAAAATACAAGACACTACAAAAGTCACTAAAAACCAGCTTTATCACAATTAACAGTTTTTAATCAACACGTTATTCAACAAGATTATACTCTCACAATAATTCAAGTTAATTTGTCCACACCAACAATAGTGTCAACTATTAGAGTCCCTCACAATAATCACTTTTCACTAATAATCACTTGAACGCACAGAGTAATCACACGAAGTAAACTCTAACCTCACTTGAATAAATCGCAACTTAAACTAAGTGTCGCTTAATGCTTATGTTTATACCCCACTCAGATTCCAGAATAATCCATAATAAACAGTAGAGCGTAATTGCTTGTGGCCATGAACACAGTGCGCGTGGACCAGTAAGTCTGGAACAGCCTCGTTAACGCACACATGACAAGTGTCACATAATTGTCCTTCATCTCAGATTAGCAGCAATATGTATCCACACACACATTACACTGGACTCCACTGAGATAACCGAGAAATATGTAGAATGTTCTGTAATGGCATAACACTGCCCCCTCCTTAAGCTTGTTCGTTCCGAATGGGCAAACCATCTCTGAAGTAACACTTGACCAGGCGATCTACATAGCTGGACGACTTGTGAAAGATAATTCTCTGCCTCTTCGAATTCAGTCTCACGTGATCCAAACATCAAGTTTCTCAGAAATATGAGTCTTCTGCTCAGCCACTAGTTTTGCTGGAATCACTCCTGTTGGCATCATGTACTGATAACCTATATGCCATTAGCTAGTCCAAGTCTGATTTGTTCTCCTCAACAGCCTCTTGCGTAACTTCATCTTCAGCAAATTTTCCCCCGGGTGGCTCTATTAACTAAGGAACAAACAAAGGTTTTTCCTTGACACCTATAGTTGGCTTTCCAATTACTTCTTTGGCCATTACACTTATTTGTACTTCCTCTGCTAGTTCTTCTTCCATTTCAGCTTCCAATAGGAAGGGTTTCTCTTGATCACATCTGGTTGACTTCTTTTTTGGCCCTTGCCACTTGCTTGATTGAATGGTTGGTAGACCCTGTCATTTTAGCTATAAAAGCGTTATCTTATCTTGGCTAACCTTCAGGACGTTCTCTCTTAAGTCCACAACGAATCCGTAGGCATTCATAATGTCTGTGCGAAGAATCGCCTTATCGACAATATCTGCAATGAGGATTTGGTGGCTAAACTCGAGAAGACCTAGGCATACACATATCTACCTTTCCTAACACTTTGACGGAGCTTCCAGTCACAGTCTGTATTGTACAAGAGCTAATTAGAGGCCGTCGGTTGCTGATTAAGTCAGGGCACACAATAGACACTAGCGTCCGTGTCAACTGTAAAGGATGTTAGTTTACCTTCCGCAAAGGCATTAACGATCAAGTTCCCACTGGTCTTATGTAGCGTGGAAACTGTGCTGTTCTGTGGCTTTACTTCTCCAATTGGTGCATTCACTCTCTTCTCTCAGTATTTTCTTCTCCCAACAGTCTACCTGTAGATGACCATGTTTACCACAGTTGTAACACTTTGGTATTCTGTCTTTTTCCCATCATTCAAATCCTTGTGGCACTCTTGAACTTGTGAATTGTTTTTCTGCCTCCATCATAACAGCAAAGTGATACTGGGATCTTCTGACTACAGTGTGATGGCATAAACACGTTAACGTAGTGGGACGCTGACTTGGCAGCTTCAAACTCTAGGGCATGAACAAGAGCTTCTGAGCTATTTCAGTGTCTTGCCATTCGCAACACTCGCTGAAGTTCACAATCTCCGATCCCATCAATAAATGTCTGCACTGCAAACTTCATTTGAAAATCTTCTGGTGCTTCAGGATAGGCCAATCTAATCAGTCTGTCAATACTTGCTTCAAACTCTTGAAGACTCTCCCTGGAACACTGTCATCTTGTTCTTAACTGAGCATACTACACATCTCGCAAATGTTTATCACCATACCGTAATTCTAGAGCTTCAATCAATTCGACATAGATGTTCTGGCTGTCAAGATGGACTTTCTGTAGTGTCTCTACGGCAGTCCTTTTAAGGCGAGAACGAGTGAAAGGACCTTCTCTTTATCTGTCCAATTATTTGTGCATGCAGCGGCTTCAAATTGCCTAAGATACATCATCCAGTGACTGCTTCTGTCAAAGATTGGATCTTTGACATGAACTGCTCCAGCTGCAGGCAAAGTGACTTTCTCTGTTGTCTTATTTTTCATGTCTTTTCAGTCTTTATCATTGGTACAGTCTGTTCAGAAATTCGTTTTGGTTGTATCTTCAAGAACTGCTCAACTTTACTCTTAATTTGCTCTTCCATACTTGCAATTGAGTCTTCTATTTTTGTTGACATAGCTTTTTCCACGCACAAGACAGATTTTTCTATTTCAGGTATTCTAGTACTCTGGTTATTGAGATCACCGTGTAATTCACTCAAGTCACCACGTAGGAGACCCAATTCTGCGGTAGTATGTTCTTGTATCTGTTTCTACATAGCTTCAAAAAGAGCTTCCGTTTTATCTCCTTCCTGCTTACGTTCTTTTTTTGTCGATCTTCCAACTCGAGCAACAGTGCTTTTTGTCTTTCTTCTGTTTCCAGCAGGAGGGTTTTCTGTCTCTCTTCCCCTTTCTCATTATGTTGTTTTTCTCCTTCTTCTCTTTCATGTCAGTGTTCTTCTTTTGTCTCCTCTGCCTCTTGTTGTTGTTCTAATTTTTGTTGTTCCTGTGTCTACCGCAGCAGCGCTTGGAAAGCTTCCATCATCTGACTGGGATCCATTGTTCACCAATTAATTACAAATTACTCTCGTATTGTACAAAGTGTCCATTGTTAATGGTTCTATCCCACTTCTAACACCACTGTTATGACGGTCTAACTGATCGTCGTATGGTACAGTAGAAAACAAAATACAAGACTCTACTGAAGTCACTAAAAACCAGCTTTAATTATCACAATTAACAATTTGTAATCAACACGTTATTCAACAAGATTATACTCACACAATAATTCAAGTTAATTTGTCCAAACCAATAATAATGTCAACTAGAATCCCGCACAATAATCACTTTTCACTATTAAACCCTTGAACACTAAGAGTAATCGCACAAAGTAAACTCGAACCTCACTTGAATAATTCGCATTTATACTTTATATAATATTGAAAACTTTCTCAAGTGAAACTTACTTGTCTGTTTTGTATGTAGAACGCGTTTCGGCGTCATATTCGCCTTCTTCAGCTTTGCGACAGACTGCCAGTACCTAGTAACGTTTGTTGGTTGGAAGGTATAGTGGGGGTGGTGTATAGAGGAAGGGGATTGGCGCAGGGATCTGAATTATTGTTTGTTTTGTGTATAACTGTGTCGAAAAGTGTATGTGATTTATATTGCAATTGGTCGTTTAGTATGTTGTTTGGTTGTGTTGTGTGGTGTTTGTATATTTCATACTGTTCAGCTGTGTTGAGTTTTCGCCCTTTGGGTAAGAGGTGTAATATTTCAAGATTAGTATCTATGTTGGTGTAGCTATGGTTATGTGTGTGGCAAACGCAGAATGTATATTGTTGTTGGAAAGGGCCTTTAAGTGTTCAGAGTAACGGGATGAAAAAGATCTTCCCGTCTGGCCTATGTAGAAACTATTGCAGTTATTACAATTTAATTTGTAGACACCTGTTCTATTGTATTTGTCTATGTCCTTGTTTGTATCGTTGATGTGTTTTTTGATGGTATTGTTGGTTCTGAATGCTATTTTGTAATTGTGTTTTCTGAAAGTGTTGGCAAGTTCGTGTGTGCTGGAGTTATGGTATGTGAGTGTGATGTATTTCTTGTGTTGTGTGTTATTGGTATTTTGTGTTTTGTTATTTTTGTTTTTGTTATTTTTATACCTCGCTGAGATTCCAGAATAATCCATAATACGCGTCAGCACTACTAGAAAACAGTAGAGCGTATTTGCTTGCGCCCTTGAACATAGTGTGTGCGGACCAGCAAGTCTGGAACAGCCTCATTAAGGCACGCATGACAAGTGTCATGTAATTGTCCTTCATCTCAAAGTACAGTAGCAGCAATATGTACTCACACATTACAGCCGGACTCCGCTGGGATAGCCGAGAAACACGTAGATTCTATCTACGTCGTAGAGTGTTCTTTAATCGAGTAACAATATGTAATTACTAAGGTAGCTTGTCCTCCAAGATGAAGTAGTTTATTCGACATCAGAAAGGTAATTTTCAAAAATCACCCTCTCCCCCTTCAACTGCCATTTTCATTTATAGATATTTCATCTACCTTTTTATAGTGGATTATTATGATCCTCTTTTCAGGATGCTTCATTTATTAAAATTAAGTACTTTGCTCTTGTTAAAATACAAAACATTGCTAGTAAACTACCCCTCCTCCTCAACTGAACAACCCTATTTTTGATATTTACATTTTTATTGAGTAACAGTTGCATTATATGTAATTATTAAGGTATCTTACCCTTCAAAATGAAGTACTTTATTCTACATCAAAAAGGTAGTTTTTAAAAAATTACCCCTCCCCCTTCAACTACCCTTTTCATTTCTAGATATTTTATCTACCTTTCTACAGTGGATTATTATGATCTTCTTTTCAGGATATTTTATTTATCAAAATTAAGTACATTACTCTTGTTAAAATGTAAATTGTTGCAGGTAAACTGTCCCTCCACCTTAACTGATCTTCACCAAAATCAATAGGCCTTGAGTCCTCTACAACTTGGGTACATATGCAAAACATTATGTGATTATGTTTGAATTTGCAGCAGTTTATCATTCACCATAGAAAAAAATCTATATACAGACACGCAGACACTTTTTGGAAAATGATTTTTCTTCATGTTTTGAGGGTAGTACAATCAGAATCAGCCCTTATCTCGAACACGGGTTTTTCGCAATCACCATACTTCCATTTCCTTAAGGAACATAGAAGTAAAATATGCAAAGGTACTGTATGCACACCAGTTTTCCTGACGAGACGCCTGAGGAGCGGGAGGTCTACTGAATGATAGTGTATGCTTGTGTTGGTGGGGTATTGCTGGTTCTAAAAACATTGTTCATACGTATTTAGTTGTAATTTTGTGTGCGTATTAGATTGAACATTCGTACGTTATATGTAAGTGTAATTTATTGAATCTTTTGTTGAAGTATCTTTTTATTCGCTACAAGAAATACCTTGCGAGAGACAGTCAAGTCACACCAATACTATGTTAAACGTATTTTAAATGTGTAGTATTACAGTGATGCGTGCAGTGGAATGGCATACGTTACCACATTCCTGGTTCGGTTGCAAAGGCGAACTGCTGATAGTACTTATGCTTCTGTTCCAGAACTCTTGAGTCTTACTTCCCTTGTCAATTTGTAGCTGCCCAAAAAGTCATTGGTTCTGCAAAGTTGACACTTCTTTCTTGACACTTAGAACTCACTTCTTTTGAATTATAAAGGTAATTTTTAAAATGTGCAACATCTGACATGACAGAAAAAATATTATAACATCACCAAATTCAGATAAATTTTGATAACAATAAAGTGTGTATAAAAAATGCTAAATGATATGATGTTTGAATAAATAAATTATGTGGAGAGTAAACAATAAATAAAAGGTAATTAACATGGAAGGAGAAGGAGTAATAAACCGAAAGTGATTAATAAAGAAACTAAAATAATAGACTGACAGACAAATGACATTGACCCAACCCCGGAGATTGGCCAGTTAAGAAACCAAAATAAAGAAAACAAGACGGAGGAAGGAGAAGAAGAATGAAAACCAAGAGAGAACAAACCCACGAGGAAGAAAACAAAATGAAACGCGTCAAGAAAACTAGACAAGGAAAAAAATAGAGAAGGGAGGAATAATGTAATCCAAAATAATAAAGAAAATGAAATCGGTTAAGAACCAAAACTGTTAATGAATGTTAGTATTGATAAAATGACAATTATAAACAGTCAGTAATATGAAACAATAGATAAAAGTACACTAACCAAAGAGTTCGGGATATATGTAATTTGTTAACAAAGAAAGACATAATATTAATAATTTTAAATAGATAGTGTGTAGAGAAAGAGAATAAAATGATGAGAAATAAATGGAAGTTGAACTAGTGAAAGTGATTTATCCTAGAGTGATATAATACTAAAGAAACACCAAATAAATTATAATGAACACTAAATAATTTAAGAAAGTGCAAGTGAAAAATAAATACAAATATTGTCTATCATAAAAATAGTAAGAGGAGAGTAGGCTAAGACAAAGACTTAGTAAAATAACCTATGTTTAAGTTTTAAGAGTGAACAATAACATTTAACAAAGTTACAATGAATAGTATTTAGGATAGAACATTGATTCAGTAAATAATGAACACTAAGTAGTGATATTCACTGTGATGACTAAGAAATAGTATTGTTATAACTTCAGAATGTATTGTAAAAATTTAAAGGTGTGTTTCACAAGGAAAGGTAATAAGATGGTGTTAACATGGAAGGGAGAGAAAAAAGCATTAGAAAACAAGTCTGTATTAACATTAAGTAAATACCCATGTTATAAGGGGAATTTGATGAAAAAAGTTCAATAGAGGTGAGATTGTTTAGCACCAGAACAACAAATAAGAAATAATGAATTGTAGAAACTATAGTTTATGAATTGGATATGGCTGTAAGAGTCATACAGACCATAGACCTAAATGTTATATGTTATATTGGAAATGGATAGCAAATAATTAGCAAGTAAGATTGAATAACACAGTTGTTACTAACCAAGATCACAAAAAGACTAAATTAAAACACATCCAGAGACATTAAACCTAATTATAAATGCAAAATAACAATTTAGGACTAAATGAAATATATTGTGTATGAAGCCATAAAAATCCAGTAATGGCTACTTAAATGTGAAACAGGCCCAACGGTCAAACATAAGCAACTACTGATTGTATAAAAATCACCACGTAATGGACAAATCCGAGGTGACTAATTCACCAAGTATGAATGGTAGTTATTATTAAAAAACAAATATTAAATTAAGGAATTATATAAACAAAGAAATGTAATTAGTAAGTATGAAATTAATTGTAAACTTAGAAAACTTGATAAACCCCACTATTGTGGGGTACCAAAATAATCTTTGTGAGAAAATATAAATGACAGTGCAAATAGATAATAACTAAGAAGGAAGATAAGAGGAGGAAGAAAGTCCGAAGATATGGGAAGATTTGAAAGGAATTCAAAAATTGATAACAATGTATTCATGTTCAGCTCGCCCAATGAAATTAATGATGTAACCATGGAAACGACCGTTTAACGAGGTAATTACCATTGAATACAATGACTTAGAAAGTGATGCTATCGCAAGCCAGATACAAAATTTCTGTACAACACATTTTCATATTTAAAACATCTTAAAAGTAAAACCAAGTATAGAAATTGATCGTAAAGAAGTCTGATGGATGCGGAATACCATGACCAGAGGTAGAAGATGTTTAATTGAAGACGAAACATCTAAATAAGTCCAAACAACTTTGAAAAAGATGCCGAAGCTTGGATAAAGAACAAATGAATTATATTGATGCCACAATCCTTCCTTCTCAACATCCCGAGTAATACCATACTACAACGCTGTTAAGTATCAGTTAAATTATTTCAACTTCCAAAAATAAACGCACTTTGAATATTTCTCAATGTATGTTGAATACCACTGAATCATTTTTATTCTCTTGCAAGGATTGGATCGTAATATTAATCACTGAAAATTTGTTAACTATAGAACTAACCTCATATTTATGTACGACTTTTAAACATCTTGTATGACACTCAAACAAAACAATTACCACTACACATTATCCTACTTAAGGAAAAAACATTGTAAGGTGGTGTATTTTTAATATTGTAACTGCATCTGAACCTTTTAACATGATCCAAAAAGCCCACAAACATCGACCGAAATATTTGTTGATTGGCATATTAAAACGCCATACTGTGTTTATTTGTATTCAAAAATCGATTGTTTAACCCTGTAAAGAGTCTTATAAAGAATTATCCGGTGCAGAATTATATATGAAAAATTAATTACAACTTGTGTCTATAAAATATTAACTTTAAATTAATAATAAATCTATACTGTGTGTGTTAAATTGTGTTTTATTTTCATTAGCAAAGTGTATGTTTAAAAATATAATGTATAGCGAAGGTTTCTGATGCGACGTCTAGCGCGCAAGTAGCGAATACTGCAACTGCTAACTTGATTGACAAAAAATTGAGAAAAGGCGGGACGGATTGAATTCGTCACCTCGTTCAAATAGAACATTGATAAATAAACAATTTTAATTATTTTATACAAACAATTTGGCACCACCCAGAGATTATCCACTACGTTTGAACCTCAGATCGGGAACCACGATACCTGGTCCCCCAGTACGTTCGCTATGGGCCCAAACATCGTGAATTACATCGCCGTGCGAGGACGCAGTGGTAAGAAACACAGACACACTTTTACACTCAGACACACTGTTATATTTTACAGAGGTATACGAACTATATAGTCCTTGGTGAGGACTGAGAAAAAAGAATTCATTAGCGAGTGCAACCAAGCAAAACTTGACATCGCCTCTTTGACAATGGCTTAGTTAGTCGAAACAGCTGTCAAGAGTTAATTAAAAAAATTTGTGAAACTTACCAAGTGTTTTTATATATTTTACAAAACCTTTGTATTAATATGTTTCACCAAGTGCCCAACGAGTCATCAATTAATATCGTATAAGAGACAGACTGGTGTTGACACAACACAGCCATAAGACAGGTGTCAAAATTTAAACAATAGTAAATTAATTAAACACTAAATTTTTATAAACAGTGTAGATAAGTTATTTAATAATGCAAAAGTACAAGTGTCAAGCAGCACTTATTATGGCACGCAACAACCATGAATGTAATACCATATAAGTTTAATTATAAAAGTTTCTATATGCAGGATTATGTGTCTCACAATTTCAGTGCACTCTTTGATAGTCAGTCTCCTTTCACAGTATTAATAGTAAAAGGCAGTTGTGTTGCTGTTTTTTTTTTTTTTTTTTTTCTTATAAAATCCTGTACCAATACGTAATTATCAAACCTTTTTTCAGTTTCATTTCAAAACAAAAACTATTTTTTGTCTTAATTCTCTTCTCATTAACACACATACAATGTTTCATTGTAGTAAAGCCATTCAAACATGCAATTTTTCTACATAATCGCCATTCAAATTAAGGCACTTATCATACCGTGGCACAAGTTTTTCAATACCGTCTCTGTAGAAATCTGCCGCCTGCGATTTCAACCACTGGTTTACACCAGCATGCAGTTCGGCGTCAGTATCAAAGCGTTGTGTAGCGAGCCATGTCTTCATCGCTGGGAAGAGGTGATAGTCGCTCAGCGCCAAATCCGGGCTGTATGGTGGATGATCGAACACCTCCCATCCAAAACCATCGAAGAGCTCTCTGGTACGATTGGACGTGCGTTGTCGTGAAAAAACAAAACCTTCGCACTAAGTTTTCCCCGACGCTTGTTTTGTATCGCGCGCCTTAACTTTCTCAGTGTTTCACAATACCTCTCTGAGTTAATTGTTGTGCCACGTTCAAGAAAATCAACGAGAATCACTCCTTCAGAGTCCCAATACACAGTAGCCATGATCTTTCTTGCTGACAGCGTTTGCAAACACTTCCTTGGTTTCTTGGGAGAATTTGTGTGTCCCGATTCCATCGACTGCCTTTTTGTTTCACTATTGACATGCTTCACCCAAGTCTCGTCCCCAGTTACGATACGATCAATAACTTTGTTACCATTTTTGTCATAATCTTCAAGGAAAGTTAGTGCTGCAACCAGTCTCTGTTTTTTGTGGTCTTCCGTTAGGATTTTCGGAATCCACCTAGCACAAAATTTGTGGTAACCAAGCTTTTCCGCCACAATTTCATGCACCAAACTCCGTGAAATTTGGGGAAAATGTTTCGAAAGTTCCGTAATCGTGAAACGACGATCTTCACGAATTTTGTCGTTGATTTTCATCACCAGTTCATCAGTCACAAGGCTAGGTCTACCACTGCGGTCCTCATCGTGAACATTGGTACAGCCATTTTTAAAATCAATGCACCATTGCCTCACTCGGCTTTCATTCATTATTCCTTTTCCGTACACATCACAAAGTTGGCGATAAATTTCAATTGGTTTGTGATTTTTTGCCAACAAAAACCTAATCACAGAACGCACCTCACAAGTGGCGGGATTTTCTATTGCAGCGCACATTTTAACACGTCACAGAGAGCAAAGTAAGAGGGGCACAGACCGCACGCTACCAAAGCTGGATGCGTACTGAGTGTAGGAACGTTCTGACACCAAGATGGCAGCTCTATCCCCGCCCACCGCCGCGGTCGGTCAAAACGTCTGTTACTTTCTGGATAGCCCTCGTAATTATTCATTTCTGACCATCTCATAACACAAAGAACTTACCCTTAACCCTGGGAAAATTAATAAAACGAATTATATGTTGTTTAATGTCTAATCAAGGATAAAATCATAAAAAATATATTTTATGATAATTCAAATGTTTACCTAACTAAATCGATCCAATGTATTGTTGACTGAAAAGATCGATTAATAATACTTGTATACTGGAAGAAGAGGAAATCAGTGTATTACATAAATAAATACTCTGAATATTTTATGTCAAATAATCAAACGTGTATTCTTTATTGTAGAGGGTAGTTGTTGTAGATTTCAGGAAGCCAAGAAGAGGACGATCCACCGGGGAGTATCACCGAACAGTGGTGTTTGTTTAACCTAACATTTTGAGGTTGATGTCAAAATCAGCTGATCTTATGAACAGCGAATATTTAAAAATAAGAAATTGTATACTCTGGGTGTAACAACTTTGTTCTTACTCTCTCTTCTAACTAAGATTAAACAACTTCCTTAATCTCTACCAAATCACACACACTCGATTTCTGTTTCGTTTGGTAAACATCAAATCCAATTGATTTGAACATTAATAAATATAATTCATAAGTAACGATCGCAAAAAGGTACTCCGACCGCTCCGAGACTTTCAAAAAATAACTCTATACCTCATATAAAGCGGACGTTACAGAGTGACGTACTAACGTGGGGCTTAATTGGGAAAGCTTAAATTAATAATAAGATACTTTCACGAGATTACCCGTGGGACGTTACAGATTGGCGAACTCAACTTTGGGGCTGAATTAACTATAAACCCGTAGTGGGTCGGAAGCGATCGCGTTACAATATATATATATGTCCTTAGTCTAACATGATACCTTTTATGCCTAACTTTTACTATTGAGACAAGTTTGACAGTTATACTTTAAATTCCCAGAAAATGCATCATCAATTATGGATTTCATTTAATCCATAACTACATTTTACCTTTCCGATTGGACATTACATGGAAATTTCAACTTCCTCATTACTATCCAGACCACCACGACCATATTCATATAATACAAAACACAAGTAATACAAAACAGTAAATCATTTAACACAGCAGCTGCATAGCGTAAAGCCTAGTACACACCTAGGGACAAAGTCGAGGAACACGTGTCTCGGGACAGGTCTCAGGGCTGTTCCGAGATATTTTTCTCGTGTTTCGGGACTGTCGCAATACCAAAGTCCCAAGTCTCATGGTCCCCATCGAAACGGGGAACATGATACAATGTTGTGCAATATTTCGTAGTCTGTACGTGTTCCGAGACTTCTGAGCCAGTTTCTACTTGTCCGCCATGGAAACAACATTGAAAATTATCGAAGATTTTCAGGCCCTCCCATATGTCTTTGGGGTGACATGTGTGGATTACAAGAACAGAAATAAAAGGAGGGATGTTACGGAGCATATGGCCCAAAAATACCAGATGGCAAATCACGACATGGTGAAGAAAATTCACAATTTGAAATCTCAATTCAGGCGAGAACATAAAAAACTGACAGAGTCAAAAAAAAAGTGGTTCTTCCCCTAAAAAGTCCAGTTGGTTTGGTTACCACCCATTACTGTTTTTGCTGCAAGGAATGGAATCCAGAGGAAGTCGGGATACTGATTGTGATGAAGGCGAAAAAAGACAGACACTCGATGAAGTAAGTAAATTTTATTTTATTTAACAATTTACACAGTACACTTTGACTTTTACCTGTACTGTAATTAGAAATAGTAATTATTTGAAAAATAGTTTATAAGAGCTTTTTTAATTATTTTTAACTTTATTAACAATTAATTAAATATTCTCATTGAGAATCAAGAAAAAAGAATTAAAAATAAACTAATAAGCAGATAGGTGCCATTGCCCCTTTCATTGATTGTTTTGCCAAGGAACCACTCCTGTTGGAGATATAAAATAATCTCTGAATTCATCTCGAATTTTCTGCACATTGGTAGGTCCTCGTACAGGAAAGTTTTGCAAATTAGACCATTTTCTGATTCAGATCTCCACTGTCTATCAAATTTCCATCTATGTCTTCCAAATCAAATGATCCTGGAGGAGTATAAAAGCTCGTTGATTCAGAATTTCTTCTTAGAAAGTTGTGTAGGTAAATACACGTCATAACCACTGATTCCACTTTATCAGGGTGCAGAGCAGTAGGTTTCAAGAGTACTCTAAATTTTGAACTTAGAATACCAAATATGTTTTCAATAATTCGTCCCGTTCTACAGAGTCTGTAATTGAAAATTCTTTCTGCTGATGATGAACACAATCGTTGGCCTGGATAAGGTTTCATCACATGGGTGGATAGTGCAAAAGCATCGTCTGCAACAAATACATACGGTACAGGGGTGGACCTACTTGGCAAAGCTTTTTCTGGGGGAATATTTAGTTTATTTTGCACCTTTTCTTATACAAAGATGTAAATTTAAAAACACCGCCATCTGATATTCGGCCGTGACATCCTACATCCGCATATATGAAGTTGTAAGTGGCATCTTCTATTCCAAGAAGCACAATACTGAAGTTTCCTTTATAATTGAAATACATGCTGCCACTATTTTCTGGGGCCACTATCTGTACATGTTTGCCATCTATACTACCTAAACAGTGAGGAAATTTCCATCTCGCTGAGAATTGTTCTGCTATAGCTGTCCATTCAGAGTTAGATTTCGGCATCTAAAAATATAATAAATACAATACAATATAATAACATTAAATAAATAAATAAAAGTAATAAATAATCAAATGAAATTGTTCTGCTTTTTTATAGGAGGTTAACAATGAAAATGAAGCGGAAGAAGAGCGAGATGATGGAGCAGAGGAGTCTCTTCAACCACAAGAAGATTTCAGAAGGCCGCCGATACCCAAAAGGAGGAAGAATGCTGATCACGATTTTATCATGAGGGAAACAGTAAACTGCATTTAGTCTTTAACAGAGGCTGTTACGAGTAGAGATGAATTTGCAGTTTACGGAGAGCATGTTGCTAATAAATTGAGAAACAGCGGAAGAAGCCGCATTGAAATTTCCTTAGACCAGCGTGAAATTGATATTTTTTTAAAATTGGAAATGGGAATGTATGGTAGGATAGGATATTCAAATGTCCAGATTAATACACCACTTCACGTAACAACACCTCCAATCCATTCTTCACCATCATCATCATATAGCGCAAACAGCAATCAGTCATTCTCTTCTGACTCTTCCTTTCTTAATACCTTAACATCTCCGCAAAATTTTGAAACTCCCGTCCAAAATTCAGAGACCACACAAGACAAAACTATACAGGTTTTTTTAAAAAATTTCAAGTAAGTAAGATAAATAAAACTGACAAAATTGTATTCTTAAAAAAAATTCATTATTAAAATAAAATGTATAGTAGTAAATAAAAATTGTGTTATATCTTACCTTTACAAATCCTTTCAGCGAAGTAATTATGGCTTCACAGACTTCTGGAACAATACTTGAGATCGCTTGTTTCGAAATTCGAAATGTATACATCAGGCTGGTAAAAGATTCACCACTGGCAAGGAACCAGAGGGTGACAGCTACCCTGACCGAGGCTGGAATGGTTTCCCTAAATACAGTGCAATCTTTCGAAATCTTTTCTCCAACCATCTGCAAAAGGGGTTCAAAATCGGCAGGGCGCATTCTTAAAAAAATTTCTGAAACCCGTGCCATCTTCTAGTTTGAATTTTTCGAGAAGATTCATAACAACAGTAATGCCTCCCGAAAATAGAGTTCTCCTCCAGTACCGTTTAGGTTTACGATTTTTCCTTTTTAATAACATTACATTATTTAGGCACAAATGAAACGCACAGAGAGCAATTTCTTGGGACATCGTGTTCTGATTTCTGTAGTGCAACTGGCTCCGTAGGTGTGGACGCGCGACATTGTATAGCGACAGTCTAGGGACAATGTATCGCAACTGTCCCTATACAAAATGTCACGCGACTTTGTCCCTAGGGGTGTACTAGGCTTAACAGAACAATCTCCTCCACTACTTCATTGTGATTATGATCACGACAATAGTCAACAACTGACTCCTCTCTCTTACTCAGTTAGACTCCTCCTTCTATTTTTTTTTTTTTTTTTAATATATATATATATCTTTCCCCCAACCCCCCTTTTTTACCTTAACCCCTGATACCCCGCGTTACAATTGGTATAAATGACCTCACGGGCAAGCCGAATTTCGGTATTTACACGTTTGCAAAAATGCTACATTAATGCCCAATGTAACGTGGCCAGCACACTTCCCCCAGACTGGACTGTAGCGCCCAGTTGCTTCCACAAGGACTGAAGCGGTTAGGGTGTAAACATTTTTTACCCCGTCCTTGCTTCGGCGTTACATTAAATTCGGTCTTAATGGTAAACATGATACCAATAATCCTACTAAAATTATTTACAAGCCCTTAAGACGATCTACCACCCCATTCGGTGGATAGCCGCTGTTCCAAAGTTTATGGTAGATTCCCCTGGTTAATTTCTAGTCACCAATTTTGAAAATAATAAAGTATGGTCAGGGTACAATAAGCCTGCCCACATCTTGTTACCAATAATCCAAATTCACGGTCAGGGTTCGGTGAAGCCGTGACTGCCCGAAAATGGGGAATCACATTTAATATTTAAAACCTAGAGATATTTTATACCTACTCACAATCATAGCATACTCCATTAAACACGTTATGCTTCTCATAATCAACATAATACAACATAATAAACACTCAAAATGAACATCTCACCTTTAAATTTGCATCAAAATTACAAACATTACAACTTTAATTTCAATTTTCAACTAAATCTTCCAATTCTTACATTATAATTTCAACTATGAATTTCTATTTCATATTTTCGTTTACTAATAAAGGGGTGATTACCTGTCAGAAATAATAACCTGGTTTACTTTACAGGCATCCAGACATAACCTCACTCTCACCTCCTTCTTTATATCAACAACTAGCGGATTTGAAATAGGGTGACACCATTCTCTCAATTATATTTTCCTCCAACATTTTATCTAACTCTACTTGAACCTCTTCTTTTCGAATAGGGCACCGTATAACCTCTTTGTATGTAGGATGTGTGTTCCCTTACCCTATACTCACGCCTTTATTAGTTCCTGGCCCTTTCCAGGTAACTCCGCCAACCCCCTTTAAAACTTTTCACGACCCGCCACAACGCCTTGCATTGGGGACTCCCTACACCTCCACCCTCACTACAAAACTTATGTGCCCTGTTTTACCATATTCACTCTTTCCTGTCATCACTCCCTTTCCCTCTACATACATTCACTCTCACTACTATGTTCCTCCTACTGACCAGTTTTTGTATCACTTTACCTCCCGAAATTCTTATGGTGTCTAATACCCGTGCAAAACTAACTGACTGTTTAATTTCATTATCTAATTCTAACACCCGTTTACTGAAATCAATTACTGCTTTATTAAAACATCGTTACCCAAAATCCATCTTTTCAATTAATTAAATTAATTAACTCAATTTAATTGGGGACCCGGTAGGCAGAAGCGGCGTAAGGCGTGGGCGACGTGGGCCACCGCCTACGGCCTCGCGCCTCAAAGGTTTATGCAGCTTTCTTTAACTCATGAAAAATATTTAGCTAGGACCATTAAAAGCCGTGACCGCGAGTAAAGATTTTACTCATCATAAAACGATAAATCCCACCGGCTAGCAAGCATCTGGCAATACTAACCAACCACATTCGTTTTTTTTAAATTTAGTCTAGCAACCAGTGTTGCCAAATTACGGGTAATTACCCGAACTGCGGGTAAATTTACCTTATGCGGGTAAGGTAGTGGGTATTTTCTATCATTGGTAACACTGCTAGCAACATTTGCTGGCGTTGCGGTGACTGTCGCGGGGAATCCCCACCATAGAGGTATATTGATAGAGGTGGTGAACTGGCTGAGAAACCCTCCGGCTGGAAAAGAGATGGAATCACGCGAGTTCCACTCTCGCGCATGTGCCAGTAGACAAGGATAGAATTTTGTTAACAGTACCAGTAAGTACAGCCTCCGCTGAAAGGAGCTTTTAAAAATTAAAACTAATAAATTATTTAAGAAGTACAATGGGTCAGCAAAGACTTTCAGCTTTGGCAGTTTTATCTATTGAAGCAGATACAGCATCTAAGCTGGATTACGATACAGTTATTAAGGAGTTCAGTAAGGCTAAAAGCAGGAAATTTCTGTTTCTTTAATTCTTTACTATTAGTTATTACTTAATAATGTTAGTTAAAGTGAAGACGTTTGCATTTTTATGAATAAAAATTTGACAAGTTTCAAAAAAAATTTTTCTCTATATAAAATCCGTCCTCTTGCGCCACCAGAGGGCCTCGCAAAATTTGTCTTGCCCACATCAAATTTAGGTCTTGCCCCGCCGCTGCCGGTAGGCAAAAAATCAAAAAAATTCACATTTTCTGTTTTTTCTATTAAATTATAGTGTTTCTTTCTGAACATTTTGATATATAATATGTGGTATTTTGGTTGCTATAAAGCAGTGAAAAAAATTAATAATACTGAATCGACACCCGGTAAGGTCTCTTTTACATGTAAAATTGGTAAATTTGGTGCACACGTTTCTCAAAACCTACTGGAGATAACTGAATGAAATTTTTACCATGTATTCTTTGCATCTTATAGTACACTTTAACACAGGGATTTTGTTATTTGACTTTTTTTACAAAAATATAATTTTTTCTTTGAATGTAACTTTTTTTGTTTATAAAATTTGATTAAAAATTTCTAAAAACAAAATTTATGGCTTGATCAAAAAATCCTTGTGTTAAAGTGTGCATCAGGTGGTAAGGAAAACATGTTGAAAATTTCATCCTGTTATCTTAATTAGTTTTTGACAAAAGTGTGCACCAAGTTGAAAAAACAGTTTTCGGCAAACCGCAATATAATTGCGGCTAACCTGGTAGGCAAAAAAAAATCAAAAAAATTCACATTTTCTGTTTTTTTCTATTAAATTATAGAGTGTTTCTTTCTGAACATTTTGATATATAATATGTGGTATTTTGGATGCTATAAAGCAGTGAAAAAAATTAATAATACGGGAATGTACATGAAAACTTAGAATGAGACGTGGCATTATGAATTTACCAAGCCCTCCTTGGTAAATTGTCTCTTGTACCTCCTAAGGTATCTTGTACCTCAGTCATGCTTACAAAATTTTTTATATATTACCCTTTATATTACTCAATAATTATTCACATTAACTTCAAATACCCACTACATAAAATCGTCACTAATATATAAAAGTAAACAAATAATAACCTCACAGGTACGTTACATTATCCAAACATAACCTAATCACACATACGCAACGTAAATATATACGATCCTTTATAAATTAACATTGCCAGAATTCTTACCTACCTTTCAATCTTTTCTTCTCAAACTTACCTTTTTTCAACATCAGAAGTTCATAGGGCCGCTACATATATTTTTATAGGAAAATATGGAAACCTTAACACTCGTTCCCTTAATTAAAAAACACTTGGACAATTTAGCTATCTGACCTCCCTTAATTCAGAAAATCCCCGGAATCGTTAGACGAGTTTTTTCAGCACAGGTTGTAGGAAATGGTTCACGGTGAAATAATTCCTCTTACCATTTATTTAAGTTAATAATACTCATCTTATTTATTTCTACTCAAAAATGAACTTCTCTTTTCGTTATAAAATGTTATTTTATCTTATCTTTCTTATATAAAATTTTCTTATACTCATTTCTTTCTACAAACCAGTACTTGTTTTTATTTTCTCTCTCACACACACACACACTCTCTCTCTTTCTATTTCTTTATTTCTGAAAACCCCCCATTTATTTACTGAGCTCTTTAGTTCTAATCGTACACTTTAAAAACATTTTGGTCAATATATTTATTCAACATTATACTTAACCACCATTGTTATCCAATTTGCTCCTTCACCGCTTGCAGCTCACTCTCACTCTCATCACAACTAACACGGTTCCATTGTTTCACTTTTAAATATTCTTCTTTTACATTATAATACGTTTCGGTAGGTCTCAGCTACTATAATTGGCTCTGACCTACCGAAATTCCGAGGCTATATTTATATGGTTTGTTACCACTGATGTATTGTACCGAACTGCCGACTGTACTATTTGAAGTGTGTTGCTGAACTGGGCTGCGTTGCTCGCGTGGTTGCATAGATGCCAGGCGTTGGGCGTTGACCGCGCTGCCCGCCAACCTATGTCGGTTTTGTAACGCCTTCCCTTATTGGCTGAAAATCTTCTCAAACATTTTGCTCGGACCGGAAAGCCATCTGAATTGTCGCCACGAGTTAATTTTTACGCAGCACAAACACGTGCTTTTTCGTGACTCACATACTTCGTTCTAATCAGTACCTGGCACTGCGCTACAGGCTGTTCACAAAAGTTGTACATTGAGTGGTTAAAACAGGTTGCCTAATCTACCCTCGAAGTTCCAGGCCCATTTGTCATTTCGATTCTTCCTTCAATGTTCCCAATATTAAGCCACTTTTTCTCCAATTATTGTCTCAGTGGTTGTACAAAACGTGGTACTGTGGTCAACACTACAGTCTATACAAAGTTGAGTAGATTCAAAAACATTTCTCAATTATAAGTCTACTACTTCAATTGCCTTCTACCAAAGTTTTACACTATATCTAGCATAATGTATAAATTGGTAAAATAATAAAGCCAGATATTAATAAAAATATTTATTATTCACACTTAATTACAAGTAATAATACTATAAATACAATTAACAGTCAAATATTATCACTTATATTATCAGCCTGTTCTTAGTTATGTCATGTTAAAGCACTTAAGGAACAGCACACATAGGTTTTGATTTGATAGCTATATGAATATATTCTCAACAACCCTGTATATATTTATTTATTTAATATACAATTATTATAATAATTATCTAGTAGTGGAAATTCACTTGGCTTAAAATGTGACATATGTTGGAGATGTCATAACACCACAGTTGTTATCTTTTGGAGAAATGAGGATATATCCATCATTTCCCCAATAATTAGACCATGAATTCTTAACCAACCAGTAGTCCTGTCCATTGAGTTGACCGTATCCGACTAAAAGAACAGCATGGTCTAGGTCTTCTGGTTTATTTCCTACAAACAAATTACATAGTATGAGGGCATATACCTTTAATATTTTGTATGTTCTTAACATTACCTACGTTGAACCAAGTGACAGGAATTAATAATAATTATAAAATTACCAATGATAAAACTCAATTTTCTGTTCTGTTTACAACCAAGTAAATACCAATGACTGTTAATTGATCACTGACTTGAAATAGATGCATGAAATCAATCAGCTATATAATCTGACCCTGAATATTTACAGAACAAAAACTATCACAACAATGTCAATGTATTTTCACACCAGTGTGCAAATGCACGATCTACAAAATGCAGGTTTTTTTGTAAATGGGAAAATATTTAAAGATATGAGTCCTTTTTAAAGAGATCATGGTGAGTAAAACCAAGCAAAACTAGCTTAGTATGTTTTTATTATTTATTTCTGAAAAAATATGATTTTCAGTATAAGGGAAAGAATGATACTGATACATTGCAGATTTAAGAAAGAGGGATCAAAATTGGAAATTAACAATAAATCAATTAAACACTACATTTTTGAAAAGTGTGAAAAAATTATTTAAAAATGAAAAAGGACAAGTGCCAAGCAGAACTTATTATGACATACAATAACCAAGTTCAATAACTATCAAGAGCTTCAAGGTGGCCGAGTGGCTAGCAGTGCGATTAATGTGCACATGGTCCCAGGTTCAATTACCAGTAGAGGCTCCATACGGCATGCACTCAGCATCATGAGACAAAATTGAGTAGCCAACTGAGATAACAGCGACACCTCCTGGTTGTGAATACCGCAACTAGCAGCTGGCGATGGGCTTGTACTAGCCATGCAACCGTCCCACTAAACACAAAAGCCGTGCAGTATGCCTTGGTCCTTTACAGGCTGTCGTTCCGAGGTTTATTATTAATAACTATTAAGCTATTACTGTATATTTATATGGTAAACTGTAAAGACAGAGGTATGTAGTCAATACCACCACACTTGATGGTAAACCTTTTTTTATATAACTGAATCTTCCTTTGGTACAATAGGACAATCTGTATAATATTACTGTTGTTTCCTTCTACACATTAAAAATTGTTACAGACCTTTTTAGTGTTGATATTATAATATTTTTTAGTTCTTACCACACTTTGGATCGTAGTAAACTCCATTGGCATAAAAAGTGAATGTAGGTACTGAAGCATCAATAGCAATTGAAATAGGTCCATGTTTTGCCAAAGCAACTTTTAAAGCATTTGGATCACCTGATGTTATATTCACAAATCCTGAAATCTTGGCTGTTAGTGGTACTTTATCTGCATGACAGTAACCATCCTAAAAACAACGAGATTTGTTTTAAATTTTACCATATGTATCTGCAATTCATAATAGGTTCTGCAGTCAGTTTATACTTTTATGTATATTGTAACAAATTAACTTTCTGTGTAATTTAATTTGTACATTAATTTAACTCATACACTTTATATAACATTACTAACAACGTGTATGTATAATTGGAGTTCAGGTGTAATTATAATAAGAGTAGTCCTTTTAGGAATCGTAATATGTTTTCATTTATTAATTCAAACAAACATAATAAAAATAATAATATAATAGTAATAATTGATTCACCATAAGATCTTCATTATCTATGTTTTCAATGTTTCTTTGCTTGCCGTATTCTCATCACAAAAATAGATTTTATATCTTAGATATTATATTATCAATTCTAAGTAAAACATTTCTTCGTTATATTATAATTTCTCGACTACTCAGTCTGAATGTGTGCTTTTTATATTTGTTAATACATTCTTATTCTATACTTGTCATACCTTTTACGGCTTTATAATCATTTTAACACAACAAATTGATTATTTCTAATTACTTTACTTTATGTGCTTTCAATAAAAAGATTTAAATAAATTAATTAATTGTTAATTCTCCAAGCAAGGATTTAAATTATCTTTACATTGACTGTTCATTCATTAAAGAAAAATCACAAAAAAAATATTCTGATTACAAGTAAATTACATTCTCTTATCTCTATCTACATAGTTATTCTTTAATTTTAAAATGTTTTTATTAAAGTCTTTTAATGTCGTTGTTCTTTGATAATTATAAATTGGTTTTTCGTCACCTCAAATTCTGCAGATTGTCCCATGTCCTCCAGTGATCTGTTGGTCCTCTCCTACTGGATGTCCTCTTGCATTTCCTGGTTTTATTGGTTGTCCCCCTGTCTCTCATCCTTCATGGTCCATCGGCTGCTGTAGCCGGTAATGACGTGTTGCTCTGCACCAGCTGCTGTTGTGTTAGAAACAGTCTCTATTGCTCTGCGTCTCGTTCCTCGGCTAGATGTTCTCTCGCCATCTGTCTAGAGTTGATGTTCTTAGTTGCAGACTGCTCGTAGACGTCCGACAGTTTTTGTTACGGTACTTTTTATTTATTATCTTTCATTACTACTTGAAATCAAAACATTTCCCGTAATACTTTACAGTTACTATATAAAAGTCTTGTTGATGTTAGACATAGCGTCTAACTCTGTCTGAAGTAATTAAAAATTCGCGTCTCAGACGAACATAGCGTACCGCCACGACTGAAGACTGTTAGAAGAGAGAGTTTGGGTCTCCTGGGCTCGTATTTATATTCACCAAGAAAACCACACCTGTTGGCTCAGGAATAAGCATGTCAAAAACTGTCCATGGCGTGAGTGCCACCACTCTCGTCTCATTTCACATATTCGCACTTTTTTGCCAATCGCACTGTTTAATGCGGATTTCAAGGTGATCTAATATTGTCTAATTTAATTACACACATGATATGTAATTATCATAATCATCGCATCATTAGTGTAATTATTTTGCTTTAAAAATCGCACAGAATTCGCACTGATTGTCCGAATTACGTAGAATTCGCACTGCACATGTGTCTGATTTTTACGCATTTTTAGAAGTTTTTACACTCTTTCTAACATTTATGGTTTGCTTAAAATTAAATACAATCTTAATTTAGCATTTACTTGGGGTGAGGTCGCAAACTTTCAGGCTCGAACAGGCTTCACGCACACATTCTATTTACTTGTGTACACACTTACAGCGGTAATCGTGTGATGTTTCTTGTTGATTCCTCTTTGTCAACCAGCTTCCAATTTCACACCTGCTCGTCTATTATATATTACTAAAATTAATTTAAATATTTATTTTATTTCATATATGCGCATTACAGCTTCTATTGTCGCAATATATAACACTAATTCACAATCACTAGAATTAAACCAATGTATTAACTAACATGATATCTTTTAAAAGATAATTTCTCCTCACAAGCGAGAATGAAGTATAAATTAGTATCTAAGATAATAAAAGTTTAAATGTATCATGCTTTACGAACACTATTTTTGTAAGAAATATAATTAACGTTTGTGTAAAATTAATAAACTTATGTAAAGAATTTAATATAATATTTTTTTAATGCAGTTACAACATTACCTGCCCATAGTAAGGACCATAATTCCCTTCTGTAGGAATGCCTCCATGTTTCATTATCCATTGATATGCCTGAGCATCTTCGCCACCATCACAGCCATTGTTTCCAAAACCCCAGCTGCAGTCAATCAATGCCTTAAAAAAAGATTTTAATAATTTACTTAAAACATACAAGTATTTCCATTTATTATACTCTGTTCAAACACAGAAGAGCCCCGACTTTAGAACTTTTACGTTAAAAAAATAATAATGCTACTTCATTTTATTGTCAATTTCAAATAAAAATTTAGTTTAGTAATAGGCTCTCAGGACCGCACCCGAACATATAACATACGATAACAAAATCTAACTGTTGGAGCGAGTTTACATTTTTGGTTATAACTTGGTCAATTTTTAATAAACAAATTTTAAACAAAATGCATTTTGTAGGAAATTTAAAGAGCTACAACTTTTGTCCTATGCACTATAGTCGAAAATCTACTCTACACTAGATATTTCGCCTAAACTTCAAAATTTTTTTACATGATGTCTGCAAAATACATCTTTAAACTGCTCTCATCGGGTTTTAGTCGTAAAGGAATGAAACAAAATTCAAACTTTTTTTGTAAGCTTTATTTTTGGGTCATATCAATTTTTTGATGAAAGCACTGTTACTAAGATATTTAATAAAAAAGTGAATTTTGGCAAAAATCCAAAAACTTTAAATTTTCTTAAAACGTTGCGCATTACTGTACAGCAAAAAATTTGAGGACATTGCTAATATAATAGACAATCGAAAACTACAGTACCTCGGCTTAATACGCATATTTGACAAAATGGCAGACGTTCCTTTTTAAATTTTTTGGAAAACATTTGCAGAAATTATGATATTTTCCTACAAACCTTCGTACTCTGAAAATTCCTCTATTACATCTGAAAATTGTATTTGTGTTCCTATAATACTGTACTTTATAAATATGTTATTAACATTTTTCTTGAATTGTGCTTTCGTGATACCTGAAAATGCTACTGGTCTAAATTGTAATTCATTTTACGTAAAATACTTATTACAAGTAATTTTAAATAATGTCAGAAGTATATAACTACTGGTAATTCTGTAATCGATAGATATCTGAAATATGAAAATTAGTACACCATGGGAGGAAATGTGTATGCTGTAGAATAGATCGCTTTCATGCTTACGTCCAGTCAGTAGCGGTTCTAACCTGGGGCCGGGGGGCCCAGGCCCCCCCCCAGATTTTTGCCTAAGTGGTATGTTATTAGATTTTAAAAAGTTTACAGTGAAAGTGTACAAGTGCGTTTGTTTTGATAAAACCGCTCAGCATGGGTGACTGTATAGTCATGTATGAAACTGCACACAATACGATGCATGATGACTTACATACATGAAAAAGTTATCACTCAGAAATACGGTGTAACGTACACATCGGCTGAGCAGCACCAGATGTGTTTAAAGTCAGAGATGAACCGACGATATCAGCAATGCTTGGTAAAAACGTTGGACAGAAAAAAATTGCGTTTACCACTGCCACCTTGCGGTCAGACAGTGGAAGCTTATCCGGTTAATTCAAATGCTAAGGTGCGAATGTCCAGTTAGCTGCTAACTTGAATTAACTGGATAAGCTTCCACTGTCTGACCGCAAGGTGGCAGTGGTAAACGCAATTTTTTTCTGTCCCACGTTCTTACCAAGCATTGCTGATCTCGTCGGTTCATCTCTGTTAAAGTAGGTATAAAATTCATTCGTTTGGAATATGCAACACTGTTCACCGATGTTGTAAACATCAGCTGTTGTTTACCTCAGTTCTCCGTCTCACAAAGCCAACGAGAAAGACCAGACCCTGGCGCATGAAAATCACGTGATCTTAGTACATGGGATTGTGAGCGTTAGTACATTAGCTGTGCGTCTCATTGTAGTGTGAAGTGTGATTGTTCTTTGGTGATAGTGTTGGTGATTATGTTGATAACAAAACAACATGGCTAGTCGTCAAAGTAGTTTATTTAGTTTCTTCGACAGGAAAAGAAGTGGCGGTAACTGTACCGAAAGTACAGATAACACTTGTGTTACACCAACACCAAAACAAACTAAATATGCCGACGACGCTGTGAGTACGTCTAATATTGTGCCGTTATCTAGTGAGACATGTGTTAGTGTTCATAGTGCAGGAATTCCAAATGATATTAGTAAATCGATTCAAGACGGACCCCACCAACCTCGTTAGTCCAATTTCAAGCAAACAATTATAAATAATAAAGTAAGAAGCTTTAACAGTGTGTGGTATGACAAGTTTAAGTTTATTGAGTACTCTGAGCAAAAGGATGCCATTTACTGCTTTCCTTGTCGCCACTTTGAGCCTATATCTGGAAACGCTGAATTAACTTTTACAAAACTTGGGTTTTCAAATTGGAAAAAAGTGGGTGACAAACTTTTAAGACACGAAAAAAGTGAGTGCCACAAGCTGTCATTAATTAAATGGAACAGCTTTTTGATAAGTGAACAACATGGCACTGTCACGTCTATGATCAGTGCACAAAACAGAGATGAAATATTATGTAATCGGTCTGCTGTTGCCACTGCGGCTCGAGTGGCACTTGTATGTGCTAGACAGGACATAGGCCTAAGAGGTCACCGTGAGACTGAAAGTGATGATAAAAAATCAAATTTTGTGAATATGGGAAATTTTTTGGAAATTATAAAACTAGTAAAATTAGAGGGTGAAACTGCTAAAAATAATTTAAATAATTTGCCACGAAATGCTACTTACTTATCTAAGGATTCCCAAAACAAATTATTAGACGTGTCGGCTAATATTATATTAAAACATATTGTCAATGAAACCACATATAATGATGGGATATTCTCATTGATTTTAGATGAAGCTAGAGACTCCAGTAAATTAGAACAGATGTATGCTTGTATTAGGTATGTTAGTCGAAATGGTGTTGAAGAACGGTTTGCAGGTTTCATTCAGTTAGATGAATTAAATGCTAGGGCTCTTTCTGATAAAGCCTTGGAGCACCTTAGCTCGATTGGTTGGTCCCCAAGAAATGTATTGCACAGGCTTATGATGGAGCCTCAGTAATGTCTGGAGGTACAAATGGTGTTCAAAGTTTATTTCGTAAAGCAGCTAAGAACCCGTGTGTCTACGTGCATTGCTATGCACATCGTGTAAACTTGGTACTATACTATTATTAAAATTTGTTTGGTATTGACAGATGGAACTGTTGATTAAACAACTGACTGCTACGTGCCTCTCAACCAATCGCCGTACTCAAAACTGTAAACAGTAACCGTAGCAACGCACACTGTTGCCAATAATGTCCCACACGTGCTGTTATTCAAACCAGTGTGGAATGTCGCGCCACAGAGTGAACTGTTAGTCTGTTTGTTAAGAGTGCTGTGTTCTCGGTTACACTTGTTTGATTATTCGTGGGTGTACGTTAGTTTAATACTTAAATAGTTGTGTTGCAGATACAAGTTTATTGCTAATTAATTTCTAATTACTTAACTAATTTCTGACTAATTAACTAAGTGTAGTGAAAACGTGTGAATCTATTATTAACTAAATAAGCATAAGCATGTTTAAATTACATGTTTACCTAAGTATAAATTTACTTTATTTTGTTCATTTTACGGAACTTTGTGCGTGCGATTTTTATTTTAAAACAATTTGTATAAATATCTGCATTCTTAAATTTTGAATTCTTTAAAATACGTAACAGCTTTAACCTATACGCGTTTACTTTCAAACAGAAGGTATGTCTGAAAGTGAGGAAACTGGGAAAAAGCGTGGTCAACCGCGAATACACCCGGTAAAAGAGAAAACACGTATTTCCGGTCGCGGAGTACCAATTAGAGGGCAGTCCAGAGAATTCGTTTGTTCTCTACGAGATTATTTCGAGAAAGAGAAGGAACATGGTGGGCCTCTGATTTCAGTTGGTCAAGTTGTTGATAGAACAGCAGCTGCACTCTCTATAAGTAAAAATACGGTCGTAATGATAGGTAAGGAGAAGTGTAAACAAAGCGAGGAAGCTGGCCCTTCTAAACTGGAAACACCAGGTAAAAAAAGACGGATAGAAAAACGTGTTACTAATCTGGATGCTTTTGCAGAAGATGGGATCCGTCGCCACGTATATGAGTATTACAGTCGTAAAGAGTATCCTACAATAAAAAAGCTACTCGTTACTCTTCATGATGCAGAGCTTTTCACTGGTAGCCACTCGTCTTTACGGTCCGTAATTAAAAATTTGGGATTTAAATTTACTACCGTTTCGGGTAGAAAAGTATTAATGGAGCAACAACACGTAGTAGCTTCTCGCTGTAGATTTCTTAGGGGTGTAATAAATAAAAATTTTAATAACGTCGTGTGGGTTGACGAAACATGGGTGAACGCAGGACATTCTTTAAAAAAGTGTTGGTCGGATGATTCTATGGCGGGAACTATGCCAGTGCGAATTGGAAAAGGTGGAAGACTTATAATTATCCACGCCGGAAATTCTCAGGGGTTTATTCCCAATTGCCTCTATGTATTTAAATCGAAAAAGACTTCTGACTATCACGAAGAAATGAATCACAACAAATTTAAAACATGGTTTGAAGAATTCCTGTTAAAGAATATTCCTCCCAATTCAGTGATCGTGATGGACAACGCCCCATATCATTCAGTGATTAAAGACAAGGCTCCAACAATGGCTTCAAAAAAAGAAGAGATGGTTGAATGGTTAAAACGCCGAAACATTCCATTGACAGAGGATATGAAAAAGGCTGAGTTGATGGAATTAGTACTATTTAATAAACCAAAGTTTCCTGTGTATATTGTTGACGAGTTGGCTGAAAGTTGCGGTCATGAAGTCATCCGGTTGCCTCCATATCATTGTCACTTTAACGCCATAGAACTAATATGGGCCAGGGTTAAAAAAATACGTTGCCATAAATAATACAAAATTCACGATGACTGAAGTAGAAAAATTAACAAATGAAGCCATGCAAATGATTACTGGAGAAGACTGGAAGAAGGTAGTCGAACACACCAAGTCAATTATTGAAGACGCTTGGAAAAATGAAGGTATAGTGGAACAGCAGGTAGAAAATTTGATCATTTCTGTAAATTGTTCAAGTGACAGTGAATCAGTTGAATCTGAAGATAGTGATTCTACATTAAGATAATACCCATTATAAACGTAAGTTTTTATTTTGTTTAATGTTAGAAGTAATGTTAAATATAAAATTGCAATACAAAAATATTTAATTTTATCTTTAACTAAACAAAAATTAACAAACGAAATGTTATAGTCCAATATTACAAATTTCTATCAATTATAAATTAATATTTCACTATTTATAGGCAGTTTCATTTATGAAGAATTTGCAAATATTTATGCTTGCTTAATACCAAATTATCTGTATTTATTAAGTTCATGATATAATAATAGAGTAATTATTTATCACGTTTTTCGAGTAAATTATTATGATATTAAATCCATACCAAAATATTAAGTAAGATCTCATATTACCATAGTTGGACTTAACTAGAATTTGCGTAACACGGTTCACGTCATTTCACAAAATAAAAGATTTTTTACGCGATGTGAACAGATTAATGTGCACTATGATTAAGGCAATGCACAGTATAATACGTACATGTTATTGCAACCATACATTAAATAATCGTATTCACTACGATATAAGCTACGCGACTTCACTACAAAAGCATCTCTGGATGCCTTACTGTAATTAAAAATACATTAAGAGGTATCATATCATGTTTTAAAAGTAAACTGTTTTGTCTTGAAAATCCGTATTAAATGACCTTGAGCGTGAATGTGTTTTAAGTTGTTTGTATGTGAATCATTGTTTTGTGTTTATCAACTTGTAGAAGTCACGTGGTCAGAGTTTGGCAACATTGTTTCCCTTTCAGTACAAACGTCAATACCAAACAAATTTTAATAATAGTATAGTTGATGTTTCTAAGACATATTATTATATTTTGCTAAACATTATGCCACTGATTTGTTATAATATTATTATATACATCCACCAAAATCAGTAAAGTTTCAATTTTTTTATTTTTATAAATACAGTGGAAATCGTTTAACGCGAAAACGGTTACCACAAAATATCGGTTAACACGAAATACCACTCGGGTACCGATCGCCGTTTGTTATGTACAGTGTATTATTTGTACGGTTAACACGAAAGGTTTACCTGAAAAATATCGGTTAACACGAAAAATTTTGGTTAAAAATAATTTTTTTTGGCTGGCTTTTAAGTAACTGCATACAAAATAAAGCCACACAAGTACGCCCAAAAGCTTGTTTTCGATGTAACGGAATCCATTCTTCATCTCTCAAAGAGAAAGAGCAGGTAGTGACCATAGTTTGTTTTGTCTACCTGTTTTGTTTTGTCTTCAGTACCAAGTTCTATTTACAGTACGTACTATATACAGTGTATCGTTGTTTACGAGAAACCATAGCCTCTCCTTCAGCACCAAATGTGTTGTTCATTGACCGCAAATAAACCGTTATCGCTTACATTAACTACCTAATCTATAGGGTGTGGTGAGTTCAGTTCAGTTTTATTCTGTGCGTGTACAGCGGTGGTAAAGTTTGCGGTACGGTACCGATAACATTTTATTGTAAAAAATTTACTCAGTTGTGAGGATTAACTGTTTACTTTTTTACTGTACAAACTTCTTAGTCTTTTACAGCCAGTTAAGTGACGTTAAGCGTGTGACGTGTACGTGTTAAGTGAAGTTACGCTTTCGTAAATTACGTTTTTGCAGTCCGGAAGTAAAATGGAGAAGAAAGTGCGTAAACAAAGTGCCCTCTCTTTAGAAAAAAAAGTTGAACTCCAAGCTGTTAATGAGGGTATTCGAACTAAAACAGAAATCTGTAAAACATTCGGTATACCAAACTCGACGTTATCCACGATTATAAAAAATAGAGATAAAACTTTAGAACTGTATGAGTCGGGCACGTTTGAACCAGGCAGAAAATGTTTCCGTAAGGCAAACCACGAAAACTTAGAGGCTGCTCTTCTTGTTTGGTTTAAGCAAGCAAGATCACAAGATGCTCCTATTTCTGGACCACTACTGATGGAGAAAGCAAACGTTTTTGCTGAACAGATGAACTTAAATTTCACTGCAAATCCTGGCCCGCTAGAAAGGTTTAAAAAACGAAATGGCATAACCTTTAAAAACATCTGTGGCGAATCGAGACAGGTGTCACAAGAAATGACATCATCGTGGTTGCAATCTACGCTGCCTGCAATTTTAAAAGACTATCCACGTAAGGATATTTTCAACGCCGATGAAACAGGACTATTTTTCCGTTGTATGCCCGATAAAACACTTTCATTCAAAGGGGAGCAGTGCTCTGTTGGTAAAAAGTCCAAAGAGAGAGTGACAGTGATGGTAGGTTGCAATGCTGATGGGTCAGAAAACCTTCCGTTACTTGTTATAGGAAAAAGTTTAAAGCCGCGTTGTTTTAAAAATGTTAAAAAGTTGCCAGTAGAATATAGAGCTAACAAACAAGTGTGGATGACATCTAAAATTTTTACCGAATGGCTGGTTTCGTTAGAAAAACATTTCACTTCTCAGAAGAGGAAAATTGTGTTAATTATTGACAACTGTCCTGCCCACCCATGTGACCTAAAATTGATGGCAATTAAACTTGTTTTTCTACCACCGAACACGACTAGTGTCCTACAACCTTGTGATCAAGGTATTATTCAAAATTTAAAATTTCAGTACAGAAAGTTACTTCTGCGGAAATACTTGGCCACTATTGAGGGGGGGAAAAAAGATTTCTGTGTAAATGTTCTGGATGCTTGTAACTTGTTAAGAACAGCGTGGAACCTCGTGACGCCTACAACAATTCAAAATTGTTTCGCTCATGCTTGATTCATTTTGAATTCAGAAACTGAACAATCGGCGAAAAAATGAAATTGATCCTACACTAGCTGAAATGTTTAATCGTGTGTCATCTGTATTAAATGTTTCAATTTCTCTAAATGAGTACGTGACTGTCGACGAGAACGTAACTACGGCTCCCGTATTAACAGATACCGATATCGTGGAAACAGTGCAAGTTGACAACTGTGAAGGTGATGATAGTGACGACGAACTTGACACGGAAAATGATAGTGAAAATGTTCCTACCGCTACTGATATGCTTTCGTTGCTGAGCCGTGTTCGTCGATATTTTGAAGCCAACTGGGAAGGTGAAATGTTTGAACACGTTGATAAATTAGAACAATTTGTTGAAAATGAAATAGTGCAAAATTGTGTGCAAAAGAAAATAACGGATATTTTAAATAAAGATAAACACGAAAACTACGGTAAAGTTGAAAGACATACAGTAGTCTATAAGAAAACCTAAATCATAGGACTAAATTTAGAACAGCTAATAATAATTTTAAGAAAAATTAACAATAATAAACCATGAGGATAAATAAAAGGTTGTAGGCCTATTTGTTGCATTTTACTAGACAGTACAATAAATAATCTACAGTACACTATTTGTTCACTTCCTCATTTTGTTTCACTTTTTGTTCGCTTAACGCGAAATTCGGTTTACACAAAAAAAATAACTGGTCCCCGTCATTTCGTGTTAACCGATTTCCACTGTAAGGCCTTTTCGAAATTATTATAATTTCATCATCAGTTTACACTATAAAATGTTGTTATTTGTGTTCATTATATTTCACTTCACTTCATATTGAATCTTCCACTGCCATCATTATTTGGTGAAACCAAGCAAGTCAAATATTGAAATAGTTGATCATTTTCGAATATAGTCTGCTGATTCATCAATTTGTTATATTTTTTATGTAGGTATATATATAATTTTTCTAACTGTATAATGTCATTTTTATTATTATTTACTTCTACCATTTCCATATTGTTGTTTATATCTGTTATACTATGATTCATATCAATAAGGTGATCTGCTATATTATTTTATTATTATTAAAGGCTCTGATATGTTCCATAAATCTCTGTTTGAAATTTCTATATGTTCTACCGATGTATATGTAGTCACAATCATTACACTTTATTTTGTATATTCCACTTAATTTGTATATATCATAGTCATTTCTATTTATTATTATGTTGTATATACTTTTATTTGGTTTGTACGCATATTTATATTTATGTTTATCCAATTTTGTATTCTTTATAATGTATTGGAGATCTTGATATGTGTATTTGTAAGTTAGGTATGTTATATTTTCTACTTTTCTGCCTGTATTTATACTGCTTAATGTTGTTCTGTTGTTTAATATTGTTTTTTCTTTGTACTTTTTATTTAATTTGTTTATAAATTTACTGTCATATCCATTTTCTATTGCGATTTCTTTTATGATGTTCAGTTCTTGATATAATTTCTCTTCGTTATTTATGTACTTGTATGCTCTATTAATCATATTATTATATGTATTTATCTTGTGTATCCAAGGATGTGATGCATTCTTGTGTATTGTTGTATTATTATTTGTTTCCTTTCTATATACATTAGTAATTATTTCGTTATCATTTCCAATTTGAATATCAATGTCCAAAAAATTTATTTTTCTATTAACTTCTTCTTCAAATGTAAACTTCACATTATCATTGTATGTATTTAATTTATTTAGTATTATTAAATGTTCATTTTTTATGCTAGGATTATATATGACCAATATATCATCCACATATTATAACAGTACATAAAGGCCCAATACTTTAATTATGGGATCTGAGGTTAAATTTTATGTTTTATTGTATAACTGTTAAATACAGAATGGTTAGGTCCATTGTCCCTCTGTAAAAAGGAACAACGCAGATTCGGTGAGAGTAGTACAATGCCAAGGTCATCGTTGGATGCGCAAGACCCGGTAGAGGTAATGGCGGTGTATATGACGACGGACTATAAATACGAATTGTGATTGGGTTATAAAGCTGTTTCATCATAAACAAAAGACAATGACGCATGGACCACAACGTATGTAACTAGGCGTTGTCCCATCGAACAAAGCCTGATGACATCAAATGAACACACACAAGCAAAAATTTGCATATGCCTCTTTCTCAATTCAACGTAGTACTCCAAAGGGTCAGCAGCGATGTATCGCTGTCTGGTCAGTTTTGCCACAAAAGTTTAACATAATTATATTATAAAATAAAATTGTGATAGTGGAGCGGTAGAGGCTCAAGTTTGTTGACAGTCAGAAACATAAAATGTAGAATCAGTGCACAATATATATTAAAAAACAACGAAACATGAGGCGAACACCGGCCATACACCTGGAACACAGCCAACAACAGCGAGGGAGCAACTCAGACCACCGTTGAGAGAAGTTGAACCTTTATCACTTTTATTTTCTTAATTAATGAGCTCATTAACCGAAATTAGCCAAATTTGATCAAATGTATTTGCAATAGGGAGAATGTATGTGAGTGTGAGTGAGTGAGCACATGGCCGAGGGCATTGGTTTGTGTATCAGTGAAGATACAGTTCAGTAAATAATTAGAGCTGCAGCTAAAAAATAAAAGTTTATAATGATATTAACTAGAGTCACAAAAATGAGAATATTATGACTGAATAGGGTTGATTAAAATAGCCACCATTTTGTTTTGTAACATTGTATACGACACCATTTTGAGACCTTGTTATATATTTATGTTTGTTTGGTTACGACAATTAAAATTCAGTAATTGCACTAAGTTAACTGTCAGTGTTATTCTTTCTATCACCTTCTTGTGCCTCGATCTTGCTGAGAATGAACCCTGGCCCCTTAGGAAGAAATTTACAATAGATAGAAAATCACGTGCTCTCACGTACCCGAATTTGGTAAGTACATGTGTACCATATAATAGTCATATTTATATGTATATAAATATAAATAAATGTGTTGTAAAAGCGTTGGGTAACAAATGGCCCCCGAACAACGGACGTTATATAAAGCCACTTTATATAAAATATAGGCCAGATTTAGAAACAAGTAAGGTGATAGAACAGTGCATAACCTAATACGAGAGGTTATGGAGGTTATGTTGACAAAACATATTAAGTAGTAATTGTGTAACTAATTACAAGTGTAACTAAATAGTCATTCCAATTGTAACATACCAAGTTTGGTAGTTACATAGAGTAACCAATTATTACGTCAAGTGACGGGAGATCATGAAAATATTTCAGAGTACATAAAATAATGTAAACAAAAGTGTGTATCTACAAAGATATATTATTGAAAAATTCCAACAACGAAGAAGGAAGAGTAATATAGCATCATGTAACGGTACCGCGGTTAAACAGTGAAAAACTAAATCATGGTGTGTTAAACAGTGCATTCACAGCAGAGGTGCAAAACAGCGGAGTTCTTCAGACGTTAAGTATTAACTGAGTTTTAACCAAGATTATTTTACCTTTTTCCCCAGAGTATAATTCAACATAAATAAATTATAAATCTAAAATGTAAATCAGAGATCTCGAAGTGGGGTTTAAATAGAATGACAAAATCAAAGAACGAATGTGTGTGAGTGTGTAGCTAAATCACGTATTGGTTCATTACAAATAATAAATAGTTGTGGTATACCATAGTTGTCATAAGCTAGCTAATTAGGAAATATTTTGTTACTATGTTTGATTTCACAAATTGTTGCTCATTCTACAAGTATTTAATCTAAATGTCATGAAAGAGAGACGAAGTAGTTATTTTGAATAATAAATCAGAGGCAATTTGTTTTAGCACAAACGGTGTATTTGATCTTTGCCCATATCAAATCCAAATAATCCTTTTTGCAGCTGTTTTCGTCTGAAAGACTTTGGAATAAAAAACCCGAAGGTAAGAGATAAATATAATTATACTTTTGTAATGTAATTCGTAGAGTTACATTTGGCCCCCGTACAGCGACGCGAGTATAGGTTACAACCTATATTCGCCAGACCTAATTAAGCTGCAGAAAGGGTTATTTGAGAGGGAGGACGCTTTGGTAAATTAAATATAAAAAGGGTTAAGTCAATAGTGGATAAGATTAATATTCTTGTGTAACATTATATAAACTTGTATAAAATGGTAGCGAATAATGACGATGCCAATGAAGTAACTAATGTTGACAATTTTGATGAATCGGCCATTATGCATAATATTGAGGTCCACTCGACTCCAGATGGGAGTCAGGACAATAAAATAAAACCAGATATTACAAATGAAATAAATAATACAGATGATTCGGGGATCCAAATAACCCCAAAATTGAATAGGGAAAATAAAATTAATAATGGAGTCAGCTTCACTGACAAAAATGTAGTAGCACAATCTACCCCAACGACAACACGAATTAAACAGTTGTCAATGGAAGATATGTGTAATTTCATGAAAATAATATCTGATAACTTGAGTAGTTTTAACGCGAAATTTGATGAACAGAAGAGTGACTCGGACGCTAAATTCAATATACAGAATAGTACGTTCCATGAGTTAAAGGGCGATATAAATAATATTGACCAAAAATTTGATAAGCGTTTATGTGAAATGAATACAAAATTTGATGAGCGTTTATATGATATGAAACAACAGAGTGTTAAGTTAGAAGACAATATTAATAAACGTTTAAATGAGACGAATGAATGTTTCAATACATTTAAAGAACAAATAATAGAGTCAATAGGAGAACAGATTAAGAGTAATAGTAATGATGACAATAAAAAAGTAATAAGTGAGAGAAATAATGATGATATAATTAAGAATGTGGTATCAGAGAGTGATATGCTGAAAATAGATAGTGAAACAGTAAGTGAGAGTGAGAAAATGATAAGTTGTAATGAAGTAATAATTAGTGTTGTTGAATTGGAAAAAGAATGGAAAGAAAGAGTAGATGAATGTGTAGGGCAGAGAGTAAATTTTCCCCTTATTTGTGATGAACCAGAGTGTTCAAAATTGTTAGTATTGGAGGGCAAGAGACCCTTATTAGTGAAAGATTTGAGTTGCTTATTTTTGTTGAATAATTTTGTACCCTCTGCATGGAATGAGAGAGAAAGTATGATATGGTGTTATGATGAGAGAAGTTTAAATATAGAATGGTGTAGTGAAAGAGAGACAGAGTTATACAAAGTAAAGAGAGACTATAATGAGTTGAGAGAGATGTTAGAGACGAAATACTTACCTGTTAAAATAGAGAATGAAGATTATTTTGATGATACATGTTCAAACAATAATAATTTACCTTATGATGAAAAAATAACTGACTTGATAATGAATATTACTGATGGAGACTTAACCGATGTACTCGATGTTGACCTGGTATATGATTATTATGGTAAAATGAACAAACAGAAATTTTATGGTTACTATATACAAGATAACCGTATACAGAATGTAAATAAAATTGAAAATTGTTATTTGAAACCCCGATTAATTTTTGACGATGGAGGTTGAAATTCATAAATGAACATTTTAAATATGTTAATATATGGTAATGACCTAGCTGAATTTTGATATTGAAGTGTGACATAACTGAATAATTATCGCTGGAGAATTGTAAATACATGTGTAGTGAAATTAATTGTATGTATTATAAAAGGTTAAATTGTTTGTATGAAATAACATTGTTGTTAAATGTTTCAGAGGTTACACGGAGGTATTGGTGTGTGTGTGGTGTGTATTTTGTATTCATGTCAATAGGTGGAATGTGTATTGTAAGTATAAAGTTCATAATACTAATCAGATAGAATAAAATGCTTACAGGTGTGAAAAGAGTGTAATAATAATAATAATGGTATTGAGATAATAGTATTAAATAGAAACTGTAATTAAAAGGTAATAATAATTGAAAGGTGAATTAAAATTATATTTGGTTCGAATTGCAACAAATAGATTTTGATAAATATGTTAACATTAAAAGATTTATAAAAGGAAAATTTTGCAGGAAGTATATATGCCAGTACATGATGTAACCAGAATGTTTATACTATGTGAGTCTTGCAGACTAGTGTTTATATAAACAGGTGTGGTATGTTGAGACTAATGTCTGTAGTCATGCTTGGTGACAATAACAAAAAACGTTGTAGTCTGCTGAACCAGTATCTTGAGTAAAACCTTATTGTGATAGAAAAGAATTGAAATTAAATTTTTTTTTACAGACAAAATAATAATGAGGCAATTACTGTAACTTTTGAGATTAATTGAATTAATTAAAGTAAATTAAATACAACTAAACTAATTTAGTAATAAAATTAATAGAAACAATGATTTTTAACAATGAACTTAACTTTATTTTCATTTAAATTCAAATTGGAATTATAAATTAAATGCTAATTGATGCCAATAATGATTAAAACATTTATTTAACACTGACAACTGATGGAAAATGTTCAGGATGAGATAGTGTCTGGAAAATAAGATGTGTATATTACTGTCCAAGTAACTTGTATCAATGCTAATCCATGTTTTATGTTTTAACTGTAGATTCCCCACCTAAGTGCGGTCATGACCTCACCGGATCATGACCGTGAAAGTAGTTAATTGTGACAAATCATAAATTTTACTTGATATAACCGGCTTGTGGTTTGTTTATTTTGTCATATATATAAATTTTTGTATAGTAGCTAAGTATAAATCGAGTTAATGTCCTTTTGTGTAATTAAGGTGTTATTTTGGATGGGCAACATTGTATGGGGAATATTATTCAATTTAACTGGAATTTATGTGTATCATTGTAAACCAATATTGTTTTATTAATATTATTCTTTAGGGTCTATAATATAAAATGAGCCAGTACGTTGTCAATGAACCAGTACGGCTAAGAGGAAACAAATCAGTTGTAGGATATGGAGTGATGGAAGGCCGCTTGTCGTTTTTTTAATTACATGTTTTAAAGTCAGGCGATACTGGGACGGGTATCTGTTCGGTTTTTCGGTGTTGGGATCTCGAACAGAGCAGTCCAGTAAGATCGGATGGGTGCTGTCGCAGTCGCCAGACTAGGGGGGTAAGAACCCATGATGTCATAGAGTGTTCAGGGGGGTTGCGGCGCCATATCCTCACTGATCCTCTTAGGTTTAGGCAATAAGAGTTTGAACGCCTCGGCCTTCAACCTCTTATTGGGGGGGTATTGTAACGGTACGGAATTGTGAGCCACCCCAGTTTAATTTCATATTAATTCAAATATCATTTTAAGCACTTTCCAAATTGCCAAACTTTCACCTGTAAGGAGCCTCCAGTACAGCAATGCAACATACATACAGTCAGCCAAAACAATTGCCAGACGCATTGCGTAACCGCCAGCAACAGCCTTGTGACACAGTCTCCAGTCTGCTGTGTGTCATCAGAGAGAGTGGTAATAAGCAGCATACAGTGCAGATAAAAATTACATAGTGGCCTCGGGTGTAAGATAGGCCGCAGTTAAGAGTAGGCCTATCTTTGAAAATACTAAAACTAATTCAAAAAACTGTATAACGCGCGGCCAACCTAAGCGAGCTAAGTGTTCGAAAATATGTCGGCCGACAAAACAACACTAAATGCTATTTTAAAGTGAACTAAAGTAATAGTGGCGCATCAACTTAATTTGAAATAAGCAATAACAGTACCGCGGTTAAACAGTGAAAAACTAAATCATGGTGTGTTAAACAGTGCATTCACAGCAGAGGTGCAAAACAGCGGAGTTCTTCAGACGTTAAGTATTAACTGAGTTTTAACCAAGATTATTTTACCTTTTTCCCCAGAGTATAATTCAACATAAATAAATTATAAATCTAAAATGTAAATCAGAGATCTCGAAGTGGGGTTTAAATAGAACGACAAAATCAAAGAACGAATGTGTGTGAGTGTGTAGCTAAATCACGTATTGGTTCATTACAAATAATAAATAGTTGTGGTATACCATAGTTGTCATAAGCTAGCTAATTAGGAAATATTTTGTTACTATGTTTGATTTCACAAATTGTTGCTCATTCTACAAGTATTTAATCTAAATGTCATGAAAGAGAGACGAAGTAGTTATTTTGAATAATAAATCAGAGGCAATTTGTTTTAGCACAAACGGTGTATTTGATCTTTGCCCATATCAAATCCAAATAATCCTTTTTGCAGCTGTTTTCGTCTGAAAGACTTTGGAATAAAAAACCCGAAGGTAAGAGATAAATATAATTATACTTTTGTAATGTAATTCGTAGAGTTACAATCATCGAGTACAAGGAAGAAAGAAAATGACAACGAGCCAATATGAAATGTTAGAAACCAGGCCCAATAGGTTCCAAACAGTGAGGGGAAACAACAAAGATAATAACTATGTAAAATGAAGAGAAGACAATAGAATCCAAACAGTGAGGGGAAGCAACAAAGATAATAACTATTTAAAATGAAGAGAAGACAACAGAATCCCAAACAGTGAGGGGAAACAACAACAATAATAACTATTTAAAATGACGAGAAGACAACTCAAGAGCAACCACAATGATGACAAAACAACCAATTTATTTATAAATATAAATACTATGGAACAACGACTACCACCAATGGAAATATTGAAGAAGATGACGAGAATAAGTGAACATTGACTATCACAAGCAATGCACAACCCAGGAGAACACCGATATTGAACAACAATTAAACATGAAGAATGAAGATAATATATGGACAATACAAGAAATCACCATTCACCAAGTATACAAGGAACTATACTAGTGACCGGAAGAAGAATAACGATTATCAACTATGAATAAACCAGTGTTTAGCATAATTAAGCAATCACAAACAGTAATAGTGAAAACTTAATGTAAGTGTGAGAACCTGTAACAAGTTAACCATTTTTTAACCCAAATAAACCCCACAGACAATACAAGTGAGAAGGTTTATAACAGAGGAAAATGTGTTACCATTATAGTGGAAAAAATCAAAGATTAAATAGTTAAAATGCACAGACAATTAGTGTGACCAATTTAATCAAGATTGTAACCCAAAATAGATAATCATAAGACCACCAAGAGAAATGTGAGATAGAACAGTAAAATAATTGTTCATAGAAACTGACAATAAAAGCTTTGTAAACTGTAAAATGAGATATAACTGAATGCCACGACACGATAGACTAAAATATAAAGAAAGTCCAGAACCAATAATAACAAATAAGCTAGTTTGTTAAGTATCAAACAACCAATGTACCAAAAATTAGGTAACAACACCACAAGAAATGTAATACTAGTAGATTAAGAATACTTGTGTTATTGTTTAGAAAAATAGTGTAAACATGTGTATTACTTAACAATTAAACCATTGTAATAGAATACCATAATGAAATCATAATAGTAGAATCAAATACTGCATAAGAATATGTTGCACAATTGTGACCAGATAACATGAGACATAACCTCATAGAAAGTGCACCTATAACATAAAGTCATATATATTAATTAAACCAAGCAACTATCAACAATTGCTTCAATCACAGACTAATTATAAATAATAATGCAAACTAATAAATAATGTTTATACTGAAATACACAGCCAATGAAGCAGATGCAATATAGCACAAAGCTAGAACAGAAACCCAATGTGACAAGTTAGTTAAGCAAAATACATTATTAAAACTTGTTCAAAGGTGAATAAAAATGTTACCAGTAGTTAGAAAAATATCTAGTACTACTATGAGAACAGATCACAATTATAATAATAGTAGCTTTATAATCAAATTATTGAAAACTAACTGACTATGATTGTGGAACCAAGTGTAAACAAACACTATGTACCAAGATAGTTAAGCAAAATGCACTATCCAAACTTGTTCAAAGGTGAATAAAAATGTTATCAGTAGTTAGAGAGATATCTGATACCACTATGAGAACACATATCAAATGTAATAATAGCAATTTGGTAGTTGATTTATTAGAAACTAACTGACTGTCATTGCAAAGCCTGATGTAAACAAACCCAATATTAAGGATTGGAAAGCTTTCAGATAAAGAAAGACTGATAAATACATTAAATAAACAATGTACTATAGTTGTACACTATTTTGATTTGTAACATAATATACCTTATGTGGTAAAATAATTGAAAAAGTGACAATTTAAAGAAAAGAGAACAGAAGGTTTTTTGATAAGACTATTAGTATATGAAAAACAACATTTTTCATAAAACAAAATGTGAACAGATGTAAATAAATGTATATAGTATTGTTAGAATGCCAAACAAAGGTAATTAAATAAGAAATAATAGTGTCATAAGCGATTATAAACAATCGAATATGGTCGTTTGAGGACGCCATTACCAAATATTGTTGGAATAGTAATTACAACTATTTTCTGTATTAAACAAATGAGAAATGGACTCAAGACGTTTAATAATAAGTGTTATAGGGTAATTAGAGCAAGATATGGTGAAATAAACTTATTAATATTAAGATTCACCATATGGGTTTTGTGAAATGTTGTAGTGAGTTAATAATGGACGAATTTTATCCTTGTTTAGACTTTATTTAAAGCCGCAAGTGTCCGCGATCTATTGCCACTAACCATTCAATGATACGATGATTAATAAAAAAGTTATAGCAATTATAAACTTTTTAGTTATTTTGTGTATCAACGCTTACGTCACATTTAGTCTCTAACCCAAACAAAAATTGGTAAAAAATTAAAAGTTTTATTTAACTGAGGTGTTTTGGGGTAGAGAGTTCGACAATTTAAACCAATCAAATGAATTAAAATAACCAGACAAGCAGGAGACGCTTAGGGGAAGCGTTGTCATTTTTCAGTCGTCAAGGAGTCTACCAGCATCATTCAACGAGCAAGGTTGATGAAGAAATGTAGCAAGATTTATTTAAATTGTGCACGACATGTTCATAAGTTACGCTATACACACATAACCTGTACACAACAGAGTAATAACGAGTGTCCAGTGCTAAGTGAATTAAAATAATAAACCGGCCAGTGTATAATAAAGGTCGTGTTTTCGTGTTTTGTTTAAAAAAAAAAAAAAAAAAAAAAAAAAAAAAAAAGGAGTACTCTATTTTTATTATTCAACGAATTGAATGGAAATAATAATTTTCGTTAGTGAATGAAGAATTATTGTTTGGGTACCGCTCTAGTCAGAAGTACCGAAGTGTATTAATCATGATGAAAATTATCAGAATTAAATAAAAGAATTATCTCGCATTTATTAATTTAAAAAATAAATGTTTTACGATTTTATCGTAATTAAAGAAATCAATATTAATTTAAATATCGAAAATATGAGTGTAATGAATAGTCGCTCATTTGACTCATTTCGTTTGAATTGACGAATAAATAATTTATTGCGAAAAATATTCTAATCAACTGATAATTACACATCAGATGCAATATGAATAAAATATGTGTTTATATTATTAAGAGTTCAATGAATAATTTAATTATTCAAAATAAATACTTACTTTTGTTAACTAACCTAGAAAGAACGACAACTTTGTCACCTTTTCATAATTCTGTTCTCAAGTAATTTCAATCCAATGAAAGCTATCACAAGAGTTTTTTTATTATAAATTTTTTCTCTTGCCAATAAATGATTTTAATAACTAACAAATAAATAATAATAGTAATTTTTAACAGTGCAGCATAAAGCACGTGTTATCAAAACGACTGCTGTATCCACTAAACTCAACGTACGATAGTACGATATATATCGGTTTTATGGTACCGACTTTTATTTTTAATATTTGTTTGTTTTTTGTAGTAATTCTTTATTAAATATTGTTAGAAAAGATAACATCTTGTATCTGGTATCATGCAACTTCCAAGAACACACGAATTTGGTAATGTAACTGTGTAAAGAGGACATAACCTCGTTAACTAAAATTATTGTACCAGACCCCAGTGTTACCAGCCTTGAGGTTAAAAGAGCTCAAGAATTGTTTCTAATAATTATTATTTTGTAAAAACATTAGTGATTGATTGTTTATTTAAAAGAGTTAATGGCATTTCAGAACTGTTAATAAACCTCAATTTATTTATCAGTGGAAAGAGTTTTGATTTTTTTTTAAATAATTTAATTTTCATAACTAGTTCTATCAGAAGGTGGCGGCAGAATTTGAATGTTCAGTACAATTCAATTTACAGTTAAGTCATTATTTACTTTATTGTGCATGTGTATTACTTAGGATATTCAAATAGAATATCCGCATATGTGTATACAGTGTATGTTGCAGCAGAAGAAGTCACCAGACAGAACATTGATAACATCCACATATGGTAAGTGGGGAGGTGAACAGTGAAGTGCTAAATACTTTTTTAAACTGAAAAACTTAAACGTGAACACCCACAACACAACGCTACTAATAATCAACACACTAATTCAATTCTAAATCTTATATTTTATATCTAATATCGTTGTAAGTTACGTTACACAATAGTCAAATTACCAAAATGGCAGAAAGTAATAATAGCTTAGAAATGGATAATACATCTGCAGAGTCAATTTTATTAGACGGAATAAATGCTAACTCGACACCTAAAACAATTGAAAATAAAATATCCTTGGAAGATTTATTTACATTAATTAGTGACAAATTTGAACAACAGAATCTTAAATTCGATGACAAATTTAACCAGATGAATAGCACATTTAATGTAAAGTTAGACAGTTTCGAAAATGAGCTCAAGAAACAAAATAACTTGAAAAATGTAAAACTGAATCAATTAGAGGAGAAATTAGACAAGAGAATTAATGAGATAGAGTTAGAAAATAAGAGTAGAGAAATAGACAAATTAGATAGAAACAAAGACAAGGTAAGTACTACTGGAAATTATGATAAAATAAATAAAAATATGGTAATAGGAGATAATAGTGTGGATGTTGGTAGTAATAATGAGGTTTTATGGGGAATAGAATATAATAATGATGGAATGATTGTGTGTTTTGAAGGGTTAAAGAGAGTGTGTAGAGAGAATATAATTGTAGGGGAATTGCAGGGGTTAGATTTTTCCCTTAATGGTGTATTTTGGGGTGATGTACAGGTGTTTAGGAAGGACGAGAGTGCCTTCGATGTAGATTTGGGAGACAAAAGGTCTGCAAATAGTTGTCCCTGGATTTTTTGTGCACCTGATAGGTGGTGCGAGAATAAAGTTGTAGTGTCCCCTGCATTATTGAGAGAGAGAATGTGATTTGAGGTTATGATGGGAGATATTGTGAAAGAGAGTTGTGTGATAATTGGGAGATGGAGTTATACAGAGTAAATAAAAATTATGAAGAATTTGTAGAAAGGTTAGGTGGAGAGAGAAGTGATAAAAATAGCAAGTACTTACCTTGTATTGAAACTGAGGTAGTAGGAGATGATGTTGATAACAATGATAATATAAAATACCTAATTATGACTGATTATACAGGAGGTGACAGGACAATGACCGATCATGACAGGTTAAATGAGTTTGAGGATAATGATGAACATTTGAATTGTATATGTATTTATGATGTTAGTATAAGATATCTAATAATAAACAATGTATATAGTTTTAAGATTCGACTATTATTTGACGATGGAGGTTAATTATTTTATTGTGTTATAAACATTTAATTATGTGGACAGTGTTTTAAGATGGACTGTTTATGACTGATTTATGGTAAATGATAGATGATAAAATGATTATTTTGGATTGTATATGTTTGTGTATATTAATGTCAATGTATTTGTGTATTTTTGCTGTTGTGTATTTTATGTATTTTTATGTAAACCATGTGTTGTAGAATTTTAAATAATTGATAAGGAATTTGAATAATTATGAGATTCAGAGTCAAATGGTTAGTAAATGATTACGCATATGATATATTTGGATGTTGAGTTGTTTTAGGAATGTAAGGTAAGTGATGAATTTTCTAGTGGTATATTATGGTGAAATGTTGTAAAAGAGTTTGGGTAATAGTGATAAATAAGGGCATTGGAGTTAGTTAAATAGAGTTATTGGGAGTTAGTGAAAATAAGAATGTTGAGATACGGATGATATATAAAGAGGTGTTAGATATTTTAGGGACACAGTGGTTAGTGATTATATGTAGAGAGGTGAGTAATGTGAATGGTAATTTTATTATGTTGATGGTGATATTTTGTAATAAGGGTATTGGTGTAGGGAGTCCGCAACGAAAGGTGTTGGGACAGGAAGGGACCGTTGTGTGCTGGAAAGGGTTACCTGAAAGGGTCAGGAACCAATGAGGGAATGAGCATAGATAGGGAACACACCTACTAGTACAAAAAATGAGCGGTGCCAGAGGTTTTAAATGGAATTAGTGAAGGGGGTTATTATAGAGATATTGGTGTCATAATATGTTAATGGTTAGAAGCGGTTGTTAGTAGAAAAAAGAGGTTAGTAAGGTTAGGTTGACAAATGCCAAAATAAGAGATAGAGAATAATGAATAATAGAGAGTCACCCAAACTAATAAGGATAAAAGGTTAGAAAAGGAAAATTCATGGTAGGAAGGTAATGTAACTGGAAAGGTAAATGATAAGTTTGAAAATTGTTTTATAGAATCTAATATAATAAATGTTAAATAATTAAAAGTTAATCGAGAATTGATGATAAAAATGTTATAAAGTTTTGGTACAAATTGTGTAAATATGAGTTATGTAATGTAAATGTAACAATGTTAATGTGTAATGTACAATGTTTTATTATGTTTTTATTAAGTTGGGGGGTACAATAGTGTGTGTGGTTAGGAGGTCGTTACAGGGGTAACGACAGTAACAAATGTTAAAGATAGTAGATTTAAATGTTAAAAGTATAAAGATACAAATGGTGTTGAGCAAAAAATAGTATGATATCATTTGCAAAAGATATGAAATAATTATGAAGTTGACTAATAAAATTTGAATAATAAACTTGTCTGCCATAGTAGTTGTAGGTTGAATCTTACAGAAATAAATAGGTGATGGTGTTTTGGGTAATATTAAAGAATTGTTTGTGTATTATATTATTTGTAGGAATATATATATTTTCTCTTACTAGGAAGAGATTGAGTTTGGTGGTGGTAAAAAAAAATCAGTCTATGTTGGATTCTTGTTGTTGTTGTGTTGAAAATCTTTAATTGAGCAAACCAATGCCCAGACACAAACCAATGCATCTAAAGGGAAACATATCAGTTGTAGATATGGGAGTATATCAGACCACTATTTTAAAATTTTGCATTCAATGTTTCAGAGTTTTGTGGTGTTGTGACCGCAGTCCTGAGCTGGCCGGAGCGTCAGAACAGGAGCGTAGAGTGCCTTATGGTGTAGGGATCTCTCCGGAGAAGTCCAGTAAGGTCAGAGGGTGCGATCAGCATCATTGGACCAAGGGTAAGTGATGATAATTTTTTAATATAGGAACATTACTGGGGGTTGTGGTGACATATCTAGGCTGATCCTTTTAGAACCGTATGAATGGGTCAATGAAAGTTTTTGTGTCTCGACACAAAATCTTTCATTGAGGGGGTTTGTAACAGTACATAAAGGCCCAATACTTTAATTATGGGATCTGAGGTTAAATTTTATGTTTTATTGTATAACTGTTAAATACAGAATGGTTAGGTCCATTGTCCCTCTGTAAAAAGGAACAACGCAGATTCGGTGAGAGTAGTACAATGCCAAGGTCATCGTTGGACGCGCAAGAGCCGGTACAGGTAATGGCGGTGTATATGACGACGGACTATAAATACGAATTGTGATTGGGTTATAAAGCTGTTTCGTCATAAACAAAAGACAATGACGCATGAACCACAACGTATGTAACTAGGCGTTGTCCCATCGAACAAAGCCTGATGATGTCAAATGCACACACACAAGCAAAAATTTGCATATGCCTCTTTCTCAATTCAACGTAGTACTACAAAGGGTCAGCAGCGATGTATCGCTGTCTGGTCAGTTTTGCCACAAAAGTTTAACATAATTATATTATAAAATAAAATTGTGATAGTGGAGCGGTAGAGGCTCAAGTTTTTTGACAGTCAGAAACATAAAATGTAGAATCAGTGCACAATATATATTAAAAAACAACGAAACATGAGGCGAACACCGGCCATACACCTGGAACACAGCCAACAACAGCGAGGGAGCAACTCAGACCACCGTTGAGAGAAGTTGAACCTTTATCACTTTTATTTTCTTAATTAATGAGCTCATTAACCGAAATTAGCCAAATTTGATCAAATGTACTTGCGATAGGGAGAACGTATGTGAGTGTGAGTGAGTGAGCATATGGCCGAGGGCATTGGTTTGTGTATCAGTGAAGATACAATTCAGTAAATAATTAGAGCTGCAGCTAAAAAATAAAAGTTTATAATGATATTAACTAGAGTCACAAAAATGAGAATATTATGACTGAATAGGGTTGATTAAAATAGCCACCATTTTGTTTTGTAACATTGTATACGACGCCATTTTGAGACCTTGTTATATATTTATGTTTCTTTGGTTACGACAATTAAAATTCAGTAATTGCACTAAGTTAACTGTCAGTGTTATTCTTTCTATCACCTTCTTGTGCCTCGATCTCGCTGAGAATGAACCCTGGCCCCTTAGGAAGAAATTTACAATAGATAGAAAATCACGTGCTCTCACGTACCCGAATTTGGTAAGTACATGTGTACCATATAATAGTCATATTTATATGTATATAAATATAAATAAATGTGTTGTAAAAGCGTTGGGTAACAATATCTATTCCATAATAATACATTATGCATATTTATGATACCTAAAATAATTTTGTTTTCCAAATCCTGTATATAAATTTCTGACAGAATTGATTATATGGGTGAACCCATTGCCAATCCTTCGGTCTGTGAATAATATTTGCTATTAAAAGTAAAATAATTCTGGTTACATATATTTCTTATTATAATAATTAAGTTATTTACGAAGCTGTTGTTTTCATTATTGTTTTTTAATTTTTTCTTTATGATTTCCAGTGTTTCATTTATTGGTATATTATTATACATATTCGATATATCAAATGATATTAATTTTGTTTCATCTGTAGTATGTATTTTCTTTAGGTTTTCTATAACTGTATATCCATTTTTTACATTGTACCTATTTTCCAATATTATTTTCTCTCCGAGTATTTTATCTATTGTTTTTGCTATTATATATGCCAGTGCAGTCTTGAAATTTATTAATGGTCTTATTGGTATATCTATTTTATGAATTTTAGGTAAACCATTAAGTTGTGGAGCACTTGTATTGTGTGATATAAGTTTTGTATGTTTCTTTTCCCTTATATTAATTTTAACTAAATTTTCTTTTATAATATTTTCCATGATTTTACTATATTTATTTGTGGGGTCTTTTATTTCTATATATCCATTCTGAGTTATATATTCTTGTACTTTCCTGTTGTAATCATCTATGAACATTATAACTGGTGTATATGTTTTATCTGATTCCAAAATTGTTGCATTATTATTTCTTAATTTATTTTTTAAATCCAATATGTTTTTGATATTAAATGTTTTATTTTTATTGCTTTTGCATTTTATGTTAGTTTTGTCATCCTCATTATCTATTTTATAAATACTGTTTTCAGTATCTGTTATAATGTTCTTTATAATTCCAAATTTATTGTTATTGGAAAGATTATATTTGAAAATATGTGTTATGATTTCTTTTTCGGTATTCAATAAAGGCCTTATTCAATAATTTAAAAAAATTGAAACTTTACTGATTTTGGTGGATGTATATAATAATATTATAACAAATCAGTGACAATGTTTAGCAAAATAGTTTCTAAGACAGTTGATATTGTTGGTGGACACATTTGGTTTACTAGAGGCCATTTACGCTTTTCAATCTGTCTCTTCATTGAGACATAATCAATTTATTAAAACGCAAACAGAACTTTATCCCGGCAAAAGAAGTTTAGAACTACCATTACAGAGTGACACTCGCTGGGTTTGCAAATACAGAGGCATTAAGTATTTCCAAAGTTGTTTTGCATCTGCCAAATCAGCACTTCAGTACTTTGCAACTTCCAACAATAAACGAGAGGCTGCGGAAGCTAAGGGGTTGTTAATGCAGTTCTGTAAATTTAAAATTATATTTGTACTACATATATTTAGTGACTTGCTAGAACTTACTAATGGTTTATCGATGATGCTACAACAAAAGGAAATCGAATTTGGTACTGCTGTTAAAATAGTAAAGTCCATCATTCTCACTCTGGAAGACAAAAGGTCGGATGATTATTTCAACCAAATTTGGGATAAATTAAGGGAGTGTGCTAAAAATGTAGACGTAGAAGAGCCAAAAGACTTTAATACTAGAAAAACTGTAGTACCTAAAAAACTGAGTAACTACTATACAACATTAACCACTTGTTCATCTGAAGACCGGAACCGGGAAGTAGGCTCTCTTCCTTTGAAGACAAAATATAAGAAAGCTTACTTTCAAATTCTATGAAAGAAGAATTCAGCTCTAGATTTCAGCAAAACGACTTTGTAATGCTGCAGACGCATGTAATACCAAGAGTAATTCATTCCTGGATTTCAAGTATATTGAAGCATTTGCAGAAAAGTACGAGGCATTCTTTAAAAATAGAACCAAACTGAAATCAGAAGTTGATCTACTTAGGAACATGTTCCATGAAAACAACATGACTTCAGCTTCGACTACACAACTATTTTTTGAACTATAGAAAATGGAGATTGTGTTTCCGGAACTATTAACATTAATAAAACTTGTATTGACTCTACCCGTGACATCAGTGACAGCAGAACGTAGTTTCTCTTCTATGAAACGTATAAAAACATATTTAAGGTCAACAATGAAGACAGACAGACTTTCGAATTTAACACTTCTCTCTATTGAACGGGAAAGTGAAAGTGAAAAATTGTTACAAGATCCTGACGAAATTTAGTGAAGGAATTTTCAAAGATAGGCAACAGAAGACTCAATTTATAGGTAACGTACTATCATCATCTGCTCATATATTGTTTGTTATTCATCTGCATATATATTGTTTCTTATTATGTATAATTACAAATTACTTTTCTTACGTGCAAATATTATGTTTATTCCCATCTACTATGGTGGCCCCCCCACTTTACAAGCTCTAGAACTGCCACTGTGTCCAGTAGTACTTCAATGCTGCTTCAAACCTACTGGGACTAATTACTAAGCAAGAATATTAGTTATAAATTTATGAACACATGTAATACAATGACGTACTGTATACAAGAATGTACAATCTTGCTTTATTGTTGAATTGCTTACTTGTAAAGTTTGCGCTGTCCACCTACTACTTTAAGATTTAAGAAGCTCGTTAAGTTGTTTTTATATATTCATCTTTATTTCAACATATTTTAAAATGTTCACTATCATTTTTCTCCCATATTCATTTAAATTTCGAGCCTTTACAAAAGTATACACTATTTTTTAACTTTTGAATAAATTGTTTTAAAGAATGATTAGTTTACAATTATTAAAAGGCTGCAAGTAAGCGACCTGAATGGCAACTGTCATCAAACAGCAACTGGAACTGTATTCTTTATTACAGAAATAATTAATTAGACTTAGGTGCAAATATGTTACTGAGAGGTTTTGTTTTGGCTACGATGAAAGATACACACTAAACAAAACATTGTTGTTTTGTAGTTTACAATTTAAATACCTAACAATGTCATTTACATCTGCGTTTCTAAACAACAAGATCATTTATCAATTTATAGCATTGTTTGATGCATGAATGTAATTAGTGTCTAATGATTTTCATATTTGATTATATCCATATGAAACATTTTTCGTAAAGCAAGATTCTTTATGATAAAACATAAAATGCTACTTTTTGAAAATCTGAACAAATGCAATACCGGTACTTTGTTAATATGTTGAACATATATTTTCACAAACACTTGCTATTGATGTACAACAATTTTGTATCATTTATTTGTATATAAATAAATATGTAAGGTGTGCAAATGTTCTGACATGATTATGTCTCTGTTTTTACTTGACATGCATGTATAATGTGCATGTGGGATTTAATTTTTTGTTACATAATTATTAAAAAATTAAATATGGAGAGCATGTTTTCCAACTGTTGATGTTCCGTGACCCATTTGACGGGAGGAAAATATGTTCTACTACGGAACTGACTATACAAGCAGATGTGATACAAGTTGCTTTAAAATTCTGCTAAATAACAGTTTAAATATGAATGTATATAAACTGGGTAGACAGACATACATTTTTAGCGTATTAATAGACATTAATAAACTTGTCAGCTATAGCACACAAAATATTTCTTAAAATGTACATGTTATGAAATTATCAAATGCTCACAACAAAACTACCATCTTCTAAAGATTAAATACAGAAGAATAAAAATTGGAAGTAGTGTGTAGAAAGGAATGATAAACTCGCTGAGCAGAAAATTTGTTCCTACATTTACTTTTTCCACAACAGTTAGACAAAGTCAATGCTTACTGCTGACAAACAAACAAAAATAGGAACAAAGTGAGGAATAAGTGAAGATTTTACTGTTGTATTTACTTAATTTTATCTTAAATATTGTGAAAATTATAATGTTTAAAAGTTAGGGCTCTCCTTTGTTTAAACAGAGAGTAATACTGAAACTGTCTAGCTGCCAAATGTGTTATCATTATCCCAACTTATTGATCAATCTTGAATGCTTCTCAACTAGGGTATTATACCACCTCTCAAGTATAACTATGATCGGTTCACCATAACTGGTTCTTACATTTCCAACATAAATTGTAAGTGTGGTCTTATGGTCTGGGCTAAAATAGTGGTGTGATCTGAGGAGGTAGTTTTTCTAACCTGCTAAGGAAATGGACCTACTTGGTAAATTGTAGCAGCCACAAAGCTGACTGCTGTCCATTTGAACAAAAATGCCTTTCTGTCTGGGAAGAGATAATACATGGCTATCAGTTTTACATTTTTATATCACATGATTCAGACTGGAGAATGAAATGTAACACAACTGCAGAATTCTTGGCAATACTGTGACTAATATCAACCTTTGAACCTTGAAATTAACTTCAACTATGTTCAAAATTAATGCAATGAAAGTTTTTACCTTTAGTTCACACAACTATCCTATTAGAAATGCTTTCCTATTCTTAGTTATTTTTTAAATAATACTATAACATGTTTTACAAATATGTCACTTCTTACAAAACTATGGCCTCTGGTTAATTGCACTAAAAATTTGCAAAACAGTTGCTAAAGTTTGTTGTTCTATTATTAATGATAACAAATGGACCGTTTCCAAAATATATTTACCTGTTGAGACAGATAAACAAGATGTCCATACTTAACAAAAAATGCACCTTCAATTGTTCCAGTTGTTCCAAAACTCCAGCACGATCCACAGACTGACTGATCTATAACAAGTAATACTCATATTAATAATTACATATAGCTGAAAAAATAGTTATTATAAAATGTCTGGTTTTTATCAGTTGTACTAAATTGTTCCAAAATCTTTGGTAATGAATAACATCAAAAAAAAGCATTAAAAATTTTAATATTTCAGTTCTCCATTTAATACATTTGAGGACGTTTACATCTGTGCGTGTGTGTGCGCGCGCACGCACCAGTGCCTAATATGACAGAACTGTATGTATAATTTCTCAGTAACGTATTAACAGAACAAACTGACCACTGATAATATAATTCAAATAATAAAATCCTATCACTATCAGTCTTGATATTATTTATTCAGATCTCTTGGATACTTTCTTACTTATTATAGATTCACTAACTCTTACTATTCTCTAATTAATGATAATGTGATGTATTTATAATATACACACACTTATTGTTTACTAATGGTAGCTATAATCTCAGTTTTCTGTTGTAGTGCATTTATTGTTCATAACCTACAGGTACCATACCATATATGATTTGCAATAAAGTTTTAATTACATTCTTCAACACGATCGATTTCGGTCATAGAAACTTTGGACTCCTCCGTACGTATCACATTCATTAATCAATGCCTACGAATTCGTTTTTGTAAATAGTGGCTGTTTTACGATATTGTGACCGCAAGTGCGCTGTATATGACCTGACGATGGTCTATGACCAAAATCAATCGTGTTTAAGAATGTGAGTAATTAAAACTTTATTGCAAATCATATATATGTTACCTTTAGGCTATGAACAATAAATACACTACAATAGAAAAGTATTCTCTAATTGTTTTACTCTCCTTCAATGACACTGCCTAGTCTTGAATAATATATTTCTTTTCTAATGTTGAGAGTATCCAACTTAACGAAATTCTGTCATGCTCACCAAGTAAAATTACCACTATCCCAACCTCATATCAAAATCCTGCAATAGTACCACAATCTCATGGTTAACTACCTTGACGTGCTTTCTCACCAACTTTAATATGTACTCTGATTACTTCACTTTATTCACTGTGTGTGTGTGTGTGTGTGTGTTCATGCGCATGCGCGCACAACCGAGAGAGGTCAAATAGTAGGGTGAGTGACTGGCTCTCTCGTGAGGGTTTAAAGGGCAGAGTCAGTGTGTGTATAAAACTCCATGTGTGTTGATATATGTGTGCTGATTTCAATGTGCAGTGGTATCAGAAAATATACAAATTTAAATCAGTTATTGTTGTACTGGAGTGTTAGTGGTCTCAAATATTTCTACTAGTAATTTTATACAAACCACTATTTTGCCTTTGGTATTGACGAGCGCTTTCAGCAGTCAAGCCATCTTCAGGTCATTTACCAACCTTGGTTTGTATAAAATTACTAGTAGAAATTAAATCAGTTACTTTCTTTTGTTTTTTTTTTTGTGTGTATTGTAGCATAACAGAATTATCACATTAAAATTTTAACTTAATGCAACATAAATAAAGAAGAAAATGTCCATAGTGAGTGAGAATAATAAATGGTTAAAGATTAAACTAAAGAAACTGTACATTAAGTCAATAAAATGTTAATAAGAATAAACAATAACAAAGAAAACTATTGGTCAATATACAAATAACCTACTATGTAAAAACCCAATAAACCAGCAGTATACCCAGTAGATTGGGGAAGCAGTAAAAAGGAAAGAAAAGAAGATAAAAAAGGTAAAAACAATTTTAATAAGGAAAATTTATAAAGTCAAGAAGCAGAGAAACCCCAAGACAAAACCAACAACAAATTAGCAAAGAGCTATAAACAAACATTAGATGAACATAATATTCAAATAAGATGCATTGAATTAATGCCATAAAGAGAAACCACAAGACAAGGAATTTACTAATATAATAAGGAAGAAAGGACAAAATATGTCAAGATTCCTAAAAAGAGCCTAGAAATAAGAAGAGCTATTCCAAAAATGTTAATAAAGGAATACATACCTTTGAAACTAAATTAAAACCAATATATTTAGACCCAGTAACTCAAGTTACAAGATACAATACAATTGAAACCGAATTGTAAACTAGATATAAGTATAATGTATAACAACCCAAAAAGACTACCATAGAGTAGAACCCACTTAAAAGACTACCATAGTGTAGAACCCACTAAAGTGAAGTGATATAATGAAAATTAGAAACTACAGTGAGTGTAGTGAAAAGCATAGCTAAAAAATCTATGAAAAAATATTCAACGAAGTGTTAATAATATAAAAGGACTACCATGAGTGTAGATAATACTAGTAAAACCATAAGAATCAAAGACAGTCTAAGGACTGACAACATTATTAGTAATAAGAGTTTTTTAAATTATATATAAGAAATACTATTACCCATAAAATGTTTTTTAATTACAGTTAAGTAAATTGTGAGAAGGACAATAAATACCAGAGGACAGTTCATAACTGAGGGTATAACTAATAATAAGATGTTTGTTATTTATTGTAATCAAATAATATATTAGATATAAGGTGATAATAGATATAAGATGTTTTTAATCACAGTTAAGTTATTACCAAAAGAGACATAAATACAAAAGACAGTTAATGACTGACAGTATTACTAGTAATAGGATGTTTTTATTTTTTTTATTAATTTATGTCTAGGGAATAATAAGGATAAGATATTTTTGTTATAACTAAATAAGATAATTAAAAATAATAAGGATAAGATATTTGTTATCATTGAATAATACAGTTAAAAATAATAGGCATAAGATGTTTTTGTTATAATTAGATGATATATGAAAAATAGTAGATAATAAGATGTTCTGTTGTATTCAAAATAATGTCAACTAATTTTCAAGTTTGTCAAGGCAGAGAGGCAAGTAGGAAATAGGAATGTTATAATTTTATTTAAAACTGTAAACCATATAAAAAGTACAAAGCAGATTAGCTAATACACCACTCTAGAAAAACAGACCAGTAATGTAAACCAAAACCATCTATCAGAGAGTCAAACTTAATTAAATAAATTCAATCAAACTACATAATATAAGGAACAGAATTTAGTCCATACAACACAAAAATATGCAAATGTAGTCAGTACAGATACAAATAATAACAAATGTAATGACAAAGGAAGAAAATTAACTTTATTTGGAAACAACTAATACTAGGCCTAAAATGGTAATCAACTCAGACTAAAAAGTAAATTAAACAATATTGAAGTGTAAAACAACAAAATTATTAACAACAAATAATAATCATGGAGTGAGTAATATTATTTCACGGAAATATTATCAGAAAAACACTTGTAAACCATTTAAATACTAAATTTGTACAAAATATGAGGCCTACCATAAATATCAAAAATTGTAAATTTTAGGCTTATCTGAACTTAAAACAGACCCAGCTATATATCAAATTATGTAAAATTAGTTTAAGAATATTGCTGAATAGTTAGATTTTTTTTAAATTAATAAATAATTGAGTTACAGCAATAAATAGGAAAACTTGTTATATATATTTAGAGGATGAAACAAATCCAAGATATGTACTTTTATAAAAAGACAATGGGAAGAGGAAAAAGACATTTCATAAATTACCCCAAAACGACGACTTTCAGTCATCAGTCTATTGTTAATCGTTAATGTGAACAGTTGAGAAATTACTGACAGAAGACCGAAAAAGTATAAATTAGTGCAAAAACTATGAGTGCAGCCTCGAAAAGTGTAACAGAGGTTAACTAAGTAAAAGATAACACCAACAGATAATAATTAACACCTAACTAATCCAGAACAACAGCAATAACACTATCTAACACAAGCACAAGAAATCAACGGCCATTTTGAAGGAATATTAAACCATATTAGCAGAACACGAATACAACACATTTGAACACCGAACACTGCACCAGTAAACCATCACAAAACGACATCGCAGAAGAAGGAAGAACACTCCACACTATATTCCAGGACAACTACAACTTCGCAGAGAAGGGAATACTCATTTATTTCTGAGGGAGAAGATCAAATCATATCAGCATTACATAGCAGAAAATCGAGGTGACGGCAGCCATACTGAATTTCTGAACGAGCACAAAACACAGCCTTCTCGAAGCCAGTGACGTCATTCGACGAATGGTTCGATTTTACTTTTAATAATCGACAATTTACATAATAATATTGTTTTTTCAGCCATAACACTTTATTTTAAAAATAGCTGTAAGCATTGTATCTTGTTCCTTGCCCTCTCTGACCATTTCGACAGTTAAAAGAATCCTAATTAATTAATCTTGTAAACATATATTTTGTCAATTTTGTTCACTACCGACTTGAGCAAATATCAACCAATGCCTGGTCCACGTGCAGCCAGAATGGCGCATAATTTCAAATGTTAATAAATGAACATAATTATTCAGTTACAAGAGTTTGTATTTATTTGTATAGTAAATGCTAGTTATTCTTTTCTTCAAAAAAAAAAAAAAATTTAGAGTGATAAAAGTAATATTTGAGAAGAAGAAGAGCAAAGTCAGAAGAGAGAATTAATAGATCTAACTCCACGATTAGATTATACATAGAAACAAATATTGTCAGAACATAAGATCTTACTTATTTAATTGGAAGTAATTAAAACATACAATTAATTAATTATTAATTAGTTTAATTTAATTAATTGATTAAACAAAAAATAATAATTAATTAAACAAAAAAAATTTTTATAACTAGCGAAAATTTTTACTCATCAACACATTACACTTTTATTATTATACATTATTTATACTACTAATTTATTATTTGTAATTAGTTTTAATTACAAATTGCCGAATCCAAAGAGGAGCATTATCATCATTATTATCAGCATTAGATTCAGACAAAATTTATTAGTATCACAATAATTCTTGTTATCATCATTTTATATTCAAGCAGTCAAGCCATCTTCAGGTCATTTACCAACTTGGTTTGTATAAAATTACTAATAGAAATTAAATCAGTTACTTTCTTTTGTTTTTTTTTGTGTGTATATACAGTCCACTATTTAAATACATCAAATAACAGTCTCAAATATGGAAACATGGAAACTGAAGGGGAGCAAAACATTTTTGTTAACCATGGCCACTAAAGATAAGGTTTATAATAGGCTCTAAAAATATTATTGTATAGTTTTGTACATATTACAGATATTAAAACACAATAGCCAAAACTGGCTAGCTGCAAATCTCCTTCCCTAACTGTCTACTTTGTTTTGGTGTATTTAGATTCATAAAACTTTCTGAACACATTTCCAAAATGAGCAAAACTTTGTTATTCTTGTTGACAAACACCCACATACGTAATTATAAAATCATGTCATAGTGACTTACCAATTGACATATCAAAAATGCTGATGCCTAATTTTGTTACTGTTACAAACAATATATCAACATGCACATTAAATTTGTCTAAATCTATACAATAGTATTCTCAAAACATACTATCACTGCTGAAGGACACTTGACCTATCTGCAGTATAAGTAGACTAGCAATGCTCTGTACCTTTAACATGGGTAACAGCTCCATAAAGTCTCCAATCTAATTGATCTGGTAAGCCTTTAACCATTTTATCAGCATTATATGGAAATGGCTGGCCTCCATTGTAACCTGCTGATTTCTTGTGTCCTCTCAAAATTTTTAATTCGTCCTTAGTGCGATCTGCTAAATGATTCACAGCCAGCTGAAATCCCAAATTAGCACGGTTTGTTGAATGTATTAACCTGCAACACAACGTTATTATGTACATTAATGGTATTAATAATACCATTACAAAACACCAGTACAAAATCATTAATAACATTACTGATACACTAACACAAATATACACTAAAGCCATTTTAAAAATAAAGTTTCATTTTGTTATACCTTTGACTGATTTAGTCCAAATGAACATCATATACGCAGTATGCAAAGTAAGGCCAGAAGGAAGTTATAGCCTCAACAGTTTAGGGTAAGTTTTCAGTTGCATATTGCTAACCAAATTGCTCTGTAGCCTAACCCAGATTAATTTTAAACCCTGTCAGAGATATAAAATCTAACTTTTACATATAAAATGCAATTAATCAACACTTTACATGAAGGCACATTAAGTACTCATTAAGACATTTACTGGTGTATCAGCGGAGTCAATGTAAACCAAAGCATACAATAGGAGCATGCTTTATCACCAACTTTACTTAATATGGTTACTTCATTTTATTCACTGACAGTCCGAAATACGGAAACAAAATGGGAGCTTGGAATATATCCTTCTCAGGACATACACGTCAAACTATAAAACAAAACTGTTACTTTTAAATGACTTTCACTGTGTTGAAAACAGTGGAATTTAAATAATTGAACACCAGATAAATCATAATTATAACTTCACTGACAATTTAAATAAACAAAACGATAACCATTCATAGTAAACAATTCTCCAATCTTACGACTGTCTCACAAACACTTAATGTAACATATAATAAATATCACCTAATTAACACTGTTACATTAAATAACAGAAGTTAACCATTTACAGATATCGACACACAATAATTCACTATTATCAGTTTACATAAACTGCTACAAAGGTTGCACTGAAATTGCAGTCTCAACTGACTGGCTGGCTACTTCCAAATCCCACCAAGATTGAGATGAATCTGCTGCTGATAATAAGTCCAAGAATAAACATGAAGTTCAAGGTGCCTAAAATAGACTTAGGTGCCAACCTTCTACACATCTAGGCCATGCACACTGCCGTCACAGGTGTAAGAATACAAACAAGTAGTACTATCAGGCAACTCAATCCACAATACTATGAGACAGAAATATTTTTAAAACCATGATCAGTGTAGTGACGTACAAGTCAGAAAATTGGGTAATAAATAAAAAGGTACTTTCCCAATAACTGTATCTACACTACATTTTCTGTGTTTTGAATATGCAATAGTATCGATAGATTAGGTCATGAGGAAGAAGAAGTGTACCAATTGTAAATGATTTTATTCCTGAATGTACTGAGAAAGTACATAATCTATTAAAGTGTGAAATTAGGTAAGAATGTTCCAATTTAAATTATTGTTAAAAAAAAAACTCATGGCTGGCAAAATACAACGCGTAATAAGTAAATACAATGATTGTAACAGAGTGACATTTGGTGACAATCTTAGCCTGCATAAAAAATATGACTAAAAGCACACTGGACTAGCCATTGTTTTTGACATTCATGTGTTTTCTTCATCTTCATTTATAACCATGCTGAGCTTACACTTAAAATGTTGTTCATAATGGGTGTATTTGATTACATTGGACTTATATTTAAATCTAACCTAACCTTGTGAAAGAAAACATTCATTTTTTTGCAAATGTGTTCCAATTAAAACAGAAAACATATCTGTACAGATTATATTGTAACAATATACTGTCCATGGTACACAAAAACATTCTGAAACCATTAGGATGTATAGGAAACCTGAAACCCGGTAATACAGGTCCAGGAAACAACAGCAACCAAAAAATGTACGTTAACAATGTTCAATGCAAAAAGCTTGTGAATATTTGTCAAAAAAGGGCCACAGGCCACTCTGGCTTACTTTGCTTTGGGGTCTTTTGGGGTGATTTATATAAAAAGCCAGTACCGTTTTAGCTCATTGGTTTTTATAAGTCCTTCCAGCTTGCCTGTTAACCTAACAACACTGACTTTTGCTGCTGCAGATGCAGGTTTAACCTACAATATCACTGGAAGGAATCTGCATAAAACGTAAATGACAATGCATAATGATCACAACCGAAAACAAACAAACTTATAACATTAACTAATAAATTAACATACTTTCTTTTAATTTACTAAAATTATATGCGATTTTCACTACACATCAATACTGATTGTGAAATAAAATATCGAAATTGGTGTAGGCACGATTATTGGATAAGTACCAATAAAAATTATACTATTTTGAATGTTCATCACTACTTTGTTCACAGCACTTTATAACTATTACTATTGATGGTACTTTCTCTTGTGAACTTACTATGTATGAGGGAATACAATAAAAATTATACTGACATGAAGAAATGAGCTTCAATCTGTTTTGGGATAAACTGTGTCAGCCACAGAAGTAACTCAACTCGAATTTATGACCACATTACCTAGGACTTTTCTGTGTCATACACCTTTTAAGATTTATGATCATTATCCACACTGCTGTGAACAAATACGTAAATAACCATTCATAATAACAATTCTTTTTCTTCTTCTTTATCTGGCCCTTCTGTTTTTCAGTGTCGGGTAAATACATCATCACAGTGGCTAAAGACCAGAGTCGACTACTGTTGATTATTAAGTTTTAAAACACTGATTTAAAAGCAACATAATCACCTTATATTTTGTCTAAACGTCTCTTTCCTTAAGAGTCTTTCATAAGCTGCTGTAGAATTTTTCATGTATTCCTTTGGGTGTGACGTCATATAACTCTCCCAGGCGTCGTCAACATGATCTTCACGACTGTGTACAAATTCCTCTATTGGATTAAACGTATAAACATGTCTAACTCCTGGCGGTGTGGGATAATCCTGACATGTCATGTCTGTAAATACAAAAGAAATGTAATTGTTAACAGGAATATATTCACATTCCTGCAGTCATTTTATTTTCTATATGACTGCGCATGCGCATACACACACACAACACTCATGCACATGTATAGACTATAGATATAATTAATATACTAATATATTAATTCAATCACTTTCTGCTACAGTTCGTTTCTTGATTTATATTTATTTTATCTCAAGATGTTATTTTTCCTAACATGTTTCGAGAACTCGTGTGTTCTGAAGGCTGAGGATGAGAACACAGGAGTTCTCGAAACATGTTAGGAAAAATAACATCTTGAGGTAAAATAAATATAAATTTTAAATATTTAATATATTAATATAGTACAGAAAAATTAATATACTGACAAAACACGCCGAGGAGTATGAAAAGCCTTTATATTCACAGGAGTTTATTTTTTTATTATATTCAGGTGCTGGATTACATAAGAGTGTAATCTGTGGCTATATATATATATTGTAATGTGACATAATGGGAGCCCCAAATAAATAACAAAATAATCCAAATGATAAAAAGTCAGAATAACTGCACTCAAATATTTAACTATGTAAAATAAAAGTACAACACAAAAGTGTAATAAATAAAAACTATGTACCATAAAATATAAGACATAAACTCTGTTTATAAGACATGAGCATTCTGTTTAGGAGGAGCAATGAAACTCAAGAATCTTAACCGGTTTACCTTTTATTATATAACGATACACTATGACCATTTGAAAAACATTAGCAATCAACATCAGTGGTCTCATCAACAATTACAGCCAAATAATCCGCTCAAGCTCAGGACTAAAACCAATTAAGCCTCGAAATACGCCAGGATCTGATAAAGATTCAGTCTCATCATGACCCCGCAAAGCTAATTCAAAAGCTCCGCAGAAGCGGATACAATTTATTATTATCTTTAAGACGTAACGTTTATTGCGTACCGGTACTCTTTTGTTGTGTAAAACAATAGTTTGTCTATATTATTACAATCGATTTTGACGTCCTGTATTCTTAACGTCTTCTGTAAAATGTAGAAGTGTGTCAGAGTGTAACTTGTGTACGTGTGTCTTACCAATTCGTCCTCGCTCGATAACATAACTTACGATGCTCGAGTCCGTAGCGAACGTACGGATAACCAGGTATCGTAGTCCCGATCGGAGGTTCATTAGGAGTGTATAATTCCCGGGTGACGCCAAATTGTTTACTTAAAACAATTTAAAATGTCTTATTATCAGAGATTCTGCTCAGACGGTGCGAAGGATTCAATCTGTCCCGCCGTTTATCGAGTTGTATGATCGAGCCGGCAGTTGCCGTATTCGCGGCTTGAGCGCTAGTTATCACGTCAGAGAAGTTCGCTGTAATTTATAATATTACGAATACACTTTCCTACTGAAAATAAAACACATTTTTAAATACACAGTACTGATTTATTAGCGATTGGATATTACTGCTTTCATAGACACAAGCTATATTAGATTTCTTACATCATTTTGCACCGGTTATTTACTTGTGACTTTTTCTCTCTGGGTTTTACAATCGATTTTGAACGTGACTAACATACAGTGTGTCGTTCTACCAAAGTGGTAAACAAATATTTTCGTTCAAATGTTTTGGATTCTTTTAATCACGTTAAAAGGCTCAGATGCAATTACAATAATAAAAATACACAACCTTACAATGTTTCTACTTAAATATTGTAACGTGTAACTATAAATGGTTTGTTGAAGTGTAGTAGAAGTGTTTTAAAGGTTCGTACATTAATGCTAGGTTATCTTTATAATTTGACCAATATACAGTGTCTTAATATTTTTATTTAATCTTTGAAAGAGAATAAAATTGATTCAGTGATATTTCATAATATAGTGAGAAATATTCAAAGTGCGTTATTTCGGAAGTTTATATAATTTATTGGATACTTAACAGCTTCGTAGCATGTGATTAATCTGTTGGTCTGGACTGAAGGAATGTGGCCGCAATATGATTCAGTTTTCGTTTATTCGGGCTTCGGGCATCTTTTTCAAAGTATTTAGATTCATTTATTCACTTCGTCTTGAAATAAAACGTCTTCTCCCTCAGGTAATTCAGTTCAGTGATAGTCAGCCTCCTTCTCGTTCAATTTTGATAATTTGTTTGACTTTTAAAACATTTTAAATAAGAAAATAGGTTGTTCTGAATTCTGGCGTGTTTTTCCTGAGCGTCACTTATTGAGTAATGATATTCAATGGTAATTTCGTCTTCAACCGTGGTTTCCATGGTTACCAAAGCATTCTGATTGGGCTAGCTTGATATAAATCCATTGTTATCAAAATTTGAATTCTTTTCAAATCTTCCTATATCTTCTGACTTCCTTCCTTCTCTTATCTTCCTTCTTAAGTATTAATTATTAGCACCGTCATTTGTATTTTCTCACAAAGATTATTTTGGTATCCCACAATATTGGGTTTTTCATGTTTTATAAGTTTACAGTTAATTTAATATTTACTAATTACATTTCTCTGTTCACATAACTCTTTATTTTAATATTTTGTTGTTAATAATATTTACCATTTATACTTGGTTAATTAGTCACCTTGGATTTGTTAATTACTTGGCTATTTTCATACAATTAGTATTTGTTGATGTTTGACCGTTAGGCCTGTTTCAAGTCTAAGTAGCCATTACTGGTTTTTGATTGTTTCATACACATTAGATCTCATTTTGTCCTAGATCGTTATTTTTGTTTTTACAATTAGGTTTATTATCTATAGAGGTGTGTTGGTTCAGTCTTTGTGTGTAACTACTGTGTTATTCAATATTTCTTGCTAATTATTTACTAACGGTTTTCTCTTTTATAACTCAAACATTGTTTTCTTTCCTTATTTTTTAATTACTCTGCCAATGTCAATAATATGGCTATTAATTACTACCTTTTCATCATATAACATATAACATTTAGGTTTATGTTTGGGATAATTACCCAATCCATAGCCTATTCATAAACAATTGTTTATACAATTAATTAACAGTTATTATTTAATATTGGTGTACAATTCATTACTTTTGATTTATTGTTCGGGTGATAAACAATCTCACCTCTATTGAACTTGTTTCATTACTCTCCCCTTATAACATGGGTATTTACTTATGGTTATGACATACTTATTTTATAAAACTCTTTGCTTTCCTTTCCATGTTAACATCATCTTATTACTTTTTCTTGTGATTCTCACCTTTAAATTCTACAATACATTCTTAAGTTCTATAATAATATTATTTTATAATTACAACAGTTAATATCACTCTTCAGTGTTCATTATTACTGAATCAATGTTTTATTTTAAATATTATTTATAATAACTTTCTGAAATGTTATTGTCCACTATTAAATCTTAAACACTGGTTACTTTTACCAAGTCTTTATCTTAGGCTTCTCTATTCTTACTATTTTTATTACGACAATATTTTTATTTATTTATCACTTGCACTTTTAAATTATTTTGTGTTCATTATAATTTACTTAGTGTTTCTTTTCCTATCATTTCACTTTATGGTAATTTCACTTTCACTAGGTTAACTTCCGTTTACTTCTCACTATTTTACTCTCTTTCTCTACACATATATAATTATTAATATCATGTCTTTCTCTATTAACAACTTACATGTATTTCTAACTCTTTGGCTAGTGTATTTTTAGCTATCGTGTTTTATTAATGACTATTTACAATTGTCACTCAATCAATACTAACATTTAGTAATTATTTTGGTTCTTTACCGGTTCCATTTTCTTTATTATATTTGATTACATTATTCCTCACTTCTCTATTCTTTATTACTTGTCTGTGTTTTCTTGACATGTTTCATTTTATCTTCTTCATCGTTGGTTTGTTCCCTCTTTGTTCTCATTTTCTTCTCCTTCACTTCTCATCTTGTTTACTTTATTTGGGTTCTTAGCTGGCCAATCTCTGGGGTTGGGTCAAAGTCGTTTGTCTGTCAGTCTAGTCGTTGAGTTTCTTTAATAATCACTTTTGGTTTATAATTCTTTCTCCTTCTTTCTTAATTACTTTTTACGTTTTTTCTCTCTTCATTATTTATTCATTAACATAAATTATTTTTTAGCGTTTTTTACATACTTATTGTTATCAAAACTGATCTGAATTTGGCGATGTTATAATATTCACTGCCCAGCTGCTGTGCTACAGTATTATATTAACTGTACCAAAAAGAGAAAACTGAAAATAATTATTTATATGTACACTTGACGCCTGATGATTTCTTATTTTTTCGGCTAGACGATTAATATCTTTCTTTTAGAATTTTGTCCAGGGGTCCCCTCCTCCAAACAATAAACATGAAAAACAAAATAAAGAATTTCTTTCGTCACAACCACACAACTAGTCGGTATTTTCATTATATTCTAGTTTAAATGATCAATTAAATTGTTGATCGCCTGATTTTACAATTTCATTTATTGTTAAGGGAGGCTTTTGGCGTCCTAGTCTATTGGTTCTTAACACTATTCATTTTAAACTAATAATAAACACGTTGTTTAAAAGCACGCAGAATCGCTAATCCAAAAAGCACAAACACAAAAGCACACAGCGGAACTAAACAAAGACAAAATAATACTTAACACCCAACTTAATTAATATAAAGTCGATTGACACTTTATTATCACAATCGCAGTTATACAAAATTATTACTATAATTTTATAAATTCAAACATTCGGTAATGTCTACTGGTATCTCTGATATGCTGTGCTGTACTGCACAGCAGTGCTTGCGGTGGCGGTTTGCAGTACTCCAATGCACCACCTGAACCTATTCGCAACCGCCGTGTATTTTATCCCTACCACCGTTTTTGTCACTGTGCTGTGTTCAAGTGTTATCACAACGATCGCGTTTGCTGGTTTGCAGAGCACAAACAACCACCCGTTGAACTAACTACCAGCAGCACGCGTAACTTACTCGTCTGTAATGTGCTGTGTTAAACATATTTCGACATTTTCCGAGCTGTAGCAAAATAAGTTCGTTTGAAAAATAAGATTGTTTTAACATAAAAAATTTTGTTGTATCACTTAGTCTGTATATATATACATTGTTATGTTAGACCTATAAATACTGGTGGTTGTGCAACCTTACAACCTTAACACCAGCCGCCACTGTTGTTTATAAATCAGTAGTAACAGGAGAAAATTGTACTAAGCCTATTGGCAAAATAGAAAATGTGTGTTACCATAATATAATACCTAAAAAGGGCCCATATAAACAATACATTGATAGTCAACTAGTAAAGCTTAATAGAATGGGAATGGAATTGGTATTATGGTACACTAAATAGTTTATGTTATTGTTTGTTCATAAATGAATGTAATCTTGGCCATGACGGCAACACTTTAAGTTAGTATGTTAAGAGATTTTGTTTTAATTTATAAATATTGTTAGAATATGTTAAGGGTCAAAGATCATGTAATAAGCTGTAAACAAATGTAATCAGGCAAAAGGGTTCAAAACAAAAAAACCAGTTAATAATTAATGTGAATTAGAACATGATACTGAAATCAAATTTAAGGCCTAGGCCAAACATGTAATATAAAATAAAATAAGGTCAGAAATGATTAAGTTACCAAACCAATATAAGAAAATAACAACAAAAAAGACCAAAATTTAAGTAAGAGACCAGTTTTAGAATAATTGTGAATCAAATTAAATTAGTCCGACAAAAATTAAGTGTTGTATAATAAAAGTCAGGGCAGTACTATAGTCCAGATTTAGAATTCTTGTAAAGGTGAAAAAACGCCTATTATAAAGTCAACCCATATAAAATTATATATGTAGATCTTTGTAATAGGAACAAAACTATGTAAACTAATTTTAACTTAAACAAAAGGTAACAAAGGAGTATTTTTTGACATGGAAGGCAAGGATATGATTTTCAGTACTACATGCCGCTTGACCTCAAGTTCGTGCAAACTGACCAATCAAAAACAGAGTTTACTGGTCAAAAAACCGTTATTAAGAGGAGAAGAATATATTATTGTATTGTTGAACGACAGATAGAAAGGGTCAAAAACCGTATAGCTGACACTTAGAGCGAAGATAAAAAAATCAAACTTACACTAAATTAATGACCTAAACAAAACCACAGAAGAGGAGAACATACCAAAAAACTTGTAGAGAAAATAAAAGAACTACCACTGACCGATGGAAGCTTAAATCTACACCAACATCAAAAAAATCCTAGAGTTGGCTGGCTGCATTATACAAGTGACGTAAATATAATTCCGAAGTAATCTGGTAACAACACTACACATAGATCAACTTCACTACACTATATAAACTATCTACAGTGATAATTGGAATAACCACTGAACAGTAATACGGTGGTTAACAAAAATAACATTTTATTTAAACAAAAAACACAGGAAGCACATGTCGTTTGGTTAACTAACCAGGGCGGCCATCTTGTTGAGCAGCTATTTGCCAGTGCAGACAAAGTGTCGTTGACGCAGTTAGTTAAAAACATAACATTCATACTTGTTAACACTAATAATTAAGACTTCTTATTTTAATGTATTTGTAATGTGTTGTACGCCTTTTTAAAACATTTCTGACTTCTTAACAGCCCAAAGAACCCAAGCCCTGAGATTATTAAATTTACATTATAATTATTTGCAACTCGTTGAAGGTCGGATTCGAATAACGAATCGATACGAACCTGTCAAGGTCGATCCAAGACCGAACCATTTACTTTTGTTTAACCAAATAAGCTGAAAAATAAAAAAATCAATAATTACCAATAACAGAGTTATCATTTCATACTTGCAAATAGGATAAGAGTTTGTTTACAGGTATTAGTGGGAGCGAGCAGGTACATAGGCGAATATAGCCTCGCCGACGACCAGAAATAAAATAACCTACAACTGCCAGAATACGGTTAGAGCTGATCGCCGGGTTAACCAGAAGTGCGGGAAAATTCAAAAAAGCACTAGCCGACAAATACAATCTCCTATCAATCCACGAAGGGTTAAATAGTGACGGTTAAAGAGTGACACTACCAACGTGTGACTTACTAAAGTACCCTAAGCACGGAGATAATTTATTACAGAGTGGCGCATACAACGTGTGCCTAGATAGACGAGGAAATTATATTAAAAATTATATATATATATATTACAACGCTACTTTTTATCTAACACACTTATATAATATATTTAATGATAGCTAAAACGTTACTTACCCGTGATTTTACTTTACCTGGGCGCCAGAACAAATCCCAGATATAAATGACACGGTTTCAGCTTAGCTCAGAGCATAGAGACACACTTTCTCAGGATTCGTTCAGTGATTGTGGAATTCAAGGGGAATCGTTACAAATAACACTTAAAATTTTTGTTGAAGTTTGTTTAATTACAGTTTTAATTATTTTGTTAACTTCTTGAAAAATGCTAATTGTAGGACTTATTGCTACCCTAACTCTTATAATTAATGAGTGTGCGTGAAAAGTGAAGATTTATTGCTCTTATCTGGTTTAATTAAGAAAATTTATATCTCCCAAACCAGTGCTAAAGAACAGGTCTGCAATAATTTGCACGTTCAATACTACACCTCACTTTCCATTCAACACTCCTATACTATGTTATAACTAATCTTACTAATTAATTACAAAGTGTGAAGTTACTTAGTGTCTTTTAAAATTGTTTATTTTTTTTATTTATTTTTTTATTATTTATTTCATTCATCAATGAATCTATTTCTTACTGTTTGATGCGTCGACCGTAGATAGGAATCCGTAGAGATCCTCCTTTTGATGGTTCAGCACAGAAGAAATGATGTTGACCAATCCTGTTGAACGATGATCTGGGCAATTACAGATGCTGTAGCTCTCAGTTACACCAGTCACTTCACAATTGATTATTAATTAATTAATTAATTACAGTAGAACCTCGTTAACCCGGATCAACGGGCCGGGGCCGATCCGAGTTAACGAAAATCCGGGTTATCCAGAGAATGAGGGAAAAACGATAAAAAAGAACATGTACTTACCAAAAATATTTTTAATGGAGTTTAAAAATTATTATCGGCACACTTTCACCTAAAAACACATAATATGTATTTACACTGTACACAATATAGGTACAAACTAGTCGGTAGTAAAAAAGGCAGTGAGCTTTTGCTGCCTCAGTTTTGTGTATCGCTTACGAGCAGCGCGATCTCGCATCCGCTTTAGCATTAGAAGCTCGTTTGGCGATGTTTCGGCTTGACTCTCGAAATAAACCATCAATTTATCTATGTTTGCTACTGCTTCTGCATGGGTCATAACCACAGCTGGTTCATCAACACTGTCTGAATCCTCTTCATTTTCATTTTCTGTAACACTGCATGATGCAATAATTTCTTCCTCTGTGATCGCTTTATAAACTCCGTCATTGTCAATTTGCAACCAATTGTCAATGTCTTCTTCATCAACATCGGAACAGCCATCGATATTTTTAAAAATGTCTATAAAAATCTTCTTCCACACTTATTTTTTCTTCTTCTTCAATTGTATTGTTTTCTGGCAAGTCACACACACCAGGCCACAACTTTTTCCATGACTTTATCAAAGTTTCTCTTCCAACCTGGTCCCAAGCTTCCGCAATCATATAAATAACAGTCTTTACGTTAAAAGATTTCAGCACCTCTACCACACCATGCTCTCCTTCGTCCTCTACCAGTTGACTTAGCATTTGCCTTTTGTACACTTTTTTTATTTTTTCTAGAACTCCTTGGTCCATCGGTTGAACGAGAGAAGTTACATTAGGTGGTAAAAACTTCACTGAAATGTCATCTTTGACTAGTTCATTGACAGACGGATGCGAAGGCGCATTGTCAATCAGCAAAACCGCCTTGTTGGGAAGGCTACAGTTCTTCAAATATTTTTTTACTGACGGCACAAAATTCTCGAAAAACCATTGTTTGAAAATGTCACTAACCATCCAAGCACTTTTTTGTGAGCTGTAAACGACAGGCAATGAGCCTGGTTTCACATTTTTCAATGCACGGGGGTTTTTAGACTTCCCTATTATAAGGAGAGGAATTTTGTGCTTTCCTGACGCATTACTGCAAGCCATTATGGTGAGGTGGTCTTTCCCTTTTTTATACCCTTTCGCTGAATCTCCTAATTTTGAGGCTAGCGTTTTACTCGGCAACATCCGGTAAAATAAACCGGATTTATCGGCATTGTAAACTTGATCTGCAGTCAGTTCTTCCTTTTTAATAAAGTCTTCAAACTCTTTTTTAAATTTTTCTGCCGCTTCAACATCACCTGACAAGCTTTCTCCAGTGATTGTAAGTTGACGCACTCCATGCCGTTTTTTCCATCTGTCCAACCACCCCTGGCTAGCTGTAAAACTCGGGTCTCCATGGGGCAACTGTTTGTTCAAACTCAATGCTTTCTGTTGGATGATGGGTCCAGAAATCGGCAAACCACGTTCTCTTTCAGCACAAAACCAGACAAACAATGCTTCATCCAGAGTTTCTAGTTTAGCAGTTTTTGCTTTACACCGATTATCCAAACTGTCCTTAGAAATCATTTTGAAACAAAAGTCTTCAATGCGTTTTCTGTTCTTTTTCCAATCAGATACGGTCGATGTTCCTACTCCAAACTCAGCAGCAATGTTCTTTAACGATTCTCCCTTATCAATTCTTGTCAATGCTTCCATCCTTTTTTTCATAGTCACAACAATGTTTTTACGTTTCGTCGCCATCGCGAACAACACGCTAACGAAACAGCACAACGATACTGTACCTCGACAGTGACACTAGGACAACACGCGAACACTACCGAGATTGCAGCGCAACTGAGGAATGTTGTTTCTAGGTCAATGTCAAGTGCGAGGCACGGGGAGGGGAAGGAGAGGGTTGAGTCACCAGTTTGCTGCGTAGCAACAGCAGGTGGGGTGAGTGCAATGAACTCGCCCGCTGGCAAGTGAATTCGAGTAATGTACCTACTGAGAATACCGATTTATTGTCTGTAAAACAAGTCTTCATTTACTACGCTGAACAACATACATGTAATTTTTTTTTCCAAAACTGGTCCGGGTTATCCGGACGTCCGGGTTAACGAGGTTCTAATATTTAATTAATTAATGTGGTGTTACACAGCGAGAGTTGTTGTCGAACTGTACTAGTTCCTCTGCAACTGCGGACTACTTCTCGAACTTTTTACTTAAATGAAACTTTGCGTGTTTGTGAAATTAAGCACGTAATTTACACACGTCTAGCGCATTGAAGATCCGAACGAAGAGTGCTCGCTACCCTCCGTCAGAGTTGGCGTCTGTTCTAAATGCAGGATTCTGATTGGTTGTTCCAAATAAATCATGCGTTTTCCATTTGACAGGACAGGTAGACTAAACGCCCCTTGACAGGTCTGAGACGGCACAGAATTACTGGCTAAAATCGTACTTCCTTTGTTTGCAAATCGTTTGATTACAGGTATTTGCAAACGTGTTTTCAAAGATCTGACCACAGAATATTGTTGCTTAACTTAGGTCTTTATCTGCGTGTGTGTGAAAACACCTAATTCGTACCTAGCCTAATTCTCGAGTTATTTCGCTTGGCGTTCTTCTTCTGTATATCTTCTGTAAATGTTAATTATATTAGTTGATATTTTTGCTACTTATAGAGCTTTAATTGCTGAACACTATGCTGTTTTCAGAATTGCTGTATATTTATTGGTTTTAAAGATATTGCAGTTTTAACACATAAATTCAATTGAGTAAAGTTTCCTGTCTGTACCGGCATTTGTCGTAGCAGTGACGAGGTTAGACAGAGATGGCTGCAATTATACGCTCTCACTCTTGCTTACGTCGCTATACTCGCTCCGTTTGACACTTTCATATAACGCTCAGATAGGACGACAATATGAATCGTTATATATACCCCCACTCGGTATAAAAAAATTTGATTATTTAAGAAATACATTAATTTTTTTTTATTAATGTATAGTTTTACCCTAATTAAAATTTTGCACATAATCTTTCGCACTTTTGGTTTTTCCCGCACAAAACTTGCACTAATACAATTTTGCTTACATCTACCTTATAACTAAATATTACAATATGTTTACCTAACCTATATTACAAATATCTTAACCTAACATGGCAAACACATATTGGAAATTTATATGACCATTAATGCTTTAGTCACCATTTTGACTCAATTAACGTCAATAATTTAAAACAACAATACTAACATTTATTTAAATAATTTTTTTTTATTAACATTGACCTTGATTTAAAACAATTATAAATTTTTTATTTGACCATGTTTGATTCACATACCTTATTGGCTCAAACTATTGTTTCTTTATTGGTCAATATTTTGTCTATATTTCCTCAAACTATCTCCATGGTACTTTCCTATCATTTTGTTTTTTTTTTTCATAATTTCCACCTATGGGAACATAGCTTATATAGTTTCCCTTCATATATAGAAAATCCTGGTTTGGTGTTGGTAACTCCACTTCTCCAAGCTACACTAATCCTAGGGTCTTGTTGTTGATGGGTCCCTATTTCCTTAAGTCGTCTAACTACTTCAGGTTTTGTTACATGCTTTACCGCGTAAATACCAATATCAGTGCTAATACTTTTACTGTTAACTGTATCCATGTTGTTTTCTGATGGTGGATTTCTACTGACTACATCTGCTACCAAGTTGTCTTTCGCTTTACAATACTGTATTTCAAACTGGTACTCTTGTATAGCCAAGATCCAACGAGTCAGACGAGCACCTAACAATTTACACTTTAATAAAAATACTAATGCCTTATTGTCGGTGATTATAGTAAGTTTAGCACCCAGAATATAACTTCTAAACTTTGACAGGCTATGCACTATCGCTAATAGCTCCTTTTCTGTCGTAAAATAGGTTAATTCTGCCCCTTTAAGTGTGCGACTTACAAATCCTAATACCGCTTTTTGGCCCTTCTCATCTATCTGATACAAGTGTGGTCCTATAGCAATATTGCTGGCGTCTGTTTGCAAATAAAACCTTTCTCCTACCCTCGGATGATGTAATACAACAGTTTTTATAAAAAGACTTTTCACTTGTTGTAGCGCTTCATCGTGGTCCCTTGTCCACCTCCATTTAATCCCGTTGTTTAACAACTTCAACAATGGAACAGTACTTTCCGCGTATTTACTTGTAAACCTCTGATAGTAGTTAGCTAAACCTAGAAATGACTTTAGCTGCTTGCAGTTCTTTGGAGTTGGAAATTCTTGTATGGCTTTTACCTTCTCTGGGTCCGTGGTTATTCCTTCGTGAGATTCGGTGACCTAAAAACTTAATTTCCTCCTTACCAAACTCTGATTTCCGTAGATTCAGAATCATGTTTGCTGATCTTAATTTTTCAAAAATATTTCTTAAATGTTGTGTGCTCCTCGAATGTTTGTGACACATAGAATATCATCTATGAACACTAGTGTATACTTCTCTACCTCATTATCTAAGGCACTGTCTAAACACCTTACCATTGCAGCTAAGCTGGTGCTGAGGCCAAAAGGTACCACTTTAAATTGGTAGCACTTGTTTTTATACAAAAATGCCATATACTGTCTATCACATTTGTGGATTGGAATTTGCCAAAATCCTGATGTTAAGTCCAGTTTGGTCATGTACTTAACTCCATTACATTTTTGGAACAATTCTTCCACACTCCTTGCGCACTCGTAATCAGGTACTAATAAAGAATTTAATTTCCTGGCATCAAGGCATAAGCGGATACTCCCGGTCGGCTTGGTGACAACTACTAAAGGGTTAATATAGGGACTACTTGCCCTCTCTATAACTCCATTCGCTAACATCTGTTGGACCTCTTTTTCCACTTCTTCTCTATAGTGTAAAGGGATTGGATAAGTCCTTTGCACAAATGATGCGTTTTCAGTAAGTGTTAACTGATGTTCATAGAACTTAGCTCTTCCAGGCTCTGTTCTGATAACATCCCTATACTCACCGACGAGTTGCTGAATTTGGTTCTGTTGCTCGTTGTTCAACTCTGTCCCGATGTTGATTTCTGGAGTATCATCAATACAGTGCTGGTCACTCCTAACGTCAACTACAGGTTTCTCTATATACCCTTTTATGACACTTACCGACTTCCAATGCTTAAATTCTTTAATGTTTACATTGATTTTCTTAGTATCAATTTCCATCGTGATGGTATTTCTTTTGAAATTTATTTCTGCCTTCCATTCAAGTAACGTATCTACCCCAATAATATAATCATGAACGAGTTTTGGGACTATTAGAGCTACAATTTGGGTTTGGGTACCATTTATATTGACAGATAAATAAATTTGTTCAGTGATCTTTTGCATTTTGGCTCCAGTGGCTTCCTGTACATTACAATTTTTTACGGGTCGTCTGGGACAATTACGCAACTGACTATTATTTTCTACAAACTTTGAGCTGACACAGGTTACCTCACTGCCAGTGTCTATTAGCGCTTGTACTAGTAGATTACTGATTTTACAAATTATTTCCAGACATTCAGGATAATGGTTTCTACCCACTTCTTGCTCTTCTTTTAACAAGAACTCCCTATTGCTCACTTGTTTTATATTATTTGTTCCTTTCTTTTTACCTGTTTTCTTGGGTTGTTTCACTGCAGGTAATGGTAGGTTTAGTTTTGTTTCTTTTCTACCTGCAGTGGCTTCCCGTTTCCCGTATTCATTTTACTAGTAGACGGTTGCGGCTCGGTAGATGTTATGGCTGTTTTACATACCTTAAACCCTTTATTTGGTCAGTTTTCAACACTCCTACTTCTACCCTTTTCTTCCAATTCCTGCCGATTTTGGGGTTTGTTACCCGGATATGGCGTAAACCTTTTTTCTTTCGGGCATTCATTGTCTCTTCTTTTCGTTGGGTAGAAAGTTGGTTCATGATGATCGTCTCTAGGGTGGTTACTCAGCTGATTATTTGCACGCTTCAGGTCCCTCTCTAGGTCTTGACATTCATCCACGACCATTATAAACTTTTCTAGGGTATCCACTCCTCTAGTAGTGGTTGCTACTCTAGTGCGTTCTGAGAAATGACGCGCTAGCTTATACACTAGGTCTCTCTCTTCTATTGGTGGTGTTAGATGCTTTACTTGTGCCATTACGTTTAGCACATAGTTGGTTGTTGTCATATTCATTGACGGGTGATAATTACCAAATTCCAGATAATCGCGTACCCTTCTTTGGATCTGAATGTTCCAGTATTGAGCAAGGAATTTTTCTCTGAAGTCGGAGTAGGTTTGGACTGTCCGAGATGACTTTCCACCACGTACCTGCCCAATTCTTGAGGAATCGGCCTAACATGTCCTTCTTGTCCTCGTCGTCCATCAGTGGGTTTACTCGAGATACATACGCCTCAAACAGCCGTAGAAACTCCACAGGATTCTCATGTGGGTTTCCTGAGAATGCAAGGTTTTCCGGTTCTTCCTTATAGCCGCCACACCTCACGACTCTGGTTTGCTGTGACTTCATTGCCTTAGTCAGATCTTCCCGCATTACTTTTAATTTCTGTTCCACCTTTTGATGTACTTCGTCTCGGTCCGCCTTACTCTCTACTTGTTTCTTAACCTCCTTAATATTTTCACCCAGTTGGGTACACTCTTCCCTAGTACTCTGGATTTCTTCTTTATTTAGAAGCGTTTGTGTTTTTAATTCAGCAGTTACTTCGCTGAATTGTTGGTTAATAAGGGTTACTTTCTGTTCTAACCGTTCATGAAATTCGTTTCTAAATTTATTTAGTTTTTTGTCTTGACGGCAAAAATTAGTGTTTACTTGTTTCCTAAATTCCTCTAATGTAGTTTTAACCTCTTCGGTATGCTTATCAAACTTAATATTACTTTCATCTATTTTACTAGCTAAATTAGATATTTCTTCATCTATTTTAAATGTAGCTTCTTTACTACTTTGTTCTATTTGGCTGGATAAATTTTTGTTTATTTGTTTCATTTCACTAGATAAATATTTATTAGTTTGCTCTATTTTATTATTAACATTATTTATTAATTTTTGATTTTAATATTTAACCCTTCAACAGTTATTTGTAACCTTAAATTCCACTTCGTTTCAAATTAATTAATATTACAATTTAAACTAGTCACTTGGGTAAAAGCAACACCAAATTATATAACTTTCTTTATATAATTTGTCAATTTAATCGGGCCCATTAGTTGCGGCACCAAACATATATATAACTTATTTTTATATATATATTTGGGAGTTTAATCGTGCTTACTCGTGCCCATTAGTTGCGGCGCCAAACATACATTGCTACTTTTTATCTAACACACTTATATAATATATTTAATGATAGATAAAACGTTACTTACCCGTGATTTTACTTTACCTGGGCGCCAGAACAAATCCCAGATATAAATGACACGGTTTCAGCTTAGCTCAGAGCATAGAGACACACTTTCTCAGGATTCGTTCAGTGATTGTGGAATTCAAGGGGAATCGTTACAAATAACACTTAAAATTTTTGTTGAAGTTTGTTTAATTACCGTTTTAATTATTTTGTTAACTTCTTGAAAAATGCTAACTGTAGGACTTATTTCTACCCTAACTCTTATAATTAATGAGTGTGCGTGAAAAGTGACGATTAAAACGTCCAAACGACCTATTGTTCTTATCTGGTTTAATTAAGAAAATTTATATCTCCCAAACCAGTGCTAAAGAACAGGTCTGCAATAATTTGCACGTTCAATACTACACCTCACTTTCCATTCAACACTCCTATACTATGTTATAACTAATCTTACTAATTAAATACAAAGTGTGAAGTTACTTAGTGTCTTTTAAAATTGTTTATTTTTTTATTATTTATTTATTATTTATTTCATTGATCAATGAATCTATTTCTTACTGTTTGATGCATTGACCGTAGATAGGAATCCGTAGAGATCCTCCTTTTGATGGTTCAGCACAGAAGAAATGATGTTGACCAATCCTGTTGAACGATGATCTGGGCAATTACAGATGCTGTAGCTCTCTGTTGCACCAGTCACTTCACAATTGATTATTAATTAATTAATGTGGTGTTACACAGCGAGAGTTGTTGTCGAACTGTACTAGTTCCTCTGCAACTGCAGACTACTTCTCGAACTTTTTACTTAAATGAAACTTTGCGTGTTTGTGAAATTAAGCACGTAATTTACACACATCTAGCGCATTGAAGATCCGAACGAAGAGTGCTCGCTACCCTCCGTCACAGTTGGCGTCTGTTCTAAATGCAGGATTCTGATTGGTTGTTCCAAATAAATCATGCGTTTTCCATTTGAAACAATATCCGACAGGTCTGAGACGGCACAGAATTACTGGCTAAAACTGTACTTCCTTTGTTTGCAAATCGTTTGATTACAGGTATTTGCAAACGTGTTTTCAAAGATCTGACCACAGAATATTGTTGCTTAGGTCTTTATCTGTGTGTGTGTGAAAACACCTAATTCGTACCTAGCCTAATTCTCGAGTTATTTCGCTTGGCGTTCTTCTTCTGTATATCTTCTGTAAATGTTAATTATATTGGTTGATATTTTTGCTACTTATAGAGCTTTAATTGCTGAACACTATGCTGTTTTCAGAATTGCTGTATATTTATTGGTTTTAAAGATACTGCAGTTTTAACACATAAATTCAATTGAGTAAAGTTTCCTGTCCCGGCATTTGTCGTAGCAGTGATGAGGTTAGACAGAGATGGCTGCAATTATACGCTCTCTCTCTTGCTTACGTCGCTATACTCGCTCCGTTTGACACTTTCATATAACGCTCAGATAGGACGACAATATGAATCGTTATATATATTGCAACAGTACAAATAGGTTGAGTACTGTGCATAGCACCAAGTAATTCAAATAAGTGATTAGAAGTCATAAATAACGCATTTTGGTAATAATAATCATTCAGCCTGCAATATAAACTGTAACAGAACTTGAATGTTGAGACAGGGAGTAGAGCCAGCTCCTCTCTGCGTGTGTGTACACACGTAAAAGGTTTGTGTGTGTGCGACTAGTTCATTCATGAAAAGCACCACCCTTTTCAGTAACGATATAAATTATTGTATTTAAATTAATTTATAATGCTTGTGTGCATGGTAGCGAAAAACTAGACACCAAAATGTGTGGTTAAAAATAACAAACAAGTGTATAAAAAATAGCGAAAAACATACAAAAAGTGTTAGTGTAAGAAGTTAAAAAATCTATAGTAATTAGAGTAATTAAGATAAATAAAAACGATTTGTGCATGATGAATGCCTAAAAAATTACCGATCGAATGAATATCGGATAATGTGCTAAAACTTCGCAATTCGCGAAGACGAGCAAATTAAGTGTCATTAGAAAGCGTGGGGTAAGAGTGACGTTCTTAACAATTTCAAACATGCAGTGTAATGTGCCTATATGTCTGTTTTAATTATATTGTATTACCTATAATAAGGAGACATACCTATGGTACTGGTATATGATATTACCTAGAACAAAGGACCATAACTATGTACTGACATATGGTATTATTATATTGTTTTATTTCAGTAATAATGTAAATGTGTAGTAATATAATACTTTATTATTTTATTTTATTTTATTATAATATTATAAGCCATGCAGTATGGGATTTTGAGCATACAATATTAGATTTCTATATTATTGGCGACAGTCTGGCTTGTATATATTCACTTTCCTAAACAAATTTCACAATACTGAATGACATCAGAATGATCTCATACTTCTTGGCGTCAACGCTTAAAGTCCCGCGCAAATACCCGCACTAAAACTAGAAATAACTAGTAATAACCATGTTCTGGGAATTACTGTGGGAAAGAGACAGAATGATAGAGAGCGAACAGGGTAACTTGTACGCATGCGTAGAATCAGCCCCAGCTATGAATTGTAAAATGTAACGCTCCCAGAGTAGATTTTCTAACGCCACTTCTTAGTCACCAGCGAAGACAGGCGGTTGTTCGGCTGCAGTTCGCGAAGTTTCAGTTTTCTTTAAAAAAAAATGTGAAGTTCTTTTGATACTTCTTAGTCACTTTCAGAATAGTAAGACGTCTCTGGACGCAGTTCGTTAATCTTCAGCTTAAATTTTAACTATTTCTTTTATGAATTTGCTAACTGCTATAATTTTTTATTGTTCGACTAAGCTTTTCGTCATTACTGACATCTTCAGGTCTTAAACAACAGGTTATAGCAGTTAGCAAATTCATAAAAGAAATAGTAAGGATGGCTGCTAATTTAAACAATACGAAGAATAAATTTTAACTGCTTCACGTTTCGGGAGTTTTCAAGTTGTGATAGAGTGTAAATGTTCAGACATCAATGTCGACCTTTTTAAGTCTCTTAATGTATTAAGGACTTTTCGTCACTGTTCAGAATAGTAAGACGTCTCTGGGCGCAGTTCGATAATTTTCAAATTAACTTTCAACAGTTTTACAACCTGAGATCTTTCAATAAGTTTTAATAAGAAGTATAGACGAATTATGTCAAAGCTCTAGAATTTTAAACCGTTAGTAAAAGTCAAGTGAAATAGAAACTAATATAAAGAAAAAAAAAGGGTTTTAATTTAATTTTAGCAATGGGCGGACAGGATTTACGGTCAGCTCATTAATGTAATGTTCAATATATAACCAGTGAAGTTTAACATTTAAATTTGTAAGACCCGGACACACTACTCAGTTCAAGCAAATACTATGTCATCACCATAGATGCAATCAAATAACTATAACGGAGGCGACATGCGGAGAGCAGCGACCATCAGCTTTTAATGGTGTCTTCAATGATCTACAACTATGATGCCCAAAAAATCCTTAAAATTCAAATACCCAGTGAAAAGTAATGGTGTTTTAAAGTGAGGTGAAAAGAGCAGAGCATTGAGTGCGGTAAATCGTGTATTAAATTATAAATAAAGCAAAGGAGGTATGTAAGTAGAAAACTACTATTGTATGTTAACAGAAACTTAACCTTCAAGCCATATTTTAAATTCATATATTCATATCATCATGTGTGTCATCTGTTGAATAAATTCTACTTGTAATACTTATAAATATGTATTTGTTTAATTGTATTTGTCTATTATTCTCTGCCAAGTACACTAAACGATACCCCTGGTTAACCCTTGCAAAAAGTTTCACACAATATTTTTAAATGTTTTATTGTACATTAACTCGTAAATTCAATTATTACATAATTATTAAATACTGAAACACTTCGACAGAATATTGTCAAGACACGAATTTTGGCGCTCTGAGTATAAATACGGGGACGCGCAAACATCGTTCTCTTTCTCGCCAGACCATCTTAGTGGCCAGAGGCTCTGCTCAAGAACTACAACTTTTCTTCGTTCGACTACTGATGTAATTGAAGGCTATGTCTGACAACTAGAACTTCTAGATTTGATCGACGACCATGGCAGCCAAAGAATCTACTTAGAAACAACAACCACAGTAGATCAACCACAAGCAGAGTATGAGAATCCAGTGTAGCAGAGTACGAGCATCCAATGATCCAGAGTACGAGCATCCAGTGGATGGGGGACGACTAGACGCCTATAATACCCGACTCCAGGACCGAAGAGGACACGCTTCATATGTACCACACAATTAACAAGGTGACAAATAACCATGCATTTATAAGAAACAGAGACCGAACCAAAAAACTTTAAATATTAAAGAAAAAATGAATAAACAATTCGATTCTAGTAACTGTATAGTTGTAGATATGTTTTTGTTTGTACGTTAAGTACAGTAATATGAAAGACTGTGAATGATAAGAGTTAGCAGTAATTGTAATTAAAAATATAATTGTTAGTAGTAAATGACGACCTTGTCAGAGAAATTAATAGAAAGCAATGCATATGCAATAACAAAAAGAAATTAATATAAAAAAATTAAAAGAGTAGATAATCAGTAAGATAATTGAGCTAGCTGAGAGCAGTATAGAAAATGTATAACGATGACTTAGTGATAAGATTTTATAATATGTTTTTGTGTCAAATAAGACTACGAATTATACATAGTAGGTAAATAAAAAATACGAATCATTTGGAATCATAAAATAAATAAGAAATTAACGTGTAATCTGACATTGCAAATTATACGTAATACAAATGACAAAATAATAATGAGTTTCAAAACCGCAAAACAGATAAAAAAAAAGTGTTAATAAAAATTGAATGATTTATAAACAAATCAAATAGCATTATTATTATTATGATTACAACCTTCATTCTTGCACACACACGAATTTAATGTAATGTAATGTACCTAAAGATGTCACACATCAATTATTAAACACATTAAATTTGGTAGCGTTTTAAATGGCTTCCAAAAACGTGGGGCCAACACATTAAAACCGTGTGTTGTAAATGTAGCCCAAGAACGTGCGGCGCAACCATAATCATTTAAAAAATGTTTTAAGTTAAATGGTCTAAAGCAGGGATTCTCAACCTTTTTGTGATTGAGAGCACCTTTCATAATCCGGGGCAAGTGGGAGAGCACCATGAAAATTTAATAATAGTAATAAATACACTCACCAGGCTAATGAGATCCTTGGGCCTGAATGTTACTCAGAATTTCACTATTATCTAAGAAGTCGCTTGCAGCCACACGTAAACAGTCCTCCAAATGTGAGTCATTTAATCTTGATCGTGTTTTGTTCTTGATGTATTTCATTAATGAAAAACATTTTTCACACAGGTAGGTTGTCCCAAACATCGCCAAGCATTTGAGAGAAGCCTTTCGCAATGTCGGAAATTTCATTGTATCATTTGCACCCCAGAAATCTGTGATCCTTTCTTTTCGAAAAGATATTTTAAGGCTTGAGAGGACTGGAGCTCTAATAATTCAAGTTCCACGCAAGCAAGATTGTGCTGTTGAATAATCTGAATTTTTCTGAGAGAGTCCACATTGAATTGAAATGGATTGAGCACCATATTAAACAACGGCTCACTTTCTTCGAGTATATGAAAACGTGTAGCAAACTCTTTCAACAGATCTTGAATTGCCAGAACGACAATTTTACGACACTCTGAGTGGGGACGACCAAGACTCGAGAGTGTATGTGCCAGTTCAGGAAAATGAACCAAGTCATTTTTACTTGCCGTCCCAAGGAATCTTTGTAACTTTGATCGAAAGGAAAATATAATTTCTTTCAGTTCACAAATTGTGTTTTTCTGACCCTGAAGACGTTTGTTCAGCTCGGTGAGATATTGAAATAGGTCTACCATGAAAGCAAGATTGATTTTGAAATCATCCCCGAATATTTGTGGAAACTTAGTGACATAATCATTGGCAGAAATAAATGCTTTGATTTCTTTGAAAACTTTCCAGACCCTTGTAACTGCTTCCCCACGACTTAGCCAACGAACATCCGCATGTAGGATTAGTTCTGAATGTGGCGCTGATAAATCATGCAAGAAGACTTTTAGTAAGCGTTTATTCAGGGGTTTAGAAACCAAAAAGTTGATCAACTTAACTATCAGTTTTAACTGTTCTGAAATTTCAGGAACAGATATAAGATGACTGGCTAAGTTTTCAACGTGAGTTAAACCATGATAGTGAACAAAGGGAGGAAAATGTTCATCATTTTTCAGAAGAGCGACAAATCCTTTATTTTTTACCTACCATGGAAGGTGCGCCATCAGTAACCACACACACGAGCTTTGATAAGTAAATGCCATTAGGTTTCAGGAAATTCGCAACAGCGTTGTAAATGTCTTGCCCCGTAGTTGTACCAGGGAGCGGTAAAATTGTTAAAAAGAAATCTTCTACAATTCCCACATTATCTATACAACGTACAAAGCACACCAATTGTGCTACAGAAGCAATGTCTGTTGATTCGTCAACAGCAAGAGAAAAATAACTACATCAGAAAGCTTCTGGAGTGCTTTTTGTTTAATTTGAGCTGCGATGAGGCCAACGCGCCTGGCAACAGTGTCATTACTAAGTGGCACATTTTTTGCCGCATTAATCAAAACACTTCTGTATTTCTCAGGTACACTTTCAGCAAGAGTTGTCACTGCGGAAACTATGCACTCCTTCACAATTTCTCCACTTGTAAACGGCATCCCATGCTGAACAAGTTTATGAGACACAGATACAGACACTTCGGTTGAAAGTTTGTTAACAGAACTATTAACATTAAATAAAAAAGACTTCTGTTGACGTTGGAGTTGTGATTTTAACTCTTTGATTTTATGTATCCTTGCATCTGATCCCGTGAGATATTGATCAGAAAACACACTATGATGAGTTTCATAATGTCTTTGACAATTTGCTTTTCTGAAACCCGATAAAGGTGCATGACACAAAACGCAAATAATGCCGGTATTCTCGTCATTAGTGACCACCAAAAAATCTGTCTCCCAGTTACCTTGAAAAGAATACAGTTTCTTTCTTTTTGGTTTGCTACTTTTGTTGGAATCTTGGGTTGATGAAGAAGGTAACTTAGGTATCGATTCGTCACTACGTTTTCGTATTACAAATTTATCCATGTCTCTTTTTTAAGAACGTTCACAACACACTTCGAGGCGAAAGGAAAATTGTAAACTGACAATAATTACGCGTATTTCACAAATAACAGAACAGCAATACTACAACCAAAATACGTCACAAAACTGGTGTACACCGCTACACTATGTCACTCCAGTCACAATCTAAATAAATCAACAACACATCTAATTTCTGCTTTCCGTGCCCTCAAACGGGATGGGAGGAGAGTAGTGGCATAGATAGAGGGGCCAAAGTATAGGCGCTCGTGTAAGTGGAAATGTCCACGCAGAAACATTCATAGAGGTCATTTCTATCCTTGTCTACTGACGCATGCGTGAGAGTGGAACTCGCGCGGATCAGCTGATTCAGCGTCAGTTCAGCGTTAGAGGCAGACAAGGACAGAAATGACCCCTACGTGATTCCATCTCTCTTTTCCAGCCGGACGGTTTCTCAGCCAGTTCACCACCTCTATCTATATACCTCTATGGTAGTGGCTGCTCTTAAAGTCTCATTGGCAAATTTCAAAATTTCTATTTAAAATCTGAAAATTGATTGGTTGAGCTAAGTGTAAAATGCTACGTGACTATTTCTGTGAGAACGTACTTAAAGCTGCCAAGTTTAGGGATTTCAGAGGCAATAAAATTAAAATATTTTGAATAACCCCTTTTTTGAGGGTACTAGTACGTGTTTAGCAGCCCATTTACAAGATGAGACAACCTGGCTCCTACAGTAATAAATCCCTGGTAGGCTGTCTCTGCCTTTTAAAGCTGCAAACAATAGAGTCAGTATCGGCTTGTAAACTACAGACAATTCCGGAAACCATTGCAAGTAGTGCTCTTAGAAGTAACAAAGGTTTCCAAACAGTATTCTGCTATACTCAGTTGTTGTTGGACAACAGCTGTACGGCCGTGCTATATAGTTCATACTTGAAAAATAGGGGTCACTGTTGCTCACGAGCACTTTTTTATACATCCATGATGAGCATCAATTTTTAGTTACGCGAGCACTACAGTGCTCGCGAGCACCAGGTTTAGAACGGCTGGTCTAAAGAAAAGTGTGTTAAAGAAAAAAAATATATTGTATGGAATAACTAGTATTGTAGTAAATGTTATTTCAAATTGTTGTGTATTATAAGAACACAACTGGCACTCAACAGGTAATAAATTGTAAATGAGGTGTAATCGTAATAGTAATATAATAATAATAATTAATAATAATACATGATAAATAAAGCGTAACATAACCGGGTATCACCAATAATAATTCTTTTAAATTATAATATAATAAAGAAATAATAAATAAAAATAATTCAACAAGGCAGTACCAGGAAGGGAAGAGGCGATTGCAAATATGATGCGACCCATGTTAGAAGAATATTTTAGAACACAAACAGAAACAATATGTGAAATAATAGATAAACAAACAGTAAATTTAATTAAATATTAGAATTACCTTGGTTTCCTTCTTTGCAACTTCTTTGTGTTCTCAATATACACTACGCGTTTCGGGACTTAAAGTCCCATCATCAGGTGGATAAACTTTTCACTCATGTAGAGCACGTCACTAGATAAAAAATATATAAAGGGCACGCACATCTCACTACTCAGTCGATTTCCCCACTCGCGTTATCTCACGATGTGCATCGCTACCGACCCCGCGAGCGACTCTCAAATCTATTCGGCCTGTACCTATTTGTCGTGCTGTTTCAGCATGCGTATAGCAGTATCATACAGTTCGTTTGATTTGAACGACAGTTTCTCATTCAGAAGCTGATCATTGTGTGTTGTAGAGGCTCTGTAAATTTCAAACTCCTCCAGTGTGTCCAAGAGTTTACCCTTTTTGCAGAAATGCAGTGGTTTGAAATTATTTCTAAAACTGGAATAGGTATGGTTGTGATCGATGATATGCATGGCAAAGTTTGATTTGACGTTCCTGATGTTGCCCCTAGGCAGGTGCTCTTTATATCTGTCTAAAAATGTTCTGCCTGTTTGTCCAATGTAGAAACTATTACATACTTCACATTCTATTTTATACACCCCTGAATAAAGGTTTATTGGATTTTAGCCTTAAAGTTTTAAAATGATGTTATTTGTCTTGAAAGATACTGTATAGTCATACTTTCTAAAAACATTATAAATAGTATTGGGTAAAAGATTCGTATATTCAGTTGCTATGTATTTCTGAACCCTATGAACCCTATTGTGTGTTTCATTGTTATTTCTATGCAGGTTCTTTTTTTGCTTTTTTACTAACCTACCCACAATCACGCTGTTATAACCGTTGGCCATCGCTATGTACTTTATAGTACTAAGTTCTTCACGGTAGTCCTCCGGCTCCAATGGAATTTTCAACAGCCTGTTGACGAAGGAGTTAAAAGACGCCATTTTCTGAACGAATGGATGAAATGAGGACGCATGGATAGTAAAGTCCGTAGTGGTCGGCTTTCTGTAATTTTAAATTTAAGGTGGTTATTTATGTTTTGTATCATCAGGTCAAGAAAATTTAAGCTATGTTCGTTCTCCAACTTGAGTGTAAACTTTATGTTTGGATGTATACTATTTATATAATTATTCAAAATTTCTGCCTGCCTACATGTGCCATCAAATACAAGAAATGTATCATCTACATACCGCGTGTATGAAATGATCTTTTTATAAAACCTATTCTTATGAGACAATACGTATTCATTTTCAAAGTGGTTAAGATAGAGGTCAGCCAAAAAACCACTAAGTGGCAAACCCATTGCAAGTCCATTGTCCTGGGCAAAAAACCTATTATCAAACTAAAATAGTTCTGGCTTAGTATACTCTTAATAGCATGATAAGTTCCTGTACTTCTTGTTGATTCAAGCTGCCTGAACTCTCCAGATTTTCCTGTACAATATTGATGGTTTGGGTAACTGGAACATTGGTGTAAAGGTTCACAATATCAAAGGACATCAGTTTATACTGTGGCAACATTCTTAATGATTTTACCCGATTCACAAATTCAATATTATTCCTGATAATGTGGTTATTGTTTATTTTTATATTATTTTTTAAACCTGTAGAAGTTTTTTAGCCGCTTTATATCCGGGTGCTGTGGTAAACTTAACTATGGGTCGTATGGGCATATTCCCCTTATGTATTTTTGGCAGACCATTAAGCGCAGGGGCGCGAGTATGTATTTGTTTGAGTTGACACATGGTACGTATATCAAACAGATTCGTACATTTATTTATACTGTGGTTTATATCTTTAATATAGTCTGCGGTGGGGTCCTTCGTTAATGCGCGTATATTATTATCCTTGATAAATTCGTAAACTTTCGCTTTGTATTCATGTTCATCTAGAATTACAACTGTACTGCCTTTATCGGCTTTTGTTATTATGGCATTGTTATCTACAAGTTTACATTTAATGTTGTGTACAGTTTTCATATCATTACGATATTTATCAACCGATGGATGCCTGCACTCATTCTTTAATACACGGTTCAATTAATTATTAATGAGGACACGAGCCTCATTCTGTTTAACCTGTTCACTTAATGTCTTTATAGCCGCTTCAGCGTTAGTAATCTCGCGCTTATATATTGTGCTTATCTCGTGCTTAGTTATATTGTGTTTAGAAAATCTAGGCAGGTTATGATGTAGGCCTTTACTCAGTAATTCTTCTTCCGTTTTTGTAAAACTTATGTTGCTATAGTTGGCTACACGTGCACAAAATTTGTGTTTACTGTAAATATGGGTAGTTTGAGTTGTTTTCTTTCCAGGTTTACAAGCTTCATTTTATGTGTGTTAACGATTTTTCTTATGATGTTACGTATTTGTGTCTCGACGCATGTCAAAATATCTTTAATTACAACTGGGTGAAAACCGTTAAGAACCTCCAAGTGTGTGTGATATAGATCGTTGTTTAATTTGTTCTTTTTGGAATAAAGCCGTTCCAAAACAAATTTAAAAGAAGGGAAAATTTAAAAGAAGGGAAAAGAAAACAAACAGAAGAATTATTAGAAGATATCAATGATAAACAAACGGAAAGTATAAGTGAATTAAAACAAGATAATGTAAAAATTACAGAAAATTTAAATGAAGTAAAACGTGAGTTAAAACAAGAGAATGTACAACTAAAAGAAGATTTAAATAATAGATAGGCGAGTTAAATCAAGACATAGTAGATATTACTATGCAGTTGGCAAATAAATTTGTAGACACGAATCAGTGCATTGAAGCATTCAAAAATACAATCGAAACAATGCTTTATGAACAAACTATTATAACTGAAAATAGGCAAGAAGAAATGTTAATAATTCAGGGTGACAATTCTAAGGAAATAATTAATACTAGAAAAGAGTATAAAATCAAATTTCAACAATCGTACCTGGGTAGCAAGAATATCCAATTCACTGTTCAAATTCACAGTAGTATAACAATTAAAAAAGTAACACGATTGAAACACATCACTCGTGACAAGGGTACGCACAGCAATTATCAACCGAACATTAATTACGATGATAATTATAAATACAATTATAAAAACAACAGAGATTATAATAAGCCACAAACGAAAAAGCGGTCAACTGTTTATGTAGGTTCACTAACGCAAGCTAATACGGAATGCGTTAGTCAAGAGGGGCGCAGCTGTAAGACGGCTAAGAGAAAACTCTCGCCGTATGAATGTACAAGTTACACAGTCAAAACAAACGTTAACAATGAGGGGGCGAAACGGAAATTGTTAGAGGACAGCCGGCTACTCGACGACAATAGTACAATGCATATTTCCTGTCGACAAAATGCATTGTTAGCTTAGAGAAGGGTGAATGAGGAAACACTCAACGCCCTATGGTAAATAATAATTATTTTTGTTTAAATACTACGATTTTACTTATTAGTAATAGGAATAAGATGTGAATAATATGTTAATGATAAGATGTAAATATGTCAAGAATTGCCATTTCTACGAGATATAATGTAATGAACTCTTGTGTACTACAAGGAATTTCAGCCAAAAGAGTGTAAAGAAAAAGTCGCTGTATGTCAGATGAATGTGAAGAAGATCTACAATAATGAAGAATGAAGTACGTCGATTACCTATTCAATTCGAAGTTAGCAATGAATTAAAAAAAAATGCTACAAAATATAATAATAAGAATCAAGATGATGGTAAGAAATCTAAAGAATCAATCTCATCTATCAGCTCAATATAAGATACGATTATTGACAAATGAAAGGTTATTTAAATTAATAACACAACCTCATGAAAGCTTAGCTCATGCATCAGCACTAAATATGTTAGTAATCCCTTAAAGAAGATTTTACAATTAATAATATGTGGAGAAAAATTAAAAATGAATTAAAGAAATGTTATGATTGCCAGACTGCTAAGTAACCTAAATCTTCACACCTATGTGGAAATGCAAGTATACAGAAGGAAGCGAAAGGGGAAGTTAAGGATAGAGACTAGTTAGGACCCATTACTACGATTAAGTCAAGGGGGGTTAAACACATACTAGTCTGTATAGACGTGTTTTCCAAGGCAGTTCATCTGTATCCAATTATGCGACCCACCACTAAAGCTGTCATAAAAATTCTGTTACAAAAGTATATTCCAACACATGGCAAAATGAAGAGAATTCTTAGTGATCAAGGAGTGCAATTCCAAAATGAGCTATGGCATAGAATATTAAGAGAAAATGGAATACAACCCATACTCACATCCATCAGACATCCACAGGGAAATTTAGCCGAGAGAGTGAAGAAGGAGTTGGGTAAATATTTACGAATCTACTGCCATAAACAACATAATAAATGGGCAGAATATTTACCATTCTTTGAGAAAGCTATGAATGAAAATTACAGCAAAGCTACGAGCTACACACCGATAGAGATTGAAGAAGATCAGCAACCCAATCGATTCTGGAGAAAGTATGTTCAGAAATCTGCTAATCAGAACTTACCAGTCCCAGTAAGCATAAAAATTGCACATGCAAAACGGAGAAGTATGAAGAAAGGTAATGAAAGAATTGAACGATTCAATAGAACTCACAAGTTACAGAAATTTAAGGTGGGAGAGAAAATTTTGCTGAAGACCAATCCAGTGGAAAAACAGAGTGATAATACAGTGAAGAAATTCTTCAGATTCTACGATGGACCCTATACGTTGCAGAAACAAATTGGACAACAAACTTTCATCGTATATGATAACATAAGACTGAAAGAAGTAGGCAAATACCACGCCAGCTCTTTAAGAAAATTCTACGAATAAATAACTAGGTCACTGTGACAATTAAAGGCGAACGCTACTTAAAGCGGATGTTACGGAACACACCAACCCAACAGGCATTGGGAGGGGAATAATTGTTCAGCCCGCCACGCATAAGGGTAAAGTAAATAATAAGCTAGTCATTATTATTTGAACTAAATGTATATAAATATGCTTGATAAAAATTTAATATACTGTTGTCTAAAGTAAAAGGCAAAACATTTAATAAACCAGTTATTAAATTTTTTTATTAAGCAGGGGAATAATGCAACAGTACAAATAGGTTGAGTAATGTGCATAGCACCAAGTAATTTAAATAAGTGATTAGAAGACATAAATAACACATTTTGGTAATAATAATCATTCAGCCTGCAATACAAACTGTAATAGAACTTGCATGTTGAGACAGGGAGTAGAGCCAGCTGCTCTCTGCATGTGTGTACACACGTAAAAGATTTGTGTGTGTGCGACTAGTTCGTTCATGAAAAGCGCCACCCTTTTCAGTAACGATATAAATTATTGTATTTGAATTAATTTATAATGCTTGTGTGCATGGTAGCGAAAAGCTAAAGACACCAAAATGTGTGGTTAAAAATAACAAACAAGTGTATAAAAAATAGTGAAAAACATACAAAAAGTGTTAGTGTAAGAAGTTAAAAAATCTATAGTAATTGGAGTAATTAAGATAAAGAAAAACGGTTTGTGCATGATGAACGCCTAAAAAATTACCGATCGAATGAATATCGGATAATGTGCTAAAGACTTCGCAATTCACGAAGAGGAGCAAATTAAGTGTCATTAGAAAGCGTGGGGTAAGAGTGATGCTCTTAACAATTTCAAGCATGCAGAATATTGTCGAGACACGATTTTTGATGCTCTGGGTATAAATACGGGGACGCGCAAACATCGTTCTCTTTCTCGCCAGACCATCTTAGTGGCCAGAGGCTCTGCTCAAGAACTACAACTTTTCTTTGTTCGACTACTGATGTAATTGAAGGCTATGTCCAACAACTAGAACTTCTAGATTTGATCGACGACCATGGCAGCCAAAGAATCTACTTAGAAACAACAACCACAGTAGATCAACCACAAGCAGAGTACGAGAATCCAGTGTAGCAGAGTACGAGCATCCAATGATCCAGAGTACAAGCATCCAGCGGACGGGGGACGACTAGACTCCTAGAATACCTGACTCCAGAACTTCCAGGACCGAAGAGGATCATCCGTATCCAGGACCGAAGAGGACACGCTTCAGATGTACCACACAAATAACAAGGTGACAAATAACCATGCATTTATAAGAAACCAAGACCGAACCAAAAGACTTTAAATATTAAAGAAAAAAATGAATAAACAATTCGATTCTAGTATGAGTCAAGTAACTGTATAGTTGAAGATATGTTTTTGTTTGTATGTTAAGTACAGTAATATGAAAGACTGTGAATGATAAGAGTTAACAGTAACTGTAATTTAAATATAATTGTTAGTAGTAAATGACGACCTTGTCAGAGAAATTAATAGAAAGCAATGCATATGCAATAACAAAAAGAAATTAATATAAAAAAATTAAAAGAGTACATAATCAGTAAGATAATTGAGCTAGCTGAGAGCAGTACAGAAAATTTATACCGATGTATTAGCAATAAGATTTTATAATATGTTTTTGTGTCAAATAAGACTACAAATTATACGTAGTAGGTACGTAAAAAGTACGAATCATTTGGAATCGTAAAATAAATAAGAAATTAACGTGTAATCTGAGATAGCAAATTATACGTTAATAAAAATGTCAAAATAATAATGAGTTTCAAAACCGCAAAACAAATAAAAAAAAGGTTAATAAAAATTGAAATTTTTTATAAACAAATCAAATAGCATTATTATTATTATGATTACAACCTTCATTCTTGCACACACACGAATTTAATGTAATGTAATGTACCTAAAGATATGTCACACATCAATTATTGAACACATTAAATTTGGTAGTGTTGTAAATGGCTTCCAAAAACGTGGGGCCAACACATTAAAACCGTGTGTTGTTGTAATATATTGATCTTATTTTTGAGACTATATGATGAATAGTTCTTCAGTTGTGAGAGATCCATTTAGGGCCGGCCCCTGGGGTAGAGCGAGAGGAGTGACCGCTCTAGGCGCCGGGTGAGAAGAGGCTCCAAAATCCGATTGTGAAAAAAATAAAATTCTGTTGGCGCCTTTTTGCCACATTTCGCCCTTTGCTACCTACATCCTATAACAAAAAATATGTTATGAGTATCATTGGCTTAGAGTTTGTCCAAGTCAGTGTTGGATGGTGCTGAACTCTAGAGACTGGAACATAAACTTCGATTAATACACGGGAATAGCGCTCCATGCAGTGATGTTAGACGTACCAACTTCTTGGTATACGTACCATTTTTTAGGGTCCCGTACCATGTACCAAGTAAATATTGTCCTCGTACGCAAAAATATCAACTTTCTGACATCGAGCATAAATTAATTTTTATTTTTTTATTTTTAAGAATGGAATTTCAGTAATTGTTATAATTAAAAACTTTAGCGTCGATTAAGGTTATTATTTACTGTTTACAATAATAGTTATTTGTAAGCCCTCAAGTTATTTAATTCATATTCATTTTCAAGCAATTGGGTGTGCTGGCCGTGTTTTAAGGTGAGAGTTTGTCATGAGTTGTAACGGTACATATAAGCCCACCAAATATTTTGGGAAAAATAACATAATAAAGTAAATAAACACATAAATAAATAAATAAATAATAAACACATAAAAATAATAACAACATAGCAAGCAAGCGATTGAAATAGTATCAAGGTCAACATCCCGACACAAGAAAAACAGTTATATTTTACCAAACGAACTTTGACCAATGAAGTCACTGGTCAGGCCACATTACATAAGTGCCAAGCCTTTAAATACGTCACTTGGAATGCAAGGCGTAGTCAACTTCGCCTCAAAATTGGCTTCGTCATATTCATAAAACAATGAAATGTGATCACGTGACTCCCCACCATTTCAGAACTCAATGCAGTATAATTTGCCCCAGTTTAAAATTACTCCTTGTGCCGGCCGGTCACAAATAAAAGTTCAGGAACAAAATCGCGGACGTCCGCACTTATAAAACGTAAAACTGTGAATTCACAAAGTTTAAATGTTATTTAGATTGGAGTAACTGTTATTTTGTTTAAAAGAAGAAGAAAAAACGGTGAAAGAAAGTGAAATGTAAGGAGTAAATGGGAGTGCGTGGTATAAGGAGAGTCGTTTTGGAGGATGGTCAGATAAGTAACAGACAAATATAAATAAAATCCAAATTCTATTTATTCCAAATCAAAATGGTCATCTAAATTACATATACGTATAAAAAAAAAATATGAGCTCAAAAAGGGGAATCAAAAAATAATAGAATATACCGTGTGAAAATGTGCGCGCCCGCACGCCCGCCCGCCCGCGTGCGTGCGTGCGTGCGTGCGTGCGTGCGTGTGTGTGTGTGTGTGTGTGTGTGTGTGTGTGTGTGTGTGTGTGTGTGTGTGTGTGTGTGTGTGTGTGTGTGTGTGTGTGTGTGTGTGTGTGTGTGTGTGTGTGTGTGTGTGTGTGTGTGTGTGTGTGTGTGTGTGTGTGTGTGTGTGTGTGTGTGTGTGTGTGTGTGTGTGTGTGTGTGTGTGTGTGTGTGTGTGTGTGTGTGTGTGTGTGTGTGTGTGTGGAGGTACCTAATTAATATCTAGAAGTGCTGGTTTGTGGGTTCATTGTTGATGATTTTGATAAATGATCTAATTGTCAATTCTATTTGCGTTTATTAATAAAAGAAAAAATTTAATAATCATGCTACATTGATGGTTCATGAATGAACAAATGTTTTCTTTGTGTTTTGAAGGGAAAGTTTAATGTATGATAGCTGATGAAAGTAATAAAAGGTAATATTATTTGTGAACAAATAATTCATTTACAAAAATAATCCTATTCTGTCTTCCGAATACGCCTAGAAAGGACCTTGGCTTAACTTCGGGTAAGTAAGAAATAATACAGTTGGCAGAAACTAAAGATGGCGACGGAAAAATAGTCGCAAAACACATGTGATTTTTAGTAAATAAATGTAAAGTAAAATAGTAATATAATGTCTCTCCTGCAAAGACATTATAACATCGGGAACCAGTTCAATTGTTCGCTGTTAATTAAACTAGCTGCCGTAGTTAGTAAAATTTACTTACCGACAAATTATAACAATGTATATATATCAGGAATTAGTCAAGGGTTACATAAATTTATTCACTCTCTGGGTATTAGCGAAAACATCTCTTTATTCTTATATTTTAACTAAGTATAAAAGTAATAGCTTTAATGGTCATCCTTTAATTTTTTACTTACTTTACTTTACTTTTAAAAGAAAAATTCTTGTAAATTCTGCATTAAATATTCTTTAAATTTGTATTCTTTACTCTTTTTTATCTCAAAATAATTCAGCTATGTATTATTTCAAGTACCACGGATCCGGGTCTTAACTTTGCAATATTCTAATACATCACAACAACATCCAAACTATTTGAAGAATAGTCCGGTGTAATTTTCAGAATTACTTTACCTTTAAACATCATCAGGTTATTACTATATCATTACAGAAATTACAAACATTTATATGTTAATCTTTAAATTATCTAAAAGTCTTTACAAGAAACTTTACTGTTCTTTTCGTTTCGGTTTAAAAAAAAAAAACAAAGTTATGCACAAATGTTATGATTTAATATCACCTGAATAGAACGTGAGTTTGCTGTGGGTGTTCGTGATGGTCTTCTTCAGTAGGTCTTCTTGGGTGTAGTTCGTTGTTCCTCTGGATCCTCCATTTAGTTGTTTCCGAATTGTAGTCTAGGTCATGACGATTGGATTCTGCTACTTGAAGTTCATACGGTTGTTGTTGTAACTTTCTTCTTCTGGAGTTGGCTGTTCACATTTTACATTTTAATTGTTCTTATTTTAGCAGCACTGATGTTTACTTTAATATGGTAAGGAACATATCTTACCACTTACTGTTTGTAAAGAGATGTGTCGGCTAAGTTTTTTTTTATATATTACCAATATTTGCTTCACGCACTACATTACTAGTTTTTTAGTTATTTTCCAACGCTACATTGGATTAAATCAATTATAACAACTAACGTCTGGTTGTATCGTTGTTTAGCGGTATACACCTAAGTGTAACTTTACGACACATTTTTGACCTGCTTACATGTCGAAGTTTCTCCGGCGACTGGGGTTGTTTAGCGGCAGGGAGTCTGTAAGCTGGCGCGGTTTACGCGCTGAGAAAAGTAGTTCGTTCCTTTAGTATTATTAATTGTTCATTTATTAACTAGTAATAAATTATGCTACCTTTTTGTTATGAGTTAGATATTTCCTTTATTATTAATACGTCTTTTATTTAATTAAAAGAATTATTATTTTTCGCTTAAGAACATTGTACTTTGCGTGTTCATACTGGACAATTTGCACGTTGATACAGGAATCTAGGTACAGATAAGGGGTGGATAATACTCTCACTTGTTATAAGAACAAAATTTTAATTTGTGCTATTTAAATAATTTTTAAATCGTCACATCCTCCTGCACTTAAAGATGAGGACGGGGCGACGGGGTATTAAATGAAAACCTAAGAAGTACAATTACATTTGGGCACGGAACTTCGTGCTGAAATTTCTCTCCCTCAGATGATTTCTATCCATCAATTGATTATCTTACATCTTATACAAAATATTTAAAATCTAATACATCTACTACACATAAAATACACAAATACATAAATCTACCTTATATTTAAGTCTTACATCTACTACCGGTTTTTTTATTTCTTCACTCGTTTTACGGAGTTATACTCATGAGTAGGTTACTAATAATAATAACGTATTGTAATAACAATCGAATTACTTTTAGTTTACTGCGCTAGAGGTTTGTTGTTCGTCAGCTGACTTCTCATTCTTTATTTCATTCTTGCAGGACATTAGCTAAGGTTGATCAGGCCTCGCTAGTATTCGTACGAGGTGTTTGAGTTTATACTCAATTACGATATAGGATGTTGCAAAATCTTATTATATTCCTGTATAAGTATATACAACATATTTTACTCTTAATGCTTAAGTAGTATTCTTGGTTTACTATCTTTCTCGTAGTCGTGCTTCTTTATTTTTACACGAAAACAATTTTTTTATTTGAGACACATGGCTTCTGCGAACGTAATTGTCAGTATTGGGTTCATACAGCGCTACTGTAACGGGGGTGATGAACTTGTGAATCTTGTAGGGGCCACACCATCGGTATGATAGTTTGGAAGTGGTCCTATCAACGGCTTTACTCGTAGGGTGAGTTTTATACATCACTAAATCACCTACTTTGTACTTTATTTTCCTATTATTCTGCTCATGATATTTCCGCGATTTTGTAAATTCGCTCTCAAATTTGCGCGAGCTTCGTTCCATATTTTCCTTATGTTATTCCCATTTATTTCGCGGGGCAATAACTCATGAATTTTCCACTTTGTGGTTAACGGGTGGTTCGGTTTATACTTGTACAGTAAATCAAATGGTGTTGATTTATGTCCTTCATGATACGCTGAGTTGAAAGCAAATTGTATCCATGATAAATTTTGATCCCACGCTGTCTGGTCTTTAGCATGATAAGATATTAAGGCTGATTTTAGGTTTGGAATTAAAACACGTCTTTAAATTCTTTCGATTTAAACTGAGGTCCATTGTCAGATACTAGGTGTACTGGTGTACCATAATCTTTAAATAGTCTCTCTTGTAGAATCTTTATTGTCGTAGATGCTAAGGCACATCTCATAGGGTACATCCATACGAATTTAGTGAAGGAGTCCACGCAAATTAATAGCATAGTATTTCCGGACTTAGAACGGGGATAAGGTCCAGAATAGTCTATGTATATCTTTGAGAAGGGTGTTGTGGGGATTTCTGAGATTAATTTTCCGACTTGACTGATTCATGCTGGCTTGCTCAGGGCACAGATTTCGCATTGTTTCACGAACTTTGTTATTTCACTGTTCATGTTTTCCCAATGGTATTCCTTGCGAATACGATGTATAGTTTTCCTAATTCCCATATGAGCTCCAATGGTTGATGAGTGGTAGTATTCCATTAGCATAGGTTTAATTATTTCCGGGGCGATTATTCTCAGTGATTTTCCGTTAGCCTTTTTAAAACAAAGTACTCGTTTACTCAAGGTATATTTGTCAGTATAATTTCCTTTATCTATTTGTTCTATTATTTTACACAAGTTCGGATCTTGTTGTTGGTGATATGCTATATCCTTAAATGCAAGGGGGAAGTTAGTAATTAGCGTATTAACAGTAATGGTTTCAACATTGTCTTCGCCAGGTCTGGTATTGGGTAGTTGGAACACGCGGGATAGTGTATCGGCTACTATATTTTGAGTACCACGAATATGTTGTACTTTGAACTTGTAGCAATTTAATCTTAACACCCATCTTCCGATACGACCTAACCGTTTTGGATGGTTCAATAACCATGACAAAGCTTGATTGTCGGTTTCTAGTAGAAATTCCTTGTTCCAAAAATGGTTTGAATTTTTCGAATGCGAATACTACAGCTAAACATTCAAGTTCATAGGCTGAGAACTTCCTTTCTTGCTCTGTCAATGTACGTGATGCATAGCTGATCGGGAGTCTAGTATTATTGATTTCTTGGTATATTATGGCTCCTAATGCTACACTCGAACTGTCGGTCTGTACGACAAATGTTTACTGTAATCTGCTAACTGCAATACCGATGGGGATATTATGCTTTCTTTGAGTGTTTCAAAAGCGGCTTGATGTCGAGTAGTCCACTTGAATTTCGCTCTTTTCTTTCTTAATGCATTTAATGGGGCTGCTATATCCGCTACGTGGGGTATGTACTTGTGAAAGTAATTGATCATACCTAAAAATCGAGCTATACCTTTGGTGTCTCTAGGCAGTAAAAATTCTCGGATTGCGCGCGTACGTTCGGGATCGATGCTAACCTTACCTTCGGCCGATACTATATGACCTAAGAAAGAGAATTGTTTTACTGCGAAATTAACTTTACTAGGGTTTACCGTTAGTCCAGCTTTCTTTAACCACGATAATACTTCACGCAAGTGATCAATATGTTGATCCATCGACTCACTATATACTACTATGTCGTCAAGATAGTGATATACGAATTTAAATTTAACGTCATGAAATATTTTTTCTAACAGTCTGCTACATACTGAACTTCCTTGTGATATACCGAATGGTACTCTAGTAAATTGATATAGATTAAATGGGACAGCAAACGCAGTTAGATGTTTTGATTCCTCAGCTAGTGGGATTTGGTGGAATGCCTGGTTGAGATCCATTATGGTGAAGATTTTCGCTTTGGTAAAATAGTGGAACGTGCTGTGAATGTCGGGCAGGGGAATCGATTCAAATTCTATATTCTTATTCAGCTGTCTATAATCCACGACTAGTCTATGTCTGTCAGTTCCTTTTGGTACTAGGAATGCAGGTGATGAGTATGGAGACGTTGACGGTTCGATGACGTGTTGTTCTAGGAGTTTGTTGATTTGGTTTCTCATTATTTCCATCTTGGGCGGTGATAATTTGTATGGGTGAAGATGTATTACCTTGTTGTCACTTAGATTTATTGTGTATTCGATTAGGTGGGTCAATCCTAACTTGGGTGTGAGTACAGTAGAAAATTCCCTTATTAACTTTTGAATTATTTGTCGCTCATTTCCTTTTAAATGACTCAAACTAGATTCATGATGCTCTAACTGAATAGTTGATGTTTCACAATTCTCGCTGTTACTTAGCTCGGAGTCGAACTGATATTTTCGAGTACGATCAAATCTGAAGAAATATTGTTTAGCGTATATGTCAAGGATTAAGCCAGTTTTACTTATAAAGTCAGTGCCTAGTATTACGTTTTGTCCTAATACTTCAGCTACGAGTAGTGGAACATACCAAGTAAAATTCTTTATTTTTAATTTCACCGTAATACTGCGCGATATATTTAGGTTTTGCTTATTTGCGGTGGCACACTTTAAGTTCAAGTTTTGGCTACGTTTAATAAGATTATAATTAGCTAATACGCAATACGCTGGCTAGCTGTTGACTGATTATACTACGTGTAGATCCTGAATCGATTAAACCAAGGATATTCGTTGCTCCAAGGTCTATCTGTATGTAGGGTAATTGGCATATACTTGTTTTGCATGTACCAATAGAGTTGTACTTTTCAATAAATCTTGTTAAGTAAGGGTCTATACGTTTATTTCTATTTATTTTTACTTTAGAATTATTAGTGTTTATACCTTTTCTTCTGATGCTGCGGAAGACGTAGGATTTTTGTTCTTCCCGCTTCACATGTTTTTTGACTGGTCGGTTTTCTATTGGTACCGCTTTTGTTTACAATTCTTGCTAATGTGGCCAGACTTTCCACAGTTATAACATCTTCTTTCCTCATTTACATCACTCGCATGTTGTCGGGGTTTTTGTAGAGAGTTTGAAGTATTGGGGTAGCTTTGGGTTTTAGATGTTCTTACGAATCGCTTATCGCGGTAGGTTCGAGTATCAGTCCCAATGGGTAGAGGTAGGAATGAATCTCTGCGTTGTCTGGGACATAAAAACGCGTCTGTTTTGGTCAGAATACCAGACGTTGGACGAATGTATACAACACAGTTCTAGTTCTGTGAAAGTGGTTGGTCTCTTCATGAGTGCTAGGCGAGATCGCTCCTCGGGAGATAGTCCTACTAAGATAGTGTCTACTAGCTGTTGTTCACTCCATTTAACTTGTAGCAATAAGGCCGATTCCCTTATTTCAGATATATAATGAGCTAATCTCTCGTATGCTCCTTGTACACACAGTACTAGGTTCCGCTTCAATTCTTCGTAGATACCGGTGGGAATGAAGTGTCTTATCAGGGTGGTATGAAGTTCTTCTACAGGGTGATTATACCTTAGAGATTCTAACACACGATCTTTTAAAGGAGATCTACATTTAGGTAGAATTACTTGTAAAATTTGGTCATCTCTTAATTGTCGCAGATCCTTAATTTGTAAAAGGTGCTTGATAAAATCTAGGAGTTTTGTAACATTCAGCCCATCAGTGGTTGGTATCTCAGATAAAATACGTTCTACGGGGTGAGTTATTTTTCCATAAAGCTCGGTAGTTAGATTTAATTGAGTCGTCATTTTAGGTTTTTCCGCAGATTGATTCGTCGATAAGTGAGGAGGTAAATCGTAGGTACTAGTCATATTCTCTAGTTCATTTGGAAGTAACGTGACGTTTACGGGTTGGATATTTACTTGTCTATCGGTTAACCGTTCCTTAACGGGATCTATATTATATTCCTGAAATTTTACAGCACCGGTTTGGTGTTCTTGAGTAGGAGATAGGGTAGGGGAAATATTTAGTTTCGTCATTGCTTCTTCGATCTCTTCTAATCTAAACGATTCGGACCTTCGACGTAATTCGCGCATTATCTCGGGTAATTGTTGTAATGCTTCTTCCGCGAATTTTTGCGCGTCTGGTGGAGTAACTTTATCACCGGGCCAATTCAACTAATTGGTGATGCAACGGGTCAGATATTCGATTCTTTGAGTGGTCGTAAAATTACTGCGGAGGATTTTTCATCTCGCAGGGTTTGTGCGATGGAGGCAAGTTCCATATATTTGTGATAGCATGTTTCCTTTTCACTTTCGAAGTCTAATACACTTAAACGATTTAACAGTGAGGGTTTGTCTGGTCTATTTTCACGTAATGTTTTGCCCAGTTCCGCGACCGTTACATTTGCGTATGGGAGACCGCGTAACAAGGCTTCGTAGCTTAATTCATCCTTCAACAACAAGTCGGGGTTAAATTGAGCCATTGTTGTGGTAATAATGACTTTTAAATAAACTAAGTATTACGTACGACACATCTTATGTCATCCATTTTAAACACTTATAAAATTTGAATTCATTTAAACACACACATATATATCTATTACTACACATAGAATCTTATACTAATTAATCAAATTAAAATTATCTCAAATCAATTCAATTTTCTGTACTCCTAGCAATTATCAGTCAAGACAAAATGATAATATTATTTTATAGTGGAGAGAAATTTCACACACGAAGAGTTCATTGCTTTTATAATAGCACAATGGATCAGCTGTTTGGGGAATCTTATTGTTTACGTAGGGGTGATTTAACAAAGGAGGGTGATTCGGACAATCTCAAACACGATTATTTCCTGTTCTGGACTGTCTGTTATGTCCGCGAGGGAATCCCATACAAACAACTTACTTGTGTACAAGGGGGAGAGCGTACATTTCTCAACACGTATTTAACATGAAAAAGCCTGTAAATACCGACAGGTTTAAAACGGAATATTTTTACCAGCAAGGACTTGTTTACTACGGCAATACCCTAATACTAATATTATTATTTCTTAATGAAAACTTTATTTATTTGTTCACAATTTCAGAGTGAATAGACTTATATAAACAGCAAAATTTATATGAGTAAATTTACAAAACAGCAGAGTAGCGCATCTTATAATGTCTCTCCTGCAAAGACATTATAACATCGGGAACCAGTTCAATTGTTCGCTGTTAATTAAACTAGATGCCGTAGTTAGTAAAATTTACTTACCAACAAATTATAACAATATATCAGGAATTAGTCAAGGGTTACATAAATTTATTCACTCTCTGGGTATTAGCGAAAACATCTCTTTATTCTTATATTTTAACTAAGTATAAAAGTAATAGCTTTAATGGTCATCCTTTAATTTTTTACTTACTTTACTTTACTTATAAAAGAAAAATTCTTGTAAATTCTGCATTAAATATTCTTTAAATTTGTATTCTTTACTCTTTTTTATCTCAAAATCATTCAGCTATGTATTATTTCAAGTACCACGGATCCGGGTCTTAACTTTGCAATATTCTAATATATCACAACAACATCCAAACTATTTGAAGAATAGTTCAGTGTAATTTTCAGAATTACTTTACCTGTAAACATCATCAGGTTATTACTATATCATTACAGAAATTACAAACATTTATATGTTAATCTTTAAGTTACCTAAAAGTCTTTACAAGAAACTTTACTGTTCTTTTCGTTTCGGTTTTTAAAAAAAAAAAACTTATGCACAAATGTTATGATTTAATATCACCTGAATAGAACGTGAGTTTGCTGTGGGTGTTCGTGATGGTCTTCTTCAGTAGGTCTTCTTGGGTGTAGTTCGTTGTCCCTCTGGATCCTCCATTTAGTTGATTGTTTCCGAATTGCAGTCTAGGTCATGACGATTGGATTCTGCTACTTGAAGTTCATACGGTTGTTGTTGTAACTTTCTTCTTCTGGAGTTGGCTGTTCACATTTTACATTTTAATTGTTCTTATTTTAGCAGCACTGATGTTTACTTTAATATGGTAAGGAACATATCTTACCACTTACTGTTTGTAAAGAGATGTGTCGGCTAAGTTTTTTTTTATATATTACCAATGTTTGCTTCACGCACTACATTACTAGTTTTTTAGTTATTTTCCAACGCTACATTGGATTAAATCAATTATAACAACTAACGTCTGGTTGTATCGTTGTTTAGCGGTATACACCTAAGTGTAACTTTACGACACATTTTTGACCTGCTTACATGTCGAAGTTTCTCCGGCGACTGGGGGTTGTTTAGCGGCAGGGAGTCTGTAAGCTGGCGCGGTTTACGCGCTGAGAAAAGTAGTTCGTTCCTTTAGTATTATTAATTGTTCATTTATTAACTAGTAATAAATTATGCTACCTTTTTGTTATGAGTTAGATATTTCCTTTATTATTAATACGTCTTTTATTTAATTAAAAAGAATTATTATTTTTCGCTTAAGAACATTGTACTTTGCGTGTTCATACTGGACAATTTGCACGTTGATACAGGAATCTAGGTACAGATAAGGGGTGGATAATACTCTCACTTGTTATAAGAACAAAATTTTAATTTGTGCTATTTAAATAATTTTTAAATCGTCACATCCTCCTGCACTTAAAGATGAGGACGGGGCGACGGGGTATTAAATGAAAACCTAAGAAGTACAATTACATTTGGGCACGGAACTTCGTGCTGAAATTTCTCTCCCTCAGATGATTTCTATCCATCAATTGATTATCTTACATCTTATACAAAATATTTAAAATCTAATACATCTACTACACATAAAATACACAAATACATAAATCTACCTTATATTTAAGTCTTACATCTACTACCGGTTTTTTTATTTCTTCACTCGTTTTACGGAGTTATACTCATGAGTAGGTTACTAATAATAATAACGTATTGTAATAACAATCGAATTACTTTTAGTTTACTGCGCTAGAGGTTTGTTGTTCGTCAGCTGACTTCTCATTCTTTATTTCATTCTTGCAGGACATTAGCTAAGGTTGATCAGGCCTCGCTAGTATTCGTACGAGGTGTTTGAGTTTATACTCAATTACGATATAGGATGTTGCAAAATCTTATTATATTCCTGTATAAGTATATACAACATATTTTACTCTTAATGCTTAAGTAGTATTCTTGGTTTACTATCTTTCTCGTAGTCGTGCTTCTTTATTTTTACACGAAAACAATTTTTTTATTTGAGACACATGGCTTCTGCGAACGTAATTGTCAGTATTGGGTTCATACAGCGCTACCGTAACGGGGGTGATGAACTTGTGAATCTTGTAGGGGCCACACCATCGGTATGATAGTTTGGAAGTGGTCCTATCAACGGCTTTACTCGTAGGGTGAGTTTTATACATCACTAAATCACCTACTTTGTACTTTATTTTCCTATTATTCTGCTCATGATATTTCCGCGATTTTGTAAATTCGCTCTCAAATTTGCGCGAGCTTCGTTCCATATTTTCCTTATGTTATTCCCATTTATTTCGCGGGGCAATAACTCATGAATTTTCCACTTTGTGGTTAACGGGTGGTTCGGTTTATACTTGTACAGTAAATCAAATGGTGTTGATTTATGTCCTTCATGATACGCTGAGTTGAAAGCAAATTGTATCCATGATAAATTTTGATCCCACGCTGTCTGGTCTTTAGCATGATAAGATATTAAGGCTGATTTTAGGTTTGGAATTAAAACACGTCTTTAAATTCTTTCGATTTAAACTGAGGTCCATTGTCAGATACTAGGTGTACTGGTGTACCATAATCTTTAAATAGTCTCTCTTGTAGAATCTTTATTGTCGTAGATGCTAAGGCACATCTCATAGGGTACATCCATACGAATTTAGTGAAGGAGTCCACGCAAATTAATAGCATAGTATTTCCGGACTTAGAACGGGGATAAGGTCCAGAATAGTCTATGTATATCTTTGAGAAGGGTGTTGTGGGGATTTCTGAGATTAATTTTCCGACTTGACTGATTCATGCTGGCTTGCTCAGGGCACAGATTTCGCATTGTTTCACGAACTTTGTTATTTCACTGTTCATGTTTTCCCAATGGTATTCCTTGCGAATACGATGTATAGTTTTCCTAATTCCCATATGAGCTCCAATGGTTGATGAGTGGTAGTATTCCATTAGCATAGGTTTAATTATTTCCGGGGCGATTATTCTCAGTGATTTTCCGTTAGCCTTTTTAAAACAAAGTACTCGTTTACTCAAGGTATATTTGTCAGTATAATTTCCTTTATCTATTTGTTCTATTATTTTACACAAGTTCGGATCTTGTTGTTGGTGATATGCTATATCCTTAAATGCAAGGGGGAAGTTAGTAATTAGCGTATTAACAGTAATGGTTTCAACATTGTCTTCGCCAGGTCTGGTATTGGGTAGTTGGAACACGCGGGATAGTGTATCGGCTACTATATTTTGAGTACCACGAATATGTTGTACTTTGAACTTGTAGCAATTTAATCTTAACACCCATCTTCCGATACGACCTAACCGTTTTGGATGGTTCAATAACCATGACAAAGCTTGATTGTCGGTTTCTAGTAGAAATTCCTTGTTCCAAAAATGGTTTGAATTTTTCGAATGCGAATACTACAGCTAAACATTCAAGTTCATAGGCTGAGAACTTCCTTTCTTGCTCTGTCAATGTACGTGATGCATAGCTGATCGGGAGTCTAGTATTATTGATTTCTTGGTATATTATGGCTCCTAATGCTACACTCGAACTGTCGGTCTGTACGACAAATGTTTACTGTAATCTGCTAACTGCAATACCGATGGGGATATTATGCTTTCTTTGAGTGTTTCAAAAGCGGCTTGATGTCGAGTAGTCCACTTGAATTTCGCTCTTTTCTTTCTTAATGCATTTAATGGGGCTGCTATATCCGCTACGTGGGGTATGTACTTGTGAAAGTAATTGATCATACCTAAAAATCGAGCTATACCTTTGGTGTCTCTAGGCAGTAAAAATTCTCGGATTGCGCGCGTACGTTCGGGATCGATGCTAACCTTACCTTCGGCCGATACTATATGACCTAAGAAAGAGAATTGTTTTACTGCGAAATTAACTTTACTAGGGTTTACCGTTAGTCCAGCTTTCTTTAACCACGATAATACTTCACGCAAGTGATCAATATGTTGATCCATCGACTCACTATATACTACTATGTCGTCAAGATAGTGATATACGAATTTAAATTTAACGTCATGAAATATTTTTTCTAACAGTCTGCTACATACTGAACTTCCTTGTGATATACCGAATGGTACTCTAGTAAATTGATATAGATTAAATGGGACAGCAAACGCAGTTAGATGTTTTGATTCCTCAGCTAGTGGGATTTGGTGGAATGCCTGGTTGAGATCCATTATGGTGAAGATTTTCGCTTTGGTAAAATAGTGGAACGTGCTGTGAATGTCGGGCAGGGGAATCGATTCAAATTCTATATTCTTATTCAGCTGTCTATAATCCACGACTAGTCTATGTCTGTCAGTTCCTTTTGGTACTAGGAATGCAGGTGATGAGTATGGAGACGTTGACGGTTCGATGACGTGTTGTTCTAGGAGTTTGTTGATTTGGTTTCTCATTATTTCCATCTTGGGCGGTGATAATTTGTATGGGTGAAGATGTATTACCTTGTTGTCACTTAGATTTATTGTGTATTCGATTAGGTGGGTCAATCCTAACTTGGGTGTGAGTACAGTAGAAAATTCCCTTATTAACTTTTGAATTATTTGTCGCTCATTTCCTTTTAAATGACTCAAACTAGATTCATGATGCTCTAACTGAATAGTTGATGTTTCACAATTCTCGCTGTTACTTAGCTCGGAGTCGAACTGATATTTTCGAGTACGATCAAATCTGAAGAAATATTGTTTAGCGTATATGTCAAGGATTAAGCCAGTTTTACTTATAAAGTCAGTGCCTAGTATTACGTTTTGTCCTAATACTTCAGCTACGAGTAGTGGAACATACCAAGTAAAATTCTTTATTTTTAATTTCACCGTAATACTGCGCGATATATTTAGGTTTTGCTTATTTGCGGTGGCACACTTTAAGTTCAAGTTTTGGCTACGTTTAATAAGATTATAATTAGCTAATACGCAATACGCTGGCTAGCTGTTGACTGATTATACTACGTGTAGATCCTGAATCGATTAAACCAAGGATATTCGTTGCTCCAAGGTCTATCTGTATGTAGGGTAATTGGCATATACTTGTTTTGCATGTACCAATAGAGTTGTACTTTTCAATAAATCTTGTTAAGTAAGGGTCTATACGTTTATTTCTATTTATTTTTACTTTAGAATTATTAGTGTTTATACCTTTTCTTCTGATGCTGCGGAAGACGTAGGATTTTTGTTCTTCCCGCTTCACATGTTTTTTGACTGGTCGGTTTTCTATTGGTACCGCTTTTGTTTACAATTCTTGCTAATGTGGCCAGACTTTCCACAGTTATAACATCTTCTTTCCTCATTTACATCACTCGCATGTTGTCGGGGTTTTTGTAGAGAGTTTGAAGTATTGGGGTAGCTTTGGGTTTTAGATGTTCTTACGAATCGCTTATCGCAGTAGGTTCGAGTATCAGTCCCAATGGGTAGAGGTAGGAATGAATCTCTGCGTTGTCTGGGACATAAAAACGCGTCTGTTTTGGTCAGAATACCAGACGTTGGACGAATGTATACAACACAGTTCTAGTTCTGTGAAAGTGGTTGGTCTCTTCATGAGTGCTAGGCGAGATCGCTCCTCGGGAGATAGTCCTACTAAGATAGTGTCTACTAGCTGTTGTTCACTCCATTTAACTTGTAGCAATAAGGCCGATTCCCTTATTTCAGATATATAATGAGCTAATCTCTCGTATGCTCCTTGTACACACAGTACTAGGTTCCGCTTCAATTCTTCGTAGATACCGGTGGGAATGAAGTGTCTTATCAGGGTGGTATGAAGTTCTTCTACAGGGTGATTATACCTTAGAGATTCTAACACACGATCTTTTAAAGGAGATCTACATTTAGGTAGAATTACTTGTAAAATTTGGTCATCTCTTAATTGTCGCAGATCCTTAATTTGTAAAAGGTGCTTGATAAAATCTAGGAGTTTTGTAACATTCAGCCCATCAGTGGTTGGTATCTCAGATAAAATACGTTCTACGGGGTGAGTTATTTTTCCATAAAGCTCGGTAGTTAGATTTAATTGAGTCGTCATTTTAGGTTTTTCCGCAGATTGATTCGTCGATAAGTGAGGAGGTAAATCGTAGGTACTAGTCATATTCTCTAGTTCATTTGGAAGTAACGTGACGTTTACGGGTTGGATATTTACTTGTCTATCGGTTAACCGTTCCTTAACGGGATCTATATTATATTCCTGAAATTTTACAGCACCGGTTTGGTGTTCTTGAGTAGGAGATAGGGTAGGGGAAATATTTAGTTTCGTCATTGCTTCTTCGATCTCTTCTAATCTAAACGATTCGGACCTTCGACGTAATTCGCGCATTATCTCGGGTAATTGTTGTAATGCTTCTTCCGCGAATTTTTGCGCGTCTGGTGGAGTAACTTTATCACCGGGCCAATTCAACTAATTGGTGATGCAACGGGTCAGATATTCGATTCTTTGAGTGGTCGTAAAATTACTGCGGAGGATTTTTCATCTCGCAGGGTTTGTGCGATGGAGGCAAGTTCCATATATTTGTGATAGCATGTTTCCTTTTCACTTTCGAAGTCTAATACACTTAAACGATTTAACAGTGAGGGTTTGTCTGGTCTATTTTCACGTAATGTTTTGCCCAGTTCCGCGACCGTTACATTTGCGTATGGGAGACCGCGTAACAAGGCTTCGTAGCTTAATTCATCCTTCAACAACAAGTCGGGGTTAAATTGAGCCATTGTTGTGGTAATAATGACTTTTAAATAAACTAAGTATTACGTACGACACATCTTATGTCATCCATTTTAAACACTTATAAAATTTGAATTCATTTAAACACACACATATATATCTATTACTACACATAGAATCTTATACTAATTAATCAAATTAAAATTATCTCAAATCAATTCAATTTTCTGTACTCCTAGCAATTATCAGTCAAGACAAAATGATAATATTATTTTATAGTGGAGAGAAATTTCACACACGAAGAGTTCATTGCTTTTATAATAGCACAATGGATCAGCTGTTTGGGGAATCTTATTGTTTACGTAGGGGTGATTTAACAAAGGAGGGTGATTCGGACAATCTCAAACACGATTATTTCCTGTTCTGGACTGTCTGTTATGTCCGCGAGGGAATCCCATACAAACAACTTACTTGTGTACAAGGGGGAGAGCGTACATTTCTCAACACGTATTTAACATGAAAAAGCCTGTAAATACCGACAGGTTTAAAACGGAATATTTTTACCAGCAAGGACTTGTTTACTACGGCAATACCCTAATACTAATATTATTATTTCTTAATGAAAACTTTATTTATTTGTTCACAATTTCAGAGTGAATAGACTTATATAAACAGCAAAATTTATATGAGTAAATTTACAAAACAGCAGAGTAGCGCATCTTATAATGTCTCTCCTGCAAAGACATTATAACATCGGGAACCAGTTCAATTGTTCGCTGTTAATTAAACTAGATGCCGTAGTTAGTAAAATTTACTTACCAACAAATTATAACAATATATCAGGAATTAGTCAAGGGTTACATAAATTTATTCACTCTCTGGGTATTAGCGAAAACATCTCTTTATTCTTATATTTTAACTAAGTATAAAAGTAATAGCTTTAATGGTCATCCTTTAATTTTTTACTTACTTTACTTTACTTATAAAAGAAAAATTCTTGTAAATTCTGCATTAAATATTCTTTAAATTTGTATTCTTTACTCTTTTTTATCTCAAAATCATTCAGCTATGTATTATTTCAAGTACCACGGATCCGGGTCTTAACTTTGCAATATTCTAATATATCACAACAACATCCAAACTATTTGAAGAATAGTTCAGTGTAATTTTCAGAATTACTTTACCTGTAAACATCATCAGGTTATTACTATATCATTACAGAAATTACAAACATTTATATGTTAATCTTTAAGTTACCTAAAAGTCTTTACAAGAAACTTTACTGTTCTTTTCGTTTCGGTTTTTAAAAAAAAAAAACTTATGCACAAATGTTATGATTTAATATCACCTGAATAGAACGTGAGTTTGCTGTGGGTGTTCGTGATGGTCTTCTTCAGTAGGTCTTCTTGGGTGTAGTTCGTTGTCCCTCTGGATCCTCCATTTAGTTGATTGTTTCCGAATTGCAGTCTAGGTCATGACGATTGGATTCTGCTACTTGAAGTTCATACGGTTGTTGTTGTAACTTTCTTCTTCTGGAGTTGGCTGTTCACATTTTACATTTTAATTGTTCTTATTTTAGCAGCACTGATGTTTACTTTAATATGGTAAGGAACATATCTTACCACTTACTGTTTGTAAAGAGATGTGTCGGCTAAGTTTTTTTTTATATATTACCAATGTTTGCTTCACGCACTACATTACTAGTTTTTTAGTTATTTTCCAACGCTACATTGGATTAAATCAATTATAACAACTAACGTCTGGTTGTATCGTTGTTTAGCGGTATACACCTAAGTGTAACTTTACGACACATTTTTGACCTGCTTACATGTCGAAGTTTCTCCGGCGACTGGGGGTTGTTTAGCAGCAGGGAGTCTGTAAGCTGGCGCGGTTTACGCGCTGAGAAAAGTAGTTCGTTCCTTTAGTATTATTAATTGTTCATTTATTAACTAGTAATAAATTATGCTACCTTTTTGTTATGAGTTAGATATTTCCTTTATTATTAATACGTCTTTTATTTAATTAAAAAGAATTATTATTTTTCGCTTAATAACATTGTACTTTGCGTGTTCATACTGGACAATTTGCACGTTGATACAGGAATCTAGGTACAGATAAGGGGTGGATAATACTCTCACTTGTTATAAGAACAAAATTTTAATTTGTGCTATTTAAATAATTTTTAAATCGTCACAGTAAGACATAAATTATAATTTAACAGAGTTAGATTGAGGTTCGCGTCCCGCTGCCACTAATTTTTTTTTCAACTTCCCGCTAAGAAAATTGAAAATTTTCAAAAAATATAGAAGTTATTGTTTTCAGTTCGATTTTTGAAAATCAAGTTTTCAACAGATGTTGCTGTTTTGAGGTCCTAAGAAGCTATTCTGACTAGATATTAGTAGTTTTTTCTTTTTAATTTTCAACAGTAATTGATGAGACTAATAATAATAATTATTATTATTTGTGTGATATTATTTTAAAAGATTGACAATCTTAAGGTAAGAAGTTTATTCTTACGGTATAATCTATCCTCTGGTGAGCTCTTTAAGCAGTGCAACATGCATAATTGCTAGCAATCAAATAATTAGAAAAACCTGACTTACCGAAATCTCATGAATAGTTGTTCTTGACACCCAGGCAGAAAAGACTGGTTGGAATAAAGGATAGGTTATATGAGATGAATTCTACCTGACAAAGTCCGGCCCGTGGATGTGTACACTACAGTGGTTGAAGCATGACAAAGGGTTCAGGCCCGATGCATGAATCGACTTTACAAAAGCCATAGTTCCAACCTCGGAAAATTAATAATTGGCCGGTTCGATATTCGAAATATCGAACACCGGCCCCCGTTGACCACGATGCGTCAACAAACAAGTACACCAAGAGAACTGCACAAAATACATTACAAAAATTTGTTAGTGAACATGAACCCACTCTGAAAAATTACCTTCCAACATAGGAGGGGGTCACACGTAAACACGAGAAAATTCAAAACATGCAAAACATACAATTAATTAAAAAAAAAAAATGCCGAATAACTCCGCCGCGGGCGGATCGACCAGGCATGCAATCCGAAAGGTTCGGGTAGAGCAGACAAAAACCAAACAACTTGCAATAAACAATTGTCCAGCCAAACACAACTTAAAACTCAGCAAATCAACTTAGTTAACATTCCCTAGGTTTTTACACATTTTTTTTTACTTATTTTTTGTTGTTGATTTGTTGAGCATCCATAACTCACAATAGACTGGCACAACGCCATGCCAGAAACATTCCACAATGTAAACTTCAATGCGGACAACAGCTGGAAGGAACCACCTGGGAAATCCCAGAAAAGTGTCAAGTAAGTCCACAACACAATCATTAAAACTAATTCTGCTCACCCGAAAACAAGACAAACACAGTCAAGAAGCTATAGGCAACCTGTATAATTTAATAGCAGGTCGTTCAAAAGAACCTGCAGAAGTTTTAACTAAAACGCGACGAACAACCCCGTCGCTCCCCGGACCACAGCTGAAACTCGGCCAAGAGGCCACATCAGGGGAGGAGAATTCTGTTCCTCCAAAACAACCAGGTCCCCAACCATTAAGTTTCTGGACTTAGACGACCACTTCGATCTGACATGAAGTGCCGTCAAGTATTCCAAACGCCACCTTTTCTAAAATGCTTGGAGCAAAGCGGCAACTTGTTTGTAATGGCAGACCGTCCCTTCATTTAACGAGACTTCAGCTTCCGGGGGCGCGGTAATGGGGCGGCCAACCAGAAAGTGACCAGGCGTTAGAGCCTGGCAATCACTTGGATCTGAAGATAGGGCAGTTAAAGGACAGGAATTTAAGATTGCCTCTATACGAATACATAACGATGAAAATTCCGCTACAGTCAACGACCTGGTCCCAATCATGCGTTTCATATGAAACTTGGCCGACTGGACAAGCCACCCTGATGAGGGGCAGACGGAGGGATAAATTTAAATTCAATATTGTTATTGACAGCAAAAGCTGTTATCTGCGCTGACATGTCAGGATTAGAAAGAACATTTTTTAGCTCCCGTTTAAGTTCGGAGCGCGACCCCACAAAATTCCTGCCACAATCCGAATACAGTGTTTGAGGAGCTCCACGACGACTAATAAATCGCCTCAACACATCAATAAACTGTGAAGTAGAAAGATCCATAGCTACTTCAAAGTGAACTGCTTTAGTGGCTAAGCAGATGAAAATACATAGGTAAGTTTTGACTATAGGTGCCTTCCGAACAGCGTAAGCCCGTACCAAAAAAGGGCCAGCATAATACATGCCAGAAGAATAAAATGGAGGTGCTGGATTAACCCTAGGGATTGGCAGATCCCCCATTAATGGGTTGGTGGGGCGAGGACACGCCCTGAAACAAGGAAGACATTTCCAAATTATGGTTCTTATGACCTGACGTACTGACAAAATCCAATAATTTTGAGCCAGCTGAAATTGAACTTGCAAAGGACCAGCATGACCTAACCACACATGGGCGTGATGAATTAGCAACCCGACTAGATGGTGATGCTTGGGCAGTAAAACCGGAAAACGATTTCTAGCTACCGTAGAGTTGATCAAGCGACCGCGTACTCGAATGAGGCCAAAATCATCAATAAATGGGACCACGTGCTGAATGCGGACCGGGAGCCGCTTACCTAAACGAACAGCCACGAGCTCCTGTCCAAACACGCTGCGCTGAATGTAGCGTAAAATATAATTAACAGCTAACCTCTTCCAACCCACGGCTGTGGAAGGTTCAACCCCCAAAGGCATAGCCCACCTTAAGATAACTGAGGTTACCCCCACCACTAAGGGCCACGAGGACAAGTGATCGAACAATTCCACCCGGGGCTCCTGAGTAAGAAACGAAGAGACCTTCGTCTCCAAGGCAACATCTTGCACGTCGTGATTCGGTCGATAATTAATAGGGGGCCAGTGCACAGAATCAAGCTTTACCCAATCTGGCCCTGACCACCACAATGTCGACGACTGAAGGCTGGTGATTAAAGTACCTCTAGAGGCCAAATCAGCGGGGTTAGAAACACCATGAACGTGATGCCAAGACTTAGTATTGGTCCACTCGGTAATGGCAGCCACCCGATTAGCAATAAACGTTTTTAATTTAAAAGTAGGCATATTCAGCCAATCCAAAACAATCGTCGAATCTGTCCATAAGAAAATCTGACTCATTGAAAAAATGAAGAGAATAAGCCAACATAATGACAAACTACTTTGGCTAAAAGATAAGCTCCCAACAACTCCAAACGTGGGATTGATAAAGTTTTAAGAGGTGCCACTTTAGTTTTAGAAGACACCAACGAAACCACCGGAGGACCAGAGTCAGTATAAATGGACAGGTAAAGGACTGCCCCGTAACCCAACTGGGAAGCATCACAGAAACCATGTAATATAACCTTTTCAATACGCCCACCTTTAGGGAGGAATGGCCGAAAAATAGTGATTACCGAAAGATGATTCAGAGAGGACAGGAATTGACTCCAATAATCATTTAAGTCATCATTGAGAGGAGCATCCCCTTCCAAGCCCTCAGCCAAGAGTCTTTGGAAAAAAGCCTTAGCCCTGAAAATCACGCGAAAGCCAACCAATAATTGTGCCATCTGGGATAACACAACACGTTTGGTGAATTGTACCTGAGCATTACTGCAACAGGCCAAAGGAGGAAATGAGAAGCAATCGGTTGAATGGTCCCAACTTAAACCCAGAATATCCTTAGACACGACGGAATCACTCTGAGCGGCTGATTCAGGCAGGCAGTCAGGTTGATTAGTACACCATTTTTTCAAATTGAAACCTCCTGACGATAACAACAGGATTAATTCCTGTTGTAATTTGCAAATTTCTGGTTTTGAATCAGCACCAGCAGCAATATCATCAACAAAAATATTACGGCTAAGTACCGCCGCTCCCGCAGGAAAATTAACTGCCTCATCCTGAGCCAGCCGCTGCAAGGTTCGCAACGCCTGAAAAGGGGCGCAAGCCAGCCCGTAAGTAACGGTACACAAAGCGAAAACCCTTAGTGGGGCGGTAACCTCCTCACGCCATAAAATATATAGGTACGCCGAGTCATCAGGATGCATGGCAATTTGGCGATACATCTGTTCGATGTCGCACGTGAAGACATGGCTAAAACGCCGAAACAAAGTCAAAACATCGGACAGTAAGGTCTGCAACTTAGGGCCGACACATAACACGTCATTTAAGGAAATCCCGGAGGACGTCTTCATGCTGGCGTCAAACACCACTCTTATTTTTGAAGTATCGCCTCTAACCTTAAAGATACCATGATGTGGGATGAAATATTTTGGAAAATTGGGGTCCGACACCAGCGACATATGCCCCTGAGCAACATAATCAGTTATAAATTGCACATACTGGCTCTTAAACTGATTGTTAGACGCAAATTTCCTTTCTAATGCGAAAAACCGAGACATAGCTCCCTTAAGGGAATTTCCCAAAGTGTGAGAAGAGTTTTTGAAAAACGGCAAGCGCACCTGGTAACAACCCGACGGCAACCGACTTGTTGACTCCATATAAAACTTTTCAGTAAAGTGATCCTCTTCAGATAACTGGTGGGGCAAAGCTGGAGGCTCTTCGACCTCCCAAAACCGATAAACTTGCTCAAGTAGGTTGGTTGTATCAGTTGATAATGTTGTGACTGAAGGATAAAAGTGGTGGAAATGACAGTGAAGCTGATGTGCAGATACCAGATCCAAAGGAAGGCCAGTAAGACTGCTAGCACAAGTCAATGCACAATTAAGTGAAATTAGGGGTCTACCCATAATTACAAACCCAAAACGTGTCCTAACTGCAACAGGCAAACTGCATCCAAGGGAATAGTCTCTCCCAAAAGAATAGCCGCTACAATATCGGCTCCAAACAACGCATCAATTGGGGCTGCTACATCGAAGGTAGGGTCAGCTAACAGAAGGTCTTTCATAGCCTGCTTAACTTCAGGCAACACCTGGAACCTAGGTGAGTCCGATGAGATCTTTGAAAGAATTATAAAAGCATGGTTAGACGCCACAACCTCGTCTTTTAAAGTTTCCAAGGAAAGATGGCACACCCTTTTAGCTTTGGTGGCAATATCACCTACCCCATTGACACTTATTGAAGCGTCAAAACAAGCGCACTTTAAGCGAGATGCACACGCTTCAGTGATGAAAGAAGCATGGGACACGTTATCCTACGATATAACCACCATTGGGAGACGCCAAGACTGCTAGACATGTGGCTAACAGAACCCCTGAAGGATGGGGCAGAGACACGGTCAAAGTAGTGCTAGACAGATCAACTTGGTCAGCAAGCGATGACCCCGAAGCCTTGAGTTCAGCTGTTTCAGAAATCCGTGAACGAGACGGAGACGGACGGGCATTTTTGAAATGAAGTAAAGTGTGGTGGTACTTAGAACCACACGTTTTGCACCTATTTTTGTACCATCCAGAATGTTTATGTTGGAGGCACGAAAGACAACATTTTTTATTCTTGAGACTTTTAAATCGAGCCCTAGGGTCCTTACTCAGCCATGCCGGACACTTGAGAAGCACATGGGTCCAGGAATCGCAATGAAGGCAACGTGAATTAGATGAATCCCGTTGCGTAACCTCCACAGATAACGTGGACACAGCAAGAGGAGTAGCCTTAGAAAAGGAAACCTTCTGAGTTTTCTGGTGGCTAGTGCTAGGAAGAGCAGGTAAAGCCAATTCCAAAGATGCCTGTTCTTTTTGTTCCGCCATGGCGGTTAAAAATGTCATAATTTCTTTAAAAGAAGGGAGATTTTCTTTGTCCGTAACAGACGCCTCAAAGAGTTCACGTAATGATAAATCCAGCCTTGACAATACAAAAGACGCATATATTGCTTGATATATATCAGCAATGTTTAGAGCCGACAACGCTGAAAAGTTAGCATTGAAGCTGTCTACCAATTTTCTAATGGACGCGGCTGATCGCATAGAAGAGGCTGGTAATTGAAGCAGATTGGTATAATGGGCCCGGGCGGCCAAACGAGGGTTGTGATAACGGCTTTTAAGAGTTGACAGTGCAAGCTGATAACTATCGTCAACTATGGGAAGCGCGGCAACCTTCTCATAAGCCTCACCCTTAAGATGAGTCAATAAATATAACAATTTCTGCTTTGGGGTAAGGGCAGGACTTCCGTCCACTAATGTGGTAAACTTCAACCAAAACTCGGACCAACATTTGGACTGGCCATCAAAAAAAGGTAAAGAAAGCTTCGGCAACTCATGAACGAGAACACCTGAGTGCCCGCCACTTGCCGATGAAGACTGACCGGAACCAACCGGTATCTCTGGTTTAGTTAGTTTTGACGCTAAAATGCTTCCCCAGACATAAATATCTTTAATTTGCGCTAACACCGAAAAAATGTGGTTTTCGTCCAGTCCCTGGGGCAATGACTCTGCCGATAGGTAAGGATCTACCTTACCTAGAAGATACTGATATTCTTCGGACAACCTGGAGGCCAAGATACCGGCTTCATGTTGATCCACGACTCTCAATTGCGGCAACCCTTCCTACCTATTTATTAAGTGTTGCAATGCAAGTATTCCCACCGAAGTGGTCCGGTCAAAAGCTGCCAGCGACAATTTAGCAGGCATTATGATTTAAAGAATTTCGCGCAACCGACAACCACCCTGGACGAGAGAATTAGAAATTAAACAATATAGTCATGACCCAGACCTAGCCTAACAGTAATCTAGATAAATCGGCCTCTGAAATAAACTAGTTTTCATGAACAATACCGAACATAGTACATACAAAAGTAAATTAGTGCAAGACAAAATACAATTTACACAAACCGAAAGGCTAATAGTACAAAACACAATAAATCACATACTCAAAAATGCAAAAGATTAATTTGCACAGTGCAAAAGCACGAAAAAAAAACACAGGTTGCACAATATTAAAGCACATACAGTGCAAAATAATGGTACACAAAATTGTACACAAAGAACATGTGTAATACCAAATAGAATAAATGCACAAAAATACACTAATACACAACAAGGTACAATATACAAAAATTCCACAGTTAACGATACAAACACAATAACTTAGACACATTAAATGCAAACATTTATCATGGTCAACGCGGTGTGTATGGACAGGATATCGCGCATATGCCAAATATAAACCGCACCAAAAAGGTAATAGTCAATTCCAAAAAAAATTAAATATAAATGCAGGATATACCGAAAAAACCGAGTAACCTAAAAACCAACCGTCCCCCACACGCCTTACACATTCGCAAGCACGTAACACGTCGACTTCACGTGTAAAGCAGACCATAACAGGACGGGTACAAACTTCTCATGAATTGACCGAGTAATCAAACGATTACCAAAAAAATCAAGGTGCAAAAATTTGACACAATATTCGCTCACCTGGCCCACGCACACGCGACGAAACTGCCCAACATAACCAACCAACAGCATTAGACGCAAAATAATGGTCCACATGCCTATCGTACCAACGTGTATCCATGCCACAACATGCAAATAACGAACACTGTTATAATTTTGAAACTAACAGCATGCAAAAATCCACGAGCAGGCACAAAAAATGAAACAGCACGGCACGTTGGTGATTAGAATAAAAATCGCAAAGCCAAAACTGGCTTGTAACCCATTTACCCAACACGGCCAGCATCAGCATGAAAAAATACAAAGCACGTGTTCCCATTCGAAACGGCAAGCAATTAAATTGAAAAACTAGCAAATTCATAAGCCTCTGGAAGTATAATATGTGTGATATTATTTTAAAAGATTGACAATCTGAAGGTAAGAAGTTTATTCTTACGGTATAATTTATCCTCTGGTGAGCTCATTAAGCAATGCAACATGCAGAATTGCTAGCAAACAAATAATTAGAAAAACCTGACTTACCGAAATCTCATGAATACCCATGACAGACTTGTTCATGACTTGTTCTTGACACCCAGGCAGAAAAGATTGGTTGGAATAAAGGATAGGTTACATGAGATGGATTCTACCTGACAAAGTCCGGCCCGTGGATGTGTACACTACAGTGGTTGAAGTATGACAAAGGGTTCAGGCCCGATGCATGAATCGACTTTAGAAAAGCCATAGTGCCAACCTCGGAAAATTAATAATTGACCGGTTCGATATTCGATATATCGAACATTATTATTTAATCAAGTATGGAAAAAATTTTCGAATAATTATGATCTATAATTTTTTTAATAATTTAATTCAATATCAAAACCAAAATAACTAATACAATACAAATAAATTGATTTATCAATATCATTTTTAAAAAATTGATACATTGATGTATTCAAATATACATGCCAGCAAATATAATCTAGTAAAAACTAAAACAAGAAATAGGCTTACGATTAAAAACATTGAGGGAGTAATGCTGGCATCACAATGTGTCAAGTCCAATAAAAATTCCTGTGCAGAATTCGAGCCTGAAAAAGATATGCATGACCGAATGACCTCCGCAATTGTGTATGGTGATAAACAACAGGAGAGTCAAAAAGACAATACAAGTGTGGACGATCTTGATTTTACTTTTGAAGATCAGTAAGCTAAAACTGCAGACCAAAAATGTATGTGATATTAATTACTATATGTAATGACCAAAAATTTTAATTTTTTAAAATTTTGATCAAAAGTACGTTACAACCAGCCAAGACACCCCAACCCGGACCAGAAGCAATAAATAAAGAAGCAACTTAACGAAGTGTCAACTAGACGTTTGCCAGGAACAATAAGAGTACGCCTGACACAACATTACAATAGGAAGTAAGGTTCGCCTGTGACAGACTCGACTCAACCGAGATTTACAGCCCACAACAAGCGAGACAAAGAAGTGTAACACAGTGGCCCAGATACGGAGAAATTGTAGTGAGCACACGCTGTAAGGCTGATTTGAAGCGTGCCAGCAATAAAAAAAAGGAGTAGTCACACAATGGTACTCACCCTGTATGAGAACAAACAACGTATATCTAATGAATAGGACTGAGTGTGCGCACAGCGGGAAGACATCTTACTGGTGACAACTAATATTTACGACAGGGAACAGGAGCGCCGTCTTGGAAACGACGACACGCAGTGTCCTGCTAATTGACGGAAAAGGGTCATGGATAATCAGACAATAACAAAATGTGACGTATTGTTCGCGTGAGAACAGCAGCAGACCTCCAGAGTATACTTAGACAAAAGCTTGATCGACAGGCGCGGAATTGCTCTACATTCTAGGAAAAGGTACGGAGTCCTTTCGACGTGTATTTGAGGGGAGACCAGATAACCAACCAGAATCCGGGATCTTCCCAGAGCACAGGTGGAGAGGACCGTCGTCATGATAGCAACGCGAACAACGAATCAGAAGTAGAGAACCATAGTTCTGCATAAGGGTAGGAGTTCATCTGACCTATCATGGTTGACCAAAGGCGTGTTTGCCAGGAAATTGCATTGTGGTAAATGATACTTAATAAAAACTGTTTACAGAGCATGCGAGAGGGCCGTCTTCATAAAATTTTCAATCTTATTCTTTGAGCAGTCTTCATAAAAATTTTCAATCTTATTCTTTTCTCAGTCAAAGCTCTCAGTCTTAATACATCTCAGTTAGCCTACGTATAGCAGTTTGACTCTGAAACTCAGTTACGCAGTACTTTAATCAGTTGACTTAACATTTCAATATTGACAAGTTATTCAGTAATAGTGTATCCATTGTGACTCAATCATGCAATATATGTCAGTGATTAAAAACTTTCAAGTACTTTATCTTACTCAGCTACCGCTTATTAAGAACTAAGCTAATCATTCGCAATTTCTTTTAATAACAGACTCGCAGAACTTTCGTTAATGCTTTACCGAACAACGAAAACGTACCGTTGTACAGTGCGAAGTGTTACAATACCGATTGGAACAATACACCACGTAATCGAAAACACGATACATTAACGTATACAAGAAGAAGTTCGATAATAGACAGTCATATATATACACGCTAGTTAACAATGAACGTACTCACACAACACATGACTTCATAGACTCTGATAGTAACGGCCGACATCAACGGAACACATACACCGCGAGTGAATCTGATCCGCGTGTGTTGAGTGATAGTGACATCGAAGCTACGCAACCTTATACATATGGATCATCAGTGGGAAGGAGTTTCACCGATGGAAATATTGGATAATCCATTTTACAAGTAAATCTTTATGTTCTTACTGTCATAAGAACTCTACTGTCCTGTCTCTTTTCAAAGAAAACACCCTTTGAGAATTAAGACTGATTATCATGGTAAATTTAAATAAAGCTATTCATCTGAGGCAAGAAATGAACGCATTAGTGTAAGATTTATATGTTGATTATTTATGTTTATATATGTTGATTGTGTTATATATATATATATATATATATGTATGTGTATGTTTTCAGCGAACGACGTATTGGATTCATGTTGTAATTTGATTCATATATATGTGTTCTTTCTTATGGATGTATTTACAGGGCATAATTTATATTTATATATTGAAGTTTCTTTACTTGAATGATGTTAATAAATAAGTGTTTATTTTACTCAGTATTTATGCGTTCATTATTGTCAATTTTACCTTGTAACAGACATTAACGTCACTTGAATGAATTATAGTAAATTTTATATCATTTATACAACTATTAGAGTCTCATTGCAGTAATTATACTAACCATCAAATAACTAATGTATCACATAAATTCAATTAATTTGGTATAACTAGCCTAATTGGGTAATTACATGATTACATTCCACAAATTAGTATAATTGCATAAATACATATTGTATATATATATTGTATCTCAAGTGAGTGCAATATGGAAGTACTATTATAAAACTATTATATTGACTATTGAAAATTTCATAGTTTTATTTAAAATGAGATGATCTCAATTAGTTACTAGTATGTTCTTAAACACATGCTAGCAATAATGTTTCTATGATTATTGTTATATTATTTTTTCTCTTTAAATAATTTTAATTATTTATGCTTGATATTACTATTATATTTATTTTCAAATTACTTTAAATAATATAAGTTCTGTTTCGTAATTCAAATTAATTTACGCGCCAATCAGATGAAATAAAAATTGCCAACCTATTCATATTGTGTTATTATTTATTTACAAGTGTGGTAGTAATCCTTAATGCTTAGATGTCTTAATACGTATATAAGTATTTTTATATATGCATGTGACCACAGTCTGTATCGTATTAGAGCGGCATCATATCATACTATATCCATTGAACACATACTATTGTATTCATGCTATTGCATAAGTATACCAGTTTTTTATTTAAAATACCAGCTTTTAGCGACATCTGTACCAGGATCATCGGGCCACTTTCTAACAACACTGGCTGCATGAGGCCAATTGCATGCAATCTATGTTAATGTGAAGATGTGTGGTTTTGTTGTTATTTCTAACATTGAGTTGAATTGTGATAGTGCTGTGAATAGTAATCTGAGGAATTTGCAGAACTCAAGGCAAGTCTACGTTTTATTTATCTATGATTATAATTATATAGTTAAATTAGTAAAGGTGTCTTAGTTAACCGAGATATGGTCGCATTTATGTATTGAGGTTAAGATGGGGTAATTACACGCACTAGGTCGCAATGCGCGGTTTTATCCTGCATTGTCCGCTATTCCACCCATTTTTCGTTTTCATTTTATGTATTTTAAAGTCGATTTATTTCGTTTTAGATACCGAGAACTTATCAAAGAAAAACTGAGCGCCAGTCGTTGTATTTTGTGTGAGTTTCCTTGTAATTCGAAATTAGGTTAAGTTCATTTTAATTACATTTCACTTTTTTAAAGTTCCGTGTTTTAAAAGTAACAAATTTTTTGTTTTGTTTTAGAATCAAGACTGAATATGTCACAAGGAAATAAAAAACTATTAGGTTCTCAAAATTTAAAGAGAAAAAAACTTAAAGAAGCCGAAAACGAAAAAAGCGCAGAACAATTGGCAAAATTTTTCAAAGTTACAATCGCGCAGCTTCTTTTTTGTGTACGTCTCCATCTTTTGTATTAGTCACTAATAATGAAAATCTCTGTGTAACATATACACATGGTGATGTTTCAATCACAGACCACGTAGCTTCTACTTCATCAACGTCACCTGTTGATGTTGTACCAGTAACTTGCAAAGAAAGACAATCCCTGTCCTTCAACTCAAGGTGGTAACAGTGATGGTGATTCAGTCTCAGACCACGCGGCTCCTACTACATCAGCGACACCATTTGTTGCATCACTCACTGAGGATGACGGTTTTTGTGTGCAACATGGAGTTTTACATGAATCAGTAACACTACCTTTAAATCGGCAGACAGAAATGACTTCCCCATCAGCTTTACAACTGAACGTTTCAGAAGATATTGCTAAATGGCCAAATCCTCTATCAAATAAAGTTATTGACAAAATATTATTGCAAGGGTCTAATACCGGCAAACTGAACAGGGATGAAGACTACCCGCGAAATGAAAAAGGTCACCATTTTTCAAACATACACTTCCAAAGAATAATGCCAAATAGAGAAAAATATGCGAGGAAATGGCTTGTTTATTCAAAATCTTCTTCTTCAAGTGTTTTGCTTATATTGTTATTTGTTCAGCCGATGTTCGATATCAAGTTTAGCAAATAAGGGTTTTGATGATTGGGCTCATATTTCATTAGCCTTAAAAAGACATGAAACTTCCCGTGATCACCAGTCAGCAACATGTAAGTGGTTGGACGCTACAAAAAGATTACGAACGCATACAGGAGTAGATCAAAATTTAATGAAACAAATAGATGAGGAGAAGCAAAAATAAAGAGCAATTCTTGAGAGAATGATAGCAATCACACTATTCTTGGCAGAACACAATTTGGCTTTTAGATGAAGTTCTGACACTTTATACACTCCACATAACAGGAATTTTCTAGGTTTGGTACAACTATTAGCCAAGTTTGACCCCATCGTGATGGAACATTTGCGCAGTGTCGTTAGTCACAAAACAAAAAACTTTTATTTTAGCAAAAACATTCAAAATGAACTCATTGATTTACTTGGAAATGAGGTACGAGATACTAAAAATAAAAAGATCTAAGTATTTTTCAATCATTATAGACTGCACACCTGATATCACCCACACTGAACAGCTAAGTGTCACTTTTAGATTTTTTGATATTGACGACAACTGCATACGTGAATGTTTTGTAGCATACAAACCGGTATCGGACTCCAGTGGGCAGGGTCTCACAGGTTTATTTCTGGATGAGGTGACAAAGAAACACGATTTAGACATGCATGATTGTAGGGGCCAAGGATACGATAATGGCACCAATATGGTAGGCAACGAAAGAGGCATCCAAAGCCGTATAATCAGAGAACTTCCAAGAGCTTTTTTTAATCCTTGTGGGTGTCACAGCCTAAACTTGGTTGTTTCTAACGCAGCTAAAACTTCTGTCAAAACAGTATCGTTGTTTGGGGTTCTCTGTCTGTTTGTTTTTTCTCCTCTTCCACAAAGAAGTGGGAAGTAATCTCTAAACATACAGAAGGCCTCACATTAAAAAAGTCTGTGAAACACGTTGAGAAAGCAGTCTCAAGCCTGGAAGCTGTGAGGTTTCAATATACCGAAGTGAGAGATGCGTTACAAGAGCAATACAAGGAAACTACCGATTCGGTCGCAGCTTCAGAAGCTAGGTCTCTCGCTCAACATATGGATCAATATGGATTTTTGCTCGTACTTGTGATTTGGTATGATTTACTGTACCAAATTAATGTTGAGAGCAAATCCATGCAATCCGAATCAATAGATTTGTTAAATGCGACGAGTCTATTAGACAAATGTTGTCAATTTGTGAAAGAATACAGGGATAATGGTTACACATCGGCTGTGATTAAAGCAAAAGAAATTGCTGAAAAAGCTGAAATTTCACCAGTTTTTCAACAAACACTAAAGCGAAGAATAAGAAGAAGGTTTGACTACGAATCTCTAGATGAGACTTCAACATACCCAGAAGACACTTTTAAGACCACCGTATTCTATCCTTTGATAGACGCAATTGTTAATTCACTGGAAATGCGTTTCCGATAGCTTTCAACTTTAAATGAGAGTTGGTCTTTTATGTATGATTTGAAGCGACCAACTGATAAGTCCGAATTAGAGCAGTCGTGTTTAAATTTAGAAAATATTTTGACACATAAATCACAAAGTGACATTTCCGGAAATGTTCTGGCTCAAGAAATACTAACTTTGCAAAATTTCTTAGACACAGGCAAAGGACAACCGAAAGATGTTCTTGAAGTTTTGAAAAGAAATGATTGGTGTTACTTATTTCCAAACGCTTGGACTGCCCTTCGGATACCACAAACTATTCCAGTAATGGTCGCAAAAGGAGAGCGTAGTTTTAGTAAACTAAAACTAATAAAAACATACCTAAGATCAACAATGGACCAGGAAAAATTGTCAAATCTGGCAATTTTATCAATTGAAAATGATATTGCTCAATCCATTTCTAATGTGGATTTAATTACCAAATTTGCAAGTGCCAAAGCAAGGAGGGTAAATTTTATTTAAATTTATTTTTAGCGACATTTATAATACGATTAAGCGAGCAAGTTTGTATAAAATCTCGGTCTTCTTCACAACTGATGGCCTTGCACGGTCCCTTTGTAATTAGATAAGAGTTTTCAGTATTTGTTTATTATTTTTATTATCATTATCACAGTAGTACGTAAAATACTACATACAATATCGATGTTCCTGTTTTTTTTTATTATGTTATCTGATTAGTTTTTAGTTTTAGAATTATTCAAACTGATCCAAATGTTAAATACCAACTACTAATTAATAGTACTTTCGTTTATGATGCAGCAAGTATGCAATATGAATAGCAACTTAATTTTGATTCAATAAATGTATTGATTTTTGAAAACTTGAAGTTGGTGTTTACTTAACTTAACCTAAAAAAAAAAAAAGGTGTCGACCAAGGGGCGCCGAACGGGATTCTCGCTCCACCCTAATAAAGGGCTAGGGCCACCGCTGGATCCATCAGCAGAAACAGCATGACTAATATTACATGCAGAACTACATAACTGCTCATTAAAAACATAATTGTCTTTCAAAAGAAATCATTAGCTTATTGACTGTTATATGTTTTGCTCATGTATGGCATGATATTCTCTATGGTTACATGAAGGTTGACTCAACAGCCCCACAAAAGTACACTACACCACAAATGATACATCTAGCTTTTCTGAAAAATTACTGTACTGCATAACAAATTAAATGGACATTAATCAAATTGTTCTACGCTAACTAACTGTAGTATCACATGAAGTACAATAATACAACTAAAATACACAGTATCATGTAAACTCCATTTTGGCACTGTCAGGATTATTACCTTAACAGTATTATTCCCAGTTCCAAACCACGAGAAACAAGAAAAGTTAGCAAAGAGGATTAGCATCTACCAGTAATTAATAAAAAGTGCTCAGAGAATCATACATTATCTTCCATCAGGTGGATCACACAGCAACAAATAGGATATGGGAACATAACAGGAAAAGAAAAGAACAATGTGACTAGATAGCAAACTAAAGTGAATGACATCTTTCTAAACATTTATAGTTGGCTACCTGATATTATTCACTTGGAATTCCTGTTTTTCTTAATAAACTGGACTATTAGAATGTTGTAATAACACACAGAAACTTCATAATTTCATAAAACATTCATGATTTCTTATACAGTATGGCTAGGTATACATTATAACATTGCCAAACCCTGATCACATTTGATATAAAAAAGTATGTAAAAAATGCCACGAAACCATATATTTTGATAGATAAATGATAACGAGAATGAAAGTAGTAAATATAATCAATAGTGAAGGAGGAAGAATACAACCAAAGGTGGTCACAAAACAAGAAATACGAACTAGACTGACAGACAACTGACATTGACCCAACCCCAGAGATTGGCCAGATATCAACCAAAGTAAAGCGAGACAAGAAGACAGTGAAGAAAAAAGAAGAAAATAAAAAATTACATGGCCATAACAAGTAACTAACAAGATTGTTTTAAAAGAGCATAATTTTTTATTATTGTTAATAATTTATGTTTAAATTTTTATTAGTGGTGACTTGTAAATGACAGTATCTCAGCAATTGTTATACATAAAAAACCATGTGTAGATATGATTGTATGTATATCCTTATCTATAGGAGATGTGTCAGCTGTTATGTTTAAGATTACACTCATACAGACAGGGAATAGAAATGTGTGCGTGGTTCAATCAGAGAACAAATTGTATATCCTACTATATACTTTGGAACTTTTACTAAGATTATATCAGCAGTGTGTATATTATTACAGTATTATGTGTTCGAAAGTATAAGATGTTGGAGAGTTTATTTATTCAATAACATTATTGCTATTGCTACAGATATAGTAGATTTCAATTAACACAATATATTAACATTATTAAACTGTTGTTATTATTACTAATTATGACATTTCAGACCAATTTTTATCACTTTAATGACAAAATATATACAAAGTTATGTTTTATTTGAAAGAGGTATTTACAATACCATGTTGTTTGCATATTATAAAATGATATGTGACAATCTGAAGGTACCAAAAAAGACATGAACTCATTAGATACAAAAACTTTGTAATAATAGTGAGATCGTGAGAAATATAAGGGTAATTAGAGATAGGTAGGGAGTGACAAAGACGAACAGTGAAGTGATAAGTGTAATAAAATAAACAGCATATAGTCTTAAGAAAAAAGAGTGAAACAAGTGTGACAAACCCAAAATATAAGCACATGTTAAATGAGCAACTAAGTTAAGTATATTAGACTGATAATTGTGAATGTAAAAAACAGAAAAAATATTATCTCAGTATAAAAATCACCAGGATGATTACTGTTATAAAAGAGATGGTGTAGGTATAGCACTCACCAAATTTGTTCATTTGTTAATTTAAAGAAAGAAGTTATTGGCTTAATGTTTAAGGCAATAATTACCAGAAGAAATAGTTTTACAGTAATATGTTAGTATGTTTTAAGTAAGTAAGGAATTTATAAAGAAAATAATAGCAATACCTTTATAAGAAATAATAGGCAAATTATATTAATTATGTGTAACGAAAGGGAACATGGCAGAATTATATTAAAACTTAGAAATAAGTAAATTATGTATTAGCATAGTATTATCCATTTTGGACTAAAACATTAATACATGGCTTAGACCAATCTTGTAAGATATCAAACTAATCTTTGAAAGAAAATAGGAACATCTATGTAAAGATTACGACCATTGAAATTATCCCCAAGTAAATATAGCCATTATAAAATATTTATTCAAATTAAACAAAAAATTCAAGGTTTGATAACAATGGGTTTATTTTGAGATCGACCAGGTAGAATAATTACGTTACCATGGAAACTGTGGAGTAACAAGCCAAAAAATACCGTTAGATTTTTTACTGAATGTATGACGCTTTAATGAGATAGACGCTAATTTTCGAGTGACCAAAATTGTCCATTAAAACATAGCAAATATCAGGAAAAGTTATTAATAAGTGAATACCAAGACATAAAATAAAGACTGGAGCCAGATTATTGAAGTTGAGGCCAAATTAACGAAAAAAAAGAAAATAAATTACTACCAGTTAAACTGAAAAAGATGCCTGATGTCCTGAACCCAGCAAATTAAAGAAGATTATAGTATAACCCATGAATAACAGATCGTATGAATTCGCCATAACTACGGAAGTGATAAGTACCTCTTAAATTACCCGAAATACATAAATAAACTCACGTTAATTATCTCACTAAAGGTCGAAATCTCACTGAACTGAAATTCATTACTTTCAAAGATTAAAAAGAAATTTAAGTCACTGACAATTTATAAACTAACCAATATAAACTGTTGTTAATGATCCATAACTTGTAAACACTTTTACTACACTGCGCTAAACAAATTACACCTACACAATATGTTAGTTAAGTTTACTTGATGTAAAGGTGTGTATTTTTATTGTTTTTAAAACATTTGTAATCCTTTGAACGTAACCTCAAGATCCTATGACAAACGACATTAATAATTTGTATACAATTTTTAACAGACGCCATCATTAAACGTCTGGTATCAATTCAAATATCGATTGTCAAACCCTGTAATTGTCTCATATAAATAACCGGAGCATTTGTATTAGAATAATTTGTATTAAATGAATAATAATCACTAATAAAAAATGTGTAAGTATTGAGTGTAACCACGGTGTTATAATTTCATTAGGAGGTGCACAATATTTTATGTACATTCTAGCAGATGACTGACGATTTACACAGCCCACGCATCGAACGGCTGTGTGCTACAGTGGGCCTAGCTAGCGGAAATATTTGAATTATTCAAACCGCTTGAGCGGCGCTGGTCATACGCCCTTGAATTTTCTTTTAATTGTTTTAAGAAAACAATTTGGCGCCACCGGGACTTTCTCACCCCTAGTGAACATCAAGACCTGGTTATTCGTACGTTCGCCACGAACGAAATCTACAGAAGTTGCACGCATTCGAACTACGGATCGAGAAGACACGTACACTCATTACACACAAATTGTACATTATTTACATTTTGCAGAGTAAAACGGTAGCCGTTCACACGTCGTCATTACAAAGTGGCGCGCCAACTAGTGGAGCTAGAATAATAAAGAAATTATACAAATAAACCCTATAAATTCTAGCGGCGATTACGAAAGATTACAAAATGCGCACCAGAGGAGTATCGAAAAAATTGGCAAAGGAGAAGGAGATGGAAGAAAACAGAGGGGAAGAAGAGGAAGGAACACCGATTGAAGAAGTGGAGACAGTAATAACCACAACAGAACCAAGCCAAGACGAAGAAATGGAAACACAAGCTGGAGATAGGGGGGAAGCCACAGGAGGAATGGATTTACAAAAATTGTGGGAATTGATTAACCAAAATTTTAAGAAACAGGAGGAGAAATTCGACAAGAATGAAGAGAGTTTGAAGGAGATGACCTCCTGTCTGAAAATTGTCCTCCTGTTTTTTAAAATTTTCATTTGTTTCTTTCTTCATTCCGTCAAATTTATTGGTCATAATAAATTTGACGGAATGAAGAAAGAAACAAATGAAAATTTTAAAAAACAGGAGGACAATAAATTTTATGACCAATAAATTTGACGGAATGAAGAAAGAAACAAATGAAAACTTTAAAAAACAGGAGGACAATTTTCAGAAACAGAAGGAAGAATTGAGACAAACCATTAACAAGAATAATGAAATATTACAACAGCGATTGATGGAGGAAATTCAGCAAAGAAACGAAGAATTAAAGGAAGAATTGAAGGAACAGCTGAAGGAGGACCACGAGAAAAATAAAGAAGAAATGAAGCTGCAGATGGCACACCAATTAATGGAGTACCGAGAAGAAGCAAAACAGCAGGTTACGGAAATCAATGACAAATTAGAGGAAACGTTGGAGAAGCTAGAGAAGACCAACGAAAATGTTTCTGGAGTCCGCAAGGAGGTACTCGATAAAATGAACCGTCTCGAAGGAGAAAATAAGAGAAGAATTGAGGAAGGTCATGAAGAAACAGTCAGAAGATGTACCCAGATAGACCAGGACATACACCAAGTCCGGGAAGAAAACCAGAAAGAGGTAGCAGCTGTACGAACAGACTTGGGAGGAACTATCAGTTCAAAAGACTGCCATTTGGACTGATAAATTCGGTCGCAGTATTTGTTAAATGTATGGACCAAATACTGGGACAAGATGTACTGAATTTTACCACCGTGTACATAGATGATCTGTTAATAACATCATCAAATTGGCAAGAGCACTGTGCCAGAGTGGAAACCGTACTAAAAAGATTATCAGATAATCACGTAACCCTTAAGCTGGACAAGTCAAAGTTTATAGCCCGAAAAATACAATTTCTAGGATTCAATCTAGCAGAGGAAGGCATATCTCCTTCGTCAGAAAAAGTTGAGGCGATACAACGATTCCCCACGCCAAAAAACAAAAAACAACTTCAATCCTTCCTGGGAATATGCAACTATTACCGTAAGTTTCAAGATAATTATTCCAAACTAACAGCAAAATTCAAAAAACAATTATCAGTCAAGGACAAGTGGACTTGGGGGTCCGAACAAGAGGAAGTATTTAACCAAATAAAAGAAAAGTTCTTGAACACCATGATATTACATCATCCAGACTTCAAAAAGCCATTCTTCATGAACTGTGATGCGAGTGATGTCAGTGTAGGTGCGGTATTATACCAAGAAGATGAGAAGGGACAGCATATGGTTATGTTTTGCAAGCAGAATTTTAAATGGATGCGAACGAAATTATCACGTCACGGAGAAAGAACTACTTAGTGTCGTGTTCGCCTGCAACAAATTTAGGACTTATATTCTGGGATACGATATAACAGTGAGAAGTGACCATAGGTCCATATCATTCCTTAAGCAGTGTAAACTCAGCCACGGAAGATTAACTCGATGGATATTGTTGCTACAGGAATATCACATAAACTGGGAGTACATCCCAGGGAAGCAAAACGTAGCTGCGGACATCTTATCCCGTATAAACGTCCAGCAACAAACTTTCGAGGGTGAAAAAGAACAATTAGTTAAGGTGTATAACATTATCAAAAACAGAGTAGATCTAGAAAAAATAACCCAAGAAATAAGAAGATGTCAAACTGGGGATCCAAAAGTAATGAGTATCCGGGAGAGAATGTTAAAGGATGAAGAAACCATTCTACAATATTATAAAATACATGACAACTTGCTATTTATTAAAAACAATCCTGCAATCGGAGAGTGGAAACTTGTAATACCATCTACAGTGGAGGAACAATTAATACTAGACTACCACATTAGATACGGCCATATGGGGGCTGTAAAAGTGATAAAAGCTTTACAGGAACAAGTTTACATTAAAAATATTTATCGAAAAGTAAACAAAATCATTCAAAAATGTGATATTTGCCAAAAGGTAAAATGCAATAATTCAAAAAAGGAAGGTATGATGATACCTATCACATCAAGTCAGAAATTAGAAAGGGTATTCCTTGATATATGTGGTCCGTTTCCTATCGGTGGAGGAAGACACAGATACAAATTTATAATCATTATGTTTGACCACTTCACCAAGTATACAAAGTTGTACTCCATTAACCGTGCAACAACAAAGAAAATAATTGAAATTATATTAACCAAATTTATACCAGAAGTGGGAAGACCGACGGCCGTTATAACAGATCATGGAACCCAATTTAAGGGAAATCTTTGGAAAAATAAGCTCTGTGAACATAATATTAAAACTTACAAAACATCCGTTTATCACCCAAGCAGCAACCCAGCTGAAAGGGTACTCAGAGAAGTGGGTCGTATACTGAGAACCTACTGCCACGATAAACAAAGAGAATGGCACAATTATGTGAAATCCACTGAAGAATTTATAAACTTAACTTACCACGACTTTACGGAAGCTACCCCATACACAATGATGTTTGAGCGGCCACCGCCTAGAGAGATAACTGATATGATCCAATTCCCCACCAACACCGAATATCAATTCGAGAAAAAAAGATTCTATAACAGAATAGCCGAAAAGGTAGAGCAACAAAAGAATAAATACGCTAAAAACCAGAAAAAGACTATTAAGTACGAGGTAGGAGAAAGGGTACTGTTAAAAAACAGAGAACTACCCAGCTCCATAGAAGGCATCACTAGAAAGTTACTATTATTATACGTGGGACCATACACTATAACAAAAGACAAGGGCAATAACACTTACGAGATCACTCACCCCGTCACCAAGAAAATAAAGGGGGTATACAATCAAGCCTCAATTAAGAAATATTATGACAATCAACAATAACTGTAAAAAACAATTTAAAGTAAAAAACCAACAAAAATACTTTAAATAAAAAAAAAAATAACGTGACAAACAAACAAGTCTGCCAATGTCATAAAGAAAAGATCTCTAAAGAATGTCAAAATTCCAAAACATTCGTAAGTACAGCTTACACTAAGCATTAGAGAAACCATTATGACGAATAAAAAATTGTAAAAAATCAAAAAAGATATGTAAGAAAAGCTTACCCAAATATCTCAATAATATTTTAGAACAAGTAAAAATGGAGAGATAAAAGTCACAAGGCATTCAGATAAAGTAAGAGCAACCAACTTACTACAATATTTAAATAAAAATTAACAATAGAGGAGTGTAGTTACAAAACATTCCTCCAAAATAAGGTTAAATTACCATAATATTTAGCAAAAAAATGAGGCATAAAAAGCATAACATACTGTAAAGGAATAAGCTACAAAAAATTCCTAACTAGTAAGAAGCCATAACTTACTATGATATTTAAAAATTATGAAAAAAAAAAAAAAAAAAATATCAATCAAAATGATCAGCTTCCACAACTATTTAGAAAGAGGGGAAGTAAAAGTACCCAAACCAATGATCACAAAACAATATAAATGAAATAAACGTTCTAAGAGTTATAATGTGAAATGAGATGAAACAAAGAGTAATTAAAAATGAATAAAAATGTGAATTGTATCAATAAAAAAACAATGCTTCAAATAGTATCTATAAAGAAAGATGAAACAATATATGACTCGAACTGAGCTATAATGAAGTATAAAAGTAAAAGATTCCCAACAAATGTTATGATTATGATTATTATTATTATTATTTTGAGTCACGAGTTGACTATATTTAAGAATTATTAATTGAGATTGTCTGTTGAATGAACCAGCAATCATTTTACTGAGCAGGGATGATGTTCCCCTGATATCAGTATAAGAGTAGTTTTGATGAAAAATAAGATTTATAGGGAATAAGTTATAATAAAAATTCAATAAGCCAGTTCGCAATATGAGAAGATAATGAAGAAAAGACTAAGAAGAATGGAATTAAAGGATACAGAATTAATTATAAAAAATGAATGAGAAGCAGGAGAATTTGAAAAAAAAAAATAAATAAAAAAAATTTGATACGATACAATTGATAATTTCATCAAACTCAAATTCACGTTTTATAAAATGATCAATTTTGGTGGAAGGGCATTATATAACATTGCCAAACCCTGATCACATTTGATATAAAAAAGTATGTAAAAAATGCCACGAAACCATATATTTTGATAGATAAATGATAACGAGAATGAAAGTAGTAAATATAATCAATAGTGAAGGAGGAAGAATACAACCAAAGGTGGTCACAAAACAAGAAATACAAACTAGACTGACAGACAACTGACATTGACCCAACCCCAGAGATTGGCCAGATATCAACCAAAGTAAAGCGAGACAAGAAGACAGTGAAGAAAAAAGAAGAAAATAAAAAATTACATGGCCATAACAAGTAACTAACAAGATTGTTTTAAAAGAGCATAATTTTTTATTATTGTTAATAATTTATGTTTAAATTTTTATTAGTGGTGACTTGTAAATGACAGTATCTCAGCAATTGTTATACATAAAAAACCATGTGTAGATATGATTGTATGTATATCCTTATCTATAGGAGATGTGTCAGCTGTTATGTTTAAGATTACACTCATACAGACAGGGAATAGAAATGTGTGCGTGGTTCAATCAGAGAACAAATTGTATATCCTACTATATACTTTGGAACTTTTACTAAGATTATATCAGCAGTGTGTATATTATTACAGTATTATGTGTTCGAAAGTATAAGATGTTGGAGAGTTTATTTATTCAATAACATTATTGCTATTGCTACAGATATAGTAGATTTCAATTAACACAATATATTAACATTATTAAACTGTTGTTATTATTACTAATTATGACATTTCAGACCAATTTTTATCACTTTAATGACAAAATATATACAAAGTTATGTTTTATTTGAAAGAGGTATTTACAATACCATGTTGTTTGCATATTATAAAATGATATGTGACAATCTGAAGGTACCAAAAAAGACATGAACTCATTAGATACAAAAACTTTGTAATAATAGTGAGATCGTGAGAAATATAAGGGTAATTAGAGATAGGTAGGGAGTGACAAAGACGAACAGTGAAGTGATAAGTGTAATAAAATAAACAGCATATAGTCTTAAGAAAAAAGAGTGAAACAAGTGTGACAAACCCAAAATATAAGCACATGTTAAATGAGCAACTAAGTTAAGTATATTAGACTGATAATTGTGAATGTAAAAAACAGAAAAAATATTATCTCAGTATAAAAATCACCAGGATGATTACTGTTATAAAAGAGATGGTGTAGGTATAGCACTCACCAAATTTGTTCATTTGTTAATTTAAAGAAAGAAGTTATTGGCTTAATGTTTAAGGCAATAATTACCAGAAGAAATAGTTTTACAGTAATATGTTAGTATGTTTTAAGTAAGTAAGGAATTTATAAAGAAAATAATAGCAATACCTTTATAAGAAATAATAGGCAAATTATATTAATTATGTGTAACGAAAGGGAACATGGCAGAATTATATTAAAACTTAGAAATAAGTAAATTATGTATTAGCATAGTATTATCCATTTTGGACTAAAACATTAATACATGGCTTAGACCAATCTTGTAAGATATCAAACTAATCTTTGAAAGAAAATAGGAACATCTATGTAAAGATTACGACCATTGAAATTATCCCCAAGTAAATATAGCCATTATAAAATATTTATTCAAATTAAACAAAAAATTCAAGGTTTGATAACAATGGGTTTATTTTGAGATCGACCAGGTAGAATAATTACGTTACCATGGAAACTGTGGAGTAACAAGCCAAAAAATACCGTTAGATTTTTTACTGAATGTATGACGCTTTAATGAGATAGACGCTAATTTTCGAGTGACCAAAATTGTCCATTAAAACATAGCAAATATCAGGAAAAGTTATTAATAAGTGAATACCAAGACATAAAATAAAGACTGGAGCCAGATTATTGAAGTTGAGGCCAAATTAACGAAAAAAAAGAAAATAAATTACTACCAGTTAAACTGAAAAAGATGCCTGATGTCCTGAACCCAGCAAATTAAAGAAGATTATAGTATAACCCATGAATAACAGATCGTATGAATTCGCCATAACTACGGAAGTGATAAGTACCTCTTAAATTACCCGAAATACATAAATAAACTCACGTTAATTATCTCACTAAAGGTCGAAATCTCACTGAACTGAAATTCATTACTTTCAAAGATTAAAAAGAAATTTAAGTCACTGACAATTTATAAACTAACCAATATAAACTGTTGTTAATGATCCATAACTTGTAAACACTTTTACTACACTGCGCTAAACAAATTACACCTACACAATATGTTAGTTAAGTTTACTTGATGTAAAGGTGTGTATTTTTATTGTTTTTAAAACATTTGTAATCCTTTGAACGTAACCTCAAGATCCTATGACAAACAACATTAATAATTTGTATACACTTTTTAACAGACGCCATCATTAAACGTCTGGTATCAATTCAAATATCGATTGTCAAACCCTGTAATTGTCTCATATAAATAACCGGAGCATTTGTATTAGAATAATTTGTATTAAATGAATAATAATCTAATAAAAAATGTGTAAGTATTGAGTGTAACCACGGTGTTATAATTTCATTAGGAGGTGCACAATATTTTATGTACATTCTAGCAGATGACTGACGATTTACACAGCCCACGCATCGAACGGCTGTGTGCTACAGTGGGCCTAGCTAGCGGAAATATTTGAATTATTCAAACCGCTTGAGCGGCGCTGGTCATACGCCCTTGAATTTTCTTTTAATTGTTTTAAGAAAACAATTTGGCGCCACCGGGACTTTCTCACCCCTAGTGAACATCAAGACCTGGTTATTCGTACGTTCGCCACGAACGAAATCTACAGAAGTTGCACGCATTCGAACTACGGATCGAGAAGACACGTACACTCATTACACACAAATTGTACATTATTTACATTTTGCAGAGTAAAACGGTAGCCGTTCACACGTCGTCATTACAACATATATTAAGAAATTATGATGTAAATCAGTCAGTATATGGATGATCAGTGATACTGAACTTGTTTTGTGACACGTGTGGCCAATACAACCTTTTCCTGATGAGTTACACTGAATATTCATTTATAATTATTTTAATGTTTATCACACCTTCCATGCTGAAGCTGTAAGTGTGGTCTGTTGTTGACAATAATAACAATAACAAACTTGTGCTGATCTGATCTGAACCCTCAAAAAATGCAATGATACACATCACCTACTATACCTAAAAGATTTTCCAGAACTTGAAACAAGAACAAATTAATATGATATATATTAAATTATATAGGCATCTGTTTTCTCAAATTCCTGAACAATAAATTGGAGCAACTATTTATACAACTATGCGAACTCAAGTATTTATTTATCAATTGTAACTGTTAACACAAACTGTAACTTTTAAAAATTCTAAGGGGCTTAGTTTGATAGTATGAAAAGGTAATATTATCACGAGTCGCCAAATAAAAGGTAAATTTTCAGTCCCCCAGGTCAACACAGTCTGTAAAAATAAGCATACCCATGGGTGGTTGAAGTATAGTAGTGGCCACACTACCTTCCCTTGTACGCTGAATAGCTTTCATAGGCACACTACGTTACCCAACTCCTAAACTACTTTGCTGGTTTAAAAAGGTGCCATAACTTGTTTATTATATATTATATTAGTCTCAACAACAGTATATCTTAAAACTTTTATTTGAATGAATAGTGAATAAATGTAAGTGTACTCTTATTATTTTAGTTACTTGTATAACTCTCAGAAAAAGTCACAACACACGAAACAAAACTACAGAATATTTATATATATTATTGAAACTAAATGTTCTGCTGTGTGATTTTGAAAAAAAAACTGAATTTTATTATTCAAGTATTGTACTATATTGACGTTAATTAAGAACAACATTCACAATGAAGATACTCACTTTCTCCCACAGTAAATACTTCTGGATCTGGAGTATCCCATGAGTACATTTCATAATTGATGTAATAATGATCATAGTGTGATCCAAGAAGACTATTGTATCCTATCATTTCATATCTCACTGGAATAGCAATTTCAACACGTGGAGATTTTGATGATTTCTGTAATCACAAAGACACTAAACCATTCTGTACTATCACTACACTACTGAATGATGAATGCTTGAAAATTAATTAATAGTACCTAAAGTAACACTGTATTATTATACTAGACAACTGAATCGGTCCCTCGAACAACGTTGTAACCCACACTTTTTCATAAAGTGAGTAAATTGTGGAACAACGTCGTATTCAACATTACACATTATGTAGAGTTATATTTATCACTGTACGGCTTCAGTTGGCGTTACTGCAAAACAAACAAAACCGCACTTTGTGGAACAACGTTGTAACCACATGGCAAGATGAACGCCAACGGTAGCACGTGTTCCACAACAGCAGCTGAAAAACAACTGAATAAAGGCAGAAGACGAAAAATCCAGATGAGTAAATGGAAAGATGAACACCGAAAAACAATGAGGAATGCTGTAATGCCATACATATCAAAAAGAAAGAGACCTATACCTGGGAAAATACCAGCAAATGCGGTAAGTGAACCAAGGTTGTAACCAACGTTCATAGTTATTTTGTAGTTTATTTATTCCTACATTTTTCTAATGTTTAATATTATCTTTATGGTAATAGTTAGTTGTATAAATAGATACAATTTTTTATGTATAAATTGTTAGGTTATGTTATATCAACTTAGTGTTCCTATAAGTAAATAAAAAAAAATGTTCAGTACTGTATTTATTTTAGATATAACAAATTGTCTGTAATATAATTTCTCTGATTTCAGGAACGGGTTTGCCACTGCCAGTACAGATGTGGAGAACTAACTACAGAAAATAAAAAGGTTGCTTTTGCTGAATTTTATAAAATGAATTATGACAACCAATCTCTTATTTTGGCATCGCAATGCCTGGACGTGTCTGAGGTGAAAAGACGGTACCTATACCAAAGAAAATATTTCTTGCCGACATTGTAGTGTTACTTATTACACTACACTGGAAAATGGTATGATACGCATTTGCCAAAAAACAGTATGTGATATTTTGAAAATTACGTCTCGTCGTCAGCAAAACAAGATTAAGTTCAATAAAAGTCTTACTGACAAATGTGGGAAACATTGTAATCATCCTCATAAAATATCTGAAAATGTCATTGCCTTGATTAAGAGCCACATTGAGTTATTTCCAAAACCAGACAGTCATTATTTGCGGGGAAAAACGAGGACTCATATTATTTGAGTGCTGAACTAAACACGCGTAAAATGTATAAATTATTTTGTGACGCTCAGCCTGACGTCAAGTGTAGTGAACATAGAGACATATTTAAATCAGATTATACGTTAAGATTTGGACTTCCGCGCTCGGATACTTGTAGTTATTGTGATCGTTTATTTTTGAAAATCTGCAGTGCAGAATCAGATGACCAAATAAAAAACCTAGAAATTGAAAATCAACTAAACGCTATATAACTCACCGTCTGTGGCTTAAGTAAATGTCTTTATACAATTGACATGTTTCGGGACACTTGTCCCATCCTCAGAATATTTAAAAAAATCTCTTCATACCATCATACGATGACACAGTTGTCAATATATTAAAAATATTAAAATCCACATAACACAAAACACAATTACACTACACAAAGTACGCACACAACAATTTTCGGTGTACACCACACGGTAACCGACAGCGCACTGGTTCATATTTGACTCGTATCGCGACAATATCGCAACGCAGTATCATACAGGACATTAGATTTGAAGTTCAGCTGATATTTAAAACATGTGGCCTGGTAACAGGATTATTATACGCTCTATATACAAACTCCTCAAGGGCGTTCATGTAACGTCCTTTATTACAAAAGTGAAGGGGTATCAAGTTGGTATGAAAATTAGTATAGTTGTGATTTTCATCAATAAGATGTTTAGCGAATTTAGATTTTACATTTTCTGTGTTATTAAAATAAGTGGGTGGCTTATGTTCAACAAACCTCTTGAGAAAACCACGGCCCGTTTGGCCCACATAAAAAGCATCACAACTATTACATATTAATTTATAGATCCCTGTTTTCTTTTCAAGGACGGTTGGTTCCCGAGTACGAAGGCTATTTAAAATGTTATTTGTAGTCTTATATGTGACAACAACGTTTGACTTGTTTAAAACAGAAGACAGAATTCTAGGTAGAAAGCTCATGTATGGTATAGAAATGTATTTATACACACTGTCCCCAGGTGCCCTTAGCGTGTTTGCGTTTTTTCGTCTCATATGTTTTTTAAGGATATTATTTACTACCGCTTTTTTGTAGCCATTGGTGACCGCAATATGTTTAATTGTATTTAGTTCGTCTTGATAATCCTTGTCGCTGAGGGGCAATGATAAGAGGCGGTTAACCATGCTGTGGAAAGCAGCCATTTTCTGCGATACCGGATGATAAGATGTGGCGTGTATTATAGTGTCAGTTGTTACAGTAGGTTTCCTATAAATATTAAACTCCAATTTATTAATATTTCTGGTGACCGTCAAATCAAGAAAATTTAATTTTCCACTGTCCTCGTGCTCCAGTGTAAACTGTATATTGTTATTAATACTGTTTAAATATGTGTGTAGCCTATCTATTTGTCTATGTGTGCCTTTATAGATCAAAAAGGTGTCATCAACATACCGGCCATAAAATCCACAGCATGGTTAACCGCCTCTTATCATTGCCCCTCAGCGACAAGGATTATCAAGACGAACTAAATACAATTAAACATATTGCGGTCACCAATGGCTACAAAAAAGCAGTAGTAAATAATATCCTTAAAAAACATATGAGACGAAAAAACGCAAACACGCTAAGGGCACCTGGGGACAGTGTGTATAAATACATTTCTATACCATACATGAGCTTTCTACCTAGAATTCTGTCTTCTGTTTTAAACAAGTCAAACGTTGTTGTCACATATAAGACTACAAATAACATTTTAAATAGCCTTCGTACTCGGGAACCAACCGTCCTTGAAAAGAAAACAGGGATCTATAAATTAATATGTAATAGTTGTGATGCTTTTTATGTGGGCCAAACGGGCCATGGTTTTCTCAAGAGGTTTGTTGAACATAAGCCACCCACTTATTTTCATAACACAGAAAATGTAAAATCTAAATTCGCTAAACATCTTATTGATGAAAATCACAACTATACTAATTTTCATACCAACTTGATACCCCTTCACTTTTGTAATAAAGGACGTTACATGAACGCCCTTGAGTTTGTATATAGAGCGTATAATAATCCTGTTACCAGGCCACATGTTTTAAATGATCAGCTGAACTTCAAGTCTAATGTCCTGTATGATACTGCGTTGCGATATTGTAGCGATACGAGTCAAATATGAACCAGTGCACTGTCGGTTACCGTGTGGTGTACACCGAAAATTGTTGTGTGCGTACTTTGTGTAGTGTAATTGTGTTTTGTGTTATATGGATTTTAATATTTTTAATATATTGACGACTGTGCCATCGTATGATGGTATGAAGAGACTTTTTTAAATATTCTGAGGATGGGACAAGTGTCCCGAAACATGTCAATTGTATAAAGACATTTACTTAAGCCACAGACGGTGAGTTACATAGCGTTTAGTTGATTATAAAATACGTGGCTTGGACTATAAGCGGATTTATTCCATTAACAACTAGAAATTGAAACCAAAATTCACCATGCAAGACCTGATGCTGCATATAAGCGCTCAAAACCTAGATGTTGTGGTTATATGTGTAGAATTGCAACAAGTGCTTTTTTGTCCTCAGTTAACCCATTCTAAAATGTTTTATCAAAGGCAATATTCTTGTTATAATTTAGCAATACATGAAAGTGCAGTTAATCAAGCATTCTTTTGTTTCTGGCATCAAAGTGTTGCAAAAAAGGGAGCTGCAGAAATATCATCCTCAATTTGAAATATATCAATGAAAAATGTACACTTTTGCTTCACGGTAAATCACGACATTTGATCATTTGAGCGGATACATGTATTGGCCAAAATAACAATTGGCGGATGGTGGCTCTACTATAACACTTAACATGCAAAATTTTTTACGACTGTTGAACAGAAGTTCCTAATAATAAGGCACAGTTTTCTGCCCTGTGATAGAGACTTTGCTTTGATTGAAAGAGCAAAAAACAATTTTTTAATCTATGAGCCAAAAAACTGGGTTGAGGTCATAAGCAAATGCTCACCTGAAGTTTTCAGTTTGCATAATGAATACTGATGATTTCAAGGACATGAGTATTACCGAAAATTCTCTGTACAAATATAAATTCAAGATAACTGAATATGTTGGTTACAGATGACGTCAGACGATCCAACGACTCTCAGATCTAGGATGAGCCACAGTGTTTTACATAGCTGGACGACACATCACTTAACCAAAAAAATAAAAGGACGAACAGCCGGAAATAATCCTCGTGTCTGTGTGGCTCAGTTGCCAAGTTTGTACTCTGGACCACAGTCTATAAAGGCTGGTACAAAAAAAGACCAGTGCAATTATATTACCAAAGAATGCAGAATTGTTTATGAAAGTTTGTTATCTGATGAAACATGAGCTGTTTTTTCCTTATACCGTGACAGTAAAAAATGGGAAATTAGTAATTTAACTTCACACAGAAATGAAAATGACAATTTAAATTTACCAGTAGATTATAATTTAATTTTCACAAATTGTTTACCAATACAGTATAGTTAGTGCATATTATTTTCTTATTCTCCTCAGTAAAATTTTTTTATTTTCAATAAATATTTATAGTAATATTTTTATTTAAAAACTAAATACATTTTAAAGGTATATTTTTATTTTGAATAAAAAGTCTATTTTGAAGTATACAAAAATGTAATACTGAAAACCAAAAATGTGTATACCTTGAATTTCATACTTTTATATTATATTTTATGTGGCAAATAAAGTAGGTTTTCAAGTTAAAAAATTGAACATCACCTTTTTTTATAAAACCTTTTCCTCTTTCCTACTGAATGAACAACGTTGTAACCAACATAATGTGTCGCTAGTTACAACGTTGTTCCAGTTTTATAATTAATATTCTTCATTTCTTCAAAATTAGCTTATAAATTAAGTAGAAATTTATCAGATTATTAATTCTATTCATTTTTAAGTTTTTATGTAACACAAAAAAAGTAAAAAGAAGTTATTGCTCTAAAATAAACAATATATTTAGTTTTTGTAAAATTTAGTTTTTGATGGTTACAACGTTGTTCGAGGGAACGATTCAATTATAAAATGTCACAATTGAGTTTCATCAATTAACATGCAGATGAAATGATTATGTACAGCGCACCTATTATTACACTATGGGTTCATTATTCCATGAACTAGGGGTTGCCAAAGTACTCAATTTCAGCAGAATTATCACACACTACATGGCCACAACTAGCTATTTTGTAGTGAGAACATTAGCAGATATGCAAAATATGTACTCCACTAAAAATATCCTGTAATGGCTTGTTACATGATACACCTTTGTGACCACAAGATAATATTACCAGATAGAATAATTTTTTCATTTGACACTAATTTACCATACTCACAAACGCTATTCTTCCTCCCCATCACGCTAGTATAATAATTGACATCCAACATCAATGGTATAGTATAAAGTGATTTACTAAATATGACTTGATAAATCTGTTTTTCTCACCTAATCAATAAAAAGCATTTCTTTTTGGTTTCATCATTTAAATCCCCTTGAGTATCATACAATCCATATGATTAACACAGAATTCTCAGTAAAAATTGAAATTTAACATCAAACTTATGTATGTAGCTGAATGTAGTGTTTGTGAATATATATATGAAAATACATATAATTTTTTTCATACGTACTTTCATGTAATGTTGGTGTTGGTAGTGCAGTAGGAATATATGAAAATGGCCACTTCTCTAACCCAAATCACCATGCTACCATTCTTATTTACAGTCCCATCAAAACTGTCAATCATTCTGTCAGATCCTGTATTAATAAATTATATACAAGGAATGTCCAGAAACCAAGTTCCAATTTGCTATTACGGAAAAACAAGAATATTGTTACACAATAGAACACTCTCAAACAATGGAGTGTGTCGTATTAAAAGTGTTTACCGGGCTGTTTGGTCGTGGCCTATGGTTTACAGACAAACCAAACGTTTTGACAGCACCACTGGCCGCCATCATCAGAGGAATTCAAAGAATTCGAGACTACCTGAATGTGGGTTGTTAACGTCTGACCCACTGTACTGTGGTAAAGGCAATGGAGTGTGTCATTCTATGTTTCTCAGCTATCCCAGCAGAGCCCATCTGTAATGTTTGTGTGCACATATATGGCTGCTACTTTGAGATGAAAGACAATTACGTGACACTTATCATGTGTCAACAATCAAAGGTACTCCAGACTGCACTGGTCCATGCACTGTGTTCAAGGCCAGACACAACACTGTTTCTAGTAGATTCTAGAGCACCTGTAATACGCAGTTTGCTCGACATGTCATCCAGAAAGTGGTCGATTATTCTGGCATCTCAGCAGGGTATATAAATCCAGCGATGGTCAGTCAGTTTACATTGAGCGATTCCTCAGTGCGTTCAAGTGGCGATTTATTCGAGAAGTTTGAAGTATTGTGGCGAAGTGTTTATTGTGTTATAATTGTGCAGAACTCTATTAGTTGACATTATTATTGTGTGTGGACAAATTTAACTTGAATTGTTGTAAGAGACTAACTTGTTGATTACAACTGTATTAATTGTGATAAATAAAACTGGTTATTAGTGACTTCATTGGTGGTCTTGTATTTTGCTTTCACTGTACCATACAACGATCAGGGAGACCGTCGTAACAATATACTGGTTTGACCCGAATATAAGATGGCTTAGATTTTTGAAGGTGTTTTACAGGAAAAAAAGGGCCTGCATATAAGATGGCACTGAATTTTTTGAGGTGTTGAATGGTCTAAATATCATACCTTGTAGTCACACTAAATAAATTTTACATTAAAGGTGAAATTTTAAAGTGTTAAAGTACCTTACTGTTTTTAGTTCCCTCCTCCTCCTCCTCCTCCTCCTCCTCCTCCTCCTCCTCCTCCTCCTCCTCCTCCTCCTCCTCCTCCTCCTCCTTCTTCTTCTTCTTCTTCTTCTTCTTCTTCTTCTTCTTATTATTATTATTATTATTATTATTATTATTATTATTATTATTATTACTGGAATCAGATTCATAACTGAGTCTTTCCACAAAATGTCATCCTCCCTCCATCCATGTTATTAGAAACAACATTTTTTAAACCCCTTTACAATGGATTCACTTTCGATTTTTCCTCAGGCTGTGAGTACCCACTGGGCCAGTAACTATGTGCTTGGTTTCTTCAACTTGCCTGTCGGAGTCAACACATGGTTTCCATTAATTAACCAGTCACTATAGTTCTTCTGTAAGTAGTCCTTAAATGGTTAATTAACAACCACATCTAAAACTTGAAGCTGAGAAGTCATTTCCCCAGGGATTATAACAAGATCAGTGTTCATTTCTGCAACCAGCTTCTTTATTTTCTCACTTGTGTGACCACGAAAAACATCAAGAATTAACATACCTCTCTGCCCTAGTAAAGCACCTGGTTGACATCCCCAAACAACCTTAAGCCAATCTGCAATAAGTTCTTCAGTCATCCATCCCTTTTCCTGTGCTCTAAAAACAATCCCAGCTGGGAACTGTTCCTTTGGAAGCATTTTTTCTCTTCAAAATAATGTACGGTGGACGTTTTCTTCCATCAGCAGTTACACCTAGCATCACAGTAATGCGTTACTTTTCATTGCCTGTAGATTTAATTATAACTGATTTTTCACCCTGTCTGTCCACAGTAACATTTGACGAAAAACACTGGTGTTTGGTCAGCATTTGCCATTTGGCCAAGCAGGTAATTGTGGGCTTTCCTCAGTTTTATAATATATCGCTGATTATAAGCGATCAATTTGTCAGTATAACCTCCAGGCAGGTTTTGCGCAAGGTTAGTACAACGTCGTAAACACAGACCTGAATGCCATATCATGCATTTACACCAGCCCAAGCTTGCTTCAAATTCAGTTATTGGAATCTTCAACTCTCATGCCACCTACAATGCCTTCATTCTAATAACTTCCTAGCATATTGGTTATCCTTGGTTTCGTATCTCGTGAATGTATTCAGAAACAAGTCTGTCAAAATTATTAAATTTTCCAGATTTAGGTCCTCTGAATGCTTTTCTTGATGCACTGGCACTTTTAAACTTTTCTTCATCTTTTCACCAAATGCTGTACATTACATTCATTAACACCAAACTGTTCAGCAGCCTGCAAAGTGTTTGTTTGTTTCGCCTCACGAATTACTCTTAATTTGAAATTCACATCACAGCTTCTTCTCTCTCCCATGTTTATATGACATGCAGAGGATGCCCTCTGTTCAACACTATTCCTTTACTTGTGGATTGGCCATTATTGTTTTAATGTCAGTGACCACAGGCACAGTATGGTACTTAAATAATTAATGGTACTTAATTAATGCACACATGTGCGAATAGAACAACGAACACTAAAATGGACAAACATAATAATAAAACAACAAACACTCCAATGCACACATGTATTAATAGAAAAACACTCAACACACGTGAATTCACTTTGTTGACTTAACATTAGGCCCCTTTTGTGCATCTGATTTGTATCATATGATAACCTATGATAAAAACTCATACGTTATGTAGAACAACAGAAACAAATGGGCCGTTTTGTGCACTGTCTTACGATAAATTTATCGTTCTGTACTCAAAAACACATAGCAGTGTCCTAGGAAACGCATCTGATAAAATATCGGACAAGCTGTTTAGATACATGGGCCGTAATGGTGTCGTTTATGCACTCGTGCAAGTTTTTTATCATATGACTTTCAGACATCAGTGCTGCCAACCTTCCTGTCTAGCGTCAGCGAGGGCAGTTCTGCCAAGTAATCAGTGCTATGATTTTATTAACGTCATGGTGTGATTTTATTAATTTGCTTTGTAAATATAGAAGACACTAATACAGAAGGGCTCATTGATGAAATCCACAACAGGAGAGCACTAAAGGATCCCGCTTCCAAAGCTTATAAAACCGAACCGATAAGCAGCATACAACACACACGGATTCATTTTCAGTACTGATGATGGCAACACTGACAGAGTTTGTTCACACCCAATTCTGATACTTTTGACAATAAAAACATGACACGATAACATACAATTAGAAAACTTTATAAAACGAATAGATGTATTCTGAAACATATTAAGCCAGAAACCTAGGGTGAGCATTTCTACATTTTTGTTAGCTCTAAATTTTCTGTAATTTTATGTTATACGTGCACTTAATTTATTTTAAAATATTTTATTTAAATTTGACTTTACTGTCCCTTCCAATAAATTTTTTCCAGATAATGCGTAATTCTAGTATGATAAAGAATACTAAATACACTCTCCTCTTTCTTACCTTCCAATAAATATACATTGTATATCTGCTAGTTTTCTCTTCGAAAGTTCGGTTAACTAATCTCCATTTTTCTGTCTTCATACCATTCACAACCTCTTCTCCCAAGCACTGCAACAAACAATGTGTAATTAAATATGGCATACAGCACTCAATTAGCTTGTTGGATACATATCAAATGTATCGTAAAAATTTTTAAATGTAAATACCGTAATCTACAGTACTTCATTCCCAATACAAGTTACTTCCATGTCCTTCTTTTATTCAAATAACGCCGTTAAATAAATTGCCATCATTGTCAAGTCAATTTTGTATGGGATAAGTATGTTATTATATATGTTCTATCCTCTTTCACGAAAATAAATGATACATTTTTATACTTAACTACTTAACTAAAAATGAACTTTTTTCATGTGAAAAACTTACTATTTTATTGGACGCGTTTCGGCTTAGTATCCGCCTTCTTCAGCTTTGGTAACAGACTGCCAGCATTTTGTAACGGTTGTGTGGAAGGTGAAGTGGGGGTGGTGTGTGGAGGAAGGGGATTGGCGCGGGGATTCAACTTACTGTTTGTTTTCTGTATAATTGTGTCAAAAAGTGTATGTGATTTATATTGTAATTGATCGTTGAGTATGTTGTTTGGTTGTGTTGTGTGGTGTTTATATATTTCGTATTGTTCAGTTGTGTTGAGTTTTTGACCTTTGGGTATGTAATGTAAAATTTCAAGATTAGTGTCTATGTTGGTGTAACTGTGGTTTTCTGTGTGTATGTGCATGGCAAATGCAGAGTGTATATTGTTGTTGGTTAAAGCTTTTAAGTGTTCAGAATAACGGGATGAAAAAGATCGTCCCGTCTGGCCTATGTAGAAACTATTGCAGTCATTACAATTTAATTTGTAAACACCTGTTTTGTTATATTTGTCTATGTCTGTGTTTGTATTACTGATGTGTTTTTTGATGGTATTGGTTGTTCTGAATGCTATTTTGTATTTGTGTTTTCTGAATGTATTGGCGATTTTGTGTGTGTATGAGTTGTGGTATGTGAGTGTGATGTACTTATTGTGTTGTGTGTTGATGGTATTAAGTGTTTTGTTGTTTTTGTTTTTGATGCGTTTGTGTAGTATGTTTATTAAATTGGGGTTATAACCATTTTTTATTGCTATGTATTTTATTGTGTTGAGTTCGTCGGTGTAATCTTGTTTATTTAAGGGTATTTTAGTTAGTCTATGGAGCATATGGTTGAAGGCCGCATGTTTATGTTGTGTTGGGTGGTTTGATGTGTTGTGTATAACCATGTCGGTTGTGGTTGGTTTCCTGTATATTTTGTACGTGTGTGTATTGTTAGTTTTGTTAATTGTTAGGTCTAGAAAATTTATACTATTGTTTTGTTCAGTTTCCAGTGTAAATTTTAATTTGTGGTGTATAGTGTTTATGTATTTGTGGAAGTTTTCAACTTGTCTTGTGTTGCCTTTGAATAAAAGTAATATATCATCTACATACCTGTGCCAGTATATAATTTTGTTAGTGTATTTGTTGTTGTTTATTATGTGGTTCTGTTCAATGTTGTGTATATATATTTCTGCTAGTATTCCTGATATGGGGGATCCCATCGGGAGTCCTTCTGTTTGTGTGTATATTTTGTATACATTTTTATAACAAAAACCCCCTAGTTGACAAAAACACATTAGAGTCTCTATTTGTGGTTCTTGTGCAGTATATCTAAGTATCTTAGACTGACAAAAATGGAGTTACAGGAAAACAGACTTGTAACAAATTTTGCTTCAAGATCATTCCAACTATGGATGAAACCAATGAATACCAAAAGCTTTTTAATGAAGACTCTTTAAGTCACACCATAATGCCAGTGTAAGTGTTATAAGTGTTTTAAAGAGAGGTGGACATATATAAAAAGTTATGAAGTCCTGGTCAACCATTGTCAAACACAACTCTAAAAAGTGTGCGGAATCAGTCAAGAAGATGAAAGCATATGAAAGTCATGAACTTGTGAGACTCTCATATGACAAGTCAACATATTACTGGCAGATAAAATGAATAAGAGCAATCTTTGTTCTGCAACTGTTGTGCAAAGTTTGGTCTGCGAATGGTGAACAATGACCAACAGGTGATGACCTAATGAGGGCATTGGGTTCAAGTGGGCATCGAACTTGACAAAAGTTTAATCACTCACTCTTGCTTCCTGTGACTTCTACTTTTTAAATTAAATACAAATCTTACTGAAAGAGTAGCAAATTGTCTTGATCAAAGAAGAAGCAGAATTATAACAGGTGTTACATATATCATCACCAACAGACTTCAGTTGGTGCTTCCAATCTGCTAGAATCATTGTATATAAGGTGACTACTTTGAAGGTTGATAGTAAAGATTAACTTTAGGTAAACGATTATTTTTTACAAACAAGTTCTTGGAATTTTTGTAGCATCTTTTACTTAAATTATTTCCGTAGCAAGGACAAACTATATTTTGGGTAATTTCAAAATTTGCTGATAGTTTCTCTTTAGTAAGTATTCATTTAAAAATACATGCAAACTCTCTCTCCTCCCTCCCTCACCCTCTCTCTCTCTTTTTGGTGTTCATTTATTTAAAGTTACCAAAAAACCTATTATTTTCTTCCCCTTGCATTATATTTATTATTCACTGCCCAATAAAATATCTATTATGAAAAGTACTGTACAACAATGTATCTACTAACAAATGAATCATGTAAATGTATTACTTTTCCTTATTATGCAAGAGACTGAATCCATATATTAAATATGTGTGTACTTAGTGTGTACTTACATGCTACCTATATGCAATTAGCAATTGATTTAATATCATAATGCACCCTCAAAAATCTCTTGAAACATTATTCATTATCATACTATCTTCTGACTTTACAGGATATCAATGACAGCCAATGTACCTCAAAACCAGTTAGATCAGGTAAAACACTCTGAGGTTTTACTTTCATTTCCTTTGTACCATTTAACTGCAAGCACGTCTGAACATTCATCTCTGATTCAGTTGTTACTGGTGCAACCTTTAAAAACTGTCCATACTCTCCACTCTGTGTCAGTTGATAGGTTTTCACCATTCCTAGATTAAAAGAAAGCAATAAATCATGAATAAAGAAATATACACATTTTTTTATGTCTGTATCAATCCCTCTCATTGTGTGTGTGAGGGGGGGACTGTGCCTAGTAGCTGTTCCATTTAAGTTGATAATGTGTCAAAACATTTTTCTCACTCAATGCCACTTCAATTTAGAGACCTACATATGAGGATAGAAACGTGACTTCTTAATATATAACAGACTGTTGAAAGTAGCAGGGTGGGAATATGGTACGGATAGAAAGTAATGGTCAACAGCAATTTAGATTTAAGCCACTTATTACAACTACACAATTCTAAGAACTGGCCATCATTCACAAACTCGTACTAACTAAAATAGAAGACTATTAATAGTACAACTTGCTTATACATTTGGATTACACCAAACTTGTACACAGCACCCTGAAATCACAAAAAACTGTTCTCTCAACAAATTTATACCTCCCATCTAAACTCTTCACCAAAGATCACATAAATCAAGTGCATCCTCTCATGAGTGAATACATTTTAAAAAGTGTCAGAAATATTAAGCTCAAATAATAAGTAATCACAAAATGGTCATTATTTGAATTTATCAAAATTTTTATTTTACACAATCAGTGCCAAACAATGCAAAAGAAATAAAAAATCTTTTTTTTTTACATTTTTATTTCTTACACATTGTAACAAATTAAATAAATTTGTTAATTTGTTTGTTTGTAAAAAAAAAATTTTTTTGTTGTTTACATTTTTTTTTTAATTAATTTAAAATTAATTATTTAATTATGTTCCGTGGGGTTCCGAACTTCTTGTTAATTGTTTTAATTGATTTAACTCCTTTTCTGTATTTGTAATTCCTTTCACCAGTTAATAAGATTGTCTCCAATAACAATCGATAGGTGAACTTTGCTATTATCTTCCTTCTAAGTGGTGAAATTCTGGTAGTTTCTGCTCAATTAATATTATATATTATACTAATTATTAAATAGTAATAAACGAGATTCAATTTTATAGTAATTAATGAATTTTATTAACAAATGTTTATTTAATCGATTTTCTATCGATTGATTCATCGATTCTCAGGGTCTATCAATAGTGTTTACAATTATTTAGTATCGGGTTCTTTTAACAGTTATTTTAGATAGTCAGAGAAAAAAGGGCAAAGTATGGAAAGTATAACATTACAAAAATATATCAACTTAAAAATTAAAATACATATTGTAACTAGACCTGTTTTACCTGGTTACAAATTATCAAATTCTTTGTATAGGTTCAAAGAAAATATAAAAAAAATTTTATTAAAAAAAAATTTTTGTTCAAAAAAAAATTTGTTTTTTTGTTATTGTTATAATTTAGAAATAATCCTGGTTCTGTGTTTTGTTTGAAATTTTAAAATTCTGTGAGTTTATTTCGGTTAAATTTTACACTTCTGGTAGACCTTAACTAAATCCGGAGTTAATCAGATTATCTTCTTGCTGTAATCGATTAGTGATTTTCAGCACTGCTCCAGTATATCACTTTCAGTTAAGATTTATCGTCTTCCAGTAAGTCCTGTAGTTAGTTAAACTCTTAATTTAAGATGTGAAATAATTGTAAAATCCAGATAATTGAAATAATTTGATTTATTAATAATAATTCTCATTAATCGATTTTAAATCAATTTTGAGCAATTGTTCGACTCTTTCACAGGGATATATCGATTTGCGATTACAGGTTATTTTTATATAAATATTGAAAAAGGTTCTTATAACGATTATATTTATATAGTCAGAGAAGGGTAGGCCTAGAAAGTATAACATGTACAAAAATATAAGTCTTAAAAGTAAAAAATGACAATCTGTTAATAATATATAATGTTTGTAGTATACACTTTATACCCAATAGCTGATGAGACGAAGTCGTTGCTGGTTGATACTTTGCATCATGGGAAATTCACAATGGCGGCACGTCTAGCTGTGGAATATTACTGCAAACTGATGGTTGGAAATTCTGATAACAAATTCCCCTTCACAAGTGTTTTATTGGTCTCCGTGATAGTGTATATTGTCTAGTGTGTTGTTCTGGTATCCTGGATAAGTGTTCAGTGTTCACTGGTGTTAATTGTCTTATTTTAGATGTGTAGAATGTTTGCTGGTTATGACAAAAATTCGAAAAGTTGTTACAAAGTGAATTATTAATGTTAGGTTGTTTGAACGGTTTAATTCACTGGTATTGTGTTGTGTATTGTTTGTTTTCACTATTGTGGTAGATTATCTCACTGATTTTAAGTCAAAAAGTGTTAATTTAGGTAACTCTCGTATTTCACTTATTTTCAACTTTTACTCCATTACACTTCGTTATACGGTTTTAGAACGCGATTCAGCATCGACCGTTCCCGTTGAATGTTAACAAAGAACTGTTTTACTTCCTTCGTCTTAGGAAATATCTTGCCAAGTTAATATTGGAAACGTATTGTTAAAATAATTTTCACTTCCTATATACATAATTATAAAGTACATTATACGGAATATTTTTAGTTTATTGATTGCTTTCATGTACTATTAACCACATAATTGGTTTATTTATCTCATTCTGTTTAATTTGATATGTCATAGTCCATATTTGTTGAGATTTTTGTTAAAATAGCCATATTTCTTTCTTTTTGGAAATCTAGGCACAAAACTGTTTCCTGTTCTTGTACAATATTACTGCCATTTTAGGTGTTATAAATATAATTATAATAAATTTCAAATGGTCACAAATCTTTCGCTTTTCTTAATTCCTTATAAATTTAACATTTGAACTGTCTTTTAGTGATAATTCATTAATTTACTATTTCTCCTCTGAAATAGTTATTTTTTACATTTCGAAAATTTTTTAATAATTTAAGACATTTTACTAGATTACTCTTTTAAATCATAGGATCATTTACAGTAGTTAGTTATCGATCCACCTTACATAAATCTTGTTAGTTTACATGGTTCATTGGTTGATTAACTAGTTTATATTAATTTTTGGGAATTCATTATTTGGCCTAGAGTTTAGTATTTTACATATACAGTTTTTTCAAATAAAGTTAATTCTACACCTCCTCTGACCTTTAAAAGTTAACATAACATGAAATAAAATTGTTTACATAATTATTGATATTTGTAGCATCTAATTCATGCTACTAACACAAAAAATAATATTTGACATTTACTAGCAGTCTTCAAAGTTAGACATGTTTGTTTGAAACTATTTTGCACATACTTTTAAACATTTTAGAAATTAATATAGCATCCATACCTAAACATTTTAATTTGTATGCAGCTGTTATGTAACTCAAACATCTTATACTAAATATAAACCTTATTCTATTATAACTCTTTTAAAGTGGAGTTCACAGGCTTTGAACATTATTAGCCATTTAATTTCTTAATTTTTATTTAAACTTAATTTATTTTCAGTCCTTTCTGATTATATTGTCTTATTATCTAACCCCTTGATATAGTAAACATTCCCCCACATACTTCTTTTATTATTAGCATTACTATGAATGTTTTGATATAATAAATTGACCTTATTTGTGAAATATTGGAAATATTTTTCCTTTTAATATTTCATCACCTGTTAACTATAAAATATAAAAGTTATTTAATAGCACCTTATTTAAGTTATAGTTACACACTAACTTGAAGTTTATTACATTTAAAAACACTACACTGGTACACATTCACTGTTGGTTCTGACTTCTGTTTGAGTTTTATTATATTCTCAGACCAGACCTTTAGTCATAATGGACTGTGAAGATTTGTTTATTTTACCATATAATAACTTTAGTTGGTGCACTTCTTATCATACTACTCAATACTTTTGTCTATAATTAAATTACAATTTCATAAGGTTTTGGGGTGTTATACTTTCTTTAATGGTATTAACATTTGGTTTGGGGTTCATGGTAGTTAATAATAGGTTTTTTATTGTGGTTCTCCCATCCTATATCTTCCTTTCTTCTCTTCTTCCTTCTTGGGTTCCTTCTTGGGTAAACCAAGGTACTTTGTTTTATTTTGTCCGATGGTTGGTTCGGGGTATCTTCTTTATCATCTGCATATAAATTTCTTCTTTCTTCTTGGGTTCGGTGTATCTTCTTTATCATCTAACTAACTTTACTCTTCTTTCTTGATTTCGGGATATCTTGTTTATCACCTGTTAATAAACTTCCTCTTCTTGTTTCTTCTTGTGTTTGGGGTATCTTGTTTATCACCTGCTCCTAAATTACCTGGGTAATCTTCTGATTTTTTAATATGAGTTTCCTTTTAATTTATTGGCTTGAATTTTATTGTTGCTTTTTTATTACTGAATTACTGTTTTTCTTTTATATTGGTGTTTTTCTTTGAAGTGTGATTTTATTTTCATTTGAAATTCTTGGTTATATGTAATTTAATTATTTATATGATCTTAATTGAATTAATTATTAGTGGAATATCTGTCACGTTACAATATATGTCATTCAATATATAATGGTGAGTATAGAAATTTTCAAACCATTCAGTCGAACAGGCAGCGTTGCATTGGATTGTGGGAAGAAAAAGATGGCCGCTTCGAGTTCAGATGCAGGATGAATACACCTCGCTACTTCTGCGTTCAATAAAAGCTGCTTCTCCTGCGATTCCTCGTTCCTGCTGTTGCGATTATTCCTTCTTGTGTTGGTGGAGTGTTCCTGGTTAAGTTTTAGTGTTCCACTTGGATAAAATGTGTTGTAAAAGTTAAGTTTCACTTTCATATGTTAGGTCGAGAATTGCACTGTTTGTTTTGTTGTGTAGAATTAATGTTTAAATCGTTTAAATGGTGTCTTCACTGTGTTCTGTTCTTGTTTGAAGTTAGTTTAGTGTTTGTTGGTGTTTGTTTCACTGAATTTACTTTTAGAACGTATTTTTACCAAACTCGCGTTTTTCACTTCAGGCTAGGCTTGTCGCTATACGCCATTTATGACTCAGCTACTAGGTTAAACATGCTTAAGAGCTCGTGTCAAGTGTACTTCACAATATCTAATAACGAACTAATTAACTTCCTTCGTCTTGTCCAAAAGTCTTAGCCAAATTAATATTAGCTATCCATTGTTTCAAAATTATTTTGCATCCTGTGGATGTGAGAATGTTACATTATATAACGGATTATATTTTTGCTATTATTCAAATTTATTAACTACTAAATACATAATCTTCTTCTTCAGTTCATTCTGCTTGATTTGATACAAAATAATGTAGTTTTATTAAGTTTTTGATCTAAAATGTTATTTTTACCTCATTTTGAAAATTGTAAGTTTTAAAATTCACTTCCTGTCCTTTTCCAAAATGTTGCCATTTTACATGTTATATTACCGATTGTATTAAATCTCAGATTGATATAAAAGGTTTATCTTCCCTTAATTTCTTGTAATTAGATTAATTGGTTATCTTTTAAAATATTAAACATTAATATGTGACTCCCCTCTCTAAATTTTCAGTTTTTACATTTACATTTTTAACAATAATTCTTGCTATAATTTTACAAAATCTTTCTTACTTATATTTCCAATTACATGACTTTATGATTGATTTACCTTATATAAATCCCATCAGTTTAATTGTTTTTCTGTACTTATTTTATCAATTTTGATGCTGTTTAGTTTTAACATTTGGCCTAGATTTCTAACAGTTTTTTCATACAAAGTTTTTAAATAATACATTTTGTTTGTACCCTCTCTGACTTTCTATTCTATTATGACATTAATTAACATTTTCTTATTTCAACAAAAGAACAATTAGTATATAATTTATACTCTTAATACATAATACATAATTGAAATTAACAATGGTCTTTCAAACTCAGACATTTTATATTAATTATTATTAGTAATACAATAAATATTTTATAACTAAAGAATGTTATTTAATTCTGATATTTCAGTCTTGATTATGACTAGTAACTTATTCTAAATAAACAAAACATCTTTGTCCTTCCATCATATACTCTATTTCTTATACTAGGTTCTAATCTCAGTTTTAATCTGTTTTTTGATTTTGGGGTAATGATACTTTAACACTTCACTTTTATATGCCCTGCTCTTGTTTTATTTATTATCATTCTACTGAATGTTGTATATTGAAGAGTGGCAGTTATTATTCAGAAACACCAGTATTATCTGTCATGATAATACTTTATTTAATATTATTCATGGATACCAATAAGCACTTCAAAGTTGTATTACTTCACAATTTACTTAGTTTGTGAACTGCAATATTTACACATAAGGTTTATTTATTATAACACAAAAACTTGCACTGATCCCCTTTTCATTCTTGGATTTATTTCTAAATAGTTTTATAGTTTTATTAAAATCCAGAAATCTATTTATAGAAGATAATGAAGGTTTGTTTTTTGGCATTATAAAATTATTTCACATTGATTCACTTTCAATTCTTACTTTATACACTTTTGGCTTACATTTATTTTACATGGTTTCTAAATTTGATATTTTATTATACTTTCATATGTTATCATGTTTATCATTTTCTTTTGGGGTTTGGGTTTTTTATAAGAGCACTCCTTCTTCTTGTGGATGCTGTCTTGTTCTGGTTTCTTCATTGATTTCTCTTATTTTCCTTCTTGTTCCTTATAAAAATATTTGTGTTTCTTCTTGTGGATGTTGTCATGTTTTGGGTTTCTTCCTTACCTACTCCTATCCTACCTGGGTATTACCTTTTTCTATTATTTTTTTTAGTTCTGCAGTCTATTTTGATGATTCATCACTCGTTGTAACATTGGTTTTAAATGAACTTTTACTTTAATCTATGATTATACTTCACGGTGGTTCTTAATTAATTTTTTATTTTATTTATTTTTGCTTTCTCGGATTTTAAAAAATGTTTTTATTTTATTTTTATTGATCATTCTACCATTCAAAATTATTGGCATTATCTGTCATGCTACAACATACACATATAACACACATGCGTGTGCAGACATGAATATGTTTTTAATCAAAAAAGTTTATGAAATTTTTGAATTTCCCTTGCTAAAAATGTTCTATTCAAAACTGTTTTTGTGATGTTGGTACACCTATTTGAAACAACTGCCATATTGGGAGTTTCTACCTTATTGAATACACGCTTTAGATTTGACATTTGAATAAATTATGTTTTGGTGTATTACACAATATTTTTTAATATTCTACAATCCGAGACTCAAGAACATGCATCAAATTTTGTATAAACAATGAACAAAACTGCTTTATGAGGAGATTTTGAAAATTTCTCACCCCAACACAGAGATAGCACCAGGAGTACTAATGTATGGTACTTCACAAGTTCAAGCCATCAGACAGCATTGCATAACATTTAAAACAGGTGTATTTATTAATTTGATTGTTGTGATCAAATAAAGTAAAAAAGTTTAGCACTTTTCTAAAAATGGATAAATCAAATGTCAAGTAGTGAAAAAATACTTTTGTATAAAAGGTGAATGCCAATGGAAATAAAAAACACGGTGGATTCACTTTGGGAGACTTTTCACCATTGTTTTCAACAGTGAAGAAACTGGCTGCTGAATTTGAATGTCGTCATTCATCCATTTCTGATGATGAACGTTCAGATTCCCCAAAAACCATTACAAATGAAGAAAACATCAAATATCTATACAGTCCTGTTCAAAATAATTAACTTGTGAAAATGCACGACCTTGCTGGCATTATCATCATCTCAATAGATTGTGTCCACAACATACTACATGAACACTTGCATATGAAAAAGTTTCAGCACAATGGGTGGCATGTTTGATAAAGGTCAATCAGATATGTATTCAAACAAATGTTTCTCAGGAATGTTTGGGCATGTTTAAACGCAATCCAATCAATTTTCAGTGACAATTTATTATTGATGACAAAACTCTGGTTTACCACTACATGACCCACTATACGCAAAGTTTAGGAATTTTACAAATACACCTCATACATTCATCCATACTTACCTCCATAATAATCAACTCTACTTGATCCTGACTTTGTATCATACCATGCTGTAAATGGTTCTCGTAATTCAGCATATGGGATGTGTAGGGTACCACTAACTGAGTATGAAGGGCTCAACTTCGGAGGAACAGCATCACGTTCACAACTGTCTGTAAACATCAACAAATGGCATAACTTATATAGTAAATCACAGACATTAAATACAACTTTATCATGCTCTCTTCCATTATTACTGGTAAAAACTATATGATGTACTTAAAATTTTCAGGTGTGTGTGTGTGTGCGCAAGCATTTACACAGTAAATTCAACTAGGCCTATTTGTAACAAATGTAAAATACCGGCACAAAAGTGAACTGTTCAAAGACAGGGATATAAAAAGTCTTTCAATACAGAAAAGACTTACAATGTGCACACAAATTATCTGTGAACCATATTCTTGTAGCAGAGACTGAGAAGTTGGTGGTGGTGGTGATTTCACAGTTGGTTGCTGGAAACAATTGGTTGTTGTTCACAGTTGGTTGCTGAAAACAATTTGGTATAAACTACGTTGGCAACATCGCTTATATGGTCAAGAAGAAATAACTAGCAAGTACAAGCTACCACGTATGGAAGTACAACCTGCAACATGTGTTTTTCAGGGAAAAACTGGCTAGAAACAATATCAAGGGAATCATTAATGAAACCCACAAAAGAGTGTGTTGTCAGTGTAATGAAAATGGACGGGGAATATGGAAGAGGAATTTAATCTTTTAGTAAAGACATGTTCCAGTGTTTATTTAGAGAATATTAAAGGACAGAATTAAAAACAAACAACCTGATATTGATGAACTTGCAATTCTGTGACTTTAAGAACCATACATTAATTAGATTAAATAAACATAAGAGACCAGAGAAAACAATCCAACAGTGAAAGAAAAGCAAATAAGATTAGGAAAGTGGTGCAATAGTATGAAGTGGAAGATAATTCTTATAATTAATAATTTAGAATACCAAGACAATTAGATAACTTATAATATTGAAAATAACAGTTTTAATATGCTGTTTTGGCTGGTGATGTCCAGCTGATACCATCACTCGGAATGGATCTGCACATGACCCCTATAACGTAGTCTAGTATCTGTGCCAAGGTTTTCCAAGGTTTCCTCCCATCTTAAACTCTAGTGCTAGCTAGACTACAATTTTAATTGTCCCCTCCACCAATATTCATTCAGTGTAGGCCAGCCACTCTAATCTTATTACCATATATATTCCTAATTCCTTTATATATCTCTTCACTTGATCTCCTTATGTATCCTTTCTTCTCATTGTCTCATGCATATTCTTGTTTACTACTGATGTTTCCCAGCCACATATCATTAGCATTACGTACTGTTTTATATTATATACTGTGGTTTTTAGAATTCTTAATAACTGTTCTGCTCTTATTAGACAGTTTATTGCTCCAGCTCTTGTTTCCTTTCCTCAGCCTTGTTTTAATCTCCTTTTTTTTATTTGTATTTAATTACTCCTATATACCAACTCTACTATGCTTCATGTTGTTTCCTTAGCTCATACCCATTCCTATCTACAATTGCTACATTCCTGCAGACAACACTTTCCTCAGCTTAACAATCATCATTTTATTTTTCTTTCAACTAAATGTTTCACCCATATTACAATGCGGCATCTTCGGTGGCTGAATTGAGATAGAGCACAAAGTCTTGACCCACTCACAATGTTATACACTTGTACGAGGGCTATTCGGAAACTAACCTCCGTTGCTGTGTAGCGAGAGAAGTAGTGGGGGAAGTGGTGTGATTCCTGTACCGACTTGTATAGTAGCTCATTACGCTTCCAGCTGTACAGTGAGGAGGTTGCACTGCTGTTCTTTCGCTCGTTATAGCCTTTCAAAATGAGCGCTGTAATAGAAAACCCCGCCAAATGCGAAGTGCGTGCTGTGATAAGATTTCTGATGGCAAAAAACCTTTCAGCGGCAGACATTCATCGTGAACTGTGTACTGTATATGGCCAAAACGTTATGAGTGAAGGTATTGTGCGTCAGTGGGTTCGTTTGTTTAAAAGTGGAAGAACAAACATTCACGATGAAGAAAGGAGTGGTAGACCATCCGTAGTCAGTGATGAACTCATTCAGAAAATTGATGAAAAATTCCGTGAAATTTCTCGGACAGTTTTGTATGAGGTAGCTACAGAAAAGTTAGCCTACTGGAGTTCTGTGCTCGGTGGGTACCGAAAGTGCTTTCCGAGAACCACAAAACACAAAGAATGGGTTCTGCCTTAGACTTTCTGTTACAGTACGACGCGGAAGGAGTAACGGTTCTCAACAAAACTGTGACTGGCGATGAGACTTGGGTCTCATACATAAACCCTGAGACAAAACAACAGTCAATGGTATGAGGTCATACCACCTCACCAAACAAACCAAAGAAAGCGCGGCAAACTTTGTCTGGCAGGAAAGTTATGGCAATCGTTTTTTGGGATGCGAAAGGAATATTGCTTGTGGAGTTCATGGAACGTGGACCAACCGTCAATGTGTATTGTGAGACTTTAAAAAAACTAAGAAGAGCCATCCAGAACAAACGCCACGGTCTGCTGACTTCTGGTGTCATGTTTTTGCACAACAATGCTCACCCTCATACCTCTTGGCAAACCCAAGATCTGTTGTGTCAGTTCAAATGGAACATTTTTGATCATCCGCCAATGTAGTCCGGATTTGACTCCCAGTGATTTTCACCTGTTTATGAAAATGAAGAAGTGGTTTGGGTCCCAGCGCTTTGATAACGACGAAGAACTTCACGATGCTGTGACAGGCTGGCTGCAATCCCAGGTAACAGAATTTTATGAAGAGGGGATTTGCAAACTGGTCAAACGCTATGATAAATGCTTAAATTTAAATGGCGATTATGTATAAAAATAGCGGAAAGATGTAATTTTAAGAAGTATTTTAAAATTTATGTATCTACATCTGTTTTGTTTATAGTCAAATGGAGGTTACTTTCCAAATAGCCCTCGTACATAATTTTTTATAATATTTTATAAGGATTTTTTTTTTAAATATGTCCAGAAAGACAAAAATTACAATAAGTTGAAAAAACTGAAACATAATACATAAAAATGTCTAATCATTAAAAAGTATCATGATGAGAAAATCAACTGAGACATATCAACAGAATCTATGAGATTAATTTTTTTTCAAGATGATGGAAAAAATACAGCTATTCGTGTCAGTTTTCAATTGGTAAGTAACCTCATTACTTATCACTACCTGAACTCATCTCATATCAGTGTTAGTAGAAATGTATACTGCTATCTAGAAATATGACTATCTCAGTCTTATGTGTAAAGTTATCAAACATTTTCTAAAAGTCATACGCAATTCTTAAAAAATACCTCTTTTACCATATCACTAAGTGCTGATCTTTGACAATGTTACTGCTAGTTTATTCTTTTCTGTCATTCTCTAAAATACTGACTGTCTATAAAATTTATTTTTTAATTGTCTTAATTTAGTTTTCTTAGTGGTCAGAGCACAATGTGGAGTAAAAGACTAGTCAATATTTAAATGAACAGATTTGTTTTATCTTCAGTTTCTTCTTTCTTTTCCATAGATGCACAAATAAATACTCACTTTTATCTTTAACCTCTGTAACTTCAAATGAAAATACGATACTTGGCAATACTGAACTCTTAAATGAGTTAAAAAGCGTTTAGCTTTCAATAAAAGTATGAAAATTTATATCAGAAACCCACAGTTTCACTAAATATGATCTCACCCCATCTGATCATAATAGCTTGTCAGATGTGGAAATGTGTGTGAATGAATGTGTCAGATGACACACCTCAAAGGTTTGGAAATGTCCATCTTTTCCATAATGCTTAATTTACATTCAAACAAGCTTAATCAGTTGTAAACACAGGTTGTTTAATCTTTCATGTTGAGATGTTTTGTGTTTTATTATGTAGTATAACAACAATCATAAAGTATTCATTTTGTGAGCCACAAGCTACTGTTAGCTCACAACTGATCAGTTTAATGACTTCTGGTCAAGATCACAAAGGTAAGACAACATAGAAGAGTTGCCCCATCATATCCTAACTGCTTTGGTCTTGAAGTCAAAAATAGATAAAATTTCCACACAGAGTTTTAAAAATACAACACACACTGTATCAGTAAAATACTAAAGTGTAAAATGTTTTCTTTTTCTTTTATTTACTAGACCTCTGACATGTGTATTGATTAGAGCCACATTTTTGCTTGATTGTAAATAAATGTCTATAATTATTATAATGTCTTGTGATTGTAACGGGACATTTTGGCCTACCAGGGGTAATATAAAAAATCATTGTATTGTAATAAAAGTAAATAGCATTTTTACGATGTAATAATAATTTTGGGATATAAACATAAATTGAGAATAAAGGGAAATTTTATTGGTAACGAAATTTGCAGGAGTGATTGTAAATATTGTTCATGAATTATAACAACGCAATAGACAACAAGCAAAATTGTGCCAAGGTCAGCTCCAGTGACTAACAGAATTATGTAACTGAGCATCAGACGATCTTACGTCAGAGACAATCCCACCTTTGGAATTCGGGAGTCTCGGCCAAACCTTATACGAGGGCTGCCTTTTAAGTCTTTACAAACGACCACTAGATGGCGCTAGTGAGATGTGACATTATCATTGTTGAAAAATTTGTCATATGTTATTTGTAAAACAATTGCAGCTCAGATATTGGCCGAGTAGTTTGTTTACAGTGAGCGTTTAAAACAAAAGTGTTTGTGAAAAAATGGAAATTTCATGTGAAGGTTTTCGTTGGATGATTTTTTACGATTTTAATAAAGGCCTAACTCAACAACAATGCCTCGAATCGCTTAGTGCAACTTTTGGTAATCAATCACCATCAGAAAAGACTGTTTACAATTGGTTTGCGGAATTTCGCCGTGGTCGTGCTTCAGTCAGCGATGAATTTCGTGAAGGTCGACCTAAATCGGTTGTTGTTCCCAAAAACATCGATGCTGTGCACAACATGATTAAAGAAGATCGGCATGTGCCTTACCGTGAGATAGAGGCATCCTTAGGCATATCGAAGACTGCAGTACATTCGATTTTACATGAACATTTAGCTGTTAAAAAGATCTGTTCCCGATGGATTTCGCATAATTTGACCGAAACTCAAAAACAGGCTCGTGTCAATTGGTGTAAGGAAATGATCCAAAAATTCGACCGAGGAAATGCAAAATCCGTATACAACATCGTAACAGGAGACGAAACTTGGATACATTCGTACGAGCCGGAAACTAAGCAACAATCAACTGTTTGGGTGTTCAAGATGAACCGAAGCCAACAAAAGTGGTTCGTTCACGAAGCACTTCCAAGAAAATGATCGCTTGTTTCTTTGCTTACACTGGACATGTCGCGACCACTGCTTTAGAGGATCGAAGAACAGTTAATGCTGAATGGTATACAACAATTTGTTTGCCACAAGTCATCGATGAAATCAGGAAACACATCCGAAAACGTCGCATCATTTTTCATTACGACAATGCCAGCTCTCACACAGCACGTCAAACAATTGATTATTTGAAGGAGGAAAACATCGAATTAATGTCTCATTGCCCGTATTCACCTGATTTATCGCCAAACGACTTTTTTTTGTTCCCGAATGTCAAACAAAAAATGCGTGGACAGCGATTTTCATCACCTCAAGAAGCTGTTGAATCCTTCCAAAACTATATTTCTGAGGTACCAACATCAGAGTGGAAAAAATGTTTCGAGACTTGGTTCGAACGCATGCAAAAGTGTGTAAATCTCAAAGGCGAATATTTTGAGAAACAATAAAACTATTTGTATCAAAAAATGTTTTTTCTTTCACTGTCTTTGTAAAAACTTAAAAGGTAGCCTATGTACTGGCGTAGGAATACAAACATAACACAATGGAAATTCGTAAGACAGCCGCGGCCGCTTTACAAAGTAGTGCCGTTCGTCTCGGCCCAGTTGAATTCTGCATATAGAGCCGGCCGGCTGCTAAAAACCCGAGTTCTAGAACGTAAATCGTGGGCGCCCGCAGTACAATAAAATGTGATGTAAAATAGAATTTGTACATAAATAACAGTTTTTCGTTATACAAGAACAGTTTTCGGAAATTATCAGTTGAAAATAACAATGTGCGCGTAAAAATGTGACGTCTTCAAGATTCAGTTGAACAGCTAAGTAACGAATGTGTACATAAATTTTAACAAGGGCTATTCAAAATTACTTTGAATGCGATGAAATAAACTTTTAAACAAAAAAAAATGAGATCTCTAAGGGTATAAAGTAACTGTGTGTGTGTGTGTGTGTGTGTGTGCATGAGTGAAAGTATGTAGATAAAGAAGGCTGGTTTGTGTTTTTAAAAATTAGTTATATTTAATATCTTGATTTTTTATTATTTGAAATTTTTTATACCATGTTTCAATTTTTTTTATGTGAGTTTTAGAATGGGAATTTTATAATAGATAAGGGAGGGGAAGAGATAGTTTGTCAATGATAAAAAAAATATATAATGATGAAAGAAAATAATTAAATGTCAATAAAACTTAATTATGGGAAATAAGTAAAGCTTTCTTTACTTTGAATAACCATAATTCTGTTCTCCTGTGTTCGCTGAAAAGAACCCGATTTTGGTAAGTACCAATGTTTTCTATTACAGTTGGCTAACTTCAAAGATGGCGTCTGAATACAGGCGTCAACAAGTGTTTATATGTGCAATTAGTAAACAAACAATTAGAGTGAAAAATAAAACTTAACATGATCTACACACACACACACACACACACACACACACACACACACACACACACACACACACACACTGAAAGCTTAAAATGTTCCAGATTTTATCTACTTTTTTTATATAACTTGCATTCTGAATCTCATTACTTTTGTTTTTTGTCATGCTCCAGGTGACCAGAATCTGTTTTCCTTCTAACAAGTGGTACAATACACATACATTTCTTGTCACTTAGTTTGTACTGAATGTGCTTAACACTGGAAGGTCAATTTCTAATACTTTCAAAATGTACTGAGATCTTATTTGTAAAAATAACAGATTTACATTTAAAAGTTTTTAACTAAATATCACTATAATATTGACGACTCGGAACACTAAGTTTTTTATAAGTAAAAACATAAAGTTTTACCTTACAGCCTAAACCGGCTTTCACCTATAGAAGGCTTCATCAGAGACTGTCGTTAGTAGTGCTGTTCATCTTGTTGTTGGCGACGAGATAGTGTTTCGAAAGATCGAAGCTGTGTGTGTGTGGTGAGATGTGTTCGAATAATGCGTGCGATTTGAATTGTGTCTGTTCGTTTAGGATGTCGTTTTTATTTGTTTTTGTGTGTTTGTATATTTCTAATTGTTCTAGAGTGTCTAGTTTTCGGCCTTTTGTGTGTACGTGTAGTATGTTCATGTTATTGTCGATGTTTTTATATGTGTGGTTTGCTTCAATGAGGTGGTTTGCGAAGGTAGATTCTGTAGTGGTGTGGAGTGCTTTTGTGTGTTCAATGTATCTCTGTTTGAAGCTACGTCCTGTCTGGCCTATATAGAATTTATTGCAATTTGAACAATTTAGTTTATATACACCAGGTAGATCGAATTTGTTTTGTGCTTTGGGCATGCGTTTTGATAGTGTGTGTTCTGTTTTGTTAGTAGTTTTGTAAGCGATTCTGTATCCTGCTTTTTTGAATTTGTGGGCAATTTTTTCTGTTTGTTTGTTGATGTATGTTAGTGTTATGAATTTGTTGTTTTCTGTCTTTGTCTGTTGTTTGTTTTGTGTTTTGTGTAGGAGTTTACTGACTATTGTTCTGTCATAACCGTTAGATTCTGCTAGACATTTTATCGTGTTTAGTTCGTCTTTGTAGTCTATTTCATCTAAGGGGATGTTAACACTAACATACATCAACAAACAAACAGAAAAAAGTGCCCACAAATTCAAAAAAGCAGGATACAGAATCGCTTACAAAACTACTAACAAAACAGAACACACACTATCAAAACGCATGCCCAAAGCACAAAACAAATTCGATCTACCCTGTGTATATAAACTAAATTGTTCAAATTGCAATAAATTCTACATAGGCCAGACAGGACGTAGCTTCAAACAAAGATACATTGAACACACAAAAGCACTCCACACCACTACAGAATCTACCTTCGCAAACCACCTCATTGAAGCAAACCACACATATAAAAACATCGACAATAACATGAACATACTACACGTACACACAAAAGGCCGAAAACTAGACACTCTAGAACAATTAGAAATATACAAACACACAAAAACAAATAAAAACGACATCCTAAACGAACAGACACAATTCAAATCGCACGCATTATTCGAACACATCTCACCACACACACACAGCTTCGATCTTTCGAAACACTATCTCATCGCCAACAACAAGATGAACAGCGCTACTAACGACAGCCTCTGATGAAGCCTTCTATAGATGAAAACCGGTTTAGGCTGTACGGTAAAACTTTACGTTTTTACTTATAAAAAACTTAAGTGTTCCGAGTCGTCAATATTATAGTGATATTTAGTTAAGTAACGGACACGTCATGGACAACGAAATCCAAGAATTTAAAAGTTTTTATTTTTTTTTTTAATGTCCCAATTAAAAATGAGCCAATTGACAATTACCAAGAGACTACATGGTACATTAAAAAAACAATGTCTGATCAAAAAAGTATATGGAATTTTTAATTTCCATATATTAGAAATATCATATTAAAACCCTATTTTTACATAATGTTGATACACATCTCTGTGATAATTTCTAAATGTTTAAGTACAATGGATAGTTTACATCTGACAGCTGATTCCACAGGTTGTTTTGTGTATTTGTGCATTTCTAACACTTTACAATATACGATTAAAGTACTTCAATTATAGTTTGTGTAAATAATGAGACAATGTTACAGTATGCTTTTGGTGGTTTACTAAGTGCTTCAAAAATGGTGTGAATGCTTCCAAGATGGTTGTAAGTCAGTAAGAGGAAAGCCCAGAAAATTGTTCTATTCATTTTTACCATTAATAAGGAGTGGGTTACTAAGTTTAATCAACTTTATGGCTTTACATTTTACTTCATAGCCATGGATGTAAATGGCTACATCCATGCCATGCATTGCCACTCATAGAAAATGGCTGGATTTATGAAAGGGGAATATACAGAAATTGTACCCCGATAATGCACCAGCACACATGTCAGTGTTTGTTCAAGACTTTACACAAACAAACCATCATAACAATCCTGCAACTACTGTGTTCATCAGATATGTCAACATGTAATTTTTTCCTCTTCCTAATAATGAAATGCAAACATGAAAGGATCTTTTATATCTGCTGTATACATAAAACATAAATAGTTGAATAAACTCAAGGCTATACCATAAAATACATTGCACAGGAATGGAGATTACTTGGAATGTGAAAATATAAATACAGTGGAACTTGGTTATTACGGCCTCGGCTGTTACGTCAACTCGGGTGTAGCATTATTTTGTCATAAGTCCGCTCAAACTGATATCTTTAACATTATAAAAATTCCCGGTTTTAACGTCACTAAATATTGTACTACTCTGTTATAGCGTCAAAAATTTCTCAGATATTTTACTCTAAATTGCATATAAACGTATATATGTGCGCGCGCTACGCCCATGGCTACAGACATACATTGTATGCAAGCGATAAGCACTGTAACAGGACCGCCGGCGCCAGCCAGTGTCTGGCGACTGACATGTCTCCCCTCCACTCTCACCGGGTCAGTAGCACTGCACGTCTCGAGGCTATTGTTCACTCCACGCTGTTACAGTATTTACTGTACAGTGTTGTTTACACGTAGTCTCGTCTCTGTTTTTGCTTGTTATTGTTTCTGTATCTGCTCGTACTATGACAGTTTCTTTTGTGTGTTTTATAACTTAAGTTTCGGTAGCCACTGTTTATAGAATTTTATATGTAGGTCTACATTTTTATACAGTAATCATGGCAAGTTCTAGTACAAAAAGAAAGGTTCTGTCTATTCAAGAGAAAGTACGTGTAATTAGATCATAAGCAGACGTAAAATAGCTGATGTATGCCGTGAGTTTGGTTTAGTGAATTGTACTGTAGGTTCAATTTTAAAAAACAAGGACAAAATTTTAAAAAAATTTGAGGAAGATGGAGAAAAAATTAAACAAATTAGGAAATGCGAACATGGTGATGTGGATGCAGCATTATTGAAATGGTTCAAACAGTGTCGATGTTCAGATATTCCTATGAGTGGACCAATTCTGAAAGAGAAAGCTACAGAATTCGGAAAATTGTTTGGTATTGATTTTACGTGCTCCAACGGATGGCTAGATCGATTTAAGGCCCGACACTCGATTTCCTATGCAAAAATTTGTGGTGAAGCAAAATGCGTAGATCTGAACGTTACAGGCGATTAGGTGCGTAATACTTGGCCAGAAATTAGACGATCATATAAAGATGAAGACATCTTTAATGGAGATGAAGCCGGAATTTTTTATAAATTAACTCCAGATAAGACTTTCAAATTTAAAAATGAAAAGTGCGTTGGTGGGAAGCTCTCTAAACAAAGAGTTACAGTTTTTGTTTGTGCGAACATGACGGGAACCGAAAAAAGGAAACTTTTAGTTATCGGGAAAAGTTTGCACCCTAGATGTTTTAAAAACATCAAAAAACTTCATGTAAGTTACACTGCCAACAAAAAAGCATGGATGACTTCTAGTATTTTTGAAGATAAACTAAGAAAGTGGGATAAAGAACTGTCATCGAAAAACAGAAAAATTTTACTTCTAGTTGACAACTGTGCAGCCCATCCAAAGTTAAATTTGACAAACATTAATCTGGTCTTCTTACCAGCCAACTGTACGAGTGTCCTGCAACCTATGGACCAAGGCGTCATTAGAAGCCTAAAGTGTCACTACCGCAAGCAACTTTAAAAAAAATTATTTTCTGTATGGAGACGGCGCAACCTGCCACAATTTCACTCTTAGATGCAATACAATTTCTAGACGACTCTTGGAAGAGTGTAACACAGAAGACGATAGCAAAATGCTTTAGTAAAGCACAACTCGTACATGAAAATTTACCTGATGATGACGAAGACGACGACTTGCCGCTCTCGGAGGTGGATTAAGAAATTCGACGTAAACGAATTTGGAAATGAACTTGATTCCTATGCATCAGTGGATGACCAAGTAGAAACATTCCAAGTGTTGAGTGACGCAGAAATTATCGCGGAAGTAAAAAACATAGAAGCAGAAGATAGTGTTGAAGAAGATGCTGAGCAAGAGGAGGATGCCGACATCATTTGTCCGACAGTACAGGAAGTGTAGGTCCTTTGGTAACCGTAGGTGTAGTTAATACTGTAGGTGAAGACAGGTGGACTTATTTCTTGATGGCAGAGAAGTTTCTACTAAAATTATTAGCTTCATTACTAAACACAACATCTAACTTTGCTTCATATTGAGCATATTCATATAATATACCTCAAACAATTTTTCTGAATAACTAAAACAATATGATCACTCATAGAACTTGAATGGCAATCATATATATTTAAAATAACCCATGTAAATAAAATTTCTTTGAGTAATCAAGTCTATATTTTAAAACATAATGGTATTTCAGAATAATGGAAACACATTTACGATATTAATTGATGACTCATTGGGCACTTGGTGAAACATATTAATACAAAGGTTTTGTAAAATATATAAAAACACTTGGTACGTTTCACAGATTTGGTGAAACACATTTACTTAAGATTTTATTACTGGAATAAACAAATCACTGCAATATTTTGGTCTTGGGCCTATAAACACTACATTATAGCTCCTATAACTTCAACTTCAGTATTGCCTTGATTCCATCATGTAGACAAAATTATACAATGCTGCAGAATGAGAAAACACACCCATATCTATCTAAATTATATAATTTGTGATGTTATTCAATTTGTTTCTTCTGCAAGTAGTATAATTTCGTATATTCTTTTAACACCTGACGCACGTTTCACTGAAAAATATCAGTATCATCAGAGGTTTGTAAGTAAATTAATAACAATCAAAATAATTCTATTAATATAAAAATTAACGAATAATCGAATCTGTATCGATTTTAATATAAAATAACTACCTAAATTAATATACTCATTACCATACACATTCTCATAGTGAAATATGGTACTGTGGTACAGCTTGGTATTATTTTTCAATATTTTTTAATATAACGTCCCACAATTTACATACAAATTATTAACTACCTGTCCTTGAGCAAAGGATGGTACTGTTTTCCATAAACAAGTTTCTTTCTTTGTAAGCTCTTAGAGTGAATGTAGGCCTGTCCCTAGAGATTTTGAAGCCCCAAGCCGACATATCTTCACTGCCCCCACTGAAAACCACACCCTAACCCTGACCTCTACTCATCTCCCTCCACCCCCTTCCTCCAACACACCAAGAATTTCATATTCATTTAGAGGCCTTCTATCATGATATGCTATAAATAATTGTCTTAAAATATTCCAGTTATCTGGTTAAGGAATTTTTTTTAATTTTCATGTTCTGTTCAAAAATCAAATTTTGTCAATGTCATCAAAAAATGACATTCAGCTGGATAAAGCATATCCATAAAGTTAAAAATTTTTAACCCACATTACAAGTTCTCATATTTTTATTTTACCAGCTTAATTATAATAAAAATAAGTAAACACAGTGCACCTGGTGATGCCCCTCTTTTCATGGTACTCCGTATGACCACACTGCTTGCACCGTCCTTCAGATAGTTCTGAGTGAATGGTTAGACAGATTTTGAAAAATTAACTATCAAACAGTTTATTTTGATCTTCTGAGTGTCACTGGCCATGTATTTTGGATTTTTTTAGCAAATATATACATGAAATGGGGAAAACGTTTTTCAGTCTGGGATGTTAATCACCCTCTATTTGTTTAGAACAACTTTATCAATATTAATGAAACAGACATCAAAACATTTGCTCTTATTTACAAAATGGTAGAGCATTTATATAAGATTCTGAAAAATAACAAAATGTCAAATTCATTATACCACTTTGATAGTTTTTATACATTCACTAAAAATTTTTAATTCACAGTTTGTCATTTTGAATTCTTTTGGACTTTCTTTATCATATGAGAATCTTCAAAAAACGAAGATAAATAATGTGGTGTTTGTTTCTTCTAAATCTGTTTAGCCAATCTGATTTTATAAGGACACAACTACATTAAATTTTTAATATAGTTAAAATAATGTTATAGGCTAAAATAATGTTTAAACCTTTGTATTTTGTATCAATTTTAATGAAACAAACATTAAATTATTACTTTTTATTTTCCATATTTACATTTTCTGTGTTCAGAGAGTCACTGTGCACTAGACTTGAAGAGTTGGAAGCACTGTTTGGGTTGGTAACACTGTCTGTGTTTCATGTGGGTCAAGAAGTTGGTTGTAATATTTTTGTAGAGTTGCTGTTGTTGCACGTGCACGCAGAGTTATATTGTGAAATTTTTTTCAGAACTGACATGGTTCTTTTCAATTAAGGGACGCATTTTTTTAGTTGAACATGTTGCGTGAAGGTGACAATTACACTGACAAAGTCAAGCATAAGTTTCCTAAAAATTTTCACAGACTCCTGTCGCACACCACAATGCAAGAAATTCTGTGAAACAGGTTCCAATGAAGACGCCAAACGAAATGGAATAACGTCCAAACTAAAGGAACAGAACCTACTGGATATTTCAGACTTTATGTTAAAAGCCCATTGAAATCAATGTGCAAGCTGGCACAACACCACAAAATCAGAGTTTCTACAGCCCACACAGTACTGCAGACACAAACTGTAGCTTTTCCCCTACAAAATAAGGGCTGTACAAGAAATCAAACACACTGACCAAGCCAAGAGACTGCATTATTGTGAGTGGTTTAACAATTTTAAAGAGAGAAAAAACTCAAGATGTCATTGACATCACTTTGTTCCAAATGTAGCTTGATTTCATCTCTCAGGGTATATCAATTCCCAAAATTCATGACTTTGGTCATCAGGGATCCCTCGCAGTTTACATGAACGGCCTTTACACAGTCAAAATATTATGGTGTGGGTTGGAATTAGTGGGAATTGCATTGTGGGCCCTATATTCTTTGAACAGACAATTAACAGTGATCGTTATTGTTCTTTATCAGTCAACTTGCAGAAGCAGAGATTAATTACAATCGGTTTCAACAAGACAGTGCTACAGCACACACAGCCAACAGGTCAATGACACTTTTGGGTAACATCTTTGGAGAATGGATTATCTCAATGGGTTTGTGGCCAACGCAATCACCAAACTTGAGTCCTCAAAGTTATTTTCTTTGGAGTGGGCAAAGCAAGCAGTGTATCATAGCAGACCACACCCAGTTGAAAGTTGAGATAACCATGTATGTACAAAACATTTCACGAGATCAGCTGGTTACAAAAAATGTTAAAAAAAAAATGAAACATGTTTAGTGCTGTATTAACATACAAGGGGGTCACTTTGACCACCTTTTATAAGTTTTTCAAGGTAAGTTATCTTCAAATTATAATAAATTTATATAAATAAATCAAACTAAATTTTATTTAAACATACATTAATTAGAACTATTATTATTCAATTATGTCAAGTGCACAGTGACTTTCCGAATGCACTGTATGTATCTCATTATTGTATTTAACCCAATGCCCAGTATTCCAATGGATATTTTCCAAAAAAGCTTTCCCTCTTATAACAAATTAGGCTGTCTTTGCACTGGGAATTTTTTGTTTGTTTGAATAATTATGACATGTTATGTCTACAGATTTTATGGCTGAAGGTCGAGAATGGGTAAATTTTAGGCAATATAAAAGAAAACCAATGGAATTTCTGGCCAGAATTGAGGAGTATTTTGCTAAACATCGGGGAAATAGATGGAGCACAAACCGTGATTTGTTAGATGAATCTTTCAGAGAAATGACAGACAATTGGTGGATGGCAATCTGGAGTGAAATAACGGACTACCAACAATTTAAGAACCTGTTCAAGGCAAAATATTGGTCAGAGTTGACACAAAACTTAATACGAGATAACATCTGTCACGGAAGATATAATGCCCACATAGGTACTACCTTGACCGCATATTTCCTAGGGAAAGTGTGTTTAGCGAAACACTTAGAACCAAACATACCAGAGGAGTGCCTTGTAAATAAATTATCGTATCACTATGATGAAGATATCATAAGAGCACGGAGAGGTAGCCAGATAAAAACAGTACAAGCCATGGCAGAATTGCTTGAGAACTATGAACATGAAGACTACTATCGCCAAAGTAGGAGGAGAAATTATAGACCGGATTTAAGAAATAATCATCAGTACCATAAAAATAATAGTAATAATAATAATAATAACTACCCTGGGAACCGCAACAACTCTAATTATTATCTATATAAATAAAAATTAAATGCTGTTCGTTGGTAAGCGCATCACTTGAGAACGGCTGGACCGATTTGGCTAATTTTTTTTTTAAATGTTCGTAATAGTCCGAATAAGGTTTTTAGGGAAAGAAAAATTGGAAAAGTTGCCCGGAAAATTGGAAAATTCGGGAAACAATGAGAGTGCTTTTTTCTATGGGATTTTTGTATGACCTCAAGACCATAACTCACGATTCGAACAGTGGATATGCGTAATTCTTTTTTTGTTTTGTTCGTTATGGTCCTGGAAAAGTTTTCAGGAAAAAAAATTCGGGACAATTACAAAGGAAAGTCGGAAAATTCGGACAAACTGCAAAAATCATAATTTTTGTATGCACTCTCGATCATAACTGACGATAGGAACGACATATTTGGTTGATTCTTTTTTTGTTTTGTTCGTTATGCTCCCGGGATGGAAATAACTCAATTGGATGTTTTCAATTGAAAAAAAATCTGGAAGATCTGGAGAAAAATGTAGTTATTTTATTTCTATTCCAATATAAATAAAAATTAAATGCTGTTCGTTGGTAAGCGCATCACTTGAGAATGGCTGGACCGATTTGGCTAATTTTTTTTTTAAATGTTCGTAATAGTCCGAATAAGGTTTTTAGGGAAAGAAAAATTGGAAAAGTTGCCCGGAAAACTGGAAAAATCGGGAAAAATTTAAAGTGCTTTTTTCTATGGGATTTTTGTATGACATCAAGACCATAACTCACGATTTGAACGATGGATATGCGTAATTCTTTTTTTGTTTTGTTCTTTATGGTCCTGGAAAAGTTTTCAGGAAAAAAAAATTCGGGACAATTACAAAGGAAAGTCGGAAAATTCGGACAAACTGCAAAAATCATAATTTTTGTATGCACTCTCGATCATAACTGACGATAGGAACGACATATTTGGTTGATTCTTTTTTTGTTTTGTTCGTTATGCTCCCGGGATAGAAATAACTCAATTGAATGTTTTCAATTGAAAAAAAATCTGGAAGATCTGGAGAAAAATGTAGTTATTTTATTTCTATTCCAATTTATTTCGCTACTAGCTGACCCGACAGACGTTGTCCTGTCCAAATTTCAATAAATTTGTTTGTGATCGGTTTATTTACATTTCGATTTCGATTGCAAGATCGACGTTCAAGTAAAAAATCAAAACAAAGAAATGCTTTGTTTCCATTGGTTTGCTGTGACATCACCATTTCGTTGATTGAAATGCTTTATGATACACGACATTTTTTGTTTTGTTGTCTGGCACGTAAACAAACAAAGCTGATGGTTTTCCGACATTTCCGACATATTTCTCTATACGTGCGCAAATGTCGTTTGACAGCTGATTGCACATTGTGAATCAAGCCAATCGGTTACATAGTGACGAAAAATTGATTCAGTTGTTTATTTTCAGTTGAATTGTGATTCTGTTGTAAGTTCATCGCAATTGTTTCATGAAATGAATTAAGTTTCGTCGTTTTATCTCAAACAAATTTACAGATTTATCTACGAAATACGGTGAGTTTTGAAGTGACAAACGGTTATACAGTAACAACAAAGTGAATCAATTGTCCATTTTCAGTTGAACTGTGATTCTTCACATCGCACATTGTGTCGCAATCGACACAATTGAATTGAATTGACACAATTTAATCGCATTGCAATGCTGCCAATAAGACGGAGCAATTTAGGTCGCAGAACTCGCAATGCTACAAACCAAATGAATTTTCAATCTAATCGAACTGCAGAGCAACGCGAAGAGCGAAATGAAATTGAACGGAATCGATTATCACAAACACGTTCAGCACGTACACAAGAAGAAAGAGAAAATGCAAACGAAGATGATATGCATCGAATGAGACATCATCGGTCAGTAGAAACCAATCGCGCAATAATGAATTTGAATAATCGTCCAAGAAGACAAACAAATGTTGCGTTGAATACTCATCGAGCTGCATTCCGTTACAACGTGACAATTGATTACAGTGCAGACCAATCCGTTGCTACTGGATCGATGAGCGTTGTGTGCCCACATTGTAAGGCATTGAAATGCAGAAATGAAACCCATGGATTGTGTTGCGCAAGTGGCAAAGTCAAATTGGTGCCATTGGTCCCGCCACCAGAGCCATTGCGCTCATTGGTTTCTGGAACAGGAACAGATTCCACACATTTCCTGACACAAATCCAGAAATACAACAGTTGCTTCCAAATGACTTCATTTGGCGCAACAACTGTGGTTCGGGACAATTTCATGCCCACTTTCAAGGTAATTGCAACACAATCATCTTTCACACCATTCGACACTTCCACACAACATGATTATTCGACAACAACATTATTATCATTATTATATTATCTATATAAATAAAAAAAAATGTGTGCTGTATATAATATATAGCAGCCTATATATCACTTCTTTAACCTTTACAGATTCAAGGTCAAATATATCATCGAGCAGGTTCGCTATTGCCACCGCCGGATGCAGACTATAAATTTCTGCAGATTTATTTCATGGGCAATTCACCACAAGAAGTAGATAAGCGTTGTGCACACAACAGTTCGGTGAAAAAACCAATTGTGGAACAACTGCAAATTTTTTTTCATCAATACAATGAATTGATTGCATTGTTCAAAACCGCACTGGACCGCATGCCATCTGATAATCACAAAATTGTAATCAGAGCCGACAAGACGCCTGCGGGAGAACACGCAAGACGTTTCAATGCGCCAACAATTGATGAAGTCGCCATTGTCGTCGTTGGTGAAAATTTGAAATCCCGTGATATCGTTCTATATCGGCGGAACGATCAGCTGCAGCGTGTGTACAAAACGCACTGATCATATGATGCGTTGCAATATCCCATCATATTTTGGCAAGGTGAAGATGGTTATCATTTCTCGATCAAGATGATAAATCCGCTTACAGGTGAATAGCAAATCTATATTTTTTCTAATAAGATTAATTCATTTCATTGACACAAAAATTCATTTACAGGCGCTGAAACGAACAAAAAATTCAGTTCAATGAACTATTATGCATATCGACTGATGGTTCGTGAAAATGAGGACAATCACATCTTGAAATATCGGCGTCTATTTCACCAATATGCTTGTCGATATGTACGTCAAAGTTGAAACTGAGCGATTGACATTCATCAGATTGAACCAGACAAAACTCCGTTCCGAAGAGTATATTCACCTTCGAGATGCCATCAATGCTGAACGAAACGCACAGAATGTCGGACGAATGATTCTCCCAGCAACGTACGTCGGAAGTCCACGACATATGCATGAATATGCTCAAGATGCCATGTCGTATGTTCGCCATTACGGCACACTAGATTTGTTCATCACATTCACGTGCAATCCGCAGTGGATAGAAATTCGGCAAGAGTTATTCCCTGGCCAATCACCCATCGATCACCATGACATCACCGCGAGAGTCTTCAAACAGAAATTGAAATCACTGATGGATTTCATTGTGAAGCATCGCGTGTTCAGCGAGACGCGCTGCTGGATGTATTCAGTGGAGTGGCAGAAACGCGGATTGCCACACGCACATATTCTCATTTGGTTGATTGAGAAGATAAGACCGAATGAAATCGATGATGTGATATCAGCGGAAATTCCCGATGAAGAAGAAGATCCAGGCTTGCATGAGGTTGTTACTAAGAACATGATTCATGGCCCATGTGGAACATTAAATAACAATTCTCCGTGTATGGTCGACGGAAAATGTTCGAAGCGTTATCCACAGGCATTAGTAGCAGAAACAATTACCGGAAATGACGGTTATCCACTGTATCGTCGCCGATCGACTGCGGACAGTGGAAGATCAACAATTGTCAAAATGAATCAACAGGACATTGAAGTTGATAATCGTTGGATTATTCCGTATTCGCCATTACTCTCGAAGACATTCAAAGCGCACATCAACGTCGAATCTTGCCATTCCGTGAAATCCATCAAATACATCTGCAAGTATGTGACCAAAGGAAGTGACATGGCTGTGATTGGAGTTGGTGCGGGGAATTCCAACGATGAAGTCACTCAATATCAAATGGGCCACTATGTTAGCAGTAACAAAGCAATTTGGCGCATTTTTCATTCGCCATTCATGAAAGACATCCCACTGTTGTTCACTTGGCCGTACATCTGGAAATGGTCAAAGAGTATACTTCACTGCGGAGAACGCATTACAACGAGCTGGTCGACCGCCATCTACAACATTGACCAGTTTTTTTGAAATGTGCCAGAATGATGACTTCGCCCGAACGCTGCTATACTCCGAAATGCCAAGATATTATACTTGGAATCAATCGTCAAAGAAATATCAACGACGGAAACAAGGAAATCCAGTTCCAGGTTACCCACATGTATTTTCCACCGATGCATTAGGTCGCATTTACACAGTCCATCCAAGCAACGACGAGTGTTTCTATTTGCGTTTGCTATTAGTCAACGTTCGTGGCCCAACATCATTCCAACATCTACGAACTGTTAATGGTGAATTGTGTGGCACATATAGAGAAGCCTGTCAACGTTTGCGATTGCTAGAGAATGACACTCATTGGGATTACACCCTCGGAGATGCTGTGATTTCATCAAATGCTCATCAAATACGAACATTGTTTTCGATAATTATCTCAACATGCTTCCCATCGAAACCGATTGATTTGTGGACCAAATACAAAGATGACATGTCTGATGATATTTTGCATCAGATGCGTACTAGAACATCAAATCCAGATTTGCAACTGAGCGAGGAAATTCACAACGATATTACGTTGCCACAGCATTGATATTAATTGAGGACATGTGCTTGATGATATCGAACAAGGTATTACCTCAATTAGGCATGACAGCGCCCAATCGTCCGATGCACGACGCATTTAATCAAGAGTTGAAACGCAAAAAACAATATGATTGCGATGCATTGAGAGAATCAGTTCGAACGAACGTTCCGCTGTTGAATCGGCAACAAAAATATGCGTACGACACTTTCATGAAAGTTGTGAACGATATAACTGGAGGGATTTTCTTCTTGGACGCTCCCAGTGGAACTGAGAAAACTTTTCTGATCGCATTGATTTTGGCAACGATTCGCTCACAGAATGAAATTGCACTTGCACTTGCTTCATCAGGAATTGCAGCTACGTTGTTGGAAGGCGGTCGAACAGCTCATTCAGCACTCAAGTTGCCGTTGAATATGCAAATCAATGAAACTCCAACGTGCAACCTTTCGAAGAACTGTGCGATGGCCAAAGTTTTGCAGCAATGCAAATTGATCGTTTGGGATGAATGTACGATGGCGCATAAAAAGTCTTTGGAGGCATTAGACTGAACGATGCAAGATCTACGAAACAATCGAAACCGGTTTGGTGGTGCGATGATTCTGTTGGCAGGTGATTTTCGCCAAACATTGCCAGTGATTCCACGGTCAACGCCAGCCGTTCAAACTTAATGCATGTTTGAAGTCGTCCGTTTTGTGGAAACACGTCAAGACACTCAAATTAAGTATGAACATGCGTGTCGAGTTGCAGAACGACCAATCTGGAGAAGTATTTTCAAAACAATTGCTGGATTCAAAACATTGGCAATGGCAAAATCCCCGTTGACATTTCGACTGGCTGCATTACATTTCCCATCAATTTTTGCCAGTTCACCGAATCAAAGACCGAACTCATCCGAAAGGTGTTCCCAAACATTGCTCAAAATTACAAAAATCATGTTTGGTTGAGCGAACGTGCTATATTGGCTGCGAAAAACATTGATGTCGACGAATTGAATTTCAACATTCAAAGTGAAATTGCTGGCAAATTGATGACGTACAAATCGGTGGATTCCGTTACTAGCCAAGATGATGTCGTCAACTATACAACCGAATTTTTAAACTCGCTGGAACTGCCCGGATTGCCGCCTCACAATCTCAAATTGAAAGTCGTAATCATATCGTAATGTTGTGAAATATTAACCAACCAATTCTAATTGTAATGGCACCCGGCTTGCGGTGAAGAAACTGATAAACAACGTCATCGAAGCAACAATTCTTAAAGGAAAGTACAAAGGAGAAGACGTTTTGATACCACGCATCCCAATGATTCCGACCGACATGCCACGCTTTAAACGCTTGCAGTTTCCGGTGTGGCTTGCATTCGCAATGACACTAAACAAATCACAAGGGCAGTCATTGAGTGTTTGCTGCATTAACCTTGAAAATCCATGCTTCTCGCATGGTCAATTGTATGTCGCCTGTTCCCGTGTCGAAAAACCATCAGCTTTGTTTGTTTACGTGCCAGACAACAAAACAAAAAATGTCGTGTATCATAAAGCATTGCAATGAACGAAATGGTGATGTCACAGCAAACCAATCGAAACAAAGCATTTCTTTGTTTTGATTGTTTACTTGAACATCGATCTTGCAATCGAAATCGAAATGTAAATAAAACACCTCGAGATTCATTGTGATTTCAAATTTAATGGAAGAAAATAAATCATTTGGTTGACATGAAATTCTAACTTAATTCAATTGTGTCTTAAATTTTGGAACAAAACCGCATGGTTCCAAGTCGATCACATTCCAGGCACATCACACATTTCCAGCATTTCAGCGGTGTACTGCCGATAGAATTCATCTCGCATGTAAAATTTCCCATTGGCGTACTTCTGAATGTACTCCTCCTCAAATTGAATATCCATGGCCACAATCGTTAATAGATACAATGAACACTCAGAAATACGTTTTATTCTCATTTTTACTTTGTTTACACATTTCCAATAGCTTTTCACAAATTCACAAAATGATCACAAACAAATTTATTGAAATTTGGACAGGACAACGTCTGTCGGGTCATCTAGTAATAATAATAATAGTAATAGCAATAATAATAACAGAAATAATAATAACCACCCCAATAATAGAAATAAATAATAATCATAACAGTCAGAGAAACTCCAAACAAGTTAATACAGACCACTAACAGGAATTATCAATCAAGTAATAATAATAATAATAATAATAATAGAAACTATAGACCAAGAGTAAATTATATAAGAGCAGAAGAAGATGGTCAAAGAAGGTATCCGCATCAGAGATGGAATAGTTCTCATGATTATGAAAATCGGCAGATGAATAGCGGATGTGATAATCCTATGTACAATAGACCCAGACGAAGTACCAGCTTGGATGATCAAAACAGACAAACAAACCATGAACCACAATTTGACCATCGTACTGAGCGGCAGGAACCGACTCAAGGTTTCCAGACCGACATCTCTGTCTGCCCAATGGATAACAATAATGATAATTTAAACGGGAGGAGGCAGTGATAAATTTTCATGACCCTTCACTGCTCCTATCTCCAGGGTATGAACAAGAATTGCAAAATGAAAGTAACTTTAATAACTTTACCATTATTTGTAGTAATTATCTAAAAAATATACGAAATGAACTATTGGAAGAGAACACTACAAGTCTCAATAGCCAGAATAACGAAATAATTTATATAAACGCAGAATTTGAAGGAATTTTAGCTCAAATAATGATTGATACGGGCGCTAATGTATCCATAATTAATAGTGTTGAATTAGATAGAATACAAAAGGAATGTTGTCGAACACTGCCAATATTACCGGTCAATAATATTATATTAATAGGGGCCACTGGTCGCCAAAACAAACTATAAGAAAACAAGTATCAGAAAGCAATTGGAAAAATAGTCAAATATAAAATAGGAGAAAAAGTAATACTGAAAAACCGCGAATTACCAAGCACCCTAGAAGGGATCACTAAGAAGTTATTACTGCTATATACCGGGACCATATATAATCACAAGAGCAAATAACAATAACACCTATGAACTAAAAGATATTGCTTCAGAAAAAATCAAAGGCGTTTATAACCAGTCCTCAATCAAAAAATATTACGAGGATAGAATAAAACTTAAAAATTCTAAAAGAAAAGTAAGGTCAACTTACACCAATTATTTACAGGACTTAATTTTGAAATGAAATATATTTACTAAATTCTAAAACTAAATAAGATCAACTTATATCAATAATTTACAGGAATTAATTATGAAGTAAAAAAAAAAAATCTAAAGGAAAAATAAGAACAACTTATATCAATAATGTGAATAAACTAATTTTGGAAAGGAAATATTAAAACATTTACGAAATGCAAAAGGGAGTAAAGACCACTTAAATAATATAATGTTAATGAAATAATTTGGATGAAAACAAGAGTGAAATAATAATTTTTGAAGAAAAAATAACTATAATCACTACTTTAATTTTAATTATAATAAGAACCATTGGAAGAATGACTGTCATAACATAAAACCAGTAGAACAATTAATTAGAACCAAGATGAAAAACAAGAAAAAAAATGCTATTAATATTGATAACCAGAAGACAATTGTGCGAACAACAGAAGAAATAAAGAGAATTCAGATGGAAAGGTTTACACATCATAACTAGCAATAAATTATATAAACAGAGCTTCCAAACATGAGAAAAATAAATATATCAACAGAGCTTCCAACCATGAGAAGAATAAATATATCAGCAGAGCTATAAAACATAAGAAGAATAAATAATAAGAAGAATAAATGAGATAGAAAGTATTAGCAAATCTAAGCAACCACGAAGTGAGGAATCCAAGGATGTTTTTATTAGTCGAGAAATAGACTATTTTTTAATAATTTTTATTTAATGACTGTCTGTAGATGTATTCCAGCAGTATTATATTTTGAGCAGAGATGATGTTCCTCTGATCTCAAAAAAGTGTAGTATGGCCAGCAGAGTATATATAGCCACAAGTGCCTCGCTGGACTGCCCCAGCTCACGTGTTAGGGAATGTTAGGGAATGAATATCCCATGGATAAAGCACCAAGTAAAGGAATAAATATATATAATAATAATGATATACCTCAGATTACGATAACTATCAAATAAGAATAAATTCAATTGAAAAAAAAACTAAAGCTCAATTACGAAGAAGCAGATATAGAAGTGGGTAGGAAGACAAAGAATATCATAAGCAATTATTTCATACATACTAAACGTATGATCTGAATTAATCACTTCTGGAGGAGAACAATCTGTAGCATGACAGAAAATCCATCTTATTATAAGACCAAAAAAGAAGCAAAAATAGAATATAACATAGATTATTAAAAAACCAAACTGGTAAAAATGAAAAAGTATTATAATAATTAATCAAGAATAAAAGTAAAATGAAATCCGAAATTGAAAGAAGTTAAGTTCATTAAAACCAACTTAAGTGATAATCCAACTTATATAGTATATATACCCAGGTAGAATAGGAGCAGTTAAGAAAAAACCATATATAAACCAAAACCACCGAATAAAAATATAACTTGTAAGCACGTAAAAACAAAACCCCCAACAAAGTATAACAAAGAAAAGTACAATACAGTAGAAAAAAAAGAAACTATGTAAATTAAATATAAATAGAAATATTAGATATATGATGGGAAGTGTACAAAGATAATTTAATTTGATTGTGCAAAAATTACAAACAATAATCCCATTTAAGTGATGTTCTTTATTCCCCAATGACTAGATAAAATGGCTAGAAATCAAATTTGGGAATACCGTATAGTGAATAGTGAGGGTAAATCCCTAAATTAAAACAAAAACAGCAAAAGACTGCATAATAATTGATTTTAATAAACTGTTTAAATAAAAACAGATGTGTTTTGTTTATGTTAGCAGTTCATTGAACTCAAAGCATTGAATGCTTGAGATTAAGTTTATTTTTTTAATATAATATCTTTATTATATTTTAATAATGTCAATTAATAATAAACACTGTTGTAATTAAGTAAGGGCAACTTAGTTAAGATTTTATTAGAACTGTATGTCAGAAAGGGTATTAGCAAGCTGAAATAATAGTAAACTTTGTAATTGAACTAACATAAAAAAAAAATAGGCCAAATGGTACCTCTCACCAACATTATAATTAGTAAATAAGTTAATGAAATTAATTAAATGAATGAAAATTGTTGAATGTAAATCACTAACCATGTATAATAACTGTAACAACACTTAGTGAAAGTAATTAAGGAATGTATAAGATATTATTAGTAAAAATGCAAGTGTAATAACACTGGAGTCTAAAGAAAAGCCTAAAATGAAGATAGTATTCAAATTAGCTAACCAAATCAGAAAATTACTGAGAATTAAAGAACCCAAACCATAATAATTCAATCAATGATCTTGTTCAATGATAATTAGAATCTAACATAAATTGTCAACCATTTAATATGGAAAGAAGTAAAGTAGTTAAGGCCTACAACCAAATATACTGTAAATATGACTTTTTGAGTTAAAAAATACTGTACTATAAAATATATCATGTGTGGTATTAAATGATGCAGAATTAAATAAGGAATTTGATTATGTAATTAGCATTTAATAAGAATAAATAATAAGCAAAATGTAATTTATAATATAATGTAAAATTCAATTCTTTTGTACAACATCAAATTTGAGGCTTAAGTGTCAGCTGATTTAAAACAATGAAAATGTACTAATAAATCGGCTAGGACCTTTTGTATGATGAAGAAAAACGGGAGTTAATTGTTAAACGTTGAGGTGAACACATCAGAACGAGCGAGCTCAAAAAAGATAAAAAATATAATTTGACATGAACTAAAACTATAAAAAAAAAGAAATTTAAAAATAGAATTTATTAACACTGAGGTCAAATAAAAGAATCCAACCATTACATGTAGGAAGATTGGAAATTGTGATCAAGATATCGGAACAATCCAGGCACTAATTCAGAATTTGCCGATGTGAATATTACCATTACAAAACTGTACGAGATACTTGAACGAGGACACTTCTACACACTTATTGCCGAACCAAACAACGGATCATTAATACGGAATCTTCACTCTAAGACGAAGAAAACTGATCACTACTACTATGATGAAGGACACATAAAGAATCAACATTTATTTGGAGGAGAATCGACTGGGATCTTGGTGTAACTTCGTAGCAAGAAGGCGGCCATCTTGAATACTATACCTCGAGCATCAGCTGTGATGATGTCAGCCTACACAGAGCTGTTGGTTCAAATAATTTAATTTTGAATAACATTTTTATAATAAATATTATTTATATTTTATCATTAAGAACTGTTTAATTGTAAGTATTGTATCTTTCAGCACTGCCCTTTCTCTGACTTTTGATAACAGTTAAAAGAACCAATGAATAATTAAATGTTAATAGTTTAAATAAAATAAACCGAATGCCCTGAGACAGAGTTTTCAAGCTGTGAAACGGTACTTCGACACAAAGTCAATTAATCGCAACAAGGTTAATAAATTCATTTAACCATTCTATTTTTTGAGTTTTATTTATTTGTGGAAATATATTTAGAAGAATTTCTGGTAGCACTTGAAACCTGGACTTCAAGGAAGAAGAGAATAACATCGCAAAGGAGTACAATCACTGAATAGCTGAATACCACTAATCGATTATTACATTTCATAATCTATTTAACGCAGGAAACAAATTATTGTTATTATAACACAATAAATCAACTAAAATAGTAATTAAAAGAATTAAGGACTAATATAATACATAAATAAACTAATAAATAATTATAATTATCTTGTTGGTACATCCTCTTCGTTCACTTTTATAAATATTATATATATATATATATATTTGTAAATTTACAAATATACAAACATAAAACAGAAAACAAACTAATACCTGAACAAATACAAATCAATACAAAACATGACACAATATTCAAAGCACTCAACATTGAAAATACACAAAAAACTAACACATACACCACAATCACACACAATAAAACCAACTTGAAATACCAGAAGCCAACAGGAAGCCACAATAGTCTACCAACAACACATATGTACTTCACCAGACAAACAAAACCGGAAGGCTGAGGATGGGTACAAGATAGTACCCGAAACATGTTCCAAATAGAAAAATAACATCTTCAGGTAAATTTATGTATAAATATTAAATGTATTATATACACCAAGAAACGGACTGTAGCAGAAAGTGATTGAAATATATATATATTGTAGCATAACAAAATTATCACATTAAAATTTTAATTAATGCAACATAAATAAAGAAGAAAATGTCCATAGTGAGTGAGAATAATAAATTGGTTAAAGATTAAACTAAAGAAACTGTACATTAAGTCAATAAAATGTTAATAAGAATAAACAATAACAAAGAAAACTATTGGTCAATATACGAATAACCTACCATATATAAAAACCCAATAAACCAGCAGTATACCCAGTAGATTGGAGAAGCAGTAAAAAATGAAAGAAAAGAAAAAAGAGGTAAAGAGGTGAAAACAATTTCAATAAGGGAAATTTATAAAGTCAAGAAGCAGAGAAACCACAAGACAAGAAATTTACTAATATAATAAGGAAGAAAGAACCAAATATGTCAAGATTCCTAAAAAGAGCCTAGAAATAAGAAGAGCTATTCCAAAAATGTTAATAAAGGAATACATACCATTGAACTAAATTAAAACCAATATATTTAGACCCAGTAACTCAAGTTACAAGATACAATCCAAAGAAAAACGAATTGTAAACTAGATATAAGTATAATATGTAAAAAATTATTTAAAAGACTACCATTAGTGTAGACAATAATAAGTGACACACTATAATAAAGGATAGTGTAAGAATTAAAAATCCATTAAAAAGACTACCATCAGTGTAGAGAAATACTATATAAAAAATAAAAGACAGTCTAATGACTAAGGTTAATTTTAATAATAAAAGTGTTTTAAAAATTAAGTAATATAAGATTTTAATAGGTATAAGACGTTTTTTATTTTATTGTGTTATCAAAATAGTTATAGTGAACACAAGAGACAGTTAATAACTGAAGGTGTCATTAGTTATAAGATGTTTTTATTTCATTGTGTTACCAAGACAGTTATAGTAATTAAAAGAGACAGTTAATAACTGAAGGTGTTATTAGGAATAAGATGTTTTAATAGGATTAGGTTTGTGATAAAAGGAAACATGAAAACAAAGGACAGCCAATGACTGATAATATTGCTGATAATAAGATGTTTCTATTATAATTCTATATATATAAAAAATAATAGGCATAAGATGTTTTTGTTATGTTTAAGTGATATAAAAAAGTTAGTAGATATAAGATATTCTGTTGTATTCAAAATAATGTTAACTAATTTTCAAGTTTGTCATGGCAGAGAGGCAAGTAGGAAATAGGAATGTTATAATTTTATTTAAAACTGTAAACCATATAAAAGGTACAAAGCAGATTAGCTAATACACCACTCTAGAAAAACAGACCAGTAATGTAAACCAAAACCATCTATCAGAGAGTCAAACTTAATTAAATAAATTCAATCAAACTACATAATATAAGGAATAGAATTTAATCCATACAACACAAAACTATGAAAATGTAATCAGTACAGATACAAGTAATAACGAATGGAATGACAAAGGAAGAAAATTAACTTCTTTTGGAAATAACTAATACTAGGCCTAAAATGGTAATCAACTCAGACTAAAAAGTAAATTAATCAATATTGAAGTGTTATAACAACAAAATTATTAACAACAAACAATAATCATGGAGTGAGTAATATTATTTCATGGAAATATTATCAGAAACACACTTATAAACCATTAAAATACTAAATTTGTACAAAATATGAGGCCTACAATAAATATCAAAAATTGTAAATTTTAGGCTTATCTAAACTTAAAACAGACCCAGCTATATATCAAATTATGTAAAATTAATTTAAGAATATTGCTGAATAGTTAGATTTTTGTAAAATTAATAAATAATTGAGTTACAGCAATAAATAGGAAAACTTGTTATGTATATTTAGAGATTGAAACAAATCCAAGGCATGTACTTTTATAAAAAAACAATGGGAAGAGGAAAAAGACATTTCATAAATTACCCCAAAACGACGACTTTCAGTCATCAGTCTATTGTTAATCGTTAATATGAACAGTTGAGAAATTACTGACAGAAGACCGAAAAAGTATAAATTAGTGCAAAAACCGTGAGTGCAGCCTCGAAAAGTGTAACAGAGGTTAACTAAGTAAATATAACGACAACAGATAATAATTAACACCTAACTAATCCAGAACAACAGCAATAACACTATTTAACATGAGCACAAGAAATCAACGGCCATTTTGGAAAAATATTAAACCATATTAGCAGAACCCGAATACAACACATTTGAACACCGAACACTGCACCAGTAAACCATCACGAAACGACATCGCAGAAGAAGGGAGAACACTCCACACTATATTCCAGGACAACTACAACTCCACAGAGAAGGGAATACTCATTTATTTCCTAGGGAGATCAACCAGCATCAGTATTACATCGCAGAAAAATTGAGGTGATGGCAGCCATGCTTAATTTCTGAACGAGCATAAGACACCGCCTCCTTGAAGCCAGTGACGTCATTCGACGAATGGTTCGAATTTACTTTTCATAATTGACAATTTACATAATAATATTGTTTTTTCAGCCATAATAATTTATTTTAAAAATAGCTGTAAGAATTGTATCTTGTTCCTTGCCCTCTCTGACCATTTCGACAGTTAAAAGAATCCTAATTAATTAATCTTGTAAAAATATATTTTGTCAATTTTGTTCGCTACCGACTTGAGCAAATATCAACCAATGCCTGGTCCACGCGCAGCCAGAATGGCGCATAATTTCAAATGTTAATAAATGAATATAATTATTCAGTTATAAGAGTTTGTATTTATTTGTATAGTAAAAGCTAGTTATTCTTTTCTTCTAAAAATAATTTAGGGTGATAAAATAAATATTTGAGAAGAAGAAGAAGAAGAGCAAAGTCAGAAGAGAGAATTAATAGATTTAACTACACAATTAAATTATTAATAGAAACAAATAGTTTCGAAACACAAAATCTTACCTATTTAATTGGAAGTAATTAAAGCACATACAATTAATTAATTATTTATTAACTTAATTGAATTAATTAATTAAACAAACAAACAAAAAATAAGTAAGTAAAATTTTATAACTTACAAAAAATTTTTTATTATCAACAAATCACACTTTATTATCATACATTATTTATATTTAATTTATTATTTGTAATTGGGATTAATTACCAATTGGTGAATCCAAAGTGGAGCTTTATCATCGGCGAGTTCAACACCGAGATTCAGACCACAGTTATTAGTATCACAATAATTCTTTCTATACATTATATCTACTTAATTATTATATTTGTAAATAAATATTATATTACAAATTGGCGTCCAACTAAAGGGCTTAAAATAGGAGTTAATAGATTTATAAAATAAGGACAATTGTCCAGTTTCCTATTTTAGCTCGGCAGCTGTCAACACGTCAGAAAAAGAAACAAGATGCACAGGAGGGCGACATCAAAGAAAAGGGCTGTGGAGGCCGAACAGGAAATAGATATGGAGGATAAAGAGGCGACACCTGTGGAGGATATAGAGAAGAGATTACCTCCAGCAGAACCAACCGAACCAATACCCCAAGGAAAACAAGCTGATAAGCCGGAACAAACAGAGGAGATCAATTTCCAAGAAACCTTGGTGTGAATGATGATGGAAATGAGAGAGGCTAGTAAGAAGGCGGAAGAAAACAGCAAGAAGTCAAGGGAAGAATTAGCCCAGCAAATGATGGAGAGAATGGAAGAAAATAGTAAGAAGCTGGAAAATGATAACCAAAAACTGAAGGAAGAGTTAAGGGAAAATAGTAAGGAATTGAAGGAAGAATTGGGTAATAAAATCGGAGATACCAACAAGAAAATCGAAGAAAATAGTAAGAAGATGGAGGAGAAGATGGAAGAAAATAGTAAGGAAATGAAAAGTGATAACCAACGATTGAAGGAGGAATTAAGAGAAAACAGTAAGAAGATGGAGGAGAAGATGGAAGAAAACAGTAAGAAGATGGAGGAGAAGGTGGACAAAATAAAAAACGAGAATAAATTATTGATGGAAGAAAATATCCAGAAGATTGAGGAGAAAATGGAGGAAATAAAAACTGACAATAAGCAATCGAAGGAGGAATTAACCCAGATAAGCCAGAAACTGGAAGAAACCAATAAGAAGATGGAAAGCAATAATCAACAATTGAGAGAAGAATTGAAGGAGACGAACCAAGAGAATATGAACCGATTAGATGGAAAGATGGAAGCATTGAAGGAAGAATTGGGGCAAAAGATAGCTGAAAACAATGAAACAATCAGCAAGAAGGTAGAAGAGGAAATAACGGTAATCGAACAAAAGATTACAAGAGCTGACGAAAGATGGAGTCAGACAGAACAGGAAGTACAGAGTATCAAGACAGAAATAAACACTAAGGTTAACAACATTGAAGAAACGAATAGGAAGACTTTAGAGGAAAAACTAAAAGAAACACGTGAAGACTGGGAGCGAGTGCAGGACCGATTCACAGAAAAATGTGACGGCATTGAAGCTGCTGTGACCAGTATCAACAGTCAGGTGCCACAGAATCAAACAGATATAGATCTGTTCCATAGTCGACCGACAAGCATTACCAGTTGTCCTAACAACGAGAACCGTGAAGGAATTAATTTCAGGTTTTATAAAAACAAACCGATGGAGTTCCTAGCCAGAATCGAAGAGTACTTTACCAAACACAGAGGCAATCGCTGGAGGGATAATAAAGAAGTACTTGACAAATCGTTCACGGAGATAGCAGATAATTGGTGGATGGCGATAAGAGACGAAGTGACCGACTACCAGCAATTCAAAAGGCTATTCAAAGCCAAATATTGGTCTGAATCGACACAAAATATCGCCAAAGACGGGATCTGTCATGGAAAATACAACCCGTATGGAAACCAGACCCTAACGGCATACTTCTTGGGAAAGGTGTGTGTGGCCAAACATCTAGAGCCCAGAATACCGGAAGAATGCCTGGTCAGCAAGCTCTCATACCATTATGAGGAAGATATAATAAGAGCTAGAAGAAACAGTCAAATAAAGACTGTACAAGCAATGACCGAGCTCTTAGAAATGTATGAGCACGAGGATTACTACCGCCAAAGTCGCAGGAGATATGAAAGGCCGGAACCAAGAAGTAACACCAATAATTCGAATAATAATAATCGGCAGAATGTGGGCAACAACAATAATTATAATTCCGCAAATCGGAATAATGCCGAATACAATCATAACCCCCGTAATAACAATAATGTACCTAGATTTAATAACAATAATAATAATAATAATAATAATGTTCCCCGAATTAATAATAACGAGGGCAACAACAATAATAATAGTAATAATAATAACCGTCCACCCAACAACAACGGTTATTATTATAATAACCGTAATTATATTCCAAATGGTCAGAGAAACCCCAACCCCCCTAATAACAATTATCATAGTAATTATAATAGGAATTACCCGAACGGAGGTAATAACAATAATTACAGGACATATCGACCCCATATTAACTACATCAGAGCGGAAGGCAGTGGACAGAGGAGGTACCAGCCTCAACGAAGGAGCCGATATTATGAGTATGAGACCTTTCAAGGAAGTCAGGGAAGTAATCGTTACAGAGAGTATGAACCCAGACGCAGTTCCAGCCTGGACAATCAACGAAGACTACCTGTAACGGAAGCCCAACAGGACGATCGTGCTGAGCCAAACGAAGCAGTTTCAGGACTCCAAGTTGATGCTTCCAACGGCCTAATCCGTAATGATGCGGAACATTTAAACGAACGGAGGCAGTAATAAACCCCAATAACCCTTTACTGCTCCAATCTGCTGGGTTTGACCAAGCAATAAAATCGAAAGAAGAAAGAAAAATTTTTACAATAATATACAATAATTATTTGAAAGATATCTGTAAGGACTTGCTAGAAGAAAACGAAATTAACATCAATAATAATTACAACGAAATAATATATATAATTGCAGAAATTGAGGGTATTTCTGTTCCCATAATGATAGACACTGGACAAATGTCTCTATAATAAATCATAATGAGTTGGACCGGATACAGCAGGAATGCCACAAAAACTTACCGGTACTACCTATTAATAATATTGTACTTGTAGGAGCTACCGGCCGACAGAACAAAACTATAAGAAAACAGGTATCCCTAAGTGTCAACAGTCAGGGCCTTAGTGTGGATATGATATTTCTTGTTGCAGCCGGATTACCTTTCAACATCATGATAGGATGTGACATATTGCGCAGGAACTCAGCAGTTATCAACTTGTGCCGAGGGAAGGTATCACTCTTTTCGGAAGGTTCGACCTGGGTAGCCAATTTAACTAACAACAAGATGTTAGACTCCAGACAACTTCTCGACCACAAAAATATGGTGAACTACTTGTCAAACTACTCAACAAACAACAAGCCAGTACATCAGAATTCGGAGGATGACCTATGGCCACAAAAGATTCAGGAGATACGTGACTTCCAGTGCCACAATACTACAAAGCAATTAGAAGAAAACCAGCTGAATCAATTAGTCAACATATATGAAAAATATCAAGCTGTATTTTCGGATGAACCTGGAAAGATCCGGAACTACCAATGTTCCATACGATTCAGAGAACCGGTAGAGTTTAATCAAAAGTCGTATCCCATAGCACAATCTTTGAAGGAAGCTGTACGCACAGAGATCCAGAATATGATCAGTAAAGATATTATCGAAAGCAGTCAATCGCCATACACTAGCCCAATTGTGGCTATACAAAAGAAAAATGGGAATGTAAGGCTTTGCCTTGACGCACGTGAGATAAACAAAATGATTATTAACGATCGTACCTCACCTGGCGAAATTGATGAGATATTGAAGAGATTTCATGGAACGAAGTTCATTACTACATGGGATACCGTGTGCGGGTATTGGCAGGTGGAGTTGCACCCAGCAAACCGGCAATACATGGCGTTCATCTTCGAAGGGCGCAACTACCAGTTTAAGAGGTTGCCCTTCGGGTTAGTGAACTCAGTAGCTGTTTTTGTTGCCTGTATGTATCATATACTCGGACCAGAAGCGCTCCAATTCACGACTGTCTATGTTGATGATCTCCTGATAACATCAACCAATTGGGAAGAACACTGTTACCGTGTGGAGCATGTCTTGAAGAAGCTGGCTGAGAATAATGTTACCCTTAAACTAGACAAGTCCAAGCTTATAGCTAAAGAAGTGCAATTCTTGGGTTTCCAGTTAAACAGACAAGGGATAACACCATCAACAGAAAAAGTAGATGCCATACAACGATTCCCTATACCAAAAACCAGAAGGCAACTACAATCATTTTTAGGCCTGTGTAACTACTATAGGAAGTTCCAAAATAATTATTCCGAACTGACGGCCCGATTTCAGTACCAGTTATCGTCCAAGAATAAGTGGCGATGGGGTCAAGAACAAGACGAAACCTTCAAATCAATAAAGGAGAAGTTCTTAGAAGCAGTGATGCTCAACCATCCAGATTTTAACCGACCCTTCTTTCTAAACTGTGATGCTAGTAACATTAGCTTGGGATCAACACTGTACCAAGAAGACGAAAGTGGAAACCATCTAGTGGTGAGTTTTGCTAGCAGAACCCTTAACCAGTGTGAAAAGAACTACAACGTGACGGAAAAGGAACTGCTAAGTGTAGTCTTCGCATGTGGGAAGTTTCGGACGTATATCCTCGGATATCCTGTGACCGTTCGAACAGATCACAAATCTATATCATTTCTGAGAAGATGCAAGTTAAGCCATGGTAGATTGACCAGATGGGTACTTGCCCTGCAGGAATACGATATACATTGGGAGTATGTTCCTGGGAGTAAAAATGTAGTAGCCGACGTGTTGTCGAGGGTAAATCTGGAATAACAGACGTTCGAAGGCGAAAAGGAGAGCATCTTGAAGATCTATAATATTATTAAGGACAGATCCGATCTAGAAAAGATAGTGCAGGACATCAGCAAACACCAGCAGTCCAACCCGAAGTTAAACCACATTAAACTTCGTCTCTCCAACCAAGATGACACAATGACCAAGTTTTATTGTGTACATAACGAAATATTATTCATCAAAACATCCCTTGATGAAGAGATATGGAAGATCATGATCCCTACTACAATCGAGAAGGATATCATCCTGGACTATCATCTACGATACGGTCACATGGGAGCCATGAAGGTGATCAAGGCTATAGAAGAGAATTGCCATATAAAAAATATAAATAGAAAGACGAGAAACTACCTCAAAACCTGTCTAATATGTCAATTGGTGAAAACCAACAATGAGAGAAAAGAGGGTATGATGATACCAATTGCCTCACAAGCCAAACTGGAAAAGGTCTTTCTGGACATCTGTGGTGCATTCCCCCGCAGTGGCAGATGCCATTGATACAAATACATTATTATCATGATGGATCACTTCACAAAATTCACAAAACTGTACCCGGTGAACAGAGCCACCACTTTGAAGACTCTAGGAGTAATAACAAATCATTACATTCCAGAGATAGGGAGCCCGGCGTCCATAATCACAGACCATGGAACGCAATTTAAGGGTAGGAGGTGGAAAAACACTCTAAATACATTGGGCATTAAGACGTACAAGACATCTGTCTACCACCCCAGCAGTAATCCAGCGGAGAGGGTACTGCGAGAAGTCGGAAGAATATTACGGACTTATTGCCATAATCAACAAAGGAAGTGGCAAGAATATTTATTAGCTACTGAAGAATTCCTTAATTTGGCATATCACCCCACTATAGGTACCACGCCATAGACGGCAATGTATGAAAAACTGGCTCCAAGAGAAATACAAGACATAATAGAATTCCCCATGAGTCAAGAATACAAGTTCAATCGAATCAGATTCTACAATAAATTAGCAGAAGACCAGGAAAGGCGCAAGAACAAGTACCAAAAGGCGATTAAGAAGATAATAAGCTATGAAGTCGGAGAAAAGGTACTACTAAAAAACAGGGAATTACCCAGTACTTTGGAAGGCATTACCAAAAAGTTGTTACTGCTGTATACCGGCCCATACCTGGTTATTAAAAACAATAATAACAATACGTATGTATTAAAGGATATCATTTCAAATAAAGTAAAAGGAACTTATAATCAAATATCAATTAAAAAATATATAGAGGAGAGATGAAAAATGTCCAATTTCAAAAAATTAGTAAGTACAACTTACACTGATTATTCGAAAAACTATTATGAATGAAAAAAGAATTTTGGTTAATGTTCAAAATTCAAAAAGTAGTAAGAACAGCTTACACCAAATGATTCGAATAACTATTATGAAGAAACAAAAGGAATTTTGATGAATAAAAAATGTTCAAAATTCAAAAAATAGTAAGTACAACTTACACTGATTATTCAAAAAACTATTATGAATGAAAAAAGAATTTTGGTTAATTTCAAAATTCAAAACATTAGTAAGTACAACTTACACCAAAATATTTGAAAAACTATTATGAATAAGAAAGAATTTAGTTGAATAAAAATATCTAAAGTTAAAAAATAGTAAGTACAACTCATACGAATGATGAGAAATAACTCTTAAATATAAAAAGAGATTTTGTAAAAAAGAGATACAAAATTCTAAAGGAGTAAGAACAAATCACATTCATAATTTGAGAGAACTCTTACATAAAAGAATTTGAAGGTAAATGGAGTACAAATGTAAAAACTCCCTCTCAAACTCTCCAGAGACCCAAAACAAAAAGAACAGGTTCCAGTAAACAAAGAGAACAACCAATGTTAAACAATTGGATAATTTAATGTTACCAGAACAATATATTAATAAATGTTAAAAATGTCAGAAGAAGGAATGTAACAAATCCTCATAAAAACCAGTGTTAATAAGAAGAAAAAAAAATAATAAATAAACCCTCAATAAACTATCACAGCTATAAAAAACCATACTATAGTTTGTATGATAATAGTGACTATGCTAACAATGACCACTATTATAAATTATGTAAATGAGACAATTTAAGACAAAAATGATACAGAATTTCAAATGAAAAAGAGAGAAGAAACCAGAATATCATATAATTTAATCAAAACAACTTAACCAAACTCACAAAGAAAATAATTTGATAAAGATGGAACAATGAAGAAAGACCAACTAAGCAGAGACCAAATATTAAGACCAGAACCCAAAAACCCTGGTACTATTAATGATAATATTGTTGTAATAGCCACTGTTATAGTGATAAGTGATAAAGAATTAATTAATGTTATGCCATGAGCAATAAAATAAATCATTGGATACCAAATGGTAGAAAAAATCTATATAAATGCTAATTACTATGTAAACAAGATGAAATGATGAAACGATGAAATGTATATTATACCACATACCTAAACCACATAATATGGAATAAGCTTTAATAGAGAAGAAGAGTCAAGTGTATAAAAGTATTAATTGATATAAAATATTATGAAGTGAAGAATCTAAGGATGTTTATTTTAGTCAAAAGAGACTACTTTTACTGATTATTTATTTTTATGACTGGATGTAGAAAATGCCATCAGTCTTATATTTTGAGCAGAGATGATAATACCTCTGGGCTCAATTAATTGAAGTATTGGACAGCAGGGATTGAAGCCAAAAGTGCCACTCTGAACTGTTCCAATTCATTATGTTAGGGAATGTTAGGGAGTAAACATACTGGTGAGGAAGCACCAAATAAGAAAGGATATAAAATGATAATGTTATACACAAGATTGATGATTACTTATTAATGAAAAAAGGAAACTGTATGAAAGGTATACCCATAAACTATACTACATTAGAACAATTACTAAAAATAAATAACACACCTGAAACACACATAAAAGAGATCATCCATCTCACTAAAATTGTCACTGAACAAAATTATTTCACACACAATAACATGTTTTACACACAAACAGATGGACTACCCATGCGCTCCCCTATATCAGGTATACTAGCCAAAATATTTTTACACACCATAGAACAAGAACACATACTGCACAATAACAAATACACTAATAAAATAATATATTGGCACAGGTACGTTGATGACATTTTACTCCTCTACAACGGCAACAAAAGACAAATAGAAAATTTCCACAAATACATTAACACTCTACACCATATATTAAAATTCACACTCGAATTTGAACAAAACAATAGCATAAACTTCTTGGACCTTACAATTACCAAAACAAACAACACACACACATACAAAATATACAGAAAACCCACCACATCAGACATGGTCATACATAACTCATCCAACCACCCAACTCAACACAAACATGCTGCTTTCAACTACATGCTCCACAGGCTCACTTCAATACCCCTAAACACACATGACTACCAAGAAGAATTAAACACAATCAAATATATAGCAGTCAAAAATGGATACACTCCCGATTTAATAAACAAACTACACAAACGCATCCTAAACACAAAAAGTAAAACACATCAAACCAACAACACACAACCCAGTAAATACATCACACTTACATACTACAATTCCAATACACACAAAACTGCTAACACATTTAGGAAACACAATTATAAAGTAGCCTACAGAACTAACAACACCATTAGGAAACACATAAATAATACTAACAAAAACACAGACACATACAACAAAACAGGAGTTTATAAATTAAACTGCAATGATTGTCACCAATTCTACATCGGCCAGACGGGAAGATCTTTTTCCTCTAGATTCTCAGAACATTTAAAAGCCCTCACCACAAACTACATACATTCCACATTTGCCACACATTTACAAAATGAAAACCACAGTTACACAAACATAGAGCACAACATGGAAATACTACACTACTTACCTAAAAGTAGAAAACTAAACACAGCAGAACAATTTGAAATATACAGATATCACGCACTACAACCAAACAACATATTAAATGAACAATTACATTATAGATCACACGTACTTTTCGATACACTGATTCAAACACACAATTTGAACCCCAGCACCAATTCCCTCCCACCATCAACCCCCACCACACATACCTACAGTCCATAAACGTTACTCTGTAAAGACATTCAGTATTTACTCCCACTGAAGAAGACGTATACCACGTTGAAACGTTTGAGGAAATAAAATCAAAGTAAGTTCATAGTGAAAGTTTATGTATATATAATAATAAATAATTAATAAATAAATAAAAATAAATTTAAAAAAAAAATTTTTCTTTAATTAAATTTAAACAAAATTTTTTACAAATTCATATATTTATTTTTGTAACCCATAAAAAAGGAAACGTTACAAAATTGGCGCCTACAACAGTGAGGCTTATAAAAGAGCGACACGAGCAAAATATATCATTATAAACTGAAGACGATCCCAAAGTGAATTTTACGAAACGTCAAGGAAAATTCGTATCGTTACAATATTCTAGGAGCAGGAGCCTCAAGGAAGGTGGACAGCAAGGCTCATCCCAGAAATTAAGAATTACACCTGGGAAGTAGGGACTAACTTACCCAGTTCCTGAATGGTATGGATATTTCCAGGCCTATCTCCATAGGATGGATAAGGCACTAATGGCCCAGTGTCTGTATTTCCCTGCTGTAAATGACAATGTGCACTCCACTTTTTTCGTCTGTGGTAGGTGGAAACAAAGGCAGCTAGAATTACAGGCAGACTTGGGTTACCTAACACCATAAATTTGGTTGGTTTGATGCTATCTTCAGGCAGGAAAGCTTCTGTACCTGATGTCACAATACACTGAGGAAATTCTACAAGTGAAGAAGGCTGTTTTAGATTGTAGCATGACCTAGGCAATTAAAAGCACATGAAGCAAGCTGTAGGAGCAAAAGGCAAACCCTAGCCTGAAGTATTGAGACAAACAGTTCCAGGCTAGTGCTCAAGGAGTAACAGAAGATGTTTTAGTCAGTAAACCAGGAATTGGAGGCCAATATTGTGGGTTGTTTGACCCATGTGCACAAACATAATTTTCACCTTCTCCCCCCCCCCACAAAAACGTACCATTACTCCTACTACTACTAATATTACCACCACCACTACCACTACTACCACCACTACTACTACTACTATTCATATTATTATTATTTTTCATTAAGTTTATCACACACACACACACACACAGAGTATTAATCCATTTTTAATGATTCTGATTTTGAGGACATCAACCATGAGTACTTTTTGAGCGTTTTCCGAGAATTCACCCATTTTAGAGTTTGTAAAGAACATGAAGCCTACATGTTATCTTCTAACCTGCATTTGTCATCAGCCCACTGAATTTATTGTATACAAGAATATTCCTTCAATGCTAGAGCTGTGAGATGATACTATGAATAGTTAGAACTTCATAATACACTTGCCTTTAACCTTACAATTGAAAAAGAAATTCAATCAAAATTAACATAACCAAACAGTGAAAACACCAGATACCTTGGGATCGTCTTGAACATCAATCTGAGGTGAAAGATCATATGAAGCATGAGAAGGAAAATGTCACTACCTGGTTAAGGTTACTTGAACAACTGCTAGCAGTTCCCTGGGAATGCACATAAGATACACTCAACGCAACTTACAACACCTATGTCAAATCAGTTCCCAAGTAATGAAGCAAACCGCTGATCCTATAAATAAATCAAGCCTAGACTAATTGGAAAGATGACAAAATTATGCTTTACGACTCGTAACCGGGGCAGTGAAAAACCACACAAGTGACTGTAATACAACTATAAAGTCACAATCTACCTACACAAAAAAATAAATAAAAGTACAAACAGTAAATACATTCTTTGGACTTCTTGGTTTACCTTAAACACCATGGATAAAAACACTAATAAACTATATCTTAAAAATAGACAGAAATCCTCTCTTCCTTGTGTCTAATTACTCTAAGGAAAAAAATAACTACCACTCTCCACCACACATTACATGCACATTAAGCCAATGAAGTATCCACAAATCAAATGCACCCTTGCACTTACACAAAATGTACATAAAGGAGACTGGACTGGTCCCCAACAGTTCTCAAACAACTAGCTCTCTCCACAACACAAGAGAAGTACCCTCTAGACCAGTGGCTGAGAACATATGCTGACAGACCACAGACAGAAAATTCCAAATCAGGAGTAGGAATCTACTCATCTCTCTTTAGTACATTTCTTCCAAGTTAAAAAATTCTTATGATGAAAGTAATAGTGTCTCAAGCAGCAACCATTGATAGTGTCTCAATATACTATGTACTTCAAATAATAACATGGATAGTCACAAATAATAAATCCATCGCTGAAACTTAATAAATACACTGGTAAATTCTTGGGTTTTGTTGTCCAAGTTTGTGTTCCAAGTCGGTAGTGACATACTTATATTTAGTTAAATACACTGTATTACAACGAATCACTTTGCATGTTGAAATCACTGATAATGAAGCAGCAGATGACTGGCAAAGAAAGGCATCAAACAACACTTATACCTTTTTGTTATAAGAGCAAAAACTATTCTCAAAATTACTACTACAGAAATCTAAAGTTATCTAAGGAAAGTACAAAAAATAAAACTTGAGATAATATATACTGATAAGGAAGAAATTAAAACAAACCAAGAAAAGTCTCTGTTGCCTCTTTTTACCTTAACACAGGTCAAGATTGACTAGCTGATCATCTAAAAAAAATCAACATCTACAACTTAAAAGAATGTACAATTTGTCATGAATCTGTCTCAAGAATGGAGAAAGACCGTCTCCTTAACTGCCAAAAACTTGACATAAACCTTAGAAACTCAAATGATATCAGTTAACTGTACCGGGATGCCAGAAAACTAATGAACTGACGTCTGAGCTAGCCATTGTAACGGGGCAAATTAAAGGGATTTTTTATTTTCTTAACAATTTGGGTTCATTTTATAAAATATTTTAAATTCATTTCATATGTGTGTACGGCCACGTGGTTGAGTCTAAAGCGTAGTTTCTAACAAAGAAACAGTACGCAGTAGCTGTGGTGAAACATTTGCGAAGGAATGTGCCAGTCGTCGATTCTTAGAACTTTGCGGCTGTGTGGCATCTACGCCCAAACGCACTACACCAGCAGATGCGCGGACTGACGCCGAGTTAGTAAAATAAACATGGCTAGAAGACTCTATTTTTTCGCCTCATGGTTTTAAGACGGCGGATATAAGCTTAAGTCCCGCCTATTTGTGACGTCGACCAGTAAGCACCTAAATATCGTCGACGTACAGCACACGTAAATCCTATGTGTCAGGTGAACAACTACCAAGACTTTGACAACGAAGGCTGCGAACGGCGACGAAATTGACTCGCAGGCATGGCATTGATGTCCGCCCGCATGGAGAGAGTCGACTTTTAGCCGCGACGCCGGCCAGCCGCTCGCTGAGACTTGTGGTCACCACGAGACTTTAAGTTTTACCGGAAAGTTATAACATGGTATAAGTAAGCGGAACAATATCCAGGAATGGATTAAGTGAAGTGCCGAAGGAAGAAACAATTAAAAGTGTATGGGACTAACAAACATTCGGATGTATCTGGTGCAACACGCGGCGAATAGACACCATGACCTTACGTAACTAACCAACGATTTTTCAATTATTCAATATTTAAACAATTTCACCAGTTTAAGTCTCTAGCAATATAAAAGGGGATATAAAAGAATGTATGTATGTGTGGATGGCAAACTGGGTTCGTCTTGTTTAGTTTAAGGTCTAGACTAGGGATATGTAAAAAGAATATTAAGTGAAAGTTTTGTTTTAGTACAGTTTTATTTTGTTTTTCATAAAATGAGGTTTTGGTTAGAATAAATTAAGAAGTTCGTCTGTAGGCAACCATGTGTTAGTATCGTTATTTCGTCATTACCACTTCCTCATGTTCTGTGCTAAAAGATTCGTCTAAACGTTCCGGGTTCTTCTGAATTATTATTAGGAGGTAGTCAGATTGCAAAATTGTCCCATATTTTTATTAAGGTAAAGTGTAAAGGTTTCGATATTATAACCAAAAAATATCATGGCGACTCTGGGCTTCTGATGAAAATTTAAAAAGGTAGGTAAGTGGAAAGATCGCAGGTAAGTTTCTGGCAGTATTTTTCTTTTATTTATTTCGATTAAGTTTGTTTATCGACAATTGGCGACTAAGCTGCCAGGATCCTGATATAATTTTATACGAGGTAGACCTATTTTAAAGCACAGAAAATAGGATTTGGTAATGACGTACTTGTAAAATTGTATCGTATATATTTACGTTAAAGGTTATGTTTTGGTAGGTTCATTATGTTCACAAGTGTGTTAGTGTTTTGATTTTATATGAGTAATCATAGAATAAGAATAGTTTTTTATATACAAAAAAAAGGGGTTCTATGAATTATTTTTGAATATGACCGAGGTACTAGGGAATATTGGTTTCGCGTGGGACGAGTGGGAAAGCGAGTTTAGAGGGGTGGTAGGTGAAATGACAGACGAGGAGTGGGGTAATTTAGATGATAGTTTAACATGAATGGAAGAACAAGAAGAGTCGACTTTTAGCCACGGCGCCGGCCAGCCGCTCGCTGAGACTCGTGGTCACCACGAAACTTTATGTTTTACCGGAAAGTTATAACATGGTATAAGTAAGCGGAACAATATCCAGGAATGGATTAAGTGAAGTGCCGAAGGAAGAAACAATTAAAAGTGTATGGGACTAACAAACATTCGGATGTGTCTGGTGCAACACGCGGCGAATAGACACCATGACCTTACGTAACTAACCAACGATTCAATTATTCAATATTTAAACAATTTCACCAGTTTAAGTCTCGAGCAATATAAAAGGGGATATAAAAGAATGTATGTATGTGTGGATGGCAAACTGGGTTCGTCTTGTTTAGTTTAAGGTCTAGACTAGGAATATGTAAAAAGAATATTAAGTGAAAGTTTTGTTTTAGTACAGTTTTATTTTGTTTTTCATAAAATGAGGTTTTGGTTAGAATAAATTAAGAAGTTCGTCTGTAGACCACCATGTGTTAGTATCGTTATTTCGTCATTACCACTTCCTCATGTTCTGTGCTAAAAGATTCGTCTAAACGTTCCGGGTTCTTCTGAATTATTATTGGGGGGTAGTCAGATTGCAAAATTGTCCCATATTTTTATTAAGGTAAAGTGTAAAGGTTTCGATATTATAACCAAAAAATATCGTGGCGACTCTGGGCTTCTGATGAAAATTTAAAGAGGTAACTAAGTGGATTGCAGGTAAGTTTCTGGCAGTATTTTTTATTTTAATTTATTTCGATTAAGTTTGTTTATCGACACCATAACCAACAATATTTAACACAAACTGGTGTCAACATTCATTACTACATTCAAATACAACCCCCCCCCCCCCAAAATTAATATTAACTCGTGAAATGAGAAAAAACACAACACTATATTATGAAAAGTAAAGGCACATTTTTTCCAAGGATATTTATTTATGACAATTTTAATGGTTTACTTGATATACTTTTGAAGACCAATACAATAGGCTAGGTTACTTCCTCAGTGGCATGAAAGGAAACAAACTGAAAATGGGAGTACAGATCAGAATTATATGAGGGGGTTAAAGCCAAAGTGGTGTGTCATATTTTTAAAAAATTGACTTAACTCTTGAAATACCATCTTGAGATATAGATCTGTTAAAAGGAAAAGTGGTGTAACTTCTAGCTTTGTTCATACTCTCATAGATGGCAGTGGCAGTTTCACTAGTGAATTAAACAGCTGGTTTGTTAACAGCCATTGTGGTGCAAGTCAGACTTACACCACTATTCCTGTAAGTGTTTTTAAAGTGTGATTTGCTACATACAGTTACTTGTAGTTTTATTATTATTAAACTACTTAGATTTACATTTTGTGTGTTGGTGATAATAATATGATGGATCACCAATCTGATGAAGATACAAATAGTGAACCCAGTATATTGGAAAATGCAGGATCTAGTGATGATTACGAACCTTCAAAATCTGAACTGTCTGACTCTTCAGGTAAGTTTAACACATTTATAAATACATATTATTATTTAGCCAATAATATTATTAACACAATACCATGTTGTTCTTGGAAAGTAAATACCGGTAGGCCTACACAAGTAATTTCACTGAATAAACTCTGAAAAATAATAATAAAATTAATTTATATATGCCTAACCTTAAAAATCTAGCAGCATAACTCTAATAAGTTTGTTTGGTTGGTTACAGAAGAAGTTGAAAAAACACCAGATGAATCGCCAAAACGAAGTAGAAAGAGGCAAAAACATGAGAGTAAGAAGCAAGAGAGGAAGAAGAAAAGAAATTCTGGCATGGCATATAAAACTAAGGTAGGCAAAGAGGTTTCTAAGAAGAAATTTAGTAATGCAAACTGTAACTGCAGGTTAAAATGTGTAGAAAGAGTCACGCAGGAATGCATTTGAAACATTTTGGAAATTAGGTTCTTTTTCTTGTCAGAATATTTTTTTATGTGGGGGTTGATTAAACAAATGAGTCCTTAAACTTAGGTGTCCTAGAGATGGATCAAGATTGCAAAAGTCAACAAGCAATCTATTTTACATTCAAGTTGATGGAAGTAGTGTTAAAGTATGCAAAAGATATTTCCTTCAAACATTCCAAATTTCAGATGGGCGGATGACAAGAGCTATTAAAAAGTTGCAAATAGGAGACCAACCAGGATCAGACAAACGAGGAAGTGGAATACCCGTGAATAAAATCTCTGATGAGAGAATTAATGTTGTCCGAAAGCATATCTCATCATTCCCCTCATACCAGTCTCATTATACTAGAGCTGAAAACCCAAACAGAAAATATTTAGCCCCTGACCTTAATGTACATCTTATGTACAACTTATACAGAGAATACTGCAAAGAGGAAAATATTTTACCTGTTGAAGAGCCCATTTACCGTAGAAGTTTTAATAATGACTTCAACTTGCACTTTCATGTGCCACGTAAAGATACCTGTTTGAAATGCGACATGCACAAAATGAAAATGTCCACTTTAGAAGATGAAAATGAAAAAAAAATCTTGGAAATACAACATGAACTTCATCTTCGAAAGGCAGAGGCTCCTCGAACATCTATGAAATTAGATACAGAAAAGTCAAAAAATTATAAATTGTTTTATGCCTTCACTTTTGACTTGCAGAAAGCTCTGCCTTTTCCCATACTAACCACTTCTGTGGCTTATTATAAAAGAAACATGTACTTATACAATCTAGGATGTCATGAGCTATCAACTGATTTGGGCTTTATGTACACATGGGATGAGACGATTGCTTCACGTGGTTCGCAAGAAATAAATTCTTGTGTTACAAAACACATTACTGCAAGAGCCTCAACATCAAGACATGTTACCATGTACAGTGACACTTGTACGGGCCAAAACAGAAATTGGAAATTTGAATTGTGTCTTATGAAATTCATTCAAAGCAGTGATAACATCAACATTATTGACCATAAATTTATGGTAAGTGCTCTTACCTCCCTAATGATTCCGATTTTGGATCCATAGAATCCTACGCAAGAGGTAAGGCCATTTTTGTTCCTGCTGATTGGCGCTTCATGATCTCAAAGTCAAGAAAAAAGAAAGCTTTTCATATAACAGAAATGTCAGTTCAAGACTTCAAGTCTACGCAGAATCTTGAACAAGCCATTACAAAGAGGAAAAAAAATGTCAAGAATGAACCGGTGTCATGGCTCAAAATGCAATGGATTCGTATAGTGAAGAAAGAACCATTTATGCTATATTACAAGGAAAATCTTAATGAGGACTTCCCATTTTCCGCTCTATGTCTAAAGTCAGCTAAACCAGGAAGGCCAATCTCACTCGGACTTATTGATCTGGAAAATCTATACCCTGCACCAAGACCTGTGGCTAAGGAAAAGAAGAGGGACATGCTAGATCTTCTACCTTATATTCCACCCATCAACCATGCTTACTTCCAGGGACTTATAATGCTTGGATTTCGTTGTCCATGACGTGTCCGTTACTTAACTAAATATCACTATAATATTGACGACTCGGAACACAAGTTTTTTATAAGTAAAAACGTAAAGTTTTACCTTACAGCCTAAACCGGCTTTCACCTATAGAAGGCTTCATCAGAGGCTGTCGTTAGTAGCGCTGCTCGTCTTGTTGTTGGCGACGAGAAAGTGTTTCGAAAGATTGAAGCTGTGTGTGTGTGTGGTGAGATGTGTTCATAAAAATAAAAAACCTGACACCAATCAAAACAGATATAATTCCCTCGCACAAATTCTACCCACGTACAGTAAACCTCACGAACGTCACACTCACAAAAAACGAACAAACACTCCTTGATAAAGGCCTAAAACATAACATACATTACAAACATAACAACCAAACACTAACAAAGCTCATAATTGACACAGAAACAAATATACAAAACACAGCATCAGAACATCAAGTCACATTAAGACATAATATAAACAACACAATAGGAGTACATAAGACACCAGACAACAACAACCACAACTCAGAAATACACACAGCCATCAAACTGAGGGAAAAGGCACACAAACACAACATCACATTTGTAAAAGCTGACAAAGGCAACACGACTGTAATTATCCCCACAGACAACCTACACAAAAAAGTACAAGACTTCATAGAACAGAACAACATCACAGAACTAAAACACGACCCCACCGACAGATACCAAAACTCAGTAAAACAAATAGTCAACAAAGCCAAACACATTATGACACATAAACAAAAGCCCTACATGAAACAAATCCGACCATCAGCACCTACACTCCAAGCGCTTCCCAAAATCCATAAAGAAGACATTCCGATCCGCCCCATTATCAACTACCGTAATGCCCCTGCACACAAACTGGCAAAATATCTAGACAAAATTATTAGACAACACACACAAATAGACAACAACATTGCAGTAAAAAACAACACTGACCTAGTAACAAAAATAAAAGACATACACATCCCCCATAACGCCACATTAGCCTCCTTTGACATTAAAAACCTGTACACAAACATCCCCATCTATGAAACAATCACCATCCTACAAAACAAACTCAAACAGAAAAACACACCAGACGAACTTATCAATGAAATAACAGAAACTCTGAACATTATCACAAAACAAAACTACTTTACTTATAACAATAAATACTACACACAGAACGATGGCCTACTCATGGGCTCCCCCATATCCAGCATTCTAGCAGAAGTCTTCCTCCAACACTTAGAAAAAACAAAAATACTCACAAACAATGACAGACACTCACATAAAATACTATATTGGCACAGATACGTTGATGACATTCTAATACTATACAGGGGAAACAAAAGACAATGTGAACAGTTACTAACGCACATAAACAAAATACATAAAAACATAACCTTCACTGCCGAATACGAACACAACAATACCATAAACTTCTTAGACCTCTCCATCACAAAACTAGAACACAGGCACAAATTCAGTATATACAGAAAACCAACTACAACTGACACACTAATACACAACACCTCCAATCACCCAATACAACACAAACTAGCTGCTTTTAGAACCATGATACATAGACTTAACAACATCCCCTTAGATGAAATAGACTACAAAGACGAACTAAACACGATAAAATATCTAGCAGAATCTAACGGTTATGACAGAACAATAGTCAGTAAACTCCTACACAAAACACAAAACAAACAACAGACAAAGACAGAAAACAACAAATTCATAACACTAACATACATCAACAAACAAACAGAAAAAATTGCCCACAAATTCAAAAAAGCAGGATACAGAATCGCTTACAAAACTACTAACAAAACAGAACACACACTATCAAAACGCATGCCCAAAGCACAAAACAAATTCGATCTACCCGGTGTATATAAACTAAATTGTTCAAATTGCAGTAAATTCTACATAGGCCAGACAGGACGTAGCTTCAAACAGAGATACATTGAACACACAAAAGCACTCCACACCACTACAGAATCTACCTTCGCAAACCACCTCATTGAAGCAAACCACACATATAAAAACATCGACAATAACATGAACATACTACACGTACACACAAAAGGCCGAAAACTAGACACTCTAGAACAATTAGAAATATACAAACACACAAAAACAAATAAAAACGACATCCTAAACGAACAGACACAATTCAAATCGCACGCATTATTCGAACACATCTCACCACACACACACACACACAGCTTCAATCTTTCGAAACACTTTCTCGTCGCCAACAACAAGACGAGCAGCGCTACTAACGACAGCCTCTGATGAAGCCTTCTATAGGTGAAAGCCGGTTTAGGCTGTAAGGTAAAACTTTACGTTTTTACTTATAAAAAACTTGTGTTCCGAGTCGTCAATATTATAGTGATATTTAGACTTATAATGGTTGAAACAACAGAGATAGACGATACAGGCCCGCTGGAAAATTGTTGATGTTGAACATGATTGAGATTTTTCTTTGCAAAGAAAGAATGTTGTCATTGTATTTGAGCAGATATAATTTAGCTACTTAGCTATTTGAGTAAAACATATAATTTGTGACTAAAAATGCTGTTTGTTTTTTTATTTCAGTGTAATAAAATTCATGTTTGTTCAAAGGCAAAGTGGTGTAAGTCACTTTTGCCCTTTGAAATACAAAAAAAAAACTACAATAAATTATTTTCAATGATAATCACATTTACAGTGATACCTTCCTGCAATGTACAACAACAACAAAATACTAATAATTTGTTGTGTAATTTATAATAATGCATCTACCAAAACCTTCCGTTTCTCAAAATGCACAAAACATGACTTACACCACTTTGGCTTTAACCCCCTCATATGCTAGTATGACTTCAGAATCTTGCCTACGACTTGTCACAGGATAAAACCAAGACGTTTACAGCTGTGCATGATCAGAAGCACATTGGCCGAGGTATTTCATTTTATTTTTATGTCAACTAAGCCTGACTTTTACAAAACATTGTGTAAACTATACAAACGAATTAAATATATACCACTGAAAGTAATATCAACATAAAAACTTAATGGTTTTCATCATAATTACAATTCTACTAATTTACCAGCAAAGTATATTTTCTTAATTTTTATTGTCCAATAAAAAATCTAACCTCAAATTCATATTGTATTAGAAATTAGCTTTGGTGTTTAATTTTTTATATTGATCGTAGAACAAACTTCAATTCACGTGACTACATTTCACATATAATATTGCATCAAGGCTAGAAACGTAATGCAACACAAAACTTCTTGAATTAAAAATAAAAATTTATCTTTCAATACTCTCAATAAATTACTCATACTTACTTATCCCAGTAAAATATAACTGTACGAAAAGGAAAAGTAAGGCAAGTTTTTCCATTGCGGAAAACTGAATATATAACAAACTACGTACGCCTAAAGTTACCACCAACACAAAACTAACGTATCATCGTAGGGATATATATGTTTAAACAAAGAAGTTGAGTAGAGAACCAGTTAACTTCTGAGCAAAGTCCAGTTTAAAACTTAGTCGCAGTTTTTTGACACATAAAAAAATTGTAAATTGTAAAGTGCTTTGACACGGGTTCAAATTGCTTCCATATCAGCAAAATTTAAATGCAGCTGACATAGCATCCTGTATCGTTACCGATTGTCTTCGCTTTTATTGTTTTACAGATAAATACAATTATACGGTTTTTATGAAGTCTAAAAATGGCTATAAAGTTATTCTTTTGTTTTCAATGATGTATTTAACTGAAAAATTTTACAGTTACATCTTTTTTGCAGTTTATAATTGAAACCTAAACACTGTATAATTATCAATTTAATTAAACTCCCCATAAAAAACTTAAAGCCCATAAATATTTTACATGTTTTCTTAAAACAAATTCCCGCTGTATTCTTATCTTTAGTGCTTAGTACGTTTTTGGTATACCCATTATAAAGTTTATGGAAGAAAACAAATCTGCAATTTCAAAAATTTTGATGAAAGACGTATTTGTCGGTAATTATTTTAATGACGAGAAACAGTATTTTTCCCAAAGTACCCAACGTCACGTATTTTTTCAGATTCTCTGAATGTCTCATTTAACGATCATCTTTAATAGTTTTATTACAAACAAGAGAGATTATAATTGTCCCACAATGACTTTCTTTAAGTATGCCTACCGCGCGCGTATAACCATGAAGACGCGCGTATAAAACTTGAGTACAGGTTTATACAGATAAAAAAGTTATATAATTAAAAAAAATTTTAGTGACAATAATTACCATTACTTTTTAACATAAAACTTTAGATTTATGACCTCGGTTAAAAACGTAAGAGTTTTCATACATGGAAAAAAAACTTCCTGTTTCTCAATAAGAAAATGGTTAAACGTAAATTAAAATGTAATGCAATTTATTATATTTATTATTTATGTTTTAAATTATATTGGAAATGTGTTCAGTTTGTCAGCCGCTAAGTGCAATGAGACAGATTAGCGAATATTTTTAAATCGGGAACCTGTTGCATAAATCCGAATAGGACAAGAACTTACCTGGTTGGCAAAAATTACCGAAATACCTGAAAGTTATTGCTCAGAAAGATAGAGAGAAACAAAATTAATGGAAATAATTTATATTTTATCTATCTTTATTACAAACACGAGAATAAATTAGTTGCTAAGATTGTACCGGTACCTAATAAAATTATCTCTAAATTAATTTCAGAACGTAACAAAAACAATATACCGGTAACAATGAAAGTAAAGTGTAAAGTGTGTACGGTAATCAAAACTCAATCACTACAAGTAGGCCTACACCTAATACGAAATTCAAAGAAAACTTAAATTTAAGTAAATAATCGACGTCATGTTTAATTATATTAAAATAATTTCCATTGGAGTATTTGAGGAAAAGCACTACGGTACTAATACTATCTTACTATCTGTATCTGCTTTAATAGTGGAAGGCTACATGGGAGAAATTGGTAAGAAAAATATTATTTTTATTTCAGAATTAATAAAACTGTTGTTGGTAGCAAATACCCAGTGCTATTGTTAGCAGCCTATTTGTAACTTCATGACAGTCATAATCTTGTGCATGTGAAGATTTATCTTACAACACTATCTTCCATTAAGAGCAGGATGATCTCATCAATATTTCTATTAAAAAATACAAATGTCACATATACTTAATCACATATCAGTATTATTTATTACACTGCAGCACATTCATAAATTCATAAGAGGATCCTTTGCACAAAGCAGTTTTGTTTTGTCATGGCTACCAACCCCACCATTGTCAAAGTACACCAGAGCAGATGAAAATTTTCAAGAGATATGTATTTATAATAAAATTGTAAGTAAATAATTTAATATTTACTTTCAAGCCCTTTAATTTCATTATTCAATTTCTATTTTGTATTACCACTATTCACTTATTTATTTCCAGTTAGTATAATTTTTCAAAGTTTATTAACTATTATCACTATTTATTTTAATCACAGCTTGCATGAAATCAATTATAATGGATTCTTAATTTATATAATAACATTGTTAGTATTAGTATTATATACAGTAGTTACCAGACATTTCTGAAATTCTATGATTCCTGTTGTAGAGAGATGAATGATCATAGTTGTCTTGATTGTTCATCATCTTCTTTCACAGCACTACACTTTATCTAAAAATGAAACTTTTACTTGTGAACTTACTGTTTTTTCTTCTCGTCGAACGCGTTTCTGCGTCGTATTCGCCTTCTTCAGCCTATTCGCCGTATTGGCTGAAGAAGGCGAATACGACGCCTAAACGCGTTCGACGAGAAGAAAAAACAGTAACTTCACAAGTAAGAGTTTCATTTTTAGATAAAGTGGAATGATCATAGGTAGTTCTGTCACATCTCTTCAGACGCAAAAATGAATGTTAAATATCTCAGAAAATATTTTTGGCCTTGTAAGTTACAACAAAAATTGTACTTATAGAAAGAAAGATGCAATAACACTAACTATTCTGGTAACCTTGTATAATTGAACAATCTACCTTTGTTCACCTTTTTGTTTTGAAGGTTTTTCTCACACTTACCATGGATACAATTTTCCTTTACTGTAAAATAACATAAAATGATGTGTTATATGAATGAATATGAAAAATAAATTACAAAAGTTTTTCTACTAGTAATTTTGTAAACCACTATGTTGTCTTTGGTATTTACGAGCGCTTTCGGCAGTCAAACTATCCTCAGGTAAACGTTGGTAAATGACCTGAAGATGGCTTGACTGCTGAAAGCGCTCGTCAGTACCAAAGACAACATAGTGGTTTGTACAAAATTACTAGTACAAATATTTGAGACCACTAACACTCCAATACAACAATAAATTACAAAAGGTGATAGACCCTTGTACAATACCAAGCAATTTGATAATATTTGGATGTTTAGCATGAAATTGTAATTTTAAGGTATACAGTGGTAACAACTGTATAGGACTTAATAAAGTGTCATTTACGATTTTGATAATGATGTAGACAGTGTAGCAACTTGTTTAATTAAGAACAATTAGCAATTCTATAAAGTTGAAAGTGGCAAGATAGTTGAGTAAAATTTTTGGATTTATACTAGTTTATATTAAGTTTTTTTTTTTTTTTTAATTATCATGTCCAGCAATTGATTTTGTATGGCACTATTTTACATGTCCTAGAATATATGTATTATACAGTAATGGCTGAGTGATCATTAATGTATTAAAATAGCTAGTCTAAACTTTATGAATTTTCTGTTCAATTTGATTCAGAGCTTCAAATGATGAATCTGCTAACATAATACCATTTAATCAAATTAGCCTCGGTAAGAACTACAAAAACAATTTACAAAAATCTACCTAAGGTTCCTGTTCTTAAACTATATAAGCTTGACTGTGGTACTGTTGCTTTGATAATGAAAATAATAATAACTACAGACTTATAAGTAAGATTAACAATTACATTTGGCAGTCTATAAGCTAGATATTGAATAATGGAATAATAGATAGTTGTTACTCTGTTACAAAGGATAATGTTCTGTTATTTTCTGCCATTTTGAGTTTTCTATTGCTGTGTCAGATTAATGTACTGTGTACTCTAATTAACAATGTGTGTTGATCTACAAGTTTTTTAAATTGATTGATTTAAAACAATAATCTATTTCTTATTTCTAAAACTGCAGTTCATCCAGACACCCACAATTAAAGCTGCATAATCTGTTAGAGTTGTGTAGTTAGAGCATTTGTGCCACCACTTTGAGTCAAGAATCATATGGATGATTACAAAACCTGAATGGATAACAACAGCTCAGTAGTTACAGACATCTAAACTCATACAATTGTACAGATGGGAAAGATAATCAGTTTCATTAGTCCATCTCCAAAAAATTTAGAAGATAGTTATTAAGTTAACATGACGGATAATTAACAGCAACAAACAAAATATTTTAATAATTGAAATTAATAAATAACTGGCTCAGTTGGTTTTGTGTTTTTAGGGATCTTTAATGCAGCAAGTAACAGGCTCTATACTGAACCTGTAAAATGCAGTAATGCAGTTTCTGCCACTTTTTGATAAAATTCAGTGCAATGTAAATTGGATCTTTAAAATCTGACAGTAAATGCTTCCCATGCGCTGTTTACCCTAGTGCCATTATATTTCAAGGCTAAGAGATTGTGTATCCAAAATTTGCAAAAGAACACTGGTATAATGCTTAGAAGAAAGATGATTGTACAAACTAAACTTATTACTAATTTATTATTTCCATCATGTGTTTTTATTTATACTCCTATAATATAATCAGTAATGAATTAAGGCATTAGCAGTTCTCTGCTTCTTTCATTTGATCTCCTAAGTCTCTTACTGTTCTTCTAAATATTAAAATTGGAAAACTTGTTTCTGGTTGGTGAGTCAGGCAAAGTCACTTTAGTTACTTTTCATTATTCTAGTCTGTACATTATTGTATCTGTCATAGTAAAAATCTTTTATAGAATATTGAAACTTTCAACTTGTGAAACTTACTTGTCTTTTCTTCCCGTATGCGTTTCGGCATGATGTGCGCCTTCGTCTGCTTTGAGACAGACTATAGGATACAGACTTCGTCAGCTTAGGAGTCTGTCTCAAAGCTGATGAAGGTGCACATCATGCCGAAACGCGTACGGGAAGAAAAGACAAGTAAGTTTCACAAGTTGAAAGTTTCAATATTCTATATTAGTTTAGTGCTGTGAAAAAAGAAGATGAACAATCAAAACAACTATAAAAATCTTTGTTTTTTCTTCCTCTCCTGATCTATGTTCAGTGCTTCAGCATTTATTTCTCATTGTATAGTTACTTGGTAATTTTATGGGAATAGTCAACACAATGGTCTGGGAAAGTAATTTATGTATGAACAGACACAGGTAATCTGAATACAGTTCTGTAGGTTCTTCATTTCTGATCAAGCATGATGTCTAAACTTTTAGAATCCAATATGCAGAGTAAATGTATAAAGATGTTACTTAAGTATAAACAAAGTATATTACTACCATTTAGCCACAAGTCTAAAACAGAATTTGTAAACTTAAAATAATTTACAAGAATAAGTTTAGATTGTGTTAGTGTAATTTTAAATGATACTGTATGTTCTGGAGATGATGAATATATTTTCTTGGATTTCGTTGTCCATGACGTGTCCGTTACTTAACTAAATATCACTATAATATTGACGACTCGGAACACAAAGTTTTTTATAAGTAAAAACGTAAAGTTTTACCTTACAGCCTAAACCGGCTTTCACCTATAGAAGGCTTCATCAGAGGCTCTGATGAAGCCTTCTATAGGTGAAAGCCGGTTTAGGCTGTAAGGTAAAACTTTACGTTTTTACTTATAAAAAACTTTGTGTTCCGAGTCGTCAATATTATAGTGATATTTAGAATATATTTTACCAGTGATAATGACGAAACTACAACCCCCCCTTGCTTGTAGTAACCGTAAGAGTAGTATTCAATTGGGTTTATGGAGTGAAGATGACATTTCATTTTTTGAAATGAATTTCGTGTAGTTCAAATTTCCTTTACATATTTGATATGATGTAACTGTGAATTAGTCTGCAACTTAAAAAAATAATTTCGTTTTAACCTGCAAATGAAAAAAAGTCTTAATATTAAACATTTTTCAACGATTTCAGCAATTACAATTTGATTGACAATTCCTGCTGAAGGAACTAGCACGTGGCAGGTGAGTCATAACGAGTCTAGTCTTTCACGTGTTGTTGACGGCGTTCGCGTACTGTATCGTAATGTTACGATATTTAATTGTGACATTTAGTTGATTTCTTTCTATAAATTTGGCATTTAAAAATTTTGCTGTTTACATTACAAAAAACATCGTTTTTATTGATTTCACAGACTGAAGTCACAACTGGTTTAGACTTTTTTAACATGTTGAAGTCCCTCTTTATGGTAGGGTAGGAACTTTTACGATTATACGTAATTAAATAAATGTAGGTACCGTAATTATCAAAAAGTGGGTTTTTACATAAGTGGCGTACTGCATATGTGTTTCAAACACAATTGAGCCGATACGTTATTTTCTACAGTGTACGTCAAATGGTAAATATCCATTTTCGTAAGTGAGGGAAGTTTTAAAATTTAAGGCCTGCATTAGGAATTAGAAGTTACCTACTAGCTGACAGTCGTAAGTAAATTAATCGATTTTATTCATTTTAAAAGTAATTACAAATTATGTCCACAATTAATTGGGCATTGTATTTTATTTGATTGTACATTTGAACTTTATTTGTACAGATGAACTAATTCCATGAATAAATTCATTAATTTTCGTACCGGTATTTCACAAGGGAGAAGCTTCACGTTTTTTAAATGTCGATGTTGGGCAAACCCAAGAGGTTCGCGTAAAAATTATATTTTATTTTTTAAAAACGAAGAAAATTAAATTTTTAGAAACGCATAGTGCATTATTTGACAGTTAATAGTGTGCATTTGTAAATGTACCGTACATTTTAGAATGTATAATTGTAGTTATATATGCATCGGAATTGTACGTATTTCTATATATGGACAGAAATACCTTTCTGTACACATTAAAGATACGTTTGTGATGTATACATGTAACGAACCACTAAATTAAAACGCATACAACCGAAAGCTCATAATATAAATAGACGATGAGTTCGGTGTTAAAAAGTACCTGTTACATGCTCCGTTAAAGAAACGACCTTGGTAGCGTGTTCAACTAAACATCTGTTTGTTGAACATATGTTCTGAAAAACAATGGAACAAATATGGCCGCTGTCAAAATTTCAAGGATAGTGTGCGCTCGGAAGGTTTTAATTTAATTTACTTTTTTGTAATGTTAGACATGCTTCTACTCGATTCGTATTGTGTTATTAATATTCTAAACTTTTGGTTTATTAATTTATAATACAATCCTTCCCGAACGCTTTTTGGGTAAAATAAAGGCCAATTCCGAAATTAATTCACGTGGAGAGTTAAACTATCAGTTGTAAATAAATTTTATCGGTTATCATCTTTTCATTATGCTAGGATAAAACCGAAGGTAAATAAGAATAGTGCTATAAACTTATTCTGATAACATGTGAACAGAATAATTTGGAATTGTAGTGTAAAAGATGCAACTATTTGTAGGGTTGACAACTGGTATAAAATTAAAGAATAAATGTATATGTAAGGTTAAAATGCCTTGAATAATTTCTGTTGAATGGTATGTAATAAATGTTATTAGCTAAATGACATTTGGGTAACGCACAGGAAACCAAAATTTGTGACAAAAAAATGTTTATAATCGTTTTTAACAACCCAACAGGTGGCAGTACGATCAGTTTCAAAATTTGTTTAAATATTAAGTTCATTGTATACTGTCATATTTGTTAATGTATCAAATAAATCGTTTATATATTAGGAATACATAGTTATATAAGATTGGGTTTGTGTAGGTGGCATGTTTTTGGTTAAAATTTGAAGTATGAAATACAAAACCATTTGTAGACACTATTACTTTTTTATTTTTATAATGTATTAAGAACTAACTTATAGTTTCAATATATTTGTTTAACTTCCAACTCTTATTTGTTCATTTAATGTCAAAGTTAAGTTATTGTAGTATAGATTGTATAATTGAACACAACAGTCAATGTTTATTATTATGAGTATGGTCGACATTTTGTAGAATAATAATAATGGGATGCAATGATCAAAACTAAGTTCGAAGTTAATAAAATTGTGTTATAAACTCTCTTTGGAATTTTTATCTTATCCCAAGATTGTGCAAAGGTGATAAGCAAAATGTGTTAGGGTAAGGTTTAAGCTAAGGGGCCAGTCATTTGGGTGGCTTATTTTGTAGTGAATTTGTTACACATAGTGACAGGCTCTTTATTAACACAGTAACAAAAATATATTTATGGATGACAAAATATTAACTATTTTCTTATGAGTTTAGAAAACTGATGTGTGTTATTGTTTATACTGCAATAATGATTCGAATTTTATTATGTACACATAGATATGTTACATTCAACATGTTTAATGAATTAGCCAAACAAAAATGGATAGTAAAAAATCATTAACCTTGTAACATGGATTGTAGACTATGATGGACAGTAAGTTATCATTAAACTAGTAACTGTGGTCCTCAAAGTTATTGAACAATACAGGCCTTCACTAACATTCTCTTCTCATAACAAAAAAAATTCTCACTTTAAAGTGACTAAGTACTTTTTAAAAATATTTTGTATCATAATATGTTGATTAATTACCTAGGCTATTATGGTATTAGTTACAGTAATAGTTAATACATTTTATTATATAAGTGTGTAAGGATATACTTATATTTGTATCTTGTATGTCAATAGTAAAAGAAGCTGATTGCATTTTAACTCTGAAATAAAAGTATTAATAAACAAACAAATTGCAAAACATTTATTTGCATTAAACATGGTTCTTTACAAAGGAAGGCAAAGAAAAATGTCTGAGCTGTTATAACTAGAATTTTTTTCTCCCATTTATTTTATTGAAACTGGGGTAAGCCCATTTATCAATTCACATCTCATAATTAATTCCAAGGTGTAGGATAAACGTCCTATGGCACAACTCCTCTAAACACTAATCATTTTGTTCTTGTGATGCCTGTCACTTGGCACATTACACCAAGTCAAATGGCTACATTCTGTTTAATCTTCGCACAAGTTCAGTATTGCCGAGAAGTTAAAGCATCTCAACATACTGGTGATTATGCAGATGTTTCTCATGCTTCTTGGCAAATCGATGAACTTCATCTTTGACTGAAACAATTTTCAAATCCCTGCAGATGTCCTCAATTCGTATATACCATGCAGCATTAACAATATATCTCGGTACTGTGTTTTGAAATGTCTGGATAATTTTCCTGTTACTTTTCTTTGTGTATCCCAAGTTGTACACCACATGTCCAGACCGGTTTAAAGACTTGTTTATATACCAATCAGTTTATTATGTACAGACAACTCAGGATGTCGTTCCAAGGAGCCAGTACATTTTTCTGAATTTTTGGTAAAGTTCAGTTCTTTTCTTTTTTGCATGTATCTTCCAGTGTAACTTGATATCTACTGTCATGCCTAAGTACTTAGTGCTGTTTACATGTGGTATCACTTTTTGGTTGAGAACCATGGGGAGGTAATTGATTTTCTTGTTGGTAAAATTTACATGTTTCGTGTACAGACTTGCCTTCATTTAGTTTTATCCACCATCTTTTAGTCAAAGAATTGACTTTGTTAGTGGCAGGTTGTAGATTCTCAGTTACTTCTTCAATAATGGCAGTGTTACCTATCAGCAAATGTAGTAATTATGGGCTCTTCACAGGTTGGTATCATTCGTATACAGCAGGTATAGAACTGGTCGTACTGCACTGCCTTGTGGAACACCAGCTGTAATTTCTTTTAATTCAGATTAACAGTCCTGCTCATGTTTTACTTGGAAATATAGGATTTCAGTAACTTACTGTAATGCTTTGAAAATCTCCCTCCAATTTTTACTCCAACCCACAATGCCAGACTTTATCAAATGCCTACACTACATCCAGAAATGTTGTAGAGCAATTTCATTTTTCGCCTGGTGCCTTTTCAGAGATTTTAATAATTCTGTGTACATGATCAATTGTTGAATGTTTGGATTTCGTTGTCCATGATGTGTCCGTTACTTAACTAAATACCACTATTATATTAACGACTCGGAACACAAAGTTTTTTATAAGTAAAAACATAAAGTTTTACCTTACAGCCTGAACCGGTTTTCGCCTTTAAAAGGCTTCTTCAGAGGCTCATTAGCAGGACTAATTTGCCTAATGAGCCTCTGAAGAAGCCTTTTAAAGGCGAAAACCGGTTCAGGCTGTAAGGTAAAACTTTATGTTTTTACTTATAAAAAACTTTGTGTTCCGAGTCGTTAATATAATAGTGGTATTTAGTTGAATGTTTATTTAGGGATCCAAGTTGATGGTTGGGGATTAAATTATCCTCCTCAATAATAGGTCTGAGGTGCTTCAAGAGTAACTTCTTAGATCTCTTGGAGATGATCGATAGCAATGATATTGGGCAAGGTGATGCTTTATCATTTGTGCTTTCCCAGGCTTTGGAATCATTATTACCCTCTGCCACTTTACCACTTTCCACTGCATTGGTACATATTGCAAGGAAATGCTGCATTGATCAACTGTGTAAGCATGGTAATTTCTTTTGCTGGCAGTTTTTTTTTTCCCAAGTGTGTCTCATCTTTATTATTGGTTTGAGGTAAGTATTCATCTGCTGTTTGCCTGAGGTGTGGCTGAAATGTGTCAGCAAACATTCTGCCAACAGTTAAGGTTTTTGAGCATTGTTTCTTGCCCAGCTCGTGTCATCCTTCCGAATTGGTGGAATATGATTTATCATTAGACAGATTGTTCAGGAAGCTAGGAAGACTTTAATTTTTTATTTTATGAATTACTTTTTTAGGCTGTCCACAGAGTTTATTCAGCAGACTTTTGTCTTCTAGTGATCTTGTTTGCTTCTCTTGGTTTTCTTTTTTCTGTAACAGTTTCTCTGAGGTAATGAAGCCCCAGCATTTTTGGTTAAAGCATGGGCGTGTTATTCCATGCTGCCTGTTGGAAGTCAGCAATGAATTGTTCTGTTTCTTTATCAAACTGTTCTGTTGTTTTTAATGATACATGAAGTGTTATATTTTCTTCAAGATCTTTTCTGTATCCATCCCAGTCAGTTAACCTGTTAGATAACATAAGAACGTTGCTGTTTTATCATTGCTGTTTCATCATTCTTGTTCCACTTATTGTTAAACATGCATGCGTGGTCTGAATCCAGATTATGATTTTCTTCTACGCAAGTATAGTTGGAAGATACACCCTTGATTACAAAGAAGTTCAGGAAGCTTTTTTATGTCAGGCCAGTATGTAGGTTTGCCAGTTGGTTGCAATTCAGTTCTTTGATCGCTTTGCCAATGGGGGTGTCTAACCTGGAACCCCAGAAGGTATTTTTTGCATTATAATAACCTCTAATTATGAAGCAGTTTCCTAATTATTGGAAAAGCCAAGTGTATTCTTTTTTTCCCAGTTTAAATCGTGGGAGACAGTATACTGCAGCTACTGTTATTGCAGACGTTTAGCTTGAATACATACAACAGTTACTGTCAACTGTTTGGTTTTTAGATTGTCTTCTTCATAGTGTTTTATATTTTCTTTTATAAACACAGCTGATCTTCCTTTTCCAGTTTTGTCTGGTCTGATAGTACGATAAATTGTATATCCTTTTATTTTGGGGCTACAATTATCTCATTAGGTGTGTGTCTGAGATCAGGCAGATATCTTTTTTCTGATCCCAAAGAAACACCTCTGTTTCATAATTTCTCCACAATAATCCATTAACGTCCCTTGCTGCTATTCTTAGAGCTCGGGACATTATTGTTTCTTTTTGTTGGCAGCTTTTGTATTACTGTCTTCTAGTTTACTGATACTTTTGAGAATCATTTTACTAGGTTTCTTTTGGTCTTCAAGCTTAGCCAAAACAAGCTTTTACAAAATTTCATTTGTTGTAGCTGGCTTTGCTTGTTTTTCTTCTCTGTTCTAATTTTGTATCCTTAAGAACTTCTGCGTATAACTTATATAATGTTGCCAATTTTTATACAGGTTTTTTTTTTAATTAAAGAAATTTACTCATTTTTTACTTCCTCCACTTGCATATCTGCTTATGGTACAGATGAGTTTCTGATATTTATTTTTTGTTTACTTAGCGCATCGTCTCTGGTCTTTTGTAGTTTCTAGCCATAGAGCAACTAGCTATCTGGATGGGTTTCTCCATATTGGCACACCTTGCTGTTTCACTTTTCATTTTATTACAATTCCTTGTTAAATGCTGTCAAGCACATTTGACATATCTTTCGTGTCTACTACAGTATTTTTGTGTGTGTTCATACATTTGACACCTATTACATTGTGGAATTAGGGTAGATCTTTTCTGCAGTGGTTCAATTCTACCCACTATAAATTTCTTCTATGTTTTGCTTTCTGTCAAAAGTCAGTATGAATAGACGATGGCGTCCCTTAATAATGTTTTCACCATGTATTTCATTTTTTTAAAATATTTGTTAGTCTTGAATTTCAAATTTTCTTGCTCTCAGATACTTAAATTTCTTTGGGTTGGCATTCTGGATAGATTTCTTGTGCCATTACCTTAATAGGTCTTACATTTTTGTCTTATAGGTGAAATATTCCCATCATCTTCTGTTATGTGGTTTCCAAGGCATCTATATTCTTCCACATTTTTTGCATTGATTTTATAGATGCCTGCTGCCAAAAACATAACTTTAGATTGAACGTTCAGTATATTTAATATAACAGATTGGATTATTTAAGTGTGTAAGGATATACTTATATTTATATCTTGTATGTTAGTGGTAAAAGAACTTGATTGCATTTTAACCAGTGGCGGCTGTGACGTTTTTGACTGGGAGGGGACAAAATAATGTTTTGGGATCTATAACAGAAGTAATCAGTCACCAGTAGAAACCAAATTATAGCAGTTATCTTCAAATAATAGTAAAATTGAACCTTCTGTTTTAATACTAAAAGTATTGTTAATATCAAAACCTACCTTTGCAAACCACTTATATTTAAACTGTCAGTGTTTGAAACTGAAATTATTTATAACCCTAAAATTATTGCAGTTCACGTTCCTAAACTTAAATACTAAATCAGTTGTATTACTAAATGCGTGCTTTACTAAATGAAATATATTTTTGTTTTCTACCTCGGATTAGTTTGTTTGCTTGAACATGAAATCCATTCTCCTTTCCTTTTACTTGGCAAAATGGTCAATAACTAATCCATTGAAGTTAGGAGTGCTTTCTAGCATTTGTTTTCTATTGAACACATTCCCAGAGCATTTAGTCTATCCTCTTTCATTGTGTTAAGTTTAAACGTTTTAATATGTTTGGGGGTTGAGAACATCATTCACTTTCTGCTGTAGTCATAGGAATTGTGCAAATAATTTTTAATAGTGTTACCAATTTGGGAAAAACAGTAACTAGATTATTTTCATAGAAAAAATTGAATGGAACCAATGTGCCAGTTGCCTTTGCGAAGTCGTGTCTGCTGTATAGAACTACCAGTTCATGTCTTAATGCAGTAGCATTTAAATTAAATTGTTTAGCAGAAATTTGTAACTGTGTTTCTGGGAAGATAAGCTGATGTTTAGCAAGCAGGATTGGTTGCAACAAATCAGCTATTGCTAAATGGTCTGAAAATATCACAGACCATTGCTGTTGCTATTGTTCTGTCGTCTATGTTGATCACTATTGTGTCATATACTTCTTTATTTGCAGTTTTCGTGCTTTCGTCAAAGCGTGGCCTTTTTTGGATTTTGAGATGATTCTCCAAACTGGCATGTAGATAGTCAATATCATCTCTGACACTTTGGGTCTGTTACTTGAACGAGGCAACATACTGGTGTGTTTTAATATTGTCAATTTCCACTTGTTGTAATTGATTAAATAAAGTGTCACAGGTTGACATAATGTTGTTGAAAAATGTTAATAGAAAATTAAAATCATCATTATTTAATGTGATTTTCAGTCCTAATGCTTTCTGGATAGTTGACTTGTCACTCTCATCATAATCTGTGATTTTTTCAAGAGCGGTGGAAATGTCAATTTTATGAATAAACACTGTTACCGCGCAATGGGATTTAAAATTCCACCTGGTACTAGAACATTTTGGGAGACATTTCTTTACTACTGCATCAAGTATGGCAGTTCGTTTAGAAGACCTTGAAAAAAATGTTGTAAAATCATCTTACAACATGAAAATATACACCTTACAAATTACAGAAAAATATCTTTACTTATTTGTTTTGTGATGCAGTGCACTCAACAATTAAGTTTAGTTGATGGGTACAGCAACGTATTTACTAGGCGTTCTCATACAGGGCTTTAACTTTTGCTTGAATATATTTAAGTTTTCCACTCATTTCTGCTGCCCCATCGTACCTTTGTGCAATAACTTTACCAGGCATCTTATTAAGTTCTAATTTTGCTAATTCTTCAAAAATAGTATTTCTAATACCTTCAGTAGATGATCTTCTGGACTGACAAAACTGATAATCCTCTCATGTAATTTTCCATGTCACATTCCAGTCATACTTCACAATGCACACTGCATAAATAGAATCCAAAATTTAATTTTGAATTGTTTCAGAAAGACCAGCGAAAACCCTATCGTTTGTTTCTTCAATATTCTTTCTTAAGGTGCTATCTAGGACCACCATTAAATTTATTAAGCCCCTAAAAGTACCTGGATTCTCAGATGTGTTTGTTTCATCTTGGCTCCTTAAAGCTAATTCAAATATTCCACAAAACTGTACACAGTCATTTAACTTACTTAGGACGTATCTGATCTCAGAGACTTCATTATCTTGTTTAATTTTTAACCTATATGCACTGTCTAACTGGCAACTAATATTGACTTTTCCTAACATTGAATATTCAGTACAATTATTGTTCATATGTATTTCACAACTTTGTTTTTTAATTTTTGTTTTCCAAATGTTTCAAGTCCCTAATTCCATTTTCAGTCTAGGGCGAATCCATGTTTAGGTTCATCACCAAACATACATAGCAAAAAAGGAATTCATTGCACCTCACAGCCACATATCCAATCACCATTTAGGTAACAGTTTCTATTAAATTTTCTTGTGTAGTTTTTATTTTTACATGTTACTGGTCTATCCATTTTTTGATTTTGTTGTGCGATACATAAATTGGGTTTTGGTGTCCCTAATTTTTTTAGTTCCATTTTTTTTCATAAGTAAGTGAATTTGAAATGATCAAATGTTTGATATTACTGAATTCATAGCCACTTTTTGTGTTTCTAACAAATACGCAGAGAACACACAGGCCCAGGCCTACACAGAATAAGTTCTATGTTTATGTACACAAAGTAAGACAGGAACACTGTGTTACATACAATACACAGCCTAGTAAAGAATAAATTATCAGAACAGCACGTTTATGCATACAAATACTTCAAAAACACAAGAGAAAATATATGCACTTGAACAGCAACAGACGTTTTAAACAACACTCCTGTTCTCTATAAAAAGAGCCATGAAATTAGTCAGTGGGCAGAGCCCTACCTGACATGGCTGCAGCTCATTTGAAAGGATAGAAATGTGTACATATCCTCTTTCCCTGCTCCCTGCAAAGTCTTGCAGGATACTTGCAAGGCTACGGAAGGATTGCTGTCATGAAACCGTCCGACTTCGGGACCATGTCGAAACATCGGGTGGTGATCGTTATTAGTCACCCCAAAAATTTTTATTTTGCAGATAGTCACAATTTTAATTTGCATATTTAATGGGGGGGCTGGACCCTTTTCCCCTCTCCGTATGAGCCGCCACTGATTTTATCTCTGAAATGAAAGTATTAATAAACTAATAAACAAAATATGAAATATTTATTTGTTGTCAACACAGTTCTTTACAAAGAAAGACAGAGAAAAATATCAGCTGTTATAACTATAGAATATGATATCTTAAAGGATATATTGTATTCAGTATTATATAAACATGTACACGACAATCTTAGTAATTTACCATGTGGCGAATGATATTTATACCCAAAATATTTCCATACATGCCAAGAAAATTGTGATATTGGATACATTGATGAATTCCTTCAGGACGAATTAAAAGAACAAATGAAAATCTTAGGACGGATGTATTGTTTGAAACATTTGAAGTTGCTTATAGTCAGAAGTGGTCTGTTAAATAAAATAAAGATAATGTTTACAAAAATATATTTGTGGCTGTGCCAGTTTGTTATTAAATTTTATATTAAATAATATTTATCTAAATAAGTAAATGCATATTAATTTGTATAATTTTAAATTGTTTGCTAAGTAAATTTTGTTGGACAATACTGGAATCAATCAAATATATTGCAACTCACCGTCTGATTGCATCATTTAACATTGATACAGTTGTCAAATAATTAAAATATTAAAATCCAATATAAATGTTTAAAAAAAAAAAAAACGAGCGCCACGGTTACACGATGTACATCGTACGGTGACTGACCGTGCACTGAATTACGTCTGGCACCCCACTATGATACACGAATATTTTAAGTTCTGAGGATGGGACAAGTGTCCTGAAACATGTCAACTTTATAGTGAAGACGTTGTTTCAAAAAGCCGCAGACGGTGAGTTGCAATATATTTGATTGAACAACACGTGGCTTGGTACTAAAATTGGGATTTATTCCTTTTAAACTGGAATCAATATTTGTGACTATGGAGAGTTATTTCTTGGATAATTGGGAGTTAATTTCATGTACATACGAGGGTGGGGTGAAGAGTTTCAGGCCTCACACAGAGATGGCGGCGCTATGCTCATTATTTTGATCATGTTGTATGGTTGCATACCTCATAGGCTGAACTTCGAATCTTCAAGTCAATCAGCCGTTTAGTATTAGTTTGACAGTCCACCGAAGTAAGCGCCTCAAGCATTGTTTTAACAATGGATAAATTGGAAATTCGTGACGTGATTAAATTTTTTTTGAAAGGCTTAACAGCAACCAATATAAAAAAGGAGCTGGATTCAACGTTGGGGGACTCTTCTCCATTGGATACAACGGTTGAGCACTGGATTGCTGAATTAAAATGGGTCAGACGAGCACAACTGATGAACCACACAGTGGACGTCCCATTGAAGTGACTACACCAGAAACAATAGAAAAAATCCACAAAATAGTTTTGGCAGACCATAGAGTGAAAGGGAGTGAGATACCAGAGACTGTTGGCATATCAGCGGAACGTGTGCATAATATGTTACACGAACATTTGAGTATGACAAAGGTGTGTGCTAGATAGGTGCCACGTTTGCTCACACCTGACCAAAAACAATGTTGAAAGGATGTTTCAGCCGATTGTTTGGCACTCTATAAGCGCAATCAAACCAAATTTTTGCGTCGATTCATAACTGTTGATGAGACCTGTTGAGAGTGATGAGACATGTAGCGGCCACAACACTCCTGAGACAAAACAACAGTCAAAACAATGGACTGCTAAAGGTGAATCAACTCCAAAGAAGCCAAAGACAATTCCATCTGCTGGTAAGGTTATGGCAACTGCTTTTTTTGGACGCACATGGAATACTTTTCATTGACTACCTTGAAAAGGGAAAAACAATTACTGGTGATTATTATGCGAACTTACTGCAGCATTTAAATGATGAAATCAAGAAAAAACGGCCACATTTAGCGAAAAAGAAAGTGCTGTTTCACCAAGACAATGCACCAGCTCACACATCAATTGTTGCAATGGCTAAAATAAAAGAATTAAAGTTTGAATTGCTTCCTCACCCACCATACTCGCCATAAAAGCCCCAAGCAACTTTTATCTCTTTCCTAACCTCAAAAAATTGTTCAGAGGAAAAAGATTTGGGGACAAAAATCAAGTCAGCGATGCTGTAAATGGCTATTTTGAGGATCTCGACAAATCAGCTTATCAGTCTACCATAACTGCTCTAGAACACCGTTGGGAAAAGTGTATCGAGTTAAATAGAGATTATGTTGAGAAATAAAAGCAAATTAATGAAAGTTGTTTTCTTATTCAGGACTGGAACTTTTCAGCCTACCCTCGTACTAGATGAGTTAGTGATGTACTACTACAGACAACTAGTTTCCTAGATATGTAAATCAGGTAACCCAGCAAAATAAATATTCACTTAGTATTGTTTGTCCATTTCATATAGGCTACTGTACTGGCCAAAAAGTAGGACTCTTTAGACAATGATGATCTGAAGTTTCTAATTTAGGATTGGCCAAATACTTCTTTATTGAAGAGTCATCAGAAAGTGTTTGCTGCTTTAATCTGTAGCTGTCTTCAGCCATGGGTACTCAAAATGATATTTAAAAAAATAAACTATATGAATTTATCTTCTTAGTCCGTCCTGTGGCTTCATTATATAAAATTTATAGATGTAAAAACAACGGGTTTCAGAACTTATGTTCCATCATCAGGTGTGTTTCACTAGTTGGAGGTCGTAAGCACATTAGACACAACACATATTTAAACACAAAAACACTAATTAACAATAGCGCGCGAAGTTCACGGTGCGCACTGTATGGTGTAATATTGATACTGCCATCTGTTGTCAATGTAGTCTGTGTGCTATCTGTGACGCGGGCTTCAGACGTTCTGAGACTTGCAATGCCGTATCATACAATGTGTTGGAATGAAAATTCAGGTGGTCGTTTAACAAATGCTCGGAATAAAATTTATACGCCTTATATATACTTCAAATTCTTTGGCAGAACTCATGTACCGGCCTTTCTTGCAAACATGTATAAGATTTGTAGCAAAATCTGTGTAATTGTGGTTAATATTCATCAAATGTCGGCCAAAATTGGATTTTGTTTTTTCTAAGTATTTTTTTGGTAAATGTTCTTTAAATCTTTGGAAAAAAGACCTCCCTGTTTGACTGTATAAAAACATTTACAGTCACTATATTTAATTTTGTAGATGCCCGTTTTTTCATCCAGTGGTTAGTAATTTTTGGGCGAAGCAATGTATGTAAGTTATTGTTCGTGCGGAATGCCATGACTATGTTGTTCATTTTCTTAAGTGTATTGGTGACAATTTGAGGAAGGACGGTGCCATATTCATTTACTGTGTATGTTAATTTTGTTTTATCTTCTGGGGGCCTTTTTTGTTTGTTATAATGTTTTCTAAGCAACCTGTCTATTAAATAACTTTTGTACCTTGCATGTTGCTATATATTTTATTGTGTTCAATTCCTCCGTATGGAAGTCATTGGCTTCAAGAGGTAGGTACCGTTATTAACCTATGGATAAAACTATTGTAAGCAGCCTTTTTTTGTAAAATAGGGTGGTGTGAGTCCGCATGTACGGTGATATCTGTCGCATGTATGTTGATATCTGTCGTAGTAGGCTTCCTGTAGATTTGATATTTAACTATAAAACAGGTTAATTACCTTCTGTCACGTTTCTTTGAATCCAATTGCGGGATCACTCGAGTTTCGATCACAACTGTGTCATCATCAGATCTTATACTGATTATTTAAATCCATTCTGATATTGATATTTAAATCCATTATTGGTTTTTATCACCGTTAAGTCCAGAAAATTCAGTTTACTGTCAGTTTCAGTTTCACCTGTAAGTTGTATATGTTTATTTACACTGTTCAAATATTGTTTCAAATTGTCTATCTGTCTTAAGGTTCCGTTAAAAACAATGAAAGTATTGTTTACATAACAAGTATAGAAAATTATTTGGTTGTGTAACGTATTATTATCAGATAATAAATACGTATTCTCATAGTGGTTCAAATAAACGTCCGACAATAAGCCGGAGAGGGGTGAGCCCATAGCTAGGCCCTCTTCTTGGATGAAATATCTGTCATTAAATATAAAATAATTCTGTTTCAAAATCACTTGCATTAAGTCAATACATTCTTTAATTTTCTGGGGACTTAATGTGTTTGCGTCATTGAGGTGCTTCTTTAAAATGCTAATTGTCTCTTGTACCGGTATGTTTGTGTAAAGATGTTGTTGTTGTTTTCCTCCCCCTTGGTACATTTAACCCATTTGGTACCGAGCTTCCCAACAAAGACCACTGTAATTTCTGAGTTCTTGCATTTCCCGGTTCAGCTTCACACACTCCAATAGATGATTTTTGTTCATTTTTGAGTATTCTCTCCTGCACAATACACATTCTTCTGTGGTGGAAATTTTTAGTTTGTAGAGATGCGCTGAGAGACAGTCATGGCCAGTTTCCAGTCTAAAGTTGGCGACCGCTTCCTTCCTGGGTTTTCTACAGTTTTTATTCCATAACTGTTCAATCCCTGACCATGTTTTTCTATTTGATGTTTCTTGCTTCTTCCAGGAAGCGAGAGTTGTTTTCGTTGTCATCAGTCTTCTTAGGGTGCTGACGTCGTGGGTACTTTCCTGGTGGTAGAGCTTTGTCCCTCGCTTTGCCAAAGTGTCCGCGGTCTCATTTCCCGAGATGCCTATGTGAGATAGGATCCACTGAATAACTATCTCCTTGTTAAGTGCTGTAAGCTGCCTGGTGAGGCGACTTGCTTCCAGTGTGCTTCTGGATGTTGCTCCTGTATTAGAGAATGTTGCCTGGATGGCAGACTTAGAGTCCACTAAAAGGACAGCTTTTGAAAAGGAATTTGGCCTCCAAATGAGGTTTTGCAATGCCACTTTGATAGCCTCTACTTCAGCGTCGTAACTTGATTTATTTTGTCCCACTGCAATGTAGTGAAAAAACAATGAGGAGAACACTCCTGCTCCAGCAAAACCCACTTCATCCAATCTGGGATCCATCAGTGTATACACGTAGCCAGTTTTCCTCCGGAAATCTCTCATTGATGGTTGTTAGCGTTATCTGTTTTAGTTCTGGAGATCTTGTCTTCTTCTTAACATCTTCTATCAGACTGAGATGTACTTCATACTTATGAAAGTCGAGTGGATTTTCCAGGGGATCACTTTATTAACTGCTGTTGGTATGCTGTGGCATTGAAGGTGTATGCTACTTTGGTTTAGCCAGGTCTTTTGCGTTTTGAGTCTCTGTGGTTCCATCGTATCATGAACCCATGACTTCTCAGGTAGTGACTTAATTCTGAGGTTTAGCAGTGCTGCCTGTTGCTTAATTTCCTCTGTTATTGGTTTGTTGCCTGTATATTGCAACATTACAAGTATTTCAAAAATTCACACAAATACATTACCATGTACTCAACGCAACTATGAAGTGTATTATACCGGCCAGGTCGCAGGATTTTTTTTCTCGTTGCGTCAAGTATATGTAGTTGCACAATAATAAATACTTTTTAAAGAGGAGTGAGATGTTGACATGAAATAATTAATTAAAACCGTTTCAAAATAATCATACTAAGATTTATTAATATTAATCAAAAGATGAAAAAAATATTAAAATTTAGAATTATAAAAAAATATTCTCTTTTATAAGTTTACATAAAGTACCATATAACCTTCTGTGTTGTTCATGACATATTAAAATAAATAACCATATAATCTTACTAGCTAAACAGACATGTTAAACAAATTATCTGAACCCTTTTTATTTCAGTGTGTCTGACTTTTACTCCAATTTTTAAATAATAATAGCAACTCATATACAAACAAAAATAATATTAAACTCAAGAATAAAAAATACTTGTTGCTATAAACAAAATACAATAACATTTACTTTCAACCTATTATTTTAATTCTACTGACACACCCAAATTTTAACATATAACAGAAGATTAGTATTTTTAAAATTTTCTTATTAAATTAAATTATTTACTTTAACTACTATTTAAATTTAAAACTTTAAGTCTTTATTGTTCATGTGTAATTTTCTTTTTGAAAGTTCTTTTCACAACAAAAATATAATTGTTTATTCATCACCTGTGTACTGCCGACATTACCGTTGCGTGTGTGTGTCCTGAATCCTGAGAATTTGATGATGATGCTGATGCTATGTTCTCTGTCTCTACGGGTTGTTGTTTGTGATGGTCCAGAGTTCCTCCATAAGTCTTGGTGTGTGTGGTAACGATGATCGGTCGATCGGCAGACCAGCAGCGTAACGTGTGAAGATATCTTGAGTCTCTGAGACCGCCCCAAAATTGCCAGTGATACTTATACTGGACGGCAATCTGACAAGTCCAGGACTGTTTTCGACCTGTTAGATATTGTCACTACGTGTAAAGCGTCCTTTTAATTACAAATCACTTTTTGGTTCATTTTAGCGATTTCGTAAACATACTCAGCATGAGTGATATCATTGTTTGCGTAATTTTTTCCTGGCCACTCACATGTAACACTCTTATTAATTACTATTTAATTACACTAGTATTTAACATTAAATTACTTAGCATCATTGTTATTGCAAATTTCGGCAATACTTTTACATCACTATATTTGTTAAAATTTCCTTAATGTAATGGTGTTTTTATAATTGGGGTAAGTGGGGTAAGTCTTTGTTCACAGGTTTAAACGTATTAATTAGTTTATTTTTATCCGGTTAAAACCTGATTACAGACGTACGCATCACCCCATCTCTGCCTGTCGTAGCTTGCGTTCACACACACACACACAAACAAACAAGCGCTATATACATGCGGAGCAGGTGTACACTTTCTGACAATCCTTAGCCTGCATAATATTGTTAAAAACTGTTCATCATATATTTTCTATGCTAAATATTTACAAACATACCGCCCTGGGCAAATATGCAAATATATATGTATTGTTGTATATGTCTGTTATTGGTTTGTTGCCTGTATGTAGTTGTAATGCTGTAACTGGAGTTGATTTGAGGCCACCTGTGATGAGTCTTAGGATGTTGGTCTGCAAACATTCCAGTCTGCCCTCATTCGCAGGAGTGCTTGTGATGGTTCCTTCGCTGCCATAAGTTATTACTGGCTTGATGTATGTTCTATACGTCATGTTTAGAAGTTCTTGTGTACATCCCCATGATACTCCAGTGAGACGTTTTATAAGGTTTGTTCGTTTGTTTACCTTCTTAGTTATGCTGTCAATGTAGTGTGTCCAGTTAAGCTTATTATCTAGGTTAACACCCAGGTAATGAGTATTTTCAGATTTCTGTAAGAAGTTCTCGCCCACTTTTAGTGAAAAGTCGGGGTTTCTGTGTTTCAATGAGAAGTACTGGTAAACGGACTTTTCTGCATTAATCTGCATGTTGTTTTCTTTTGCCCACCTTTGTTTGTGTAAAGATTAGTAATATCAAAAGATGCATTTTATAACTGGGTTTCAATTCAATGTTTTACAGTTTGTTAATAAAATCGATGTTATTTTGTATGGTATGATTATTATCAAGTTTTATATTATTTTTTATTATAACGGCCAATTTTTTGCAATTTTAAACCCTGGTGTGGTAGTAAAGTTTACAAGCGGTCTAATTGGTACATCTTTTTTATGTATTTTGGGTAAGCCAGTGAGTTGAGGTGCACGGGCGTTTATCGGCTTTAACAATTGTTGCATCGTCTCATCAAATAGTTCTGTACATTTATTAATAGTGTCATTCAGGTTTTTCACAAAGCCACTGATTGGGTCTGTCAATAACTCCTTTATTTTATTGTTTGTAATGTATGAGTCTTTCCATTTATATTTTTGTATACATGTCTACAATTCTGATTCAACAGTTGCTTGAAATAAAGCTGATGATTATACATATTTTTTCTAACCATGAGTTTATACATATAAAATTGTAAAGCTGAAACTTTCTTATTTGTTTCTCTTCCAGTATTGATCCCTTAGTTTCAGTATAAAATGATACCCATCTTCTCCTCGACAAAACATTAAAGGGTATTTTAAAGCATAGTAAACCCAGTTTCACTGCAATCTGATGTAGTCTATTATATCACTAGCACGAATTGCTATTTCCCATTTGTCATACTCTTGATTAACTATAACTACTGCAACTTAATTCGTTGTAGGTACATTATAGTGGTCTTTATGCCCCATATTATTTGCTTTTGACAAACAGAATTATCACTGTTGCACACCACTATAGACAAATTATTTCGATTAGCGCTTTCAAGCTCAGCTCATCGGAATAATTTTTCTATAGTGGTGTGCAACAGTGATAATTCTGTTTGTGATTATAACCACTAACACAACTTTCTTAATTATATTTGCTTTTGATCAACATGAATTACAATATTATATTCATTAACTTTCGAAGAAGTTACAAATTGAAAAGCACTTTTCATTTCTTGTTTACTTCGTGAAGTGAATTTTGAAGCTCTGTTACTAAAGTTCAATCTACATTACTAATATGATCCATTTTTGTTTGAGCCTGTTGCAAATAATCTGCGACAAAGTATACTTGAAATTTAAGAATGCCATTTACCGGTTGTAATGACTCTATGTCATGATATACTGTACTTGTCCTTACGTTTTAAAGTAGGTATGAATTTCTTAACTGTTTCATTGACTCCAAATGATGCAAATTAAAAAGCTGTATTGTAGGAACATACCTCAAAAAATTTTGTTCAGCCCTTGCAGTAATGCTAACATTTGTTTGCATAGGCCTACTTCATTGAGCTGTAAGCCTTCTATCACGTTATTATTGTGTTTCCAATGTTAGGAAAAGTCTTTTCATTTTAAATTTATCATCGACCTTCTTAAAGATGATTTTCACTTTGGCATTGTGAAGTATGAATAACTGAAAACAAAAGTAATTGCCGTAAACACATTAATTAGTGCTCTCCCTTCCAGCACTAATCTCCCTTTTTTCAGTCATATAAATGTTCTCGTTACTCCTAATAACTAGGAGACTAATAACTTATCCTAATAGATAAGGATGGGAGAGGGGATTAAAAATGTGTATAGTTTAGTTGAAACGCATATGAAAATGCATAGATTAGTTTGCATATGTAAGCAATGCACATGATTACATGTTAAGAAAATTGAATGTCTTGGTGGGAATTAAACCCATGACCCATGTTTCTGTCAAATACATGATTTGTGTACTTTGTATAACTCGGCTCCATTTTGAGAAAAATAAATGAAACAAAGTCTAAAACCTCCCTCAAAGTAGCCACTATAAGCATACAAAGTTTTATTCAGATCATCCCAGTAGTTTATGAGTTTAGTAAGGTCCCCCCCACAGGCTTATTAATAATATTTTCAAATTGTAATTATTACTGCAAGTAGATTGTATTCTTTTTTATCATTTTAATTTATAGTACAATCTACTTGCAGTAGTAGTTACAATTTGATAATATAAGATACCTTCAAGAAACTCAAAGAGTTACTTATAAAGAAATGATAGATTTATTAATGTAGATTTTATGGAAAATTTTGTACAAAACCTATACTACGAGGGCTATCCAGAAAGTAACAGACGTTTTGACTGACTGCGGCGGTGGGCGGGGATAGAGCCGCCATCTTGGTTTCAGAACGTTCCTACACTCAGTACGCATCCAGCTGTGGTAGCGTGCGGTCTGTGCCCCTCTTACTTTGCTCTCTGTGACGTGTTAAAATGTGCACTGCAATAGAAAATCCCGCCACTTGTGACGTGCGTTCTGTGATTAGGTTTTTGTTGGCAAAAAATCACAAACCAATTGAAATTTATCGCCAACTTTGTGATGTGTACAGAAAAGGAATAATGAGTGAAAGCCGAGTGAGGCAATGGTGCATTGATTTTAAAAATGGCCGTACCAATGTTCACGATGAGGACCGCAGTGGTAGACCTAGCCTTGTGACTGATGAACTGGTGATGAAAATCAACAACAAAATTCGTGAAGATCGTCGTTTCACGATTACGGAACATTCGAAACATTTTCCCCAAATTTCACGGAGTTTGGTGCATGAAATTGTGGCGGAAAAGCTTGGTTACCACAAATTTTGTGCAAGGTGGACTCGAAAATCCTAACGGAAGACCACAAAAAACAGAGACTGGCTGCAGCACTAACTTTCCTCGAAGATTACGACAAAAATGGTAACAAAGTTATCGATCATATCGTAACTGGGGACGAGACTTGGGTGAAGCATGTCAATAGTGAAACAAAAAGGCAGTCGATGGAATGGGGACACACAAATTCTCCCAAGAAACCAAGGAAGTGTTTGCAAACGCTGTCAGCAAGAAAGATCATGGCTACTGTGTTTTGGGACTCTGAAGGAGTGATTCTCGTTGATTTTCTTGAACGTGGCACAACAATTAACTCAGAGAGGTATTGTGAAACACTGAGAAAGTTAAGGCGCGCGATACAAAACAAGCGTCGGGGAAAACTTAGTGCGAAGGTTTTGTTTTTTCACAACAACGCACGTCCACACATGGCCAATCGTACCCGAGAGCTCTTCGATGGTTTTGGATGGGAGGTGTTCGATCATCCACCATACAGCCCGGATTTGGCGCCAAGCGACTATCACCTCTTCCCAGCGATGAAGACATGGCTCGCTACACAACGCTTTGATACTGACGCCTAACTGCATGCCGGTGTAAACCAGTGGTTGAAATCGCAGGCGGCAGATTTCTACAGAGATGGTATTGAAAAACTTGTGCCACGGTATGATAAGTGCCTTAATTTGAATGGCGATTATGTAGAAAAATAGCTTAAGAGTGTACCTTTCAAATGTATATAATAAAATTTTGTTGTTTCATTTTGTACATTTTTTATTTCAAAACGTCTGTTACTTTCTGGATAGCCCTCGTATTTGGTATAAAATGGCAAAATTTAGATTGGGAATACATTTTAGCACATTGATTCATGGAGGAATTCCCCTTAGTTTTATCATCAACATGTATTAATAAAGGATAGAGTGAATCTTTATAATAAAATAATTAACATAAGTTTTTGTTAAGACTACTAAAATTTACACTCAACAATAAACAGCAATTCTTGTGAAATGTATTATACAGTGTAGTCCTTTATGTAGTACAATAATCTTAACACAGTTCACAACAAATAGCCATCACTTAATCAGTATGTTTATTAGACTGAAACTGTAACAAATAAATACTTCAACATTCCTTGTGGAGTAGTGGTCACTCAGTTTGTTGAGTTTCTTAGAACCGCTACACCATATTAATTACTCCATTCTAATAATTTGTAAAATAATTTGCCAAGTTACTCGCTGTTTTTGTTGTCTCGCCTTTATAAAGGATGCTGGATGGATAAAGGATTCACTTTAATGTAAACATTGATGTAATAGACCACGAAATAGAAAACATAGCCAAGGGGGCTTAAAGGGGAGTTGCAGCTCGCCACCATTAGGTAGGTTGCCAATAAGCTACATGATGAATTATCAGCAGTACAGAGTGGATCCGGCGTTGACTTTAAACCACTTCCGTATCTTGCCAGCATCGTCCAAACATCATATTGCGTTGACCACAAACCATATTCAGAAGTTCAAGGTAGTATAATAATATATTTATTCTCATTATTAAAGTTTACAATATTCATTACATTCACAGCACTTGCTTACCATAGACTGTGGTGTCCTTGGATGCTTCAAGATATGCTGTTCAAACTATTGGAGAATGTAATACAAATTGCATACATACTGTTCCGTTTACTGTAGTTCTGGAGCTTTTATTAATTTCCATAAGCATTTAGGTAGGTAGGTAGGTAGGTGGTACTTTCTGTAACTGTTCTGTGGCAGGCTCTTCCAGAGCAAGAATAAGCAAAATTGCTTTTTATCATACTGTCTTACCATTGGCGTGTACATGCAGCAGCTTCAAATTATTGGGGAAAGTGACTAGTCCTTTGCTTTCATTTTTTGATTTCCTTTCCAGTTTTAATATGGGTACTGTCTTTTTAACTATTTGTTTCAGGGTACTTCATGTTGTTTCAGGAGTTGCTAAACTTCAATTATAATGTTTTTAATATAGTACTGGGAATTAATTACTTTCCTAAAGATTTTTTAACACGTTCTCTGCTGTGTTGGTCATAATGACTGAAATTGTGTCAATTTAATCAGGCTGTATCGGTCATTATGACTAAAGAATGAGATTATATTATGGGGAACCAAAAACTGTCTGGTGCAGGAGGACGGAATGACCAAAACGTGGTGGCAGATAACTCGTTAAGATTCTTCTACTTCAGATTTTTTTTTCTTTTTCAAATCACTGTAGTAAGTCCAGCTCTTTAATTGTGTGTTTCTGGATTAACACTTTAATGTCCTCATATTATTCCCTCTTACATTTCTGGTCATTCTGTTCATTTGATTCCAGTAACCGTGCTTTCTTTATTCCTTTTGTTGCTTTTTTTTAAGCAACAAATAAATGAGGTAAATAAATGAATTAATGAAATGAAGGTGCTTTTTTGAAGCTCCTTCGGTGGTTATTTTTACTTCTCCAGTTTCCTGTTAGTTTTCTTGTCTGTAATGTCATTTGACAGCTTCTAATTCTTGTTGGGATTCTTTCTTTGACATCTTAGATCAAATAGAATAGTAAATAACTGATGATTAGAGATAATGCTCAATAAAGTCTGCCTTTTCTGCTTTTCACTTTTGAGATGACTCATTGATACAAGGTTAGAATAGTGACCTCAGTATAGTGGGATAATTAAATAGCAGAAAATCAACACAGCCACTAGTTGTTAATACTTTACAAAAATTCTCATTTGCCAAACAATGCTTCTTCTTGAATGAACAAATATCTGTTACAAACAAAAACAAAAATAAAAAAATATAAAGCGTAATGTTGCTTGTAAAGATTTAACATTATTATTCGAATGCTGTTCGTTCTACCCACTTGTAAAGTAACTTGACAACAGAATGACTATGCTTGTCACTGAGACAAGCAGTGATACAATAGCTGGAAAGGGAAAATGAACAATGTTTCAGCATGGTCCAAAATTAATGAACAGATAAACTTATGTGTTAAAGTGAATTATCTAGGACAAACTGCTGTAATAAGTGCTTATAACTTTGAAGTATAGGCATTTGAAGTAGTTGGGTTCCATTCTGTCAACAGTTAATGATGAGATGAAAGAGACCCAAAGGAGATTGGGTGCAGGGAACAAGCTATACAAGTTATACAAAGAACCCAAACTCTTGGACCGCATAAAACTAGAGTGTCTCCAATAAGCAGGGCATGTACTGCGAATGCTAAAAGACAAAAAGAGTTCCGACCAGGATGTATGAAAATCAACTGGTACGGGGGGGGGGGGCAAATTACCTGTGGGAAAACCAAGAATATAGTGGGGAGAAGTAATTTATATTTTTTTAACATCTATTTTGTTAACTACAATTGAGATTTTTTTATAAGCACAAGCTTAGATAATTTAACTACACAAAAGAATAAAATAAAATTAGTTTTTAGAACCTATGACACAAATTTTACATTGCATAAAATATGGAGATTTGTTACCAATTCACATTATTATTTGAATGAAGCTGCAGTAAGAACTGTTGGGAAAATGAAGATGCCATCAAAAAATCTATGCTTCCTGGAACAAAATTGAGTATCACTTTGTCATCTTATATAAGAAATAGCATGAAAGTAAAGAAAACTCCTCTAGTAATATGGATGGAAGGTAATGTGCTGAAAGAATACTTTCATTGCAAATCCCATCAAACATATGGTATTACAAACATAAGTAGATAGATAAAACAAATGGAAGTATGTGAGCTCAGAAAATAATGATTTGTCTCTTAGCATAGTTGGCTTACATAGTTTCTTAATGGATACCAATTTAATAACAGGGAAAAGTGTATCTAGAAATCAATTGTCTGCTAAACAATTTTGCCAGAAAATCACTGAAGGTGGCAAATTTCTCATACAATTATGAGTGTATGAAATTTACCATACACTAGTGTGCTTGGAACTGATCTTTTGAAAAATGTTGAATACAATAGTCAAAGCTATTACAGAAGGATTTAAAAAACTGTCATCTTCAAAGATTGTGTGATCTTTTTATTTTGCAGTAGGGCTCCAGAAGATTGTTAAAATCACTGCCCATTAATAAACTACCAAGACCATGAAACAATTCAATAAATTTCTTATTTGTTGGAAATACAAAAAGAACCTAGACCAAAATAAGAAATCTTTAATGAATGATTCATAAGTTAATAACCATTAAGTTTTGGCCTAAAAATTACATTCTATTCAAGAAAAAAAAGGTGTACATGCCGTCTTGTTATGGAGCCATTAATTTGTACTTTTTTGAAATATATTATTGGAGACAGAGTGGAACCATTTATATAGAACTTGTCTTGTCTCATGTATTTTATTGAATAATGTAGGCAGTTTTCAAAGTTTTTATTGTCAGTCAGCTTTAACACATCCAAGGGCATTGTCTGGCCTAGGAATTCTAATTTTAGTTTGTTGTAGTTCTCCTTTACTTCTAATGTGGAGGGATTTTTCATTTTTTGTATAATTATTTGTTAATCATTTTGAGAGGTATATTGTTACTATATGGATTGATAATACATTTTTTCCAGACTTTCATTTTCTGTTGTGTATTAACAATGATATTACCTTTGTCTTTTTTCAAGGTGTGAAATTTGCCTCCTCTGTGAAAAATACTATGTAGTCTCCGGTGAATGTACCGGATCATTTTATGTAAATGAAAATGATGTTGCAGGTTCTCAATTCCTTGGCTTCGCAGTTCCTCCAAATCTATTTTTTTTTTAATTTCTTGTTTTATGGTCTTATTCACTTTTTCTTATTGTTTTACATGGTCTTTTTGCTCTCTTCAGTTAAAGTATTTGTGCCATTCATTTTATCTTAGTCTTATTCAGTTGATGTTAATAGTATACTAAATTATTGAATATTAAAACTGACTTGCTGATTTTCCATTGTTAAAAATCTTTTTCTATACAGATTTATTACAGTGATTTATTAAAAATGTTTTTATGTTTTGTAATACTTGAGATTTCTAAAATGTTTTTGTGTCTTATTGTGTTAGACCTTGTGTGGTTGTTTCAAGGTCTTAAATAAATTATAAAATTAGTACTTAAGAATACATAATGAGAGAATTAGGGAGAGACTTTAGCAGATTTAATATAATATTCTTAACTGTGACGGCAGTGTCATTTTTGATGTTAAGTGAAGAGTGAAATGATGACTTCTATAAATACAAGATTTTTGATGTACAAGGTAGGAGACAGACTACTAGGTTTTTCTTCAGGTGATGTAAATCTATTAATTATATTACCCAGCTGCTCCGTGGAGAAGATTATGAATTATTTATGAAACTGTTTAAGTAATAAACAGTAATATTGAGTCTGTATGATAAAAGAAGCATGGGATGGACAATAAAAAAATTGTTGGAAAATGTTTCAAAATAATATTGGAAAAGATGAATTCACACTATTAGTTAAATAACAAATGAGTCTGTTATTGAGATTATAAACGATAATCCACAGTTTATAAAAATTGTGATGTTAATGATTTTAAGCTTTTGGTTGAACTGTCTTAAATAATATGATCTCAACTTTCAGGTTGTGTTAGACGAGGAAATTGTAAAGATGAAAAGACACTATCAAAATATGAATAGGATAACAATGAAGAAGATAACAGCCTTATTCAGAATGAGGCATTTAACTGTGACGGTAACATAATTAAATACTTGAAACAAAAAAAATTTTCTGTAGCTCCCTGTTTTCAACGTTTAGTTCTAATTTAACTTTCTGATTTAACATTGAGATTCAAACAAAACAAAATTTGCGAATGCAATTTTTGTTTCCTAAACCATGCTAGTACAATTAATTGTCACATTGTGACACACACACACACACACACACACACACACACACACACACACACACACACACACACACACACACACTTATGTGTGTTGCGAGCATGTGTTGAATATATCTCTAGTACGTTTAGGTATCCAACCAGGCCGTGGGATTTAAACTTATTCGAGTTACGTTGAAACATTACAACATACATACAAATGAATGTTACAGAGAGAAGAGAATATTACAAAATGAAATAATTATTGTAGGTTCAAAAGAAATAAAATTGTTTTTATTTAGAAAAAATGTAAATTTTAATTGTATCCGCACATACATGCATGTACATCATATATGCATATAAATAATTAGCATATTAAAGAAATAAATGTACAATTTATAAACCCCATATTAATATAAAATAAAAGTAAGATTTACTTTATGTGGGGTGACTGATGAAAAATAATAAATCACATAATTTAAAATTGTGTCTGCAAAGACTCTGGATTACAGATATCCACAATTAAAATCAAGGTGATGGCTTTTTGTGGAACTGATCCCGTATGGGCAAAAATTGTTATAGACGGTACTGTCCTCGAACAAGTTAGCAGTTTTGAATACCTGGGGTACAGTGTGTCTTATAATGCAAGCAACGATGTGGTGAACAAGTTGCATAAGTTCAACCTTATGTGCGGGACCATCAGGCGAATCCTTAAGTCAGCAAGTAAAGGAACACGCCTAAAATTCTACAAGGTGATGGCTCTTCCCACACTTCTTGATGGGTCTGAGAATTGGACGTTAACGAAAGGCCAGGCCAGTCGCATCCAAGTGGCTGAAATGAGATTTCTCATGCACGTGGCAGGGTATACTCTCCATGATCATAGAAGAAACACAGATATACGGCAGGAACTGAATATATGAGTATACTCGAGAGGATCGCCCAGTATCGGCTGAATTGGTGGGAACATCTTTGCCGAATGGATGACTGCCGCATCCCCAAACAACTATGGAACTATAAGACGAGTGGACGGAGAGGTGTGGGACGTCCAAGCGCTGGAGTGACCAGCTGTAATATTTGCCTATTTCAGACCAGAACAAACCATTCTTGGTTTAAACCTTGATGTTGATGATGATAATTTAAAATTATTGAAGATAGAACACTTTTAAAGAAAAATAATCCTATAGAAACAATATACACCTAGAGAATTACTGAAATCTTAGTATTTTTATGGTCAATTACATCTTTGCATTACCAAGCTGTAAAACATGACACGATGACCAGATTGGAAGAAATAGAGAATGGTCTGCCAGATTCTGTGTGTGTGTGTGTGTGTGTTTTCAGGGAACTAGATAGTAACTTGCCATTTATGTGTATGGATCATAAAGCTATACTAGGATTGATTCTTAGAATGTCTTAGCTCCTAGACAAACGTTTTTTAATCTCTCAGAGACATGCTGTATAATTGATATTCAATAAATCAATACTGTATTGTATTATTATTTTATCAGATAACATCGTGTGGGGTTACATAATATAAGACACATTAAAAAGATGTTTATAAGATATTTGCTAAAATCTATATCTGTGCCAGAATAAAAGTGTATGTTTTATTTGTTTATGTATATAATAAAGTATATGTATGCCAGAATTTGTTTTGTATGTACAGGCAAAGACTGTAATATACGGGTCTTCAGCAGTATTTATACCCAAGTGTTCAGCATTCCTATAGATGGTAAAAAGTAAGTGTTACCTTAAGTTAAGTGTATAGATGGTATAAGGTAAATGTTCCCTTAAAATAACATCTACTATAAGAGAAACTGTGTACATATATCTGGCCTTTAAATTCTATAAAAAAGTAGCCATTTTTGAAATACTTTTTCTGTGGTAATAAACCTATTTTTAACTCTTTTATTAATGTTTACAAATTGGCATGTATTTTTGCGTAACATGTCATTTTTCTTCATTTCTTTGTGTCTGAGAATTTCCGTCTCTTAAGTACTATCATATTCATTTTTTCCTGATGTCTGTAAAAAATTATGCTTGGTTGTTCGATCTTATGTGGTCTATCTTTTTTCCACATTTCTTCTGCTTTCCAATATCTTAATTTCAATGTAGCCTTTGCAACTTGATACACCTTACTGGTTCTTTAACATTGTGCCGGGGTTTGAATTTTCCCGGCATGATTTGAACGGTTGGTGCCGCCAAAGTGCGTGGCTGCTGGATGAGACAGCTAAGCAATTAGTAAGGCTGTGTCTGCCCCACATTGACGCGATCGAGTAAGCTAGCCAACACTGTAACAGCTGAGGCATTGGTGGCCGAAGGTTATGTACGACAATTCGAAACAACTTAAATTTCTACATCATGTGGGATTGCAGAATACATTGTCCTCTCTCATTTCGTCGCCAACCTTCTGACAGAGTGCTTGTGGTCTGACGGCAGGGCGAAGTACGTGTTCTACTTTCAATATGACTTCGTAAAATTCTAAAGCGTCTCAGGTGAGAATTAATTATTTTATTCAAGGTTAAGCTCGATGTTAAATTAATAATGGGTTATGTGTGTTGCGTTTGTGTATGTGTGTGATCTCCACATGTGTGTGTGATCGTTGTAAAGTCTACTGTAAAAGGGAATCACACGTTACTTCCGGTCTACTTTGCATTTAACCATAAATGAATTTAAAAGTAAATGTTACCATTATACAGTAACGGTTCATTATCTTATTACTTGTTATAAAAAAAAAAATAAATAAGAGCAACTAGAGTGTAAAAAAGAATAATTGTGACAGTGCGGGTAGTATGTGTGTTCCGAGGCGAGAGAGTGTAAAGGGTAGCTGTGTTTTCTGATGGCCAACTACAAATAAAAAAATGTTACAGGGTCCCCATACAGCTGGGAGAGAGGGGAATGCAGAGATGGTGACATCAACAACAGTCACCATCTGCAGAGCACTGCACCCGGATGCTCCCCAACGCCGTCAGGCCCTGACCACTTCTCCTACAACACACCAAGGGACAGCTGCCCAGAATGAAATGAGCTCGAGCTTTGGAACTCTTCGGGAACCATCACCAATACTCATCGCCACGGCTCTACCTGGTATCATTCCAGTTCTTCCAAAGTACAGGTGGGAGCTTTCCAGTTACTAAACACTCAACAACAACTCCACCCTTTTTTTTTTTTAAATCAAGAGTAATGGACGTTATATGTAAATGTAAAGACATGGTCTACACAAGGGGTATCAGAAGCCTAGGTGTTTCTAAAATTAATATTGTAACCAATCTTTGTAAATTTAAATTATGTTAAAAAAAATGAACCATATTAGAACACATCTTTGAAGGATTAAAGCAACATGTTATAAAAAAAAGAGAAAAGCTAATAAAAAGTTGTTAATGGTTACATGAGTGTTTTATTGCAAGTCCTGTCACTCTGTGCTCCAGCACATTTTTCGCTCCGTCTAGGCCAAGCGGTCTAGTTTTTAAATTTTACGTAACGGCCTAAGTGGCCATTACAATATTTGGTGTTTTAATAAGTCAAACTATTTACATAAATATAATTTGTATATTTCTAATTAGTAATGTTGTGCATATTGCTAAATTTTAATGGATAGCACTGAATTTGATTGTATTTTTTAATACAGGGAAATTCTCAAGGACTGTGCAGATTGACTATCTGCCATTTCTAACTAATGCCATTTCTCATTTGACTTACAGTGTTCTGTGTTGACTGCAGGCAATTTTCACATTACATTATCGAGTTTTGTGTATTTCATGAAAAACATATTGTTTTTGTGGATGTGGTCTTTCCAGTCAATATAGTCTCATGCAGTACACAGATTTCATCCCTGATTCACAGTGTGACTCAGCTGTCAATTGCCACAGCTATATTGTTCAAGAGAGATTTGCTTCTGTTGATTTAGCAAATGTTACAAATAACAACCAGAAGTAAAACTGATGTTAAATATATTAAAAACTTCACTGAATGCTTAGTAAAGAATGACAAAATAAATTTGAAGCTTATTCATATAATAAAAATTTTAAATTTTTGTTAAATTTACAGGGCAGGAGATGTGTTGTCTCTGTACTTGTAGGTATCACATAAAGTTATTTGTGGATAATATAATATACATTGTAATGTAATGTAATATAATTAGTAATAATACAATGTACATAACACACTAAATTTGATAGTAATATATGTTATGTAGCAATTAACAGCTCTGCTCAGAAACTCTAATCTCAGAAATTGTTTGTTTTTACAGTATAAACTCCTGACAATATTACTAACAATCCTGTATACATTAAAAAGTAAAAATTAGATTGGTTAAGTTATTGGAATACACAAATATGAACAATTCCTTGAGATGTAATGATACCTGATGTTTTTGTAGGGCTTTGTATTGGAGGGGGGAGGTGGAGTCTAGGATTTGACTGGTGTAACTGTCACTCTTGTTTCTAGCCGCAACCAGGAATATGCCTTCGATATGGGAACCAAATCTCCATCAGGTATGATCATATAAAGTAATATTCTAAAAATTCACATTTTAATATATTGTAACATAACAACCCCAAATTTATTTAATTTGGGAAGCCCCAAGCTTTTGGAGCGACAAGTTATATAACATAACAACTTTTACTTGTTTGGTTTGGGTGTAATTGTAATAACAAGACAATGTTATAAAGTTTTTAAATGTTTACATAATTTAATTATCAACCTCTTTACTTATTTCGGCAATACAAAAAAATATTCATTATTCATCGCTTGTGCGATCTCATGTATGTGATTTATGTGAACAGTTTATGTCTAAACAGTTTATACACAAATCTTATTATCTACTCTTAATTATCTATTTCTGCTCTCGGTTTACTCATTTAGTGTGGCCATCTTTTGCAGTTGCTTATCAATTTACAATGAATTTACTTTTGTTTCAATTATTTCTTTATTTTTTACTTGGCTTTAATTCTCTTTTAAATTTATAGCATATGCATTATTATTTTAGCAATTAAAGACTCTACTAATTATTCTACTTTACTTCAATTTAAAAATCAAGCTTTGCTCTCATAGCATTTACGTTATTCCAATATTACTTTCTCAACATGAGACATTATTCTAAATTACAATAAGACTTTACATTATATGTACAATTTAAATTCTTATTTTACTTGTGCTAATGAATCAGCAGACAATATTCGAAAATGATGAACTATTTCAATATATGACTTGCTTGGTTACACCAAATAATGGTGGCAGTGAAAGATTCAATATGAAGTGCAGTGAGATATAATAGACACAAATAACATTTTATAGTGTGAACTGATGATGAAATTATAATAATTTCGAAAAGGCCTTATTCAATAATTTAAAAAATTGAAACTACTGATTTTGGTGGATGTATATAATAATAATAATTTAAATTCTGTTAGCAACAGTTGAAATGTCTTTCATTGTAGTTTCAATATTGTCTTTCAATTGTCTATTTATTATTATGGTTTGTTATCACCTCGTTTGATATGGCAACTTCAGTGTGTCCTCCTCGGGTCCTCTTCCAGTCCTTGCTCAAGTCCTTCGTGTCCTTGGGTCCTCTTCCAGTCCTTGCTCCAGTTTTTCGGGTCCTTGGGTCCTCTTCCAGGCTTCCACTGCTTGTCTTCCTTAGTTGTTGTTGGTTCTGCTCACATCATGGGTTGTAGGTGTGTCCATCGAACCTCTGTTCTGCCTCACAAGTCATCAGGTGACGCTTACTGTAGATTTGCGATCGCGTAGTTGGCTGACATAGCCTCCTACGGCAGCGGTTGAATATAGAAGAAGGAATTTTATTAGCGCGACCTGGTATTTATAGCCACATCGTGCAAAACTCCTGTTTGAACAATATTCGTCCTGTTTGACAAAAGCGTCTTTTCCCCCACTTTCACTCAATTCTCTTATTTCGCTGATCTACGCGAATTGCGAAGTTTGTTTTACACTATGCGATACTCAATCGATCGCTAATTTTCACATGTTTATTATACGTAACTTACACTTTTGTATTATAATTATTTGGAGAGTTATTCAATTTTTAATTCACTGTAGTTTTATTTTATGTAATTCAAATGGTTTTTTAACCCTTTGTGCATTTTTATAACCTCCACACTTTGGTGTCTTTTATTTTACATTATCATATCTATTGTTCTTATAATAAAAATACTACTTAAAATTTAACATCATTTGAATAAGGGTTGTTACCGTCCATGCACGGACAGGCTTCACACACAAATCAAATACACGTGTACACAACGTTAGTGACAGGTGGCCAGAGGCGCATGTACATGCATGAATTGTGCGTTCCCTATTTTTTTTTAATACTCCAGCTTGCATTCTGAATCATGTCTATTACATAGCTTTATTTATTTGTATTAATTATTTATTTATTTTTGCAATGCACAGTACCGTATCTGTTTGTACTGTCGCAATATGCTATAATATTTATTATATTGTATTAAAATTAATGTGAAATTTAAAGTTTGTTTAACACATTGTCATGATGGTTGCACAGATCATCATGCTTAAACGGTGAAAACAAAATAAACAAATGCAGAGTAATTGTTACAACAGTAAACAAGAGACAAAACAACAAAAACACTTATCTACAACAGTTCTTCAAATTTACAATTGCCCAACACACACGAATGTAACAAACAATAAATATCATGTAATTATCAGTTTTGCAATAAATAATGCAAGTCACTAATTACAGGTGTCTGCATATAATAATCCACAATAATCACTTTACACTAAACTGCTATAAAACACATGAACCAAATTACAAGTCACAACACTGCCAGTTGCTTTCAGTTCATTTGTTACTGAGGTTGCAAAATGATTCTGCCAGTTTTATGGTGATGCATCCAGAATACTCGCATAGTTGAAAGCATCTAGAAAGTACTGGTGAATTCCAGTGGTGAAGCTAATGTGTAAGTACTAGGTAGGCCGATAAAATAAAAATATGCTTCCTTATCTTATATTTTTTATACAGTAGTGTGAACTTATAAATTAACACATATAATAATATAAATATACCTCCCACTTACCTTAATCCGGTCCAAGGTTACGTCGCACGAACTGCGAAATAAAAGTATGACTTTAAGGTTACATCAATAACATACTCGACTCGCATTTGTGTAAAACAACTAAAATTTTATTTCATTCTTTATACTCTTTTCAACTTATGAATTATTCATTTTTCTCTCCAAATATCATGTTACTATTTCTTTCAAACATAAGTAAAACAAAACCTTCATTTTAATATCGTATGCTTATCTAATATCTTATATTACGTAAGACGACCCAGCTTGCTCACTCACTCATTCATACCAATTTATATCCCCATTCTTTTAGAGCGCTTTAAAATGCAATTATTAATACAGCCAAATTAATTTGGGTTTACTTAACCATCGGCGTTCTTCCCCGTTTCGTTCCGCACTGAGTGTATGTCCAAAAGTTCCAATTCACCATATGTTTAATTTTGCTTCCTTCACTGTACTGTAACCCCTCTTTCCTTTTATGCTTTGTATATAAAAAAAAACTTTTTTTTGTTTGCTTTTTTTTGTATTTATTTATTTTTTTTTGAAGGAGAAGCCACTAGTTATGTAAAACTAGGCCAGAGCCTAGAGAAGCCAAAAATGCGCTGGGTCCAGTATGACGGGACTTGCAATTAAACTCGGCTGTTAATTAACAATAACATTTTTTTTATTGTTGCCCCCATAATTCATTACATGCAAGTATCACATAAATCCCATAAGTATCACATTCCAATCAGCAATAAACAACAAAATACATAATAAATAAGTAATGTCCACATGTTCCTTAACTTGTATAGATAGAATCTATATATATATCGAGCAACATCCCATAAATTATATAATTCCCCCCCCCTTTTTAATAACACTTAACATTGACATCACATATAGAAACACAAAGACACATAGACTCATAATAGCATCACAATACTCATGTTCGACCTGCCCGACAGGCAGTATTTCTATAAAGCCCCACAACCAGCAATCATAAATATTTAACTTGCAATCACAATAATTCATTAACTTCCATCCATAATTCATTTACTCCATTAAATTAAAAATATTAAAACCCCCAAAAGGATGATAATGACTAACAAAAGCATAAAGATAGGCCTGACAGCCCATATGCATTGATAACATCTGATAAATTGCCCATTATGAGCATATGAAATTCTTTAAGTTTCTTAAACAGCATATAAATGGGAAAAACCCTCATCACCTGAGTTTAAGCAATTGGCATGATTTTCTAAAATGTTAATTTTGTGTTACAAATCCCAATGGATACATGTATCAGGAAATTGTTCCTTAATGAAAAGGATTTAATTCAACTGACAAGAATCAGTAGCATCAATATGCTTTTACAAGGTCAAAAATTATCAGTATATGACCACAAAATATAAAATTTCCTTTCTCTTAAAGTCGGACATCTGTGTATAATTGATTTTTTAATAACCGCCTGTTGTGTCCTAGCAGATGTGGAAGCGCGCCAGCATGTACCAGACCATGTGTGACAGGAATCAGACCTGCCTTAAACTGTATGAACATGTGCCTAACTTGAAAAAAAAAACTATGTCCATTTTACCCCCAGAAAACAGCCTGAAAAACGAAACCCCCAGCCCTTACATGTTAAACCGAAATGAAATTAAAATATGAACCCGTTCTGAACCAGCCGGAACAGAACCCATAACATATGACTTGATTTTATGTTGAATAGTGTAATGACTCTAAGGCTTTTGTATATATATATAAAAAAATATTTAAGAGTAGAAAAAAAAACTCTGGCACGCTCCCCCAGTGCAGCACACAATTACAAACATAGTACTTAGTTTTATGGTGTTATATTATAAAAATCACATGATGTTCATAATGAATGTTCAGTTGACACACCCCAGAGCGGACTGTCTAGCAGCGTGGGCACATGGTTTAAAAAGAAAATAATTTGTAATTCAGGTGAAAGGCAGGCCGGGCCAATGAAAATAAAAGAGTTCATATCACCTTAATCGTGTGCGTAGGATGTGTTTTGTGGCTGGTCAACAGACTCCCTCTTCCGAACAGGTGCGTGTATGATGGCTCATAGCTGGTGAAGGTGTCGGAACACCAGCATAGACCAGAATCTCCGACTAGGAGCGAGAACCCTGGGAATTCACAAAAGATTAGAAATTCTGTTCGCTAAAATGTGCACCCTAGTTCCAGGTAATAACATCAGAACGGGCCTTCCAACCAACTCAAGATAAAAGCATAAAGTTTCTGTTTCTGTTTTTTTTTGAAAATGGCCTGAGAATAATCAAGTCTGCAAGGTGATAATGAATGCACTAAATTAAAAAATAAAATTAAAGAGTGTCTAATAAGAGTCACTTGCACGTGCTCCGACCAGCGCCGACATAACTAAACAAGTTGGCCTTGCCACGTGGTAACACAATTATCGCAATTTGCCGAAAAATGACCACATTAAATGCACTTACAGTTATACACAAACAAAATATAAATAGTTTTTTATCTGAGGGTGGTCTCACAATTTATTTTAACTGCCATAATTAATTAAAAAGAACACTCTTGCAGTCTATTGCATGCACGTGCCTAACTTGGACAATTCAACTCCGTCTATACGTACTGACTTTAGCTTATAAATTTACATAATGCTTTACCAAAGAATTACAGTGACTCTTGTATAATAATTGAAAAAAAAATATATGGGCTGTATATACTGAACATCGAATAAATCTCTTACAACATACACACTTGTCCAATCGCACCAAGTACATTCTCTTTTCACATTCGCCTGAATATTTTTAAGTTTAATTATTTAATTATTTCTGAAGCATTCTATAGGATGCTGTAATTACTTACCGGGAAGTCTCGTAAATCTAGCTTGTCATTAGTGTAGAAGAAACTACGCAATAATGTCTGTCCGGGTCGGAGAGTCTGTTGATTCCCTTGTGAGAGCTGCTGTCGGACTGCCCGTGCACTTACAATACAACCAACAGCAAAATTCCGCCGCGAGATGGCGCAGGCAGATTCAACAGTGCAGTCTAAATATCGGCGTACTAAACGACATTTGTACTCGCGTTTATGTTACACAAAATTTATAAAACCTTCGATCGCCGGGTTAGGCAAACACCGGCACAGTACTTACTTCATTCTACAGACGGTTTCACTAATTTGTCACTTTCCATTAACAATTAAAAGTTTTTACTTGTGGTCCATGAGTCGTTGGTTTGGCTGGCCAGGCGAAAGGTTGTTAGGTGACTGGGGAGAACGTTACCAAAGTGCCCCACTCCACCGTGGCTCAAAACGGAAAATGCACAGCCTACCTACGATAAATGTTCGTCAATTTACACAAAGTACGGTGGTGTCCATGTGTGTTAGGCATTGACGATATTCCATTTTGACAAGGCCATAGACTCAGATGGGCGGAGCCTTTACGGTACTTCCGTCATCTCAAACCACGTGGCGAACAAAATCTTATAATTTAGCCATTTTACTTGGCGGGGCTCGTGGCTGTAAGCGTCGCATCCGTGCGCATGCTGGTGTTCGCGCGTTTGAGTGCGTAACACAACACTGGGATTTTCGGAATCGTATTGCGTTTCATTACAACACCTCGTTCCAACAGCTATATCACCGAGTTCATTGTTTGAACACTGCCGCACTTTGCTTGGGATTTACAATTGAAAATTAAAGAAATTTAATAAAAAATAAAACCTCTCATTCTGCCCCATTACAAGACCCCCCCCCAATGAGAGGTCTTCTGCTGAAACAGAAGAACTCTCATTGCTAAACCCCTAAGAGGATCGGTGAGGATATGGCGCCTACAACCTCCCCGTTAATTCTTAACACATCATGGGTAAACTACCCCCCCTAGCTCGGCGACCATGGGTGCACCTGGACTTGTCTCTTCGAGATCCCAACACCATAAAATCGGACAGATACTCACCATAGTACACCTAACCTTCTAACATTCCACCCCAAAATCAAAACCCTGGCCTTATACCATACCCTATCCTCAACCGATATGTTCCCCCTTACATGCATACTGGGTTGCCTTTAGCAAGTACTGGGTGCGTACACTTACTCATTATTACATTCTAAACAAACTCCATATTTTTAACTCATAAAATATTTTATCTTTTCAAGATCAATTTCTTTTCTCAAATCAACGTTACTTTTTCAAATCAAAACATAGCAAACAAATTAAATTCAAATCATTAAATTTTGTTCAAAATTTAATCTAAGTTCAAAATCAAACTTTTACATTACCATTAATTTCATTAAAATCCCAAAATTATTTACATGAATCTACCTTTCTTCGTTACTACTACTAACAATCATAAAAACACATAAACAGAACATCTTCTTAAATCATAAATTCATTTATCATTACATTTGCTTACACATATATACTAAACAAGATAATTCCATAAACACACTACATATAAACAACAATATACTCGGAACCTCAAAACATCATCTATACGGCAGGCATTAAAAAAAAAAATTTTTTTTTTTCAAAAAAATTTTAATTTCCCAAAATTATTTCTTTTATCATTATCAAGAAAATAAAATTATTTAATTTAATTAAGTAACACAATTGCGTGAATTAATTACTAGAAACTGGTCCTGTCTCTAACATCAATCATCAGCTGATCTCTCTGGGTCAAGTGAATGACCTTGACATATATACACTACACAAAGCTACACCATAAAATACATGAAACATGTTTGTAAATTTTACATTCAAACATAATACAACATAATAAACATAGAACATTCAAAAATAACATTGTTATCATTACCTTACAATAAACAATAAAATTCACATTTAATTTGACCAAAATTTACACATTTTGCAACTTCAGTTTGTTTTCAAATTCTACTCAATCTTTTACTGGTTTCATTTATTATTACATTTTTAACTGTGATTCTCTCTAGCATTTTCACTCTCAATTAGTTTGGGTGACTTAATTATTCACAATAATTCGATTTACATATGGGTGTTTAAATATAACCTCAACCCCTTCTGACTCTAACACTTACTAACAGATTTAATTAGTCTGACACCCCTCTCTCAAAATATTTACCAATAATTCTCTAACTCCCTTCACATCATTCTACCCTTATAACAAATTATACCCTCTACCTGGTTTGTACTTAGGACGTGTGTTCCCTCCCTATGCTCATTCCCTCATTGGTTCTTGGTCGCCCCCTAGGTAACCCCTCCGGCGCACATACGGTTCACCTCCCGCCACAACACTTTTCGTTGAGGACTCCTTATCACACCACCCCCTTTAAAAAATTCCCCCATCATTTAATTACTCTTCAATCCCATCACTTTCATCTACAAAATATCCCCGTCTCTTTACTAGCCTACCTAAATATATCACTCTCATTACTCTACATATATTCCCCATTGCTACTGTGTCCCTACTAATCCTCAATTTCTATCTTACTTTTATTCCCAAGAATCTTATTCTCCCTAACACCCATTTGAAACTACCTTGGACTGACTTAAATGTCCTATTGAAATAATGATCACCCAAATTCTAACCTTTCCCACATTTTACATTACATTAACCCTTGAAAATTCAAAACTATCTCAATTCAATTTCCTCATTTGACTTAAAATCTCTTAGACACATTGAAAACTTATTATTCAAATCTTTAATTATATTCAAACATTTAATTACCTTGATAAAATTCTGCAAATTACTTATAAGTGACATACTACATATATAACCCCAGCAGTCAGCTGATGTCTCACTAACATGTGAGTGACCCTTCTCTAAATACATTTCAAAAATTATACAAAATACACATGTTCATAATTCTTACCCCTAACATACTGCATACAATTAACACAAATACACAAAATTATATAGTTATCATCCTAAAATATTATTTGAAATCATTACAATTGAATCTCTTACTTAAAATCGTTTTGCTCTCATGCGTGAAATACATCACTAATCATTGAGTCGTAGTTATAGCAACAGTTACTGAACAGCCCTATGGGTTATCAACCCCCAACTCTCTCTATAGAGCCGTATAAATTGACTGCCCGCTGTTAACAGAAGTCGTCACCCTCTCACTGAATTTTCAGCTACCCTCCTACTACATCAATTTCTTAAAGTCCCCCCTTTATACCCAGTTACAATTAGGTAACCACCTGCCGGATAAACCGGATCGAGCGTTTGCCTGGTTGCATAAACACTTTATTGTTTATGCCCCTGGCTTGTAACGGCCAGCTCCTTTTCCACACACACTATTGTTTCCTGGTGTTGGACTGTGGCGTCCATTTGCATCCCCAAGAACTGAAGTTTACATATATAAGGTATGGACGCTGCCTATACCGTTCTTGGTTCAGCGTTATATAAAATTCGGCATTACTGATGTCCAAGGACACCAGTAATCCTACTAAAATGATTCACACACCCTTAAAACGGCACTAGCACCCCCTTCGGTGCTAGCCGCTGTTCCATAGTTATGTAGTTTCCCCTGTTACCCCCCGGTCAATTTCTGTGTTCACCAATTTAGAATCTACTTACATAAATCCACGGTCAGGGTTCGGTGAAGCCGTGACCGCCCGAAATGTGGGGAAACCACCAAAAGACATATAAGGCTCACACTGACACCGGTACTACAATTCACGGATGGTCAACTCTTATATGTTTGGTTATTTATTAATTGATTTTCATGTTTAACATCTTTTAGACTCGTCTACATTTTTAACTTTTAAACAGCAAACATTTCACTTTTCTTAACTCGTACTACAAACTTCATAATTATATATGGTCACTTATCTACTTAAACTAAAACTACGGCTACTGACATAGATTTAAAATTATAAAGATTCCAAATTATATCTATTGATAAGTATTTACATTGGAGGCTAATTCTTATCCTTCTTAGTCATGGTTTAGTGAAGCCGTGACCGCCTGAAAAGAGGGGTTCCGCTGGGACGCGCGCGTGCATGGGCAGACGCACTATGTGAATTCACATTCTCTTTTTAACACAAAATCTACTCCTTTTACTCTCCCATTTATCCTAACCCGCCGTCTGCCCTTGCACGAACACGTCCCCGCAAAACTCATCTTTTTCAAATACACCGTAACTGCAGCCATCTGCTGATTTTGCATTTTGCAAATGACACTATTAAATTATAATTGAATACATTGCCTTGTTAAAATATAGCCTCCATTAATATATACATTCACTCTAAGGCAGTGCTGGTACGTGGTATGGTGCACCTTATCTATGCACCTTGAGTGTAAAATATTTTGTATCACGTACCTTATGGGTCCCCCTTCCCGTTCAATAATATAGGAAAATTTCTACTTCATACCAATTTTGGTGGAGCCGGACCGTCGTCGTTTCACTGCCTGAATTAAGTTCCGCCAACCATGGTCCGCCTCCAGATTGCCAAAACCCACAGCCAGGACTGGTAAGGTCATAACCGCCTGAAAATGGGGGAAGAGTCTCTTCTGAAAACATAAAATAACACATTAAAATTCAAATTCTTTACCTTGACCAATATAATTTCAAATTTGTAGCATTCTGCGTACCCACTATCTCCTGCGTTATTTGATTTCGAAGTACATAAGCATTATTCATTTTTATTTCCACTATTTCGTAGGGTCCTTCATATAACAGGAAAAACTTTTTTATTTCTTTCTCTTGTGCACTTGACAAATCATGTCTCCTTACCAACACTAATTGTCTTACCTCGTATCTGACCCACTTACCCTTTTCATCGTGTCTCCGCTTTCTCTGCTCCCCTTTAGTGAGTAGACTCTCGTTTGCTAGCTGGATCTTTACATTTCTATCGATGGTCCTTTCTTCCGGTGGATATTTGAAAAGTTGTTCTAGTATTCTAGGTGGTCGGGTCCCTTTTATTAGTTCGCATGGTGTAAACCCTGTTGAATCGTGTGTAGTACTGTTTAACCAGTCTTCTACCTTCTTGATGTACGAAGGCCATTCCGTGTGTTTAGCATGACAATACGCCCTGAATATCCTGCCGATTTCTTGCATCACCCACTCTGCCTGATTCGACTGTGGATGGTATACTGCCGTATGCTTGGGTATGATGCCTTCCCAGCCGAGAGTCTGCCTCCACTTACCGCTGATGAATTGTGGTCCATGATCGGATAAAATTACCTTTGGCTTACCTACGTTCATCATGTAGTCCTTGGTGATCTTTTCACTCAACACCCGGCTGGTAGCTCTCTTCACGCTGTACAACCTAACAAACTTGGAAAAAGTGTCCAAAACAACAAAAACATACACTGCTCCACCTCTACCTTTGGGCAATGGCCCATACAAATCTACAGCAACTAAATCAAATGGTCTTTCAACTTTAATATAATTCATCTCCCCTTCTACTCTATAGTTCACTACTTTAGACTTCTGACAAAAATCACATACTCTCAAAACTCTTCGAACTCATCTCTCCATATTCTTATAAACACAAGACTCTTTTAACACATTTGTACATTTTTTCGCACCAAAATGCCCATATCTTACATGACAATCCCAAATAATTTTATCTACTAACTCTTCAGGTACCATCAGCCTCCAATCACGTTCACCCCCTTCTACTTTCTTGAACAGAATTCCCTGATATATTTGGAAATGTGTATTATATTCGGACCCATGTTATGACCTCGTCATCTGCTTCTAAACTAGCGATTATTTTACTCAATTTATTTTCTGATCTCTGCATGCTCTTAATCTCCCTTAATTCCTCCCCAAACATTCTATCTTCCCTTGTTAATCGAAAAATTTCTATTTCTTTGAGATCCCTCCCTGTTTTGTTATCTATTACATCTACCCTGGAAAGAGTGTCTGGTACTTTGTTATCTGTCCCCTTAATGTATTCCCATGAAAAGTGATATTCTTGTAACGCTAGCACCCACCTGGTTAATCTGCTATGAGTTAATTTGCAAAGTATTCAAAAATGACAACGCCTTGTGATCAGTCCTAATGATGGTCTGGTTCCCTAGCAGGTATGTGCGGACCTTTTTTATGGCAAATACGATACTCAGCAACTCCTTCTCCGTTGTCGTGTAGTTCCTTTCCGCTGCCAACAAAGTCCGGCTGGCAAAAGCTATGGTCCGGTGTTCCTTATCCTCACCCTCCTGGTATAGTTCTGCGCCGAGGGCTATGTTGCTGGCATCCGTCTGTAAATAAAATTTTTCTGAAAATCGGGATGATTCATCATTATCATATCTATAAACTTCTCTTTAATTTCATTAAAAACAACTCTTTCCTCCTCACCCCATCTCCATGTTTATTCTTTTGTAATACCGCACTTAGTTTAGAGGTTACCTGCGCATAATTTCTCTGAAACTTCCGATAAAAGTTGCATAACCCCAAAAAGCTTTGTAACTGCTTAACATTTTTAGGTTCTGGAAAACGCATAATAGCTTCTACCTTATCTGGGTTGGCTAAAATACCCTCTGGAGTAATAATAAAACCTAAAAAATGTATCTCAGTTTGTAGAAACTTTGACTTCTTCCAATTAACTGTTAATCCCCCATTTTGCAATTTATTTAATACGTATTCTATATGTTCTAAATGTTCAGAGAATGTTCTTGATGCTATTAATATGTCATCAACGTATACAGTCAAAAAATCTAAGTCCTTAGGTTGTAATATCATATCTAAACATTGTATAAAACTGGCTACACTAGTGTTTAATCCGAATGGTAAACGCTTAAATTGATAGTTCTTACCATTGAAGAGAAATGCAGTATATTTCCGGCTCTCTGGCGCCAATGGAACTTGCCAGTACCCTGCTGTCAAATCTAAAGATGTCATATACTTGACTCCGCTAAATTTCTGGAAAATTTCATTCATGGGTTCTGGTGACTCCCGGTCAGGTATTATAATTTGGTTAATTTTCCTAGCATCTAAACACAACCTTACCTTTCCATCCTTCTTGATGACCACCACTAATGGATTCGAGTATGGCGATATCGATCTCTCAACAATGTCTCCTTCCATCATCCGGTCCAACTCCTCTTGTACTGCTCTCCTCTTCGAAAACGGCACTGGATAGCTCCTCTGCATATAGGGTGAGTGTTCTCGAACATACTCGCATACATAGTCCCTGGCTTTTCCAGGCAACTCAGCAAACACATCTCTAAAATGTTCCACAACTGCCCACAACTCCTGTCATTGGGGACTCCCTACAACTCCACCCTCATTAAAAAATTTATCCGCCCTGTTTTCCCATACTCTCTCATCACTCACATACATCTCTCCCTCCTCATTCTCCACACTTTCACTCTCTCGACATATATTTACTCTTGTTTCTATATCTCCATCGCCTACTCGTTTATGTATTAACTTGATTCCCATAACTTTAACCTCAATTATCACACTCTTAAAATTAACCCTGACTGGTTCCCTTCCCTTATTAAATTCTACTATTCTCTTGTTAAAATCTATTACTGCTTTATTTCTCTCCAAAAAATCATTTCCCAAAATTATATCTAAATTCAGTCCCTTAACCACTAAAAAGGTATTTTCAAATTCGGTTTCACTAATATATATATATATATATATTTAATTGTACCTGTCTAGGAACTCTTTTACTTCGTACCCCAGTTACCCCCACTACTGTTACCCCCGCAACTGGTAATGATGGAATATTTTTATTTACCCTTTGTAATTCTCCCATTATGTTTTCTGAAATTACTGATATTTCACTTCCTGTATCTATTAACGTTTTAAAGTTCTTACCTTCTATGTTGACGATTACCTCCGTCAATCCCGCTTTTGTTTCCATCATTTCTGCTTCGTCTTCCTCCAGCAATTCCTTCACCATGTCCTTGATAATTATATTACTTTGGTATTTACACTCTTCTTGGACCCCAGGGTTCTCCGTCGACAATGGCTGGGCCCGGTTCCCCATTGTCTCTTCTAGTTTCCCGTGGATGGACCTGCCACGGCTTGGTTATATCCTCCTCTGCCTCTGTTGCCACTTCCATTACCTCTCGGCGCTCCTCGGTTGTTCTCTGCTCCTCTCTGCGGCTGACTTTGCTGGTTGTACGTTCTCTCGCTGCGTTGACAGTCTCTTGCCTTATTACACCTAAAACATGTCGTTCTTACATCATAATTTTCAACATTGCACTCCGCACATCGCCAACCCTCGCCTCGATTACCACTATTTCCCCCACGCGCCCCTCTCTGAAAGGTTTGCATTCCCCTGGATTGATTATAATTTCCGTTAACGTGTGACGCTGGTAGGTTTGGACGCCTATTCATATCCCGTTCTTTTATGCTCTGAAATGTCTAATATTTTTTCTAGTTCTGTAATTTCCACAATTTCTCGCGTCATCAGCGTAACTTGTATCTCTCTCGGCAAATGCTTACTTATGTGGCGGACAAATGATCGGAATGGTAGCGGTGGCTCTAAATATTTCGCCTCATTGTATAGCCGCATTACATACATGGTCACGTTATTCCCGTGGATCCCAAAATTACTGGATCCCATAATTTTACTCCGTAATATTTCTTGCTCTTCTTCTGACCAATATTTATCTCTAAAGGCCCTCTCAAAACTCTGATAATCTACCCAGTCTGTTTTCTGCACCTCCGCCCATATCGCGGAATTCCCTTTAAAACACTTCATTATCTTTAATAACTGTACCTCCCAACTACTACGACAAAACTGATTAAATTCTTTAACTCTATTTAAAAATTGCATGGGGTGTACCCCCCTATTTTCACAATTAAACAACTCTAAATCAATATCAATATTCATATCTCTGGTAATCACTACTTGTTCAGTAACATTATTAAGTTTTTTATTTATTTCTACCTTCAACTCATCTTTGACATTAACAATGTTTTGTTCAATGGACATAAATTTATCATTATTTAAACATTCAAATTGTATGTTACGTTTATCCATAATATTTACTGTATCTTGTATAGCTTGTATCTCTGATTTGCAATTACTTTCTATTTCACTTATTTTAAAATTAGTATTAGTTTCATATGTCTTAATGTTATCTCTAACTTCTTCTATTTTCTCTACTGCATAATTAAATTTATACTCACTATCAACGTTACACACATTTATTTTACCTTCAAAATTGTCTTTTATTTCTTGAATTTGATCACTAACTTGTATTTTGACTGCCTCTGACACTTGTTTGTTTACATTAATAATATGACTATTTAGTTGTTCATTTACTGATTCTATCACTTGTTCTCTAATTGTATTAAAGCATTCGTCCATCTCATTTAGACGTTTATTCATATTAACCTCAAACTTAGCATTTTGTGTATTTATTTCGTCAAAACGACTATTTATAACATCAAATTTGCTATTCTGTATATCAAAACTACTCTTGACTTTGCTAACATCACTGCTCAATTTATCAAATTTATTCTTTTGTTCATTCATATCCTTTGATATTGTTATTAACATATTCATTACATCATTATTAAATTGACTGTTACGTTTTGTTGAGGTTGGGGTTAATTGGACCTTCGAATCCTCTGTAATATTTATTTCATCTGTAACGTTTAATTCTATTTTATTGTCCTGACCCACATTTGGAGTCGAATGGACTTCAAGACTATTCATAATAGCTGATTCATCAAGATTGGTAATTTCACTTATATTGTTTTCGTTATTACTACCTGCCATTTTCAAATTATAAATTTATACAAATTTACTTACATACAGAACAATTACATACTATTTTATACGTTGTACGTATTTTTTCTTAACCTTCAAATCAAACTTGTATTCGCCTGTAGGTGCCGATTTATAATTATTTTACAAATCGAGTCTCTGTTCAAAGCGCCATTTGTGAACTTAAAAATTAACACATTTATATAATAATATAAATATACCCCCCACTTACCTTAATCCGGTCCAAGGTTACGTCGCAAGAACTGCGAAATACAAGTATGATTAGTAAAATAGTTTACCTTTTTTTTGTCCGTCTGGTGGCCTTTTCTCTATATTTAATTCTACGCGTTTCGGGACATATGCCCCATCATCAGGAATATCCCTTGGTGAAGTTCGTCGATCATTAAAATATTAAAAACACTTTATATACAATTTTACACAACAATAAATATAATATAAACATAAAAAACACATAAAATCCCCAAACTTGAGACACACGCGATATCGGTGGTGCGCACCACGACATGCTATAGTCGACTGCAGTGTTCATGTTGTTATATGTCGTGCACTATGGACCTTGTCCTGTATTCTTATCGCTGTGTCGTATAATAGATTTGACTGGAAATTCAATTGATCGTTAAGGATGACTTCTTCTGTTTTTTTATTTTTGTAAGCCTTATATATTTTGTATTCTTCGATAGCATTCATATAATTTCCTTTTCTGCATATACGGAGGGGTTGAAAGTTTGTTGTGAAATCAGTATAACTATGGTTTTTGTCCATCAGATGACGCGCGTAATTTGACACTGTTTTACTAAATTCTTTTTTAGGTAAATGTTCTCTGAATCGTTTTTTAAAAGGTCTACCAGTTTGGCCAATGTAAAAGCTATCACAGTCATTGCATATTATCTTATAAACGCCCGTCCTGTCCTCAACCGATTTTGAATGTTTAGGTAAGAGTATTTTATTAATGTTATTATTAGTTCGGTAAGCCATTTTTATATTTATCCCATTGAATACTTTGTTTAAAATTTTGGGTAGAGTGTTACCATATTCTGATGCTATATACCTAACTTTATTTCTATTATTTTCTTGTAATTCTATGTTGTTTTTCTTTTTTCTGTGTTTCTTGACTAAATTATCCACAATTGAGCTTTTATAACCATTGGCTTTAGCTATGTATTTGATCGTGTTTAGTTCTTCATGAAAATCTTTGTCTTCTAATGGTATTGTTATATTATTTTTATTACTGCTAATAAAATATAACTTTACACTTAGCCAATAATTGTATTTAATTTCAAATGTCGGGCGCCATCTTGTGATATATTAAAACGTAACTATAAACATGAAGTTTTACTTACCTTTAAGGGCAGAAATTCGTTTAAGCGAACTTGAGTAGCGGAAAGTGTTATTTGAAATAATGACATTTTGTTAAATTGTTTACCATATGACATTACCCTGTTTATTTATAATATGGAATTTAATTACATGACACAAAGAAGCTATTCTCAGCCAGGTGGCGACATTCAAATTAAGTTAAATTTCCCTTTCACAAGCCCTCCAAAATACATAGTTATTACCTTTACATATTTATATTTTTTAAACTCTATGAAACATTAAACATTTTAATATGTGTATATATATATATATATGCATTTACTTTGCACAACCCAGCACTTTTAATAGTCTTTCATTATTCACTCTCTCTCTCTCTCTCTCTCTCTCTCTCTCTCTCTCTCTCTCTCTCTCTCTCTCTCTCACACTCTCTGGTACACTTATTATTTTTATGAGCTCATTTTTATTTAGTTTAAATGAATAATTTTAATTGAAATGAATTTACTGAATTTAGGTCATTTTAAAATTTCTTTGATATCAAATGGTTGTAGCTGATACTTAGCTTCAAATTTGGGTTGATGACATCGCACTACTTGAATCCTTCGATTGCACGTGCAAAATCCGACCTGTCACATCGTCTTTGGGCACACACTCTCGATGTAGTGTCCCCCCTCGGATCACACTTCTGCCAGATTCTTTTATCACGGTTTCACTCGGCCGATGACATCAACTCAAGATTTGTTACGGTACCACCATTATTATGTTATTAACAGTTATTAACCCACTTTTGGTGGTGTAAAATTTAAATAAACACACTTAGTGAATACGCTGGCCGTGAATCGCCGTCTGGCACACTTCACGGTCCGGACAAGAATGACACAGTTTCTTTGTTAAACATTGTGGAGGTGGGGCAAAAATACGTCACTGGCCCTTTGTTCAAACGCCAAGCCTCGTCGAATACACTGCGCCTCGCATTCTTTAGTTCTGACGTAATTGGGCTTGGTTGTTGTTATCTGTGACAAACAGTTTTTTGCGACATTTGTAGCTTTCCAGCGAATTCGACAGAAATCCTGTTAACTCAAATGTGTGTTGTTTAAAATATTCTATAGTTTATTCACCAAAACTTTATAGGGATTATGAAATAAAATTATTATTATTAAAAAATAAATGGTTAGAGAATAAAAATACAATAATTATGGTTTTTAGGACCATGGGTTTACAAAATTATTATAGTACCAGAATTGTACCGTCACAAAACCCCCTCAATGAAAGATTTTATGCCGAAGCATAAAAACTTTCATTGACACATTCGTACTTCCTAAAGGGATCAGCCAGGATATGTCGCCACAACCCCCTTACTATTTATATGAAAATAAATACAATAACTCACCCATGGTCCGATGATGATGACAGTACCTGCATGACCTTACTGGACTTCTCCTTCGAGATCCCAACACCATAAGGCCAGTCAGGCGGGTAACGCTCCTGCTCTGACACGCTGGCCAGCTCAGGATCGCCGTCACAACATCACCAAACACTGAAACAATAAATCAAAAATATCAAAATAGTGGCTTGGTATATGCTATATCCCTAACTGATCTGTTTCCCCTTAGCTATGTGCTGGTTTGCGTTAAGAAGCACTGGGCTTGCTTCAAATCAACAAGAATTATATAGAAGTGCCATTCTCTTCATTGACTACCCTTAACATTATAAAATCTTTTCGATTCCCATCGATAATAATTAACCCTTTTCTGTTTTCATAATTAATATAATTATAGAAGAAACACAAGTTTTATATAAATGAAACATATGGATAAAATAAATATATAAATCCCAAGTTTATGGATACAATTACCAAAATCTCCCTGTTTGAGTAAGAAGGAGAAAAACATTTTATAAAAAAAATTTAACTATTATTATTATTATTAATATTATTATTATTATTATTAACAGTTAATTATCTGGCACTGTTAATAATATTTACCCCTCTTTCTCCTCCACACACACTATTTTTTATACATCATGTTCAAATTCCTATGCTAATACATAATACATATTACATAGTACATGATAATACACTCATCATTATATTAATACAGTAATTTGGTTAATACATTAAAATAACCAATTCACATTTTAACTTGATTAAAATTTCTTTAAATTTGTGTATCAAATTATAAACATTACTTTTTAATTAATTAATTAATTAATACTTTTAATGATTTGACTTTTATTAATTAGTCATCAATTATCTATCAATTAATTATTACCATTTAATTCTTCACAAAAAAAATCCAAATTTATTATTAATATTCATATTACATTATATTATTTCTTTTCTTATTACCTCTCTACTCTGAATTTTCTACCTAACCTTTCACATTCTTATCATTGTTTAGTCTGGGTGACTCCTGTATTCTCTATGATTTGATTTATTATATAGGCACTAACATTTATAATCGTACTCACCTTTCTTTTAACTAACAACCAAATTTACCTATCATGACACCAATTTCTCAATTATAAACACCTTCACTAATTCCATTTTAAAATCCTATGGCACCGCGCGTCTTTGTATTAAGATGGGTGTTCCCTACCTGGCTATATACATTCATAACATTTTGCCCTTCCAAAAATATCGGCAAACACTCCCTTAAACTACGCTATTACCTGCCACAACGCTATACGTTGGTCACTCCTTATCACCTCACCCCCACTACAAAATATCATCAGTAACAATATATGTTTAACCTTTACTTTACTCACCTCTACATATAATCACTAACTGCTGTGTCCCTAAATATCTAATACTCTCTTTGTATTATTTTTCTTCAAAATTCTTATCTATCTAACTCCCATTAACTTTGATTAACTAACTCACATGCCTCTATTTACATCCAGGCTCTATCCCTGTTTAAACATTCTACCTTACTGTAATCATTGACAATTGCATTATAAAATTTATCTCTCACCTACTCATAACAATACATCTCCATCTTCAAATATATATTTATACTTAATCATTTATTATTCATTAGAAATGTTTCATTCGTTACAAATTAATAATTTAACTTCATTACTACTGCAATTATGAATTTAGTACAACTTTCTTTTGTACCACATTAATTCAGTAATCACTATTTAATTATTATTCAGTTATTTAAAATTTTCACTATTACTTTCACTTGTTTAGCAAAATAAAAACATGTTAATTGTTAATTATTAAAACAATACTAAAACATACATGGTGAACATAAAATTTAGCTGTAATACACAACATCAAAAATACATAAATACATTGACATTAATACAATTAAAAATATACAATCCAACTTCTTATTTTATCATTAATCAAAATCAGTCCATAAGCAGTCCATTTCAAACTCACTGTTCACATATATTAAATGTTCATACACAATAAAACAATCTATCCTCCATCATTGAATAACATTCTAATCTTAGGTCAATATAACATATTTTTTATCATATAAATGATATTATTAGTTATATAATATTTGTTTAAACTTTTATACTCTTCCACAATCTCATTTCCAGAATTAATAGGTTTATTCTGTAACTTTTTATCATATACCATGTCACGATCGGGTATGGTTCAGTCTACCTCAGTATTATCTGTCATAATCTTGTTAGTCATATAGTCATCATAATTATCTACTACTACACCCATTACTTCCCAAGGTAAGTAATTGTTATCATTATTCTCATCATCTACTGTTATTACTATCTCAATTTTACTACAAGGTAAGTATTCATTATAATCATCCACCATCTCTACTCCTAACCTTTCTACAAGTTCTCTATACTTTCTATTTACTTTAAAAATCTCTATTACTCTCTTTCTCTCTCTCTCAATATATTTCTCACCATAACACCAAGTTACACTCTCTCTCTCCAAATATGCAGGGGTCACTAACTCATAATTACTGCACCACCTATGAGGTACACAAAAACACCAAGGAACTCTATTTGTAGACCTTTCGTCTCCCAAATATAAATCTAAGGAACTCTCGTCCTTATTAAAAATACGTGAAGACTTGACTTCACCCCCTACCACAGCATCAAAGGAAAATTCTACCCCCTGCACCCCTTTAACAAATGTACTTTCTCTCAGCTCTCTCTCTGACTCAACACACACAAACATCTCATTATCACTCCCAATATTCTCATTATCATTTTCTAACACCATATTCTTAATTATACCATTGTTACTACCTGTAAACTCCTTTTCAAATTATCATTGTTACTCACCTTATTTTCACTGTTACTTACTTGAATTAACCTCTCATCTAACCTTTTAATCACTTTGTCACATTGTTTATCAAGATTATCGTTACGTTTTTTTAATTTCAGTCTTTAATTCATCAAACTTTACCTCAAAACTATTTCTGATTTCATTTTTCTGCTCGTTAAATTGTTTATCAAAATTATCAAATCTTACACTCTGTTCATCAAATTTGTCATTCAAGTTAGTAAATTTAACATTAGAATCAATTTTTTGCTCATCTAGCTTCTTGTCTAATTTATTAAACTTCTCATCAAATTTATTTAATAGTAACTGCATCATTGCAGCTGTATCATCTGTCTTACTTTCGTCTTGAGTTGAGATGGGGGTTAACGGAACTGGGTTTAAGTCAGTTACACTGGTTTCACTGGTCTGACTAATTTGGTTCAGTTTAACATCCATCTCACTCGCAACTGTTTCATCTACGTTATCACCTTTATTGGTATTCATTTTGCTTATTTATAATACACGCATGCATATAACCTTATAACATAACCTCGTGGAAGATAGGTTATGTTTACGTATTTAAAATTATGTCTATTACTTCAGATAACTTTTCCGCTCTCTCCGTAGGCTTACCCACATAAAATAAAATTTTACGTAGTGTCCCTGTTCGCGAAAGCCAATGTTATATTATTAATAAAATATAACTTTACACTTAGCCAATAATTGTATTTAATTTCAAATGTCGGGCGCCATCTTGTGATATATTAAAACGTAACTATAAACATGAAGTTTTACTTACCTTTAAGGGCAGAAATTCGTTTAAGCGAACTTGAGTAGCGGAAAGTGTTATTTGAAATAATGACACACTTTGTTAAATTGTTTACCATATGACATTACCCTGTTTATTTATAATATGGAATTTAATTACATGACACAAACAAGCTATTCTCAGCCAGGTGGCGACATTCAAATTAAGTTAAATTTCCCTTTCACAAGCCCTCCAAAATACATAGTTATTACCTTTACATATTTATATTTTTTAAACTCTATGAAACATTAAACATTTTAATATGTTTTGTAAAATATATAAAAACACTTGGTAAGTTTCACAAATTTTTTTAATTAACTCTGACAGCTGTTTCGACTAACTTAAGCCATTGTCAAAGAGCGAGTGAATGAAATTACTGAACACAGGATGTTAGAGGAGTGTAGGTGGTAAACATCTGTTTAGGGCGTATCTGGAACATCTGTGTTGTGATGGCGGGGGGGGGGGGGAGTGTGTGCATGAGACAAGGGAAGGTCTGGTGTCTTTAAAAACTAAATACAATCATGAATGCAAAATATAAAATTAACTGAACTAAATATAAACTGAATGCAAAATTTAAAATAATGATGAACATTCAAAATAATATAAAATAAACTAAACTAAATAACAGATTTTAATAAAGGGGATACACAAAATTCAGTCTGTTCATTGGTTAAATTTGTTATTTTTTATTGCTTTTTTAATTTCTAAAATTTCTAACAAATCCATTTTTTTACCTTTTTGTATGTTGTGGAGTAGTGTTATGTTTTTTGTGTCTATGAAGTGATTGTGTTGTAAGCAATGATCTGCAAAACCTGTATTAGATGTATTGGTTAAAATCGCCTTCTTATGTTCAGAAATGCGATGTTTCAGAGCACGGCCACATTGTCCGATATAAATAGCATCGCATTCTGCACAGTGTATTTCATAAACTCCATTTTTCTCCAGTGTGTTATATTTTTCTTTATTATTGACTAGTAGTGAAAAAAGATTACGTTTGTAAAGAAAAATATAACACACTGGAGAAAAATGGAGTTTATGAAATACACTGTGCAGAATGCGATGCTATTTATATCGGACAATGTGGCCGTGCTCTGAAACATCGCATTTCTGAACATAAGAAGGCGATTTTAACCAATACATCTAATACAGGTTTTGCAGATCATTGCTTACAACACAATCACTTCATAGACACAAAAAACATAACACTACTCCACAACATACAAAAAGGTAAAAAAATGGATTTGTTAGAAATTTTAGAAATTAAAAAAGCAATAAAAAATAAAAATTTAACCAATGAACAGACTGAATTTTGTGTATCCCCTTTATTAAAATCTGTTATTAAGTTTAGTTTATTTTATATTATTTTGAATGTTCATCATTATTTTAAATTTTGCATTCAGTTTATATTTAGTTCAGTTAATTTTATATTTTGCATTCATGATTGTATTTAGTTTTTAAAGACACCAGACCTTCCCTTGTCTCATGCACACACTCCTCCCCCTCGCCATCACAACACAGATGTTCCAGATACGCTCTAAACAGATGTTTACCACCTACACTCCTCTAACATCCTGTGTTCAGTAATTTCATTCACTCGCTCTTTGACAATGGCTTAAGTTAGTCGAAACAGCTGTCAGAGTTAATTAAAAAAATTTGTTAAACTTACCAAGTGTTTTTATATATTTTACAAAACCTTTGTATGAATATGTTTCACCAAGTGCCCAACGATTCATAAATTAATATTTTAATATGTGTATATATATATATATATATATATATTGTAACGTGTCGTTTCACTAAACATAAAACATAACATACTCATTAACATGTAAATAATAATTAATTAATAGAATTATAAGGTACAAATGTTAAACTTAGAAAATAGGTAAAAAGACATTTGTTAGTTCATAAGCATTAGATTAAAACTATGAGGAGGTCTGCGTGCCTCAGACAGTTGTTTTGTATCATTGAACTACAAACAGTGAATGTTATAGATTTTACAAATATAATAAATCAAACTATAATTATGTAAGTTAGGTTGTGTGATAGTGCTAGAAAGTGAAAATAACAGTGATAGACTTTAAAAAGGAAAAAATCAGATATAAGGAATGTGATTAAACATTATTATAATATGAGCTTTGAATGAAACATATAATCTATATGAAACAGTTATGTAGCCCATATAGTGAGATCAAACCAAGTGTAAATAATTTAAAAGATAGAAACTCTTACGTTAAAAAACTTATAATAATATAGTTACGAAGGAAAAATAAAGTAAAGGTCAACAGAATATTACTAATTAGAAATGGTAAACCGAACCTGTGACCCATAAAAAATATAGCCATGGCCTTTAACTAATGAAATTAATGTTTTGAGTAAAGATGATTGTTGTTAAAAAAATTGTGAATTGCAAGAGAACGTTTAAGGGGTCCTGAATTGGATACAAATTGAAGACCAATAAAAGATGAGAGGAACAGGAAAAAATGCAAAACCTAGAAGAATGCTGTTTTAATCAACCAATAAATCCGTTAAGAAAACTGCTAGATTGGTGAGATCACTCCATGACTAAATCAAATATTCGACCAAACATTATGACAGTAAAGATTGAATTACAACAAAAACAATAACTAAAAAACAATATAAAAACATTATAATTGTGAATTATTTTTGTACACTAGTATACAATAGTCATTAATAATAAGAGTTTTTGTTATAGTTAATAGTAGTTTAAAAGGACCCACAAACATTCAACAGACATTAACAACACTGTAATACCGAGTCTCATGCATCAAAGTTGTATTGTTTGTTCTATATGTAAATTGTATGTTGACCCTGAGGTTCAGATGAATAATCCTCTATTTAAAAAATAAAACAGGTTATACTTTATTAGTAAGAGATACTAATTTGTTTTGATATTACTTATTGACGCTCAGAAGTGGGGCCTTCCACATTCACTGGATACAAAAGGAGGATTATATATAATAACTGAACGTTACAAATTGACGCTCAGAAGTGGGGCCTTCCACATTCACTGGATACATAAGGAGGATTATATATATTAAACTGAACGTTACAAATTGGTGCCCAACCGGTAGAGCTGAATTAGGCAAAACTAACTAACCGAAACACAATTAGTGAAATAACTATTGACCTAATTTTAGCTGGCAACTGCTAGAAAAAACAAACAAAATGCGACGACGAGAAGCTTCTCAGAAGAGAGGACAAAAGCCAGAGACAGAAGAAGATAGGCGGGAACAAGAAACAGAAATGGACACCGAAATGGAACAGCAGGCGGGTGATAAAGAAGAAGCCAGAGGAGGACCAGATTGGAACAAATTTATGGAATTAATGAGTAGTATGAAGGAGGATATTAAACAAACAAATGAAAAATTTGATAGTATTAAAGAAAATAATAAACAAACCAATGAAAATTTATTGAAACGAATGGAGGAAAAATTCGACAGGAATAGAGAAGAAACTAATGAAAATTTCAGAAAACAAAACGAAAAGTTTGACCGAAATGAAGAAGGTTTAAGACAAATAAACGAGAAAATAGATAGTACAAATGAGAGTACTAAGGAAGACTTTAGGAAAATAAACGAGAAAATTGAAAACGCTAACAAGGAGTTAAGGGAAACTCTCAATGAAAAGATAGAAGACGTCAGTAAGACACTTAGCCAGAGGATGGACCAGTGTAAGGAGGAAGTTGGACAGCATATAGCCGATACAAAGGACAGGCTGGAGAAAACTGAAGAAACAATTGTACAATCCAGAATAGAAGTAGATGCCAGAATAGATCAGGCAGAAAATAGTAACAAAATTGGTATAATGGAGGTACGAGCAGAAACACAAAAGAAGCTAGATGAAATAAAGGAAACAATAGGTGGTCAAATTGAAACCATCAAGGGTGATGCAGGACAAGTAAAAGGGCAGGTAGGCCAAATCCAGGAAGAACTGGTAATTCTACAAAATAGACCGATAAATTACACACACATACCAATAGGAGAAAACCGAGAGGCAATCAACTTCAGAGATTACCGCAGAAACCCATTGGAATTCCTCGAGAGGTTAGAAGAGCTATTTGCTCGCAACAAAGAAAACCGATGGCACATGATAAAAAACCTGCTTGACGAGAGTTTCAAGAACGTAACAGACAATTGGTGGACGGCAATGAGGAACGAAATACAAAATTATACAGATTTCAAACAGATATTTAAGACCAAATATTGGTCCGAGAGTATCCAAAACATTATTAGGGACGATTTATGTAATGGACGGTATGAATACACAAGAGGTCAATCCCCAACAGCATACTTCTTGGGTAAGGTCTGCATCGCTAGACATCTCGAACCACGGATCCCAGAAGAATGTCTGGTCACTAAAATTTCTTACCATTTCGAGGAAGGCATAACACGAGCCAGACAGTGCGGTCAGGTGAAGACGATTGGAGCGATGGAAGCCCTCCTGGAAAGTTATGAAAGGGAGGACTACTACAGGAGAAGTCGCAAGAGACTGGAACCCCAGAACGATCGGCAGAACGAGCCACACCGGGAAAATAGGCCACGAGTAAATCAGGTCAGGTCAAACAACAATAACGACAATAGTCGAAACCAACATAATAACCATCGACGAAGTTTTAATAATGGCCAGACGTACCACGAACAGTACCGAAGAGAGGAAGAAAATCGGCACCCACAGGGGAGTCACCGTGCGGAAGGTCGAAGATCTAGAAGCCGGGAAGGAAGGCGAAATGCACCTTCAGTAAACCAGCATAGAGACGACCATGGAACCAACCAAGCCCAAGTAAACTATATGATGGCTGATGAGAGGGATTCGAGGAGATATGATGACCGTCGTGGCAACCGTGAACCTAATCCCAATTCCAGGAATGATGATGGAAGGAATAGAAGGAACGAAGGCAACATTGAACCGTATGTGTATGATCCACGCTGTGACGATCCCGTAGGGAGATTTGTAACCGCATATAACCTACGGAATCCACCGGAAAACCATATTAGTGGAGCAACCCGGATCGTGGCAGATACCGAAAACGGATAAACCAAGTAGGAACAATATTGTAAAAAGGGACTGATTTTCTGACTACCGACAAGGCAAACCAGTTACGAAAGGAAGAAGAAAATAATGATAATTAAAACAAAAATAAAATAAATAATCATTCTAGACTTAAAAGAAAATAATGATAATTAAGAAAACATAACCAAAACTGAAGAAAATCTAATAAGGAACAAAAGGGAATATAAACGGAAAAATAAGAAAAAAATGTATTAAACTAACAATTAATTAAGACAAATTATTATTTAGAAAAATATAACAAGGGATTCATTAGAAAGAAAACAGGGTAAAGCGAAAACAAACTGAGACATAGAGTACATCAAAGTAAACACTACAAGGGGTGCTGACAACAGTCTTGATTAAAACATGAGCGAACACTTCAGGAATGAAACGAAACGCAGGAGAATAAAACGGAGAGAATACGCACGCTGTCCATAAACCAGATACAATTATAGGAGCCACAGGTAAATAATCTAAAACCCAAAAGCAGCACATAAACCTGAATGTTACGAGAGAAGGAATAGGAATTCCTATGGTGTTATTAGTAACCCAAGGGTTACTCTTTAAGGTATAAACAGAGTGTTGTATGCTACGGCGCCACTCTGCAATTATGAATGATCCGCTGAGATAATAGGAAGCACAAGTGCCCCTCAGGACGGGAATTCATACTAAGTTAGGGAAAATGTTAGGGTACCCATAGGAAACAAATAAACCGTAACAGACCAGAATCATGGCAGGAAAGACTGCAGGAAATCAGGGCATTCCAAGGAAAAGGATATACAGAGATCATGAGTGTCGCACAAAAGAAGAGGTTAGTGAACTATTACAATAATTACTGCATCGTATTCTCCAGCTCACCGAATAAAGAGAAGAATTTAAATAATATCCGGTTAAACAGTTGTTCAAGAAAGCTGTAAGAAAGTAAATCCAGCTCATGATAAAAGAAGATATTATAGGAAAGAGTAGTTTGTCAATTACCAACCCCATTGTAGCAATACCCCAAGGAATATATAACCAAACCGAGATAAAGAGGTTTTATGAAAAGTGAAGACAGTTTTTGTAGATTTTTGCCATTTATTTCAGTAACTCCTAAAACCACCATTACTGAAATAACTTGTCTTAAACGGGGGGCTTTATGTAACGTGTCGTTTCACTAAACATAAAACATAACATACTCATTAACATGTAAATAATAATTAATTAATAGAATTATAAGGTACAAATGTTAAACTTAGAAAATAGGTAAAAAGACATTTGTTAGTTCATAAGCATTAGATTAAAACTATGAGGAGGTCTGCGTGCCTCAGACAGTTGTTTTGTATCATTGAACTACAAACAGTGAATGTTATAGATTTTACAAATATAATAAATCAAACTATAATTATGTAAGTTAGGTTGTGTGATAGTGCTAGAAAGTGAAAATAACAGTGATAGACTTTAAAAAGGAAAAAATCAGATATAAGGAATGTGATTAAACATTATTATAATATGAGCTTTGAATGAAACATATAATCTATATGAAACAGTTATGTAGCCCATATAGTGAGATCAAACCAAGTGTAAATAATTTAAAAGATAGAAACTCTTACGTTAAAAAACTTATAATAATATAGTTACGAAGGAAAAATAAAGTAAAGGTCAACAGAATATTACTAATTAGAAATGGTAAACCGAACCTGTGACCCATAAAAAATATAGCCATGGCCTTTAACTAATGAAATTAATGTTTTGAGTAAAGATGATTGTTGTTAAAAAAATTGTGAATTGCAAGAGAACGTTTAAGGGGTCCTGAATTGGATACAAATTGAAGACCAATAAAAGATGAGAGGAACAGGAAAAAATGCAAAACCTAGAAGAATGCTGTTTTAATCAACCAATAAATCCGTTAAGAAAACTGCTAGATTGGTGAGATCACTCCATGACTAAATCAAATATTCGACCAAACATTATGACAGTAAAGATTGAATTACAACAAAAACAATAACTAAAAAACAATATAAAAACATTATAATTGTGAATTATTTTTGTACACTAGTATACAATAGTCATTAATAATAAGAGTTTTTGTTATAGTTAATAGTAGTTTAAAAGGACCCACAAACATTCAACAGACATTAACAACACTGTAATACCGAGTCTCATGCATCAAAGTTGTATTGTTTGTTCTATATGTAAATTGTATGTTGACCCTGAGGTTCAGATGAATAATCCTCTATTTAAAAAATAAAACAGGTTATACTTTATTAGTAAGAGATACTAATTTGTTTTGATATTACTTATTGACGCTCAGAAGTGGGGCCTTCCACATTCACTGGATACAAAAGGAGGATTATATATAGTAACTGAACGTTACAAATTGACGCTCAGAAGTGGGGCCTTCCACATTCACTGGATACATAAGGAGGATTATATATATTAAACTGAACGTTACAATATATATATGCATTTACTTTGCACAACCCAGCACTTTTTAATAGTCTTTCATTATTCTCTCTCTCTCTCTCTCTCTCTCTCTCTCTGGTACACTTATTATTTTTATGAGCTCATTTTTATTTAGTTTAAATGAATAATTTTAATTGAAATGAATTTACTGAATTTCGGTCATTTTAAAATTTCTTTGATATCAAATGGTTGTAGCTGATACTTAGCTTCAAATTTGGGTTGATGACATCGCACTACTCGAATCCTTCGATTGCACGTGCAAAATCCGACCTGTCACATCGTCTTTGGGCACACACTCTCGATGTAGTGTCCCCCCTCGGATCACACTTCTGCCAGATTCTTTTATCACGGTTTCACTCGGCCGATGACATCAACTCAAGATTTGTTACGGTACCACCATTATTATGTTATTAACAGTTATTAACCCACTTTTGGTGGTGTAAAATTTAAATAAACACACTTAGTGAATATGCCGGCCGTGAATCGCCGGCTGGCACACTTCACGGTCCGGACAAGAATGACACAGTTTCTTTGTTAAACATTGTGGAGGTGGGGCAAAAATACGTCACTGGCCCTTTGTTCAAACGCCAAGCCTCGTCGAATACACTGCGCCTTGCATTCTTTAGTTCTGACGTAATTGGGCTTGGTTGTTTACTTGTTATCTGTGACAAACAGTTTTTTGCGACATTTGTAGCTTTCCAGCGAATTCGACAGAAATCCTGTTAACTCAAATGTGCGTTGTTTAAAATATTCTATAGTTTATTCACCAAAACTTTATAGGGATTATGAAATAAAATTATTATTATTAAAAAATAAATGGTTAGAGAATAAAAATACAATAATTATGGTTTTTAGGACCATGGGTTTACAAAATTATTATAGTACCAGAATTGTACCGTCACAGTATGGAAAGTAACCTATGTATTAAACTATGATAAGCTGCCATTTTCTGAGAAAAGGGGTGATGTGATTCAGCATTTATCGTGAGATCCGTGGTTGTCGGTTTTCAGTATATTTGATATTGAAATTTTTCATCTAGTCTTGTAATTGTCAGGTCGAGGAAGTTAAGTTTATTATTTATCTCCGTCTCAAGTGTGAACTGTATGTTTTTATTGACACTATTCATGTATAATTTCATATTTTCTATTTGTCGTATTGTGCCATTAAAAATTATAAACGTATCATCAACATAACGTGTATATGATATTATTTTCTTGGAAAGTTTATTTACGTTATTGAGCAAATATGTATTCTCATAGTGGTTTAAGTATATGTCAGCTAGTAAACCAGATAAAGGTGACCCCATGGCTAAACCCTTTTTTGGATGTAATAATTATTATTAAATGTAAAATAATTTTGGTCAAGTACAACTTCGAGTGAATTAACTAAATCATTGATTTCTTCAGAGTTACATATTTTGGCGTTAATAAGATTTTCTTTAAGGATAGTGAGAGTTTCTTGAACAGGGACATTCGTATACAAGTCAACAATGTCAAAAGATGCTATTTTATAATTAGGTTGTAATTTAATGCTTTTCAATTTGTTAACAAGGTCAATGTTATTTTTTATTATTATTTTTTTTTAAATTATGTTATTATTATGCTGTACGGCAGCGTAACACAACACTGGGATTCTCGGAATGATATTGCCTTCTATTGCCACACCCGCTTGCAAAGCTATGTCACTGTTCATTGTTTGACTGCTGCCGTATTTTACGTGGGCATTATAATTGAAAACTAAAGAAATTTAATAAAAAATAAAACTTCCCAATCTGCCCCATTACAGTAAGTCCATATGTCGATTCTTCTTTGTTGTGAAAATATCAATTACATGCTTCTTGAAACTCTGATCCATAGAAAGTTCTTTAACTAAACTTCTTTAAATGGCAATTGTACTGAGATAACTTAATCGTTCATTTGTCATTGAATTTCGGAGGCAATTTTGTATCCTTTTTAATGTGCTCATACTTCTTTAAGAGGAAGCTGTATTAACAGGAAATGTCAAGACGAACTTGATAAGTCATGTTACTTCTTTATAGATGGTTTGAATTTCAGAAGGTCTGGAGGGGCTAAATGTTTTTCTTCATCTACATAATATTCTGTAATTAATTTTCCCATCGTTCTGTGTTGAAAAATGGATATGTAGACAGAAGGTTGTTTAATTTCATTGCAGGAAAATCTAGTTTATGTCACCCAAAGTTATTTTGATCCAGCAATTCGATAAGTCTGATCTTTTCGATATTTCCAAAACACGCTTCCATTTATACAGTCAGTGAGTCCAAAATTTTGTAGGTTAAAAGTTTGAAAGACCCGAATTCTTGTTCACTTATGCTTAAATCATTGCAAATCTTTTTAGAGTTTTCAACCCATGATTTCACATTATTTTCTGATTTTGTATTCTTTATTACTCTGATGGTCTTCTGGATTTCAGTATTACACATATTTATGTCTGATGTTAGTTTGTGTTGAAGGAGTGCAATATATATACAAAAATTTCTTTGTAAAGGCAGAGCAGGTAAATGAATTGTGTTTTGTTCAAGATATTAAGCAGACCAGAAGCACAGTCGAATGACTGCATCCAATTCTTCAATATTATCAATTGTGTAAAAAATATTTTTCAGCTCATTGTATTCTGCATAAAATTGTATACACCGCTTGGGAATTAAAATTCCAGTGGGTGGTACATGTTTGTGGTAATCTAAATCCTGTACTTCCTAACATCTGTGTTCTTTTTGAAGATTACTGAAAAATTATGGAAAGTCTAACATATAAACGAAAAGTCTAACTTGCTTGATTCATTTTGAACAATATAGTAATACGAGATTCAGTTTATGAGTGTAACAGTATAAAAATGTAGCTCGTAGGCAGACCTGTTTCGCAAACTATTGGACGCCTCCTCGACCTCCTGCCATTACAGAGATCCTGTCATAGGTTTAACTAACTATTTTGTCAGTAATTACACAAACATTAAGTTCATGGATAATAACTTCCGATATCCCTAAAGCTGTTTTGTCTTTTGAAACATCATAGAGACCAGTAAACCTTTCTTTAGGCCCATTTTGCATACAGAATATAAGAATGATGCTCATTTGAGTTTTACAAGAAATGTCAAGGGTTTCGTCTGCTTGCACACTAACAAACTTACAGGAATGTAATTCATCTTTAATACTTTCACTAACTACATCAGTTACTGATTCAGTCAGCTCATTTTGAATTATACTTGATATACCTTTAAAACTGGGAGTGCACTGCAAATGATCACATAAAAACTGTTCTTGTTTGGAGAGAAGTTCCAATAATTAAAGATAATTACCTTTGCTGTCAGAACTTTCATCTTCAAAATGCCCTCTAAAAGCAAGCTCTTGCTTACTTAAGAAGCACACAACATCGATAAGCCTCTTGTTACATTCTATTCTTTACTTACCAATTTTCACCACGTTACTTCTACTTACCTCATACTTACACGCCACCCTGACTTACCGATCACAGAAGATTCCAAATTACTTATAGGTCGCCACCGATATCTTTAAAGGTTAGATATGGAGACCTCGAAACACTTTTACTTATTTGCCAGATTCGTTAGGCGAAATTTTCCATACGGGATAGGTGATGTTAATGTGGCGTAATAATTTACTTAACACATGGTTACGCTACTAATTCATTTTTTTGATATTCATTTTTTGAACTTTACTTTTCTGTTTGTAACTCTTTAACAATTTATCAAATTCTTCGCTTAATGTTGTACTTTAAAACATTCTGTGAAAACTAAATTGATTACCCCAACTAAGCAGTCTACATTTTAGTTTGTTGGACATTTCTTTTCTATTCTTTCCTCCAATACGTTTACGTTAATCATTAGAAATGCAAAATAATAATACGGTGTATTACCTCCTTTTAGTACAAAACATATATTGAAAAACAAAAAAACTTAAACTATTTTAACTCTATTTTTAAGACGACCCAGTTTGCTCACACACTCATTCACAACTTTTCCCCATTTAAGTTTGATTTAGCGCTTTTTGAAGGATTAATTTGTATTTAAATTGAAAATATAAATTTACTTTCCTGCCATCGCCTCAAATCCGTGTTGCCGTCATTACCGGTTTTTTGTTCTGATTGTAGTTTAAAGTTGCACTGATTTCTTTTTTAAAACACTATTACATTTTACTTGTAATTTACACACACAATTTGTTGGTCGGCCGACCTTAATTAAACTCGAGTAAAGATTTTTTATTTACCACACGGGGCCTGGAGGTGAAGTCGACTGAGGCCGCAACGATGCACACACCGCCCTACCAGGACTTTGTTAAACAGATGGAAATGCACAGCCACCGAGGCATGGACTGTTCGTCACCGTAGATGTAGCGTGGTTTGTCAATGGGCCCACGAGGTTGACGATATTCACTGCGACGATACAGTTGGCCATTTTTTGGCGTTGGTTTTACGGCTTGAGGCGTAGTTGTTGCACCCCGCCGCGTGTGTATGCATAACTGTTCGTGACAACCACTGAATTCCACACCAGAGTCTGACATTCCTCACTACACTCCACTCAAAAGTTTATGTTGCTGTTCTTTGTTCGACTGCAGCCGTATTTTCCGTGGGATTTTAAATTTCATTTATTTTTTTCAATTTACTTGACTGGACGTTACAGTTTCAAATCCAAAATAAATTACACAAATCAAACTGAAATCATTTAAATTACGTTCGCGTAGAGAAATTACTCTAAGTCCATTATCAAAGATCCATTAATTTGATCATTTCTTTCCATTTACTTTAAAAAATTTAAACATCTTTTGATTGAATTCGTAACTCTTCTTAATTCTCTGCTACCAATCATAATGAACAAATAAAAATACACAACTTATTTCCATTATAAATTTAAAATTCAACAATAACGGCACTTGAGTACCAAAAAGAACATAAAAGACACAAGAAATCAGCTGACCTCCACTACTGATAATGAACATTACAATTTACAATGACGTTCTTCAATACGAGATTTTTTTTTTTTATCAAAATATTTCTTTTATCCATATCAAGAAAAAATAAAATTATTTATCTAATTAAATAACAAAAATTTCATAAATCATTTACTAGAAACCTATCCTGTCTCTAACATCAGCCATCAGCTGATCTCTCTGGGTCAGGTGAATGACCTTGCTCTAGATACACCATACAAAACTACACCAGGAAAAATACACAATATATGTTCGTAATTCTTACACTCTAACATAATAAAAATAGTGACACAATAAAACATAATAAACAAAATCTGATAAACATCTTCTACACGTGAAATAGTCTTTCCCGAATCAGTAAAATCCTTTATAAAATTATTACTCAGAAATCAATTACTTCTAAACATCTACTACAATAGCATTTCTTGAATCAACAATAAAATCATTTAGTTAGCTTATCAGCTAGTCAACATCATTAAGTTTTCAAATTTTAGCTCGTTACTCCCCTGAGTAACCTCTTTACCACACACACTATGGCCCCCCCCCTGAACTGTTGCATTCAGTTGCTTCCACAAGGACTGAATTTGAGGAGGAATTTTGGCATCTCCTGTCCTTGATTCGGCCTTACATGTTTAAAATTATCAGATATCATAATATCTGGAAGTTACATATTTAAAACCTTAATGCGGGTCTATCACCTTTTTTTTACTGTTCCTACGCGAACTGAGTGATAGCCGCTGTTCCATAGTTTGGTGATTCCCCTGAGTTACCTCCCTATAAATTTCTAAATTCACCTTTACAATGATAACAGCTATGGCCAGTTAAGGCAGAACGTGACGCAATGAGCCCCGACCATAGCTGTCATAGCTAAACCAATTCCATGGTCAGGGTTCGGAGAGGCCGTGACCGCCCGAAAAGTGGGGAATCACAAGTATAAAAAATATTTGTTTATGATATGGTTACACATTAAAGTTACAGTTTCCATTACATGACATTTCTAGTCTTGGTGGTGTGTTTTAACATCATACATTTCTTTCTTAACTTTCCCTACCTTGACCTTCATTAACATAAAATAGTGAGTACAACAAAATATTTACTTAGTCACTCAAACTAATCTATTCATACTTACGTAGGCTATCACCAACTAACGATTGAATCTTTCATTACAACTTAATTGACCATTTAATAAAAAGAATTACTCCCTCTCACTCCATTAAAATAAACATTTACTTTGCATCTGACTAAAAATTTACAAACATTTCAAATTTAGGTTTAGTTTCAAATTCTATTAAATTCTTACTTGTTTCATTTATTATTACATTTTACCTATGATTTTCTCTTTAACATTTTCATCATTTATTTATTTGGGTGATTTTCAGTTATCCACAATGATCTAATTTATCGAAGGGGCATTTAAATATATAACCTTACTCCCTTCTGCCTCTAACACTCACTAGCAGATTTACATAGTATGACACCACTCCCTCAAAATATTTATCTCCATTAACTCTCTAACTCCACTTATAATAAAATACCCTCTACCCTCTTTGTACTTAGGATGTGTGTTCCCTCCCTCCGCAATTCCATTCATAACCGTTTGCCTCTCCACCAAATATCGGCAAGCACTCTACTAAAACCCTCTACTACCCGCCACAACGCCTATTGTTGAGGACTCCTTATCACACCAACCCCCTTACAAAATTCCACCGTCTGTTTATTACCTAAATATACCACTCTCATTACTCTACCTATAATCACTCTCGCTACTGTGTCACTACTAATACTCAGTTTTCTATCTTACTTATATTCCCAAAATCTTATTTCTGTTTAACACCCGTTTAACCTTAACTCTGACCAACTTAAATGCCTTATTGAAATAATTATTGTCACCCAAACTCTAACTTTTACAACCTTTTACATTAAATTGCTCTTTGAAAATTACATTAGAAAACTCGTAACTACCTCAAATTAATTTCATTATTTAATTTAAAACCTTTTAAACATATGTAAACATTTTACTTTATTTAACTGTATTATAAAATTCATACTTACAGTACATGACACATATACTGTCATAGACACAAAATATAAACATTTGTCACCACCAGATCATGTACACAACTCTATGTACCTTCTGAAACATTTTAATAATCATGATTCCATAACTAAACACATTTTACATTTCTTCATTTACTAATTATTACCAAGTTCAGATCTCAGAAAAATTCTTTAAGTTCATTAGCAAAATTCAACTATACAACATTTCAAATTAATTAATTAATTCATCTCAACTTGTTTTAATTCCATCAATTATTTAAAACACAACATTACTTTAATTACCTTCTTCCAAAACAATTACAATTCATTTATTACAAACTCATTATTTATTTAGTCTGCTAACATATTATTATTATTATTATTAAAACAATTTCTACTACATACACATATTGTTTACATACCATACATTTTATAACACAAACATAATTAATTTCACTATTAATTTATTTACAATTCTTCATCATTATTTTTCTGTTTAACACGCCTCATTTCATAATCTAGCCAGGTCATTACCATAAACTAAAATATTTAAAATGTCCACTCACTTATTTTTTATTTTAACCACCATCGTCATATATTAGTCTTACTTTTATATAATAGTTATCGTCCTTACTCACACTCGTTACACTATTATTATTATTGTAATAACCATTATCAGCATAGTATTTAACACCATTATTACCTATTAATTCATAAAACCTGTCTACATTGGTAATTTCAGTTCTGTCTCCATCGGTATTTTTGTTCAACATAAATAAGTTATTTTATCATCATATTCCTCCACTACATTCATCACAACATCAGGTAAGTTTTTATCAATTATAACAGTATCATCAAAATATTCATCTATCTCTATTTCACAATGTAAGTCACTTTTTTCACCTCTCTCAATATCTAAAACCCGCACTAACATTTCATAATCTCTATTAACCTCAAAAATCTCTATTTCTCTCTTTCTCTTTCTCTCATCACAATACCTCTCATAACCCCACTGACCTATTTCATACCACGCAAAGGGCCACACAAAATACTTATTACCTTTCCTGGCTTTACCAGGTGAATCACAAAAAACTAAAGGGCCATACGAAGACACCTCGTCTTCCACACCACCACCGGAGGAAACTCTGTCCTCATAAAACACCTGTGAAACCTTTGTTTCACCATAAACTTGGGAAAAATCTGCCCTTTGCCCCCCTAACCTCTCTACACACACACTCCCCATTTCATCCACACTTTCTCTGCTCACCACTTTACTCTCTAACACCACGTTTGTAATTTCACCACTGTTATCACTCATTAACTCATTGTTATAATTATCGTTATTACTCACCTTGTCTACCACTACCTGTTTTGCATCTAAATTAATACCATTACCATTAATACATATATTTCCATCACTTTCGTTTGTGTTGTTCTTATCTGTATTTATTCCCCACACTCCCATTCTCTCAATATTCTGTTCTAATTTTTTAAAGTTATTTTTAAATATTTCATGGGTATTTTCTACCTGCTTATTAACCTCATTATATGGTTTTTTAATTCACTAAAATTGCTTTCACATTTTACATTCTGTTCATGTATTTCACTACTCAATTTATCAAATTTTTTGTCATTATTAAGACGTTGATTTAATTCATTGAATTTGTTATTCTGTTCATTAAATTTAGTGTCAAAATGATCATTTAATGCATCAAATTTCTTATTGTTATCACTTGACATCAGTTTAATTTCCCCCATTATCTCACGCAACCAATCCTCAGTTTTATTACTTTCTCTAGCCGAGACGGGAGTTGAATGAACTCTCGCCTCGTCCATAACAGCTGATTCTGTCCAGCTTTCTTGATTTACTATAGGAGTTTCTGACTGAATTTCTGATTCACTTATAACAGTTGAGTCAGACAAACTGACTTCGTTCTCTGTATTTTCCATTTTTTTATAAATTTAATTGTTCTTTATTATATATAACTTAGTTATTATCTAAACAAAATCTCATAACTTAACTCTTTAACAGTATTTTACGTCTTAACCTCTACTCACACATCTCATAATTTTTTCTATTACAAGAAACCGCCTACTATCACCACCTATTTCGTACTTCAAATCAGGCCTAAACCCATATGAATTAATTCATTTGAGTTATCCTGGCAGGGTCGCCATTTGTTACGTTCTATTCTTTTACTTACCAATTTTCACCACGTTACTTCTACTTACCTCATACTTACACGCCACCCTGACTTACCGATCACAGAAGATTCCAAATTACTTATAGGTCGCCACCGATATCTTTAAAGGTTAGATATGGAGACCTCGAAACACTTTTACTTATTTGCCAGATTCGTTAGGCGAAATTTTCTATACGGGATAGGTGATGTTAATGTGGCGTAATAATTTACTTAACACATGGTTACGCTACTAATTCATTTTATTGATATTCATTTTTTGAACTTTACTTTTCTGTTTGTAACTCTTTAACAATTTATCAAATTCTTCGCTTAATGTTGTACTTTAAAACATTCTGTGAAAACTAAATTGATTACTCCAACTAAGCAGTCTACATTTTAGTTTGTTGGACAAATGCTACATTTCTTTTCTATTCTTTCTTCCAATACATTTACGTTAATCATTAGAAATGCAAAATAATAATATGGTGTATTACCTCCTTTTAGTACAAAACATATATCGAAAAACAAAAAAACTTAAACTATTTTAACTCTATTTTTAAGACGACCCAGTTTGCTCACACACTCATTCACAACTTTTCCCCATTTAAGTTTGATTTAGCGCTTTTTGAAGGATTAATTTGTATTTAAATTGAAAATATAAATTAATTTCCTGCCATCGCCTCAAATCCGTGTTGCCGTCATTACCGGTTTTTTGTTCTGATTGTAGTTTAAAGTTGCACTGATTTCTTTTTTAAAACACTATATTACATTTTACTTGTAATTTACACACACAATTTGTTGGTCGGCCGACCTTAATTAAACTCGAGTAAAGATTTTTTATTTACCACACGGGGCCTGGAGGTGAAGTCGACTGAGGCCGCAACTATGCACACACCGCCCTACCAGGACTTTGTTAAACAGACGGAAATGCACAGCCACCGAGGCATGGACTGTTCGTCACCGTAGTAGATGTAGCGTGGTTTGTCAATGGGCCCACGAGGTTGACGATATTCACTGCGACGATACAGTTGGCCATTTTTACGGCGTCGGTTTTACGGCTTGAGCTGTAGTTGTTGCGCCCTGCCGCGTGTGTATGCGTAACTGTTCGTGACAACCACTGAATTCCACACCAGAGTCTGACATTCCTCACTACACTCCACTCAAAAGTTTATGTTGCTGTTCTTTGTTCGACTGCAGCCGTATTTTCCGTGGGATTGGCAATTGAAAATTAAATAAATTTAATAAAATAAAACCTCCCATTTTGCCCCATCACACTCTCAATTATAAATCAGTTTTGCTTCACAATTTCATTGTGTTTTATGGCTTGAAGCTTAGCACCTTCAGAAGTGGAATGTTCGTTTCTTTCACAACATAACAATAACAAACTCTCTTCATTCTGAAGATGGTTTCTTGAACACTGATGTTTTTCGGCCTTTCTGTCAACATTTTTTGTTACACAGATACCATAAGAAGCTGATGACCATTCTTTTTCACCCCTATACAGAATACAGGTATAACAGTATATTTTTTTCAGAGCATCCTGTTAGCCAAGGATATTTCTTATACCAAGAGAATTGAAACTTTCTGTTTTGTCTGCCATCCACTATTTTAATATCTAAGTGTGGTGTAAATTTTATATCTTTGTAGGCACACTTTGATTCATAACTCCAACTTGAAAACAGTTGTTTAATTCGCTAACTAATAACTTCATTCATTTCTCAGTATCACCCATTGTACACAAAAATATCAAACGCTAACATACAAGTGAAAACAAAAAACGAACACTAACAAACAAGAACTAATTAAATGTAAATGAATTGGTAGAGTGAATAATTAATTGCACTAACTGTGGAAGATATAACAGCTGGCACTCACTGCCCGAGACTGAGACTAGCCTTTTTGGCCTAACACAATAACTTTCTCACCCCTCCTACATCGCCTGTCGCACATCATAAATGGTGGTGGGAGAGAGGCTTTGGCAAACCTGGTCTCCTTCAAAAGCCACACTATCACTATGGATGCCATACCAGATTTTCATTTTGTTTATTCGGCTGTCCTCTTATCATCAGTTTATTTTTTGCAGTTGGTCCACCAGTGGCTGGGTTCCTGGAGCTGAGACTCAGGTGGTTTGAATATTAAGTCTCCATGAAGATGAATGTCTCACCCAAACATGGAGGTTTGATGATGTCATGCCTATTGTGTCTTGTACTGATCCCAGTCTGTTTCGTTGTAGTCGACAACCTTTGATCGAAACAGGCCTTTGAACTATTCCATCAAACTGAGGATGGAGAAGCACTGTTTGAGTATTTTGAAAACCAAGTAGGTGATATAATTCTTTGAAGACTCCTGACTTGGATCAGTATGCCTTGTGTGCTGTCTGCTTGGGATTCGAATATAGAGCATTGGTTATCTCTGGTATCTACATTGGCTTTAATCATAACAGTTTTCTTAGATTTTGGGAGTATAGTTACAGCAACTTGAATTATTAGGTCCATTGATTATTCTGACATATTTGGTATAGAAAGCATTACCTCTTCTTGCCCAATCAATAGGAGATTATTTTTTATATTGACTATAAATCAATATGTACTCATAATGTCTACAGCAAGAACTGCTTCACCTACAATGTCTGTGCTGAAACTCGAATCAGCCCAGACATAGGTGTATCTCCACTTTCCCAAACACTTTCATAGACCTTCCAGTATCTGCCCATTAGGTGCAAGACTATCAAATTGGAATGAGATTGTTCACTAGGTTAGGGTGCACAATGGAAGCAGTGGTATCTGTGTCAGCTGCAATTGAGGTCAATCTTTCTTGAACGAATCCATAACTACCAAGCTCCTGTTTTTCTGAAGGGCAGAAATTGTTTACTGTCCATAGGCTTTGTTACTCCAGACTGTGAAGTTAGTGCACACTCCATTGTACCAACTGCTGCTTGTTTCTGTGCTGTTTGCTGAATTAACTCTGGACCAGCGAGCTCTTTGTTGATGTCCAGGTTTCCCACATTTATAACACTTAGTATTATACCTTCTACCATCCTTTTTTCCCTTGAATTGTGGTCTCTTCCCTTTATTTCGTCTTCATTGTCTTTGCTGTTGTGATCTTTTATTGTATGTATTTTGTGATTGGTCCAGCCAGACACTGACTTAGCAGCCTCAAACTGTAATGCATGTATTAAGCCTTCTGCACTATTCTGGTATAATTTGTAGTAGTTTTTTAATACTAGTACCTCTTATGGATAAATCCTCTACTAGGACTGCTTCCAACAAATATTTTTTGTGCTTGACTTTTGGATTGGCTAAACTCGAATACCTCGAGATTGGCGGAACATGCTTGGGATAAACAGCATAGAATACAGTATCAGTAGTAGGTAAAGAGGCTAAGATTTGACAACACAAATTCAAGGAGGCATCTTTCATCACGGTTAATGAGAACTGTAAGGAAAAGGGTACGGTCTTTAGCAGATAGGCAGGGGGGCGGTATAAATACGAAAGAAGATAGCTGTCCATTGTTGACCTTAATTATATATATTTTGCCAGCATTTTGTTTTATGTTTTATTGTAAGTTGTTGTATGTTGTTTAGCGTCTGAGGATGATACCAGATTCTAGGAATCGAAACTTCAAGCAAGAAAAATATTATGATGGAAGCTGTTCGAGTAGAGGATTTATCCATAAGAGTTACTAGTATTAAAAAAGTACTACAAATTATACCAGAATAATGTAGAAGGCTTAGAAATCACCCGTCGCTTTGGGGTTTTAAAGAACTAGTAACTCTATACTGCAAACGACATTTGAAAATCCTCTGGCGCTTAAGGGTGGGCTAGTCTAATAAGTCAGTTGATACTTGGTTATAATTTTTGAAGACACCAGAATTTACCCATCTTGTTCTCAGTTGGGCATAGTACACATTGGACAGATGCTGATCACCATATCACAGTTCCAGAGCTTTTATTAATTCAGTATAAATGTTCTGGCTTTCAAGTGGCACTTTATGTAGTAGCTCTGCGAGAAAGGCACTTTTAAATGAGAACAAGTGAAATTGCTTTCTTTCTCTGTCCAATAATTTGCATACGCAGCCATTTCAAATTATTGAAAATATGTTGCCCAATGAGTACTTCCATTAAATGTTGGGTCCTTAACATGAACTAGCCCTTCTACAGGTAAAGTCACCAAACTTTGTCTCTGTTATCTTATTTCCTATTATGTTAGTTCTCTGTTTTTATTATTAGTACTGGGTTCAACAATTTGTTTTGAAGTACATGGTTGTATTTTCATTAATTGCACTACTTCACCTTAATTTGCTTTCTTGTATTGCAGTTGACTGTCCTACTGCAACAGATATTGGCATTGATTCATTCATACTGATTTTTCTACTTATGCTATTTTATTTGACATTGTTTTGTCTATGTTAGATATTTTTAAAGTCATTGACTCTTGAACCTCAGATATTCTAGTCCTCATCAGATATAATACACTTCTGCCAGCCCTTTTTCCAATCTTCAAAGCACTTCTGGAACACAATTTTTGGTATGGTGTTTAGCTCCTTCAGCGATTGTGTCTTTATCTCCTCAATGTTGGCAAAATATCATCCTTTCATGTTTTTTTTTCATCTTCGGGAATAGGAAGAAGTCGCAGGGTGCGTGTCCGGCGAATATGGAGCTGAGGCATCATAACGGTGTTATTTTTGGCCAAAAATTCATGAACAAGCAGTGAATTGTGAGAAGGTGCATTAATGTGATGCAATTGGCATGAGTTGTTTTGCCACAAATCCGGGCGTTTTCTTCGGATTGCTTCATGCAGACAGCGTAGAACTTCCAGGTAATACTCCTTATTGACTGTACAACCTGGTGGTAAGAACTCATGGTACACTATCCCATTGAAATCAAAGAAAACAGTGAGCAGAAACTTCACATTCGATCGAACTTGACGAGTTTTTTCGGTTTTGACTCTTCAGGAAGCATCCATTGGGACGATTGGGCCTTAGTTTTGATGTCATATCTGCACACCCATGTTTCATCACCAGTTATGACCCGTTTGAGGAGTTCTGGATCATCGTTGACTTCATTCAGCAACTCTTGAGCAATGTCCATTCGGCACTGCTTTTGGTTGAAATTCAACAGTTTTGGGACAGATTTTGCTGCCACACGTCTCATGCCCAAAACATCCGAAAAAATTGCTTTGCATGAGCCAAATGATATGCCAACATCATCAGCAATCTATCTGCTAGTGATTAGACAATTGTCCATAATCATTTTCTTCACTTTTTCGACATTCATCGATTGTTGATGTGCTGGGGCGTCCAGGGCGCTCACCATCTTCAGCGTCTTTACGGCCTTCTTGGAAACATTTGTACCACTTGTAAATACTATTTTGTTCATAGAAGACTCGCCAAAAGCAAAATTTAATGCAGATTCTTTGTTCCATTTTTCCACAAGTAAAAAATTGCCGAGCATACCAAAACACGTGTAACCTTTTCGACAAGCAACAATGAATTAACCTTCCAATATGGCTACCAATGTCAAGATACATCAGGAACAAGAGTACCAACACAACAACAAAAAATTATGGCAATTGGACTTATACAACCTGCGAAATTCAAAAATTCTGTGTATTTATTGATCAAACCTTGTAGTAATCACACACAATAAAATTTTGTATGATCCGTTCTTTCTCTCATCCCTTCCATTGTTGAAGAGTCCTGCATTGCATTTCTGAATACCATTGTTATGATAGTCATATAGGGCATCATATTTTAATAGTAGAAATAAAATATTTCAACACAGAGAAATAATTAATTACAACCAGTTTAAATAAACAAAACAAAATAAGCTCTTGTCTATAACAGTTCGTGTATTTTATGATTGTCCAACACATGCCGACTTGACAAACAATAAATATCACCTAATTAACACTGTCACAATAAACAATGTGAATCATTAATTGCAGGTGTCCATACACAGTAATTTACAAATACCACATTACACTACTTCACTTTAAAACATGTGCATCAAATTCCATGAATTGCAACAACAACTGTCAGCCCCTTTCAATAAACTTGTATTTATACACCACTGAGATTGCAAGATGATTCATTCTACCAGTTTTGCAATGACGAGTTGAGATTAATTGCATAGTTGAAGGCACCTAGAAATCACTGACGAATTCCATGCTCAGTTGATACTACTTTTACATATCACTACCAGACTGTTTGATATAAATGCCACACATGTAGTCTGTCTCGTAGGTTTGTTGTATATTTTTTGTCTTAATAGAGAGTGCAGTATAAACAAGCATTTGGATATAATAGCAGGAGAAATGATGATTTTGTGTATACTTCCAAACACATAGTACTTCCATTGGACTAATATCTAGTATAAGTTGTTATTGGATTAAACTAAATTGTTCATTGTGCTATATGAAATATATATGTTATATATATAACATGAAAAAAAAACACTGTGTGCAATTTTCAAGTAATATTAATTTTCAAATCTATGTACCTCTTACAGTTCAGTTGTGTAATCGTGAAAATGTGTATAGAATTGCATGTGATGAATTAAGGTATGGTGAGAAAGTTGGTAAGGATGTTTAGTGAAGGAAGGGAGAACTTTCAGGATGAGGAGTGTAGTGGTCATTTGTGTCTAGTCAATAAAGATTTGTTGACAGTATTGAAGAGGAGATACATTCTGACAGACAAATCACAATGTCGAATTCATCTTTCAGGGTATTTCAAGGTCCACCGTATGGCACCACAAAGAAACAACAGTTTCTGCTTTGGTGCCTTACCGATTCCCAAAACCCAAGAAATTCAAGACAACTCCCTTTACAAAAGAATTATGGGCATTAATTTCTGGACTGTCAGTGAATTTTGTTAGTACAATTTATGTCTCAGGGGGTCCAATATTCAAGCAGAAGCATACTGCCAAACTCGGAGAACAAAAGATACAGCCTAGAGATTCAGGTATTCTGTGGTGGATGATAACTTGCCACATGCTGCAGCTGTGACACAGAAGCTGTTTTTCTGGGAACAGTTTAGTCAACCCCTATATATGATTTGGGTGATCTCCTATAATCTGAGCGATTTTCATCTATTGAATAGTAATGACCAGTCTAAAGAGAGCGTCCAGAAGTGGTTCATGTCTCAGGCAGTAGAATTCTGTAAACAACATATCTACAAATTAGTATCGAGATACAAGAAATGTGCGAATTTGGATGAAAAATATGTGAATTGGATTAAAGTATGTATAATTTAATGCTAATAAATAATTGCATTTTAAATTCTGTTCATTTTTTTTAATAACAAAATGGTACTTCTGAATGCATCTCATACTTCGGCTAGTCATATTTGACTGACAGTAAAATTATGTATAATAAAAATACATACCGTGTAATAAAAATATACATTACATGTTGGAGTCAAAAGGTATTCTATTGGAAGAGTATAAGTAAAAATAGGTAAGTTATAGGGTGTTGAGATTTGTCTTTCATTGAAAGATGGAGATGTTTCCATTTACTTGAGGTATGAGTGATATTCTGTTTTACCAAACTCTTTTGTTACTTACTGAAATACAAACCTTTTTTAGTGACAGTTTTGGTGGTGTTTTTTCGTGTTTATGGTTGAAGAAATATGTTAATAAGAAACATTGTATATATAATACCGGTAATTGAATTTTTAATTTTTTAAGGTGTTTCCACAATGCTGTGGTTTCCCTCAGACAAACAAAGCATAAATGACATGACACAAAAACATAAATTTTTTTATTAGTACAAATAATGGCATTTTTAATGAACTGTGTAGCATTAGGTACAGCACATAATAAAAAGTTGTTCAGGAGCCAAGTAATTTATTGAAGGAATTGAAATTTTAAATTAACGTTATACTATGCGCACATGCACGTGTGTGTAGGTTTAGTTGGTCCTACTTCACACACACACACACACACACACACACACACACACACACACACACACACACACACACACACACACACACACACACACACACACACACACACACACACACACACACACACACACACACACACACACACACACACACACACACACACACACACACACACACACACACACACACACACACACAATGTGTACAGACAATAAATTTAAAAATGCTTAATTATTTCAGACTTATCTCGAAGTTCGATGGGCGATGTTTCTACTGCAGCGGTTGGACGAAGACAGTTGCGGTCACAAGGTCCTGTTACTGAAGAAAAGTTGTGCCCAATTTGTAAACATCAGATTGGTTCCTGCATATGTATTGCTACACCATCTGTATCATCAAGTGTATCCAGCAGCCGAGGAAATAAACCCAGAAAAAAGAAAGTGCAGATTGAAAGAACAGAAACAGCTCCAACAACACGACGCCAGTTATTCAAAGAAACCACCACCGATTACTTAGAGTCAAAATCGGATGAAGCAAGGACTAGATTGACTAGTCAACCAGGACCTTCTGGCCTTGGTGATAATACAAAAGTGTCCACAAGGACGCGGCATACCTGTCCAAACTGCCCCAAAAGTTTTAGCAGTCCAGGGAAATTAAATCAGCATATGTATTCACATACAGGTGAACGACCATTTGTGTGTGAACAGTGTCGTAAAGCATTTTCATCAAAATTTAAGCTTGTTCGACATGCTCTGATTCATTCAGATCAGCGTCAGTATGTTTGTCCAATTTGTGAAAGAACTTTTCACCGTAAAGACCATTTAAAAAATCATGCTAAAGTACACAGTCCTGTAAAAAGAAGATATCGTTGTGATCGTGAAGGTTGTGGTAAAGAGTATAGTTCAGTTTTAAGTTACAGAAAGCATGCGGCAATTCATTCTGCTGAAGATGGAAACTTAGAATGCACAATATGTGGAAAGAAATTTCAAAATAAAGAAGAGATAGTGTTACACCTAAAAATACATGCTGGATCAAGAACTGTTAAGACACCAGCAGATAGAAAATATAGATGTGACCACTGTGAAAGAAGTTTTTTTACAGGAAAAGATGTGAGAAGGCATCTAGTCGTTCATACTGGAAAACGTGATTTCCTGTGCCAATTTTGTCCACAGAGATTTGGTAGGAAAGACCATCTTGTTCGTCATATCAAAAAGAGCCATAATTCAACAGGAAAGAAAGGGCGTAAAAAGATAGAAGTGAAGACAAAATCGATAAAAAGTATTTTAGAAGAAACAGGTAGATTGAAGGAAAGTGATGATGATGATGGTGATGATAATGTAGAAGTAAAAACAGAAAATAAATCGTCATTTGTGTTCTTCAAAGAAGAACAGATTGAAGATCCATCAACAAGTGTTGAAAAATTAAGTCTTTATAAATCTGATGAAACTAAAGGAATAGCTGTAACTTTTTCACAAAACGAGTCCATTCTGCCACACAGTAGTGAACATATATTGCCTGATATTGTTTTTCCATCTCCACCATACCCTTCAGTTTTGCCATCAACAATAGATTTTGAAGCTGGAACATCAGTAGAGGTAAAACCAGAAGTGATGTCAGAGTTCATAGATCTAATACCAAGTCAGTTACCTGTGTTGCCTCCAGGCTGTCTTTTACCAATATCTGAAAGAAGTGAAGAAGAGGAAGAAGAATTGCCTCCACTCTTACCAAGCACCCATTTTATTACAACAGATGAAACTCATAATATTCATAGGCAGATTTTGAATTTAATAGGCCCAAATTCCAATCCAGATACATCCTCAGATACAGATATAATTATGGCAAATTTTTTATCATCTAATGAACCTCCATCAAACACCACACCATTACCTAGATTTAATCAAGCTTTCCATCAACAGCCATGATCAAAATGTCTCGGACAAAGAAAAAGTTCTGATACATGGTAGTTAAGGTACCAAGGTATATTTTTAACTATTGAATTTTGGTTAGTCTGTTGATTGGTCTATTGAAGTTTATTCTGTTGAATTTTGGTTCTGTTACTGATGGTTTTTTCTTTTACTCTTTTGCTACACTATGCCTTCCTTTTTAAATTTTTTGAGGAAAATCAAAATAAAAACAATGAACAAATTGTTAAATTGCTGTAAAACAAGGTAAGATGATTTTGATTGTTCAAAGGCAAGTTAATTGATTGTGTATGTATATATACGCTTGTATGTATGTAGACTTCTATTTATATATACAGAGAAAATATGGAAACACACACATGCGCACACACTCACTTACTTATGTATACTGTAACTTAGACAAAAGTGTATATGTTTGAGATATATGCAGACGCTAAAAATGTTTCAGAACATAAATATTTGTATCCTCGAATGCTAAAATATTTGGACTTAAAATTAATGTAGTAGACTTTTGACCCATATCTGACTATGACTATAACAAAACAGAAATATTATCCCTGTAACTGGTAGTAATTAAACCTTGCAACAAAAGTTAAAATTTCATCGCATATATATTTTCCTGTGTTCTAAGACTCATCTAGTATATTTTTCAAATGTTACAGATTGATGTAACCGTGTTTATACATTTTTAATTGTTCAGAGCACATCTATAATATGGCATTATTTTATTTGATAGTTGTGTACGTTGTTTATTTTTAAAAATCAGCTCTAAAATTTCTGAAACTGACTAGTAGGAAAAAAGTAATGTTAATAAAAAATATTGTTACACAAGAAGGTGCTTGGTTTTTGTGTAAGAAACAAATTAATTTTTTTTTATTTTCATTAATTTAGAATAATTTATAGTATTGTAAGGGACACAGAAAAAACAGAGTTCATTTACTGTAAAAATTAATTTGAAGTATGGTGATCATTCCTTCTGTTTACTCCATTAACTACCATTGAAAATTTAAGTTGACTAGAAAAATACACACTGGTTCGGCATTTTATGGTTTAGTTAACTTTTTTTTCAGTATCACACATGATATGTTTGAAGAAGATATTAAAATATGAAATTGGGAATGCCAAATTTCTACAGTTGCGCGCCCACCCAGGTGCGCGTCCGTGCACACACACACACACACACACACACACACACACACACACATATAGAGAAGAATAACAGACACTTTAGAAACTTCCAGAACTAAGTTTTCCTGTAGTTTTGAGTATTATTCATGAATTACTTCATGTCAGTTGGCACCGAATGCATGTTGTAATATAGTAAGTGGTGTGTGGTTATTACATTGTGAATGAGTATTTAGAAGTAAGTTTAAACAATATTGAAGTACACTCTTAATTTGAATGTGGACAATTTGTTTTTTAATTGGATATTGAAATACTTACGATTTTATTAGAAAGTTTTTTAGTAGAAGAGATCAAGTATAATTATATCATTAGAAAATATTAATGTTAATTATATGTAGAGAAATTAAGTACGTTGTTTCTGAAAAATAAAATTGATTGGTGCGCATTTGTACATTTGTAAGAGCCTAAAATAATAATTTGAATTCAATAGTTGATAATTCAGTATCTTATATTATTATTTTATTATATTATCTTATTAATTCAATTAATAATTTCATATATACTATTAATAAATATATTGTTTGATGTACTTTAATCCTTAATACTTGATCATATATATTGATGTTTTATTTTGATCGTTTCTATCTAGAAACTTTCTACAGATTCATTATTGAAGGGTTATGAGTAGTATATTTTTATGTTAAACTATTGGTATGCTGTGTAACAATAACAACAGCATACGAATGAAAATAATAACAGCACTAAAAGTAACAAACTGTTACATAAAGTAGCAATACTTTCATAGTGATACTGTTTACTATCATTAAGATAGTGTATTTCAATTTGTCTTGTTCCTAAGTCCAGTTTGTAACATATAAGTGTAGACGTAACATATTATACTGTTTTCTACTTAAAAATCTAAAAGTGGGTAAAACCTAGTTTTGTGTTACCATGAATCTTGATTAATGGCTTTATATAATAAACATTCCGTACATTATATTTACTTGTATTTTTGTTAGATATTATAATGAAAGTAGTTATTTTTGAGTATGATTTTGAAATCAAAATGTTTTTAAATTGAAATTCAAATTCAAATTTGTTACCATGATTGAAGCATGTCAATTATAAAAAAAATATCCAAATTTAGTTTCTTTCTACATTCGTGCTGCAGGTTCTCAGATTTGTGTTGGTGGTGATATGCACTGTAACAGATTTTTCGTATGATTAATGTTGACTATAATGATGATTATGTAAGTAATGGAAATTGTCATTTTTGAAGTTATTGTAAAGAGTATATGTTTGTTGTTTTTTGTGTTTTGAAGTGCCGTTAATCAATTGTATTTATTGTAAATTGAGAAATTAATATTTTACCACTGTTGAAGATATTTGTTTTGTAAGTGCAATTACTCTTAAACTGTTTTTAACATAGATCCAGTGGTTACTTGGCACCATTCTACACTGACTGAGGAACTGTGAGTGGTCGATATTGGTTTAACAGTAGACAGTGTAGCATCAGGTTTGAATTTGAGCAATCAGATCTCTAGATCAGAGTAGTCACTAGCAGTGCTTTCTTTAGGTAGTGAACAAGTTTTGCTATTAGTATTGTTATTCATTTTGCTGTATTCTGTATTACGGCGTCTTCATTAACACAATTGAGACCCCAGTTTGAGATTCAGTTTTATCACTGAATAGGCAAAAGATTTAGTGCTCTAGGACCTATAATAAAACTTGGTTGTTTCCTAAAGAATTATTGCTATTGACAATGTCTGGAAAGAGGCATACGTAACTTTTTTTAAAATAATGTAATTATTTATTGTTTGTAACTATAAAGTTATGTAAATATGTATTCTTGTATAACAAAAAGTAAACTGTGCCTTAGTAGTGATTTTTATAAGTTCATTTACTAATACAATTACAAATGCAAATCGTTTAAAGTAGTAGCCTTAAGTACAATAGTATTAATTGGTTGGTTATATTCCAGATAGCTTTTCAATAAAATGGGAACTCATTAAAAATATAGAATTTAAAATAAGAAATTAGAATGTGGTTATTAAAGTAATAAAATATGTAACTCATAATGAATCACTGTAGTATCTGCATAAGAATCATTGACTTGTATTTTATAATATTTACTGGTAAGTGTTTATTGTCCCCTTTGAGGAGATAAAAAAATCATACTGTGGCTGATGTGTAATTTTTTTTTATATTCTCTTGTGAATATATATGTTTGTGTATTAGTATAACACGCATTCACCAAAGTGCCCTTTATTAACATTGTTAATTCCATTGTTCTTCCTGTGTATGTGATGATGACAATTTTAAAATTTCAGTGTTAAGGAAATTATACTGTCATAAAATGCCCTTTAATTAAAAAGTATGACTAGAATGTCGTAAACAAGCAATATATATGAATATATAAATGAAATGTGTATTCATATATAAGCAATATTTATATTAAATGAAACTTTACAATGACATTTTTGAGACAGACATTTAAATTTCATAAAAATCGGTATGGAGAACCATACATGAGTTCCATGTTTTCAGATTATATATAAAATCATTTGGTAGTACTGCCTTTATGCGTACCTGCAGTCATTTCGATAGTGCGATTTTTGGGCTTCGATATGTAGTGAATATCGCACATAATTTTATGTAGTGAAAGAATTATACAAATTTTAATTTTGTATGTTGCAAAATAGTTGGCTGGTGATTGCAATTGATTTCGTTTGTCATTTTTAATGGAAAATGACCGTAGCAGTAATTTATCACCGGGTCGTGGCCGTGACACCAAAAATTGATTATGTTAGGTTAACATGAAAACTGAAAAATTATACATGAAACCAATACGTGTGTAATGTAAAACTATTTTTTTTTTCTAAAACCACGAAAAAACTCAACTCGAAGTAAGACGGGAGTGGCCCAAGGGCCCCTTGCCTATTATTATACATGTCACTTTTTTGTGGCAGAACTCGTTTTTTTGGTAAAATTCGTTTTCCGACAAGTACTCGTTTTGTGACTAACAAAAACAAACATCCATTATGTACAATATGTAGAGCATATGTTGTCATTCCTTAATACAGTGTTTTTTGTTTTTTCATTAACCATAAATATTTCTATTTTTCATTTTGTATTGCTGTTGTTTTTTCCAATTTGTAAACTTAAAAACGTTAGGTTCTTTATTTTAAGTGTTACTCTGTTATACGCATTGTATTACACGTTTAATGTTATGTTTTCTCAACTACAGCTTTTATTTATTTTAGCAGTAAACTAAAAACCCAAAACCATTGTTACCTAACTCCCAAATGAAAACAACACGTATTTTTGCTTTACATTAAGAAATAGGGCAATTTACAATTAGTACACTTCTTCTTTTCCACACCGTAATATATATCGATACAATCGCATATTTAAAACATCGAAATGTATTGCGGGTACTCATACAGTTCCAATCATTCACTTGAATTCGGTTCGATAATTCATAAAAAAATATAGAATTTTGTCAAAGTGAAATGAAATGTTTCCATAGTAACTACTTCTTTGTTATCAATAACGTAGTACACATATAAAACTTATAAAAATTTACTTCCTCCATCATCAACTACCATTTTAATTTATAAAAAAATTACCCCTCACCCCTTCAACTACCCTTTTCATTTATAGATATTTCATCTACCTTTCTACAGTGGATTATTATGACCTTTTCAGGCTACTTTATTTATCAAAATTAAGCACTTTAATCTTGTTAAAACATAAAACGTTGTAGGTAAACTACCCCTTTTCCCTTAACCGATCTTCACCAAAAACAATAGGCCTTGAGTCCTCTTCAATTCAGGAGTGTATCCAAAAAATTATTTGATTCTGTTTGAATTTGCGGCTGATATCGTTTGCCATAGAAAAAATTCCACACACACACACACACACACACACACACACATTTTGAAAAATGACTTTTTCATGTTTTGATGGTAGTACAATCAGAATCTGTCGTTATCTCGAACACGATTTTTTTTGCCATGACCATACTTCCATTTTCTTATGGAACATGGAAGTAAAAATTAAGAAGTGTTTTTGTCAGATATGTTAGTGTAGTAATAAGTGTACTACTTTTTACTTCCATGTTCGATAAGGAAATGGAAGTATGGTCATGGCAAAAAAAATCGTGTTCGAGATAACGACAGATTCTGATTGTACTACCATCAAAACATGAAAAAAAGTCATTTTTCGAAATGTGTGTGTGTGTGTGTGTGTGTGTGTGTGTGTGTGTGTGTGTGTGTATGTGTGTGTGTGTGTGTGTGTGTGTGTGTGTGGAATTTTTTCTATGGCAAACGATAACAGCCGTGAATTCAAACAGAATCAAATAAGTTTTTGCATACAGTCCTGAATTGTAGAGGACTCAAGGCCTACTGTTTTTGGTGAAGATCGGTTAAAGGAAAGGGGTAGTTTACCTGCAACGTTTTACGTTTTAACAAGATTAAAGTGCTTAATTTTGATAAATAAAGTATCTTGAAAAGAAGGTCATAATAATCCACTGTAGAAAGGTAGATGAAATATCTATAAATGAAAAGGGTAGTTGAAGGGGGGAGGGGTAATTTTTTTTATAAATTAAAATGGTAGTTGATGATGGAAGAAATAAATTTTTATAAGTTTTATATGTGTACTACGTTACTGATAACAAAGAAGTAGTTTCTATGGAAACATTTTATTCCACTTTGACAAAATTCTATATTTTTTTTAGGAATTATCGAACTGAATTCAAGTAAATGTTTGGAACTGCATGAGTACCCACAATACATTTCGATGTTTTTAATATGCGATTGTATCGATATATTATGGTGTGGAAAAGAATAGTGTACTAATTGTAAATTGCCCTATTTCTTAATGTAAAGCAAAAATACGTGTTGTTTTCATTTGGGAGTTAGGTAATAATGGTTTTGGGTTTTTAGTTTACTGCTAAAATAAATAAAAGCTGTAGTTGAGAAAACATAACATTAAACGTGTAATACAATGCGTATAACGGAGTAACACTTAAAATAAAGAACCTAACGTTTTTAAGTTTACAAATTGGAAAAAACAACAGCAATACAAAATGAAAAATAGAAATATTTATGGTTAATGAAAAAACAAAAAACACTGTATTAAGGAATGACAACATATGCTCTACATATTGTACATAATGGATGTTTGTTTTTGTTAGTCACAAAACGAGTACTTGTCGGAAAACGAATTTTACCAAAAAAACGAGTTCTGCCACAAAAAAGTGACATGTATAATAATAGGCAAGGGGCCCTTGGGCCACTCCCGTCTTACTTCGAGTTGAGTTTTTTCGTGGTTTTAGAAAAAAAAATAGTTTTATATTACACACGTATTGGTTTCCATGTATAATTTTTCAGTTTTCATGTTAACCTAACATAATCAATTTTTGGTGTCACGGCCACGACCCGGTGATAAATTACTGCTACGGTCATTTTCCATTAAAAATGACAAACGAAATCAATTGCAATCACCAGTCAACTATTTTGCAACATACAAAATTAAAATTTGTATAATTCTTTCACTACATAAAATTATGTGCGATATTCACTACAAATCGAAACCCAAAAATCGCATTATCGAAATGACTGCAGGTACGCATAAAGGCAGTACTACCAAATGATTTTATATATAATCTGAGAACATGGAAGTCATGTATGGTTGTCCATACCGATGTTTTTGGTTGTAAAGATTTTTACAACACTTGTACAGAAATTGAGTCTTCCAGCATGCAACTATTAACTATTTTCTTTTCGTATATACATTTTAGTTTGAAAGACCATACTTACATGAAATATCTAGGACATGGTAACTATATTTATCCCAAAATAGCTATATTTGCAGACATGATATGCCTGGAATTCTTTTAATGTAATGAGTTGTTTTTTATTATCTACCTCAAATAATTATACACATAAATGTATTAAAATAAGTGCACATGTATATATACACAGAAAACATAGTAAAACAACAATTGAAAGCCTTCAAAATTTGTTCACTGTATTAAATGGTGCTGTTTTTTCCAGATGGTGAATTTTTGAATGACTCATATAATTGTTATGAAAGATAAGTTTTAGTTGTTATTAGGTGTCTACTGCTTACTAATTCTGTTGTTTGTAAGTTAAAACTATATAAACTGTCTTGTCGAAATGTTGTAAAGTACTGTAATAGTTAATTTAGTACAGGCCAATTCCTTACCATCTTTTTACAGCCGTTGACCTATTGTAAGCAAATGTAATTGTCCTTAAATTTTCCTAAGAGGGGGTTGTTATTAATAACTATAAATGTATGTAAAATCATCCCCTTCTCTTCCCTTTCTAACATGAGGTGGAAAGTATTAATGACTTGTTAATAGAAATTGAAAGTATGTTCAGTTCTGGAGTACATTGTAGTTTATTAGGTCTATAAGGTCTTCGTAATAGCCTTTGTAAGCATGGTACTTAAGTGAAATGTACAGTAACAAGGGGAATGAAGAAAAGTTGTTTTCCCTTCATATCTAAGGTTTATCAAACTCCTGACTGTATCAATGATTCTACCTTAAATTAAGGTAAGGACTTGACTGAATTTTACATCTCGAAGAAAACCCTGTTCAAAATCGTAAGTAGTCTTGCTAATAAAGCTTATATGTTTATTAAAAAAGTTTTAAATGCTGTGAAGACTTCTACACAAGATTCTGGTGTAACTTCTTTTTTTAATGTTACAAGTTTTGTGACTTGTGCTTTGTGTTATTTGTGCAGGATTATGAAAAAGAGAAGTCAAGAAATAAATTACTTTCATCAGTAGTGTCTTTAATAGTTATTTTGTGAGATCTGTCATAAATGTTTTTACTTTAAACAAATGGTTGCGCTGACATTTGTGATTTTGTAAGAAATGTAGAAAAGTCATATATAAAAATAACTTATCCAGGGCGTTCATTTTAAGGGTAAAGGAACTGAAAAGAAATTGTCTTGTCCTTTAGTCGAAAGATATTTTTTCACTGTTGTGACGCATTTTTGTCATTTTGTTTCTTGGATATTTGTAACCTTCAATCTTTACCACACCAGAAATGAAGGGGATATAATTATATACAAAATTATATAACTGACTTTCATTATATCTTTCAAATGTGTTTTAGTAATTTGTATGGTTAGCAGTGTTATTACATTCAGTAGATATTCTTATAAAATTCCATATATGTTCACTATGAACTTATTGAGGACGCTTTCATCTTTATTTTTGTTAGAATTTTTAAAGGTGTGTCAATTATGTGTTCAGCTTTTGCAGCTATGATCTAAGTTTTTTGTATACGAGTCTGTACCATTTTATCATGTTTTTCATTTGCAGAGTGTTTAATATAAGAAAATCATGATTTAAAAATTTTCATAATTTAGAAAATTGCCTTTCTATGGTAATATATAAAGTTTTTTACTGTTTATGTAACACAATAATTTCGGTTTTCTTAACAACTAAGTAAAGTCTTGTTGTTTATAAGATAATTTTTTTTATTTCAAATGAAGGAGTATGAGGAATTGATTATTCTTACACTAAAATTTGAAGTGTTTTTATTTATATGGTTTTTAATATTGCACACGTTATATAAGAAATCAGTTATATTTTATTTAGAGTTAATAAGCTTAATTATTTATTAAAGGGTTCAATAAGTAATGATATGTTCAACTAATTTGGTTTACTTTTGTTCAGAGTGATGTGTGTGTGAGTCATTATATATAATGTTATGGGAAAGCTGTGTTGATATCCACCAGATGTGTTGAATTGACATTGTAAATCTGACTGTGTTATGAAAGTAAGTGTTCTGTGAGAGCTAATGAGAATATATTTATCCTGACCACAAAGAAAAAACATTTTCGTTAGGTACTGGTTATAAAATTTTAACATTCCACGTTCAGTCCAAGTGAACTAAGGATTGTATGTGCTAAATTAGATTTACCACTTCTGTTGCTTCAAATTAAATAAATGTTAATTTCAATGCCAACTAATTGTTTTTTATATTTAGATAATATTTATTTTCATGTAACCTAATACATAATTTTTGAAATGAAATATTAAAAAAAATTTGTTTATCAAAAAAGTAATATAAGTGTGTGTATGAGGCTACATGTGTAAGAAGGTGTTAGAGTAAGGTTATCCAAAGATGCATATAAATTAAAATGCTTGTTAGATTTGATGATGTAACATTTGTGTCTACGAAATAGTAGCCTATAAGTATTTACGTGCTTCCACACTACAAATGTAGTGTTGTAGTATTTAGATAATTAGCTTTTTACATAGTGCTTTTTTATACCAACAGTTAAACATTTTGACCAGCTGGTTGATTATTTTTTACATTCCAAATACGAAAAGGAACTAAAATGTGTCTTGAAAACCTGCTGTTTTGTTATGTGGAAAGCAATACATATACAGTAATAAACAAACCTGTCACATTCTTAAATTAAGGAAAGCACGCTGTGATGCTGGAAGTTACTTTTTGGTTACTGCCATCAAATGCAGTGAACATGACTTATCCCTTGTCAAAATTATGCAGTTAAGTAACAGTTTAATGATACAATGATATTCTGAAAGGCTTAATTGTTTTTTTACAATGTTGTAATTGTGAGTAATTGTATTGTTCAGTTATTATTTGTTCTAATTAGATTAACCAAATTTTCTTTTTTCTCTGTTCAGATTTGTTAATAATAATTTTTTTCTAGGCATACATGTAAAAACATGTATTCTGATTTTTAAATTATAAAGTATTTTAATTTTGAGGCTTTTCCTTTGAAGAAAATGTAGTTAGGTATTGCATATTAGAAATTGTTGGTTGCAAAAATTTGCATTATTTTATTATTAATTTAGGTGTAGTTTTTAGAAATAGCAATGGTGTATTGTGTTTGGATTTTGTTTTGGTTCACTAGCAGTTTACTTAGGTATTTATACATGCTTCTTATAAATTTAGGTATGATCCGTAAATGTGATATGTCTGAAATGATGATTCTCAAATACATACTGAAAAAAATGTGTATTTGTTGTTCGAAATTTTAATATGTATTTTGTCACATCTATTTCAGCTGTTAGCAATTGTGGAATCTTTAAAATTGTGTGTGTGAGAGAGAGAGAGAGAGAGAGAGAGAGAGAGAGAGAGAGAGAGGCGTATTACATACATAATAATTTTGGAAGTCTCAAATAAAGTGTATGTGTCAGTACCCATCAAAACAGACCAGCAGTCAGTTTACTGGAGGGTTCAGGTGAACCTCAGATACTCAGATGTTTTAAGCCCTCTGATTTTACAAACTAGTTTTTATTAGTTTGTATTTTTTGTACGATTGTATAACCGATTGCCTCACTGAGGTCATTCGAAAACAAGGATTTTTGGTGACAGTTCATTAGAGTCTGTGCTTGTACCAATTGTTTATGTATTTTCATTTGTTGAGCTAATTTTCTGAACTAGTAAGATTTTATTTTACTAATAGGGAATATCTTAGAGTAGCATGCAAGTTTTTAAAGATTTCAACTTTTCACAAAGTATTACATATTCAGCTTAGTAGTTTCAAACGTGGAATTATTTAGGATGTAGGTAATATGCGGCCATGATGGCTAGTCATTTGGGAATAGTAGCAGAGGAAACATGAATTATAGATTTTACTAAAAACATTTTGTAATTGGTTGTACGATAAGATGTCTTTGTGCTTACTATATGATACAACATTTCAGTTAGCTGAGTGTGGTTCAGTGCATGCAACCACATGATGTATGAAAACTGAGGAATAAATAACTTCTGCAAAATATTTAGAACATTAGCGCCATACAACCATGCAACTGATTTTACATTTGAGGCATAATATACTGCACTTGCTCACAATGTACGTTTCCGATCCATTAAAAAATCTATATAAGTGACAAGCAAACTCAGCATAGGAGGGGAGGTGGTTTTATTTTTGTTAAAAAATTAAAAAGATGTTAACAGTTCAATCATGAAACAGTCCACCTTAAAACAGATTGCAACTATTTTTCATGCATTTTGAAAGACTTCACAATTGCTGCATAACATCTCTTCATTGTTTTACTAAAAGATAGTATGTAAAAAATAATTCTTTAAATACAATTAAATTTTATCAAACACAATAAAACTGTTGTAGAAAACATGATCTGTGATATATTTTAGGTAGTAAGTTAGATTAAGTGTAATATTTTACAAAAATAATTATAATCCGTCAGAACATATAGAAAATCCATTTTTAACTGAAATATATTCTTGTACAAAAGATTTGTATAAATATTTTGTATTATGTATATAATAAACCATGAAAACAAAAGTAAATGTTAAAACCCACATTATTAATATGACTTGTAATAAAAGTATGTTGAATGTTATTTTCTGATTATATGTCTATTTTTACACCATTTTGTTGTAAATATTAGATTTTAATTTTGTTACCACCTGTATTATATATATTTTAACCAAATATATGGTTTATAATGTTATAATTTATTGTGAAAAGTAGGATGACGATGTCTACTATAGAAGGACATTAATCTCTTTTCTTTAAAAAACTGTTAACTCAGTATATAGAGTAGCTTTAGTGACTGTTACATATATGTAATCACATATTATGTGAATTGTCTAATTCTGGACTACCCTATGTGGTCGACTATTACTAAAAATGTTGGCTAAACCTGGCTAAGTTCTGTAAAGAAGCCATTGTAAACCATTTGAAAACTTGAAGTTGTAATAGAAATGAGTAAAAGATGCGTATGTGTAAGTAATCTCTGGTATTCAAGAAATTATGTTTTTATTGTATCATATAAAATTATCTGTTTTTTATTATGTTTACAAAGCTAGTCTTTAATTATGATTCCATGATTCCACTGCAGAACTGTTATGAACTGTTGTATTAACAGTGAAAGCAAATAATGTTAACTGACATAAAATTATACTGCACTTGAAATTATGTAGTTTGTGTACTGTGCAGGTTAGTTGGTTATAAGGAAAATATCAGTTATAGTACTTAGGCTTTATATGATTGTGTTCAGCTGTTTTAAGCACATGGGAAAATAATACATTTGACAATAGTTACAAAGACTGAAATCTTTTGTGTAGATTCTGATCAGTGTATGTAATGGTGATATTATATTTTTGCAGTGTTTAACTGGTAACAGTAAATTATTAATTGCGTTGCGTTTACATGGCAGAATATTGTGCTGTTTTTGTAGACTAATATGAATACCACAGTTTTGTTACTTGCTTTGAAATCTGAATTCTGTATGATACGAGTGTAATAAGGTTTCAAGTGTAATATTCCATATTTCTACACAGAAAAAATGAAACTATATAATTTTATTATATTTACTGATGTACAATCCAGATCATTATAAAATAAAAAGTGACATAATGTATGTTGGTTATAATAGCATTTAGACAAAGTACAAATACACACCAGACTGCAGGTATCCATACTATTCCACTAACTCTTTTTTTATATATAGGATAAATAGTTTAAGACTTGATACACTTGAATGATAGGTGAAGTGAGGCATATTCAGTAAATGCCTTGAAATGTTTTGTGAATGCGAGTGATTTAGATGTTGTTCAAAAATTGTCCAGTGTTCACAGTTGGATATATGACATACATTAACATATTTTGACAGTATTGTTTTTTAATTTGTAGAGCTAGTGTATGGCTTTAAGATCATTTTAGTTGTAAGTATTACTGGATCCACTAAATTTCTCAGCTTGTAATTTTTAAAGTTACAGTTAAAATTACCCTGCTATATATAAAGGGGATGTGTGAGCCACTGAACAGTAAGGACTGGGAAATAATTTTTTAAAGGCAAAATACATTTAGATTGTGAGTATTTTTGGTAGTGTGGCAATTTACATTTTTTGGTAGGTGCCATACTTTTAGACAAGTATTTGTTAAATATATGGCCCCAACACCTTACTGTAGAACGGCTGAGTATTAAATAAAAATAAAATAAATTGAATATATGACAGATTGTGTTTAGAAGGTGGTGTCATATACCTGACTGTGTTGTATTCCACTTGAAAACAATCTTGATAAAAATACAATGCTGTATAGAATGAAAAACATTTGTATGTTTTATATTACAAGCATTGTATTAAATGATTTTTAATATTTTATAATATTGAACATTGTCATCTTACTTGCAACTGCGTTCTAATTGTAGCAAGTTTTATGTATATCCATAGCTAAAGTCTGTTATTAACTTTCCAAAAGTAAGAAGGATCATGTTAACATTTGTCAGTACCTGAGTATATTATTTTTGTGTTATAAAACATGTTACTATTGATAGCAAATATATGTTATACATAAAGATTTTAATTAAAAAAAACTAGTTACTTGTGCTTCTTTAGTTTGTGTGCGTGAGCGTGTAAAACATTGCAGCTGAAGATTAAATTATAATTTCATAGACAAAATTTATTATTAAACGGTTTGTATGCAGTTGGATTATAATGGCAGTTGCCACAAAACATGTAAATGTTTTGTGTAAGAAGATAATTCAAAGCGTGAGATTTGTCATAATTCAATTAACTGAGTGGTCACATAATAGCATAGTACAATAGACATATACTACTGTGCTACTAATGTAAAAGCACATACAATCGAATTTACACAGAATATAAATCAGTTCTGTGATATTAACAGACAGCATGAAATGGTTCTGTATTGAGGTACACATATTTTTAGTTGTTTCGGCACAATATGCATATATAGTGTCAAATTACTTGTGTTCAAAGTGTAAAATTTAGACCTCTCCAAAGAATTAAAAAAAGAAAGTACTTATTGCAAGTCAAATAATCTTTCTTCTGGATTTGAGTTTCCATAACTTGTCTGTTCATAAAATTTAGATCTCTTCAGAGCGTTAAAAAAGGAAGTACTTATTAAACTTCAAATACTGTTTCTTTCTGGATTTCAGATTTCCTTACCTGATGTAAGGAGATTATGTTACTGTTTGATCTATGTATATGAAAACATGTAGGCAGGTAGAGTTTTAATATGTACGCTTCAATGTATGTCCCTATTTGCTGTACAGTGTTATGTCCCTATGCAGTGAACTGTTGTTATGTAGTAGACTAACAGTTGGTGGTCATACCAAATTGGATGGTGTGAGAGGTGAGGGGAAGAAGGAAACTCAGAAAATCTCTCAGCCTCCCTACATTTATCGTCCTTAGTACAACAGATTAAAATTATTTATCTAATGGTCGCATACAAAGATCAGTGAACAGATTTACATGCACCAAATATTGGGTGATGCTTGTAACAGTGTTCATTGGTGGATATGTTATATGGAAATCACATGAAAAACATTGTTGTCAGATTAATTCACATTCTTTTAGTGAACTAAGTATTTCACTATACTTTTTTAATGAAAGATTTATATTCTTTCACTTTCTGTACATTGCTTAAAACATTAATGTGTTCGATGTTTTGAAGGTGTTCTTTTTTTTGCTCGTGTTCGAGCAAACTCCATTGAAAAGACAACCATACTTTTGTAAAAGCTTTAAACCATACTTTATAACAAAAAACTGTTGTTTGGTGGTCTGAACCTTTTTTTAAAATGCATTACAAGTGTACAGTACATTTTTTTATTTAATGATTATTCTCCGTATCTTGATACCCAATTTGCATATCAGTATGGTCAAGTTATTAGTCTTGGTGCAGTACAGACATATTTTTACCACCAAGGGATCTCATACACGCAGGGATCTTACACACACACACACACACACACACACGTGCTTTGTTTATGGATTTGATTTTCTGTTGTAAATAGTAATGGTTTTTTGTTATATTAAGTAAGCTTCGATCATGTTTGTGTATAATAAACTATTGCCATTTATGCCAGGTATTTTTCAAAGCATGGTGCTAAAGATCAGCATTGACTCCACAGGCTGCTGTAATTTGAAAGAAAATTGACTAATTTTGTATATAATCAACAAGCTATTGATTCAGCTGCATACAAACTAAGATTTTATGAAAACGGGTTGCTTATGTAAAGAAATAGTTTTTACACAACAATAAATAAACAAAATTGGTAATACATGTACACCTATATATTTAATGTATCATTGGATTAGGTTCATAAACATATTGTTAATTATTTACTTTTGGTGTATTTAAAAAATAAAAAGTAAAATATTTTTGTTTCGCTTAAAGGTATAACAGTTACCAATTGAAAAGTTGTATAACATTTTGTAAAATTAATCAAATAAAGTGAAATGTAGCTTGTAGCTTTTCAGTTGTTTAATTTTTGTATTCTTTTACCATTTCACCATCACTGAGTAATTTGATTTTATTGTTTTTACAATTTATTTTGTATTTATATAATATATGCAACTTGTTTAATATTGCAGGTGATGACTGATCACAGCTGCAATACATATCCTACAAACATCAATGGAAACAACAAATTTTCACAGTTGCATAAGAATAATTAATTATTTATTTATTTATTTGTGAGTCATTTTAGTCTGGAGTTATGACAGTGTAATTCGTTTGTATCATTCATTTATATTCCTGCAAATACCACTGACCTTCACACAAATACACCTTAATCTCGTAACTAGGACTTGATGTCCATTACTGAGGGAGTACTTTGTGTCATCCTTCAGTGATTTTTCTCCAAAGCAACCTTTGTCTAATTCACTTCATCAGTGCTTAACCAAATTATTTCATCTTGAGAGGGTTGTTGGATCTCTTGACATCCTGGTACCTTCTTGCCTAGCCAATGTAATAATCCACTCCAGTTTTATCCGTCTTGTAAAATAGGTACATTCACAGAATACTGTTAATAGAATATTATTTTACCAAAATCTCTTCACCATCACTAATGCAGTTAACGCAGGAAAAAATTATCAAAAGAAATAACGAAAGGATTAAGCCAGGAGTGATACATTGCCCCACTCTATTTAAGTTTAACCTTTTGGAAGCGCTAAAGTTATGGAGAGCTAAATGTTATAACACAGGAATCATCAAAGAAGACTTTCTGTGTATACTATGTACTTTGCAGGTAATCAAGTCATATGTGCATAAAACAAATATTAAAATACAAGAAGACACCATAAATGGGCCTTACAAAACAGTCTAAAATAGAATACATAGCTGTAGACGGCCAACCATAGAGTCTTGTCTTCAGAAGACTAAACATAAAATGATAATGATGACACTAAAGTTCAAATATCTTGCATCCATAATAACGGATAAATCTGATTGCTAAAAAGATAAAAACAGCTGGGACAAGGAAGAACTACATCCTGTTATTTAGGATGAGTCAGTATCTAAGAGATTTATAAGACTAATATAGTAATGTAAGAATATAGTAAAGGTAATAGTTGTTTGTGGATCAGAAGTGTGGATATCTCTAAAAGAAACGGGAATAGATTAAGAGCATTTGAAATATAGTACTGGAATTTGAAGAAGCTGCAATTTTAGGAATAGGTATGGTGAGAAATTAAAGGCATGCTGGAGTGGGTATAGATATCACAAACACTGTTAAAGTAAAACAGTTGAAATGGTTTGGCCATCCAACCAGAAGGCCCAGGAAAACGGAAATGGATGCCTACAAAAAGGAGAATAAAGCATAGTCCTAAAATTCTGGAGCAAGGGTATAGAAAATTTTAACAACAGAATCCTCCAATATATGTGAGGACAGAAAATGGATGCTACAGTGCAGTAGATGACAAATTTAAAATAAGCCATACATGACAATTTTGAATAATTGTCTATTAGTTATTCAGCTCATAAACAGATAATTTGTTTGTTATATGCTTGTGCTTCAGTTCTTTTCTTTATCATCCCCAGTAGAATGGCTTAGTATATGTGTATCAGTTTTGTTTCATAATTTAATTTTTTATTTACGACTATAAGGCACACATTTTTTTCTATACTGAAAACATTGTAAAAATCTCTTGTGTATCTAATACAACGAAGTTGTCCGGCTCAGTGTAACAGGTCTAACATAAGCCTGTGTCAACACTTATTTCACTAGTCGCTACTAAATAGCTGCTACTACATTTTCTGTCACACTCTTTTTAGGTAACCACTATTTAGTAGTGGCTAGTACAGCAAAGCATGTGGTTGGGTAGATCGGTTTGTGGTTAAAAGTATTGTGCAAAATGTCATCTGTGGATGTGGAGCGTGAGGCTTTGAGACTCCTGTTCCTGATTGGTGTGAAGAGGTTTGTGAGGAGTTGTTGAGTAACATAAGGAACAAAAAGAAACGGATGTGGGTTCAGGAATGCTTAGGTAGAAGGATAAACTGGGTGCTTCAGCAACACTAATAAGAGGACTAGTATTGAGGACCCCCAATCATACCATAACATCATGCAGTTAGCCATATTTAAGTTTCGGGAGTTGCTAGATTTAGTGTCACCATTAATTAAAACATGCCAAGACAAACACATGGTGACAAGGGATGTGCTGTGGTACAGCTACTGCATTGTCACACTGGGCAACTAGTGCGCTACTCGGTAGCGGCTAGTAAGCCACGTGGCTCTGAAGACTGGCTACTTAGTAGCACCAAAAGTTAAACATGTTCAACTTCTCTAACTACTGAATTTTCACTCACTAGTGCATACTAGTAATTGCTACTACCTATGTCACACTAGGCTACTTAGTACCTGCTACACGAGTAGCGGATAGTAAAATAGCACAGTGTGACACACTATAATGAAAAACGAGCAGCAGTGTTATATAATTGGCATTTTAACAAGAATGAGTACATAGAAGTAAAGATAGTATTTATAAAGATTAATTTATTCCTGTCTTGGTGAATATAATGTTTGTATTATCATTGTGGAGAGACTTTATCGCAGATGTAATGTAAGGATAAATTGATGCACCTGTTGTATAATTGTGAATCAAAAAAGGTTAGTTGAAACGTAAAGGGCTCTATTTAAAAAGAAAGCATTCCTAATTTTCAATCAATTTAAACCCCATTTTAAAGAAACTGTCATGAAAAAAATTAAAGAATAACAAGACTGAAGTAACAGTAGTTCCAATACTTTAATTATTTAGTGGCTCTGACACCACAGGTACAGCCACTAGATGTATGCATGTAGAAGCCACTTGAAATTTTAATGCAAAAGGAGCAGTGAAGTGACCAATGTTGCATATGAGTAATATCAAAGGTCAAACCCAAGGTAAGGGGCTTTATAACAGTGAAGAACACATACTTTACTATGAAGTGTTGAAGAAACTGTGTCAGACACCATTCCCAAAAGGGAAGAAATCTAAACTATAAAAAGTTAAGATCAAGTTAATGCAAGTTAATATTTTATTTATGTAATTACTCGAGTACTACAGAATAGGCCTAATTGTAATTCTTATATTAATGTTCTATTGTAAGCTTATTACTGCATTAATACATATATCTAAGGCCATAGTATTCCTTTGGATATTCTTGACAAGATTCACAATTAAAAAAAAAAACTAAAACGTAAAATAATATATCCCAAATTATGTTTAATAAAATGGAAGACTGATGATTTTGATGAAGAAACGAAATTAAGTGGTGATACAAAAAAAACAACTCAAGGAAACATCTAGTGGGACTACAAAGACGAACTAAACACAATAAAATATCTAGCAGAATCCAACGGATACAACAGAACAATAGTCAATAAACTCCTACACAAAACAAACAACAGAAAAAGACAGAGAACAACACATTCATAACACTACTACTACTACTACTACTCTCCAGCACTACAGCCCATGGTGAGCCTTGGTTTCCGCTACGACCTGTCTCCACTCAACTCTGCCCATTGCCTTCAATCTCCAGTTCCTAATGCCCATCTTTCTCAGATCTTCTTCCACATCCTGCTGCCATCTTCTTCGAGGCCTGCCTCTTCTTCTTTTGCCCAATATCGTTCCACTTAATATAGTTTTGGGCATCCTCGTAACATTCATACAGGATACGTGTCCCAGCCATCTAATTCTAGCTGATTTTATGTGCCTCACCAGGTCTTGTCCACCAATCAACTCATTTATTTCACTGTTATTTCGACATTCATAATACTAACATACATCAATAACCACATTGAAAAAATAGCCCACAAATTCAAAAAAGCAGGATACAGAATCACATAAAAAACTACAAACAAAACAGAACACACTATCAAAACACACACACAAAGCACAAAACAAAATCGATCTACCTGATGTTTACAAACTAAATTGCTCAGATTGCAACAAATTCTACATAGGCCAGACAGGATGTAGCTTCAAACAGAGATACATTGAACACACAAAGGCACTACCGAATCCACCTTTGCAAACCACGTCATTGAAACAAACCACACATACAAAAACATCAACAATAACATGAATATTCTACACGTACACACAAAAGGCCGGAAACTATACACTCGTGACAAATTGGAAATATACAAACAGAAACGACATCCTAAACGAACAGACACAATTCAAATCAAATCACACGCATTATTCGAACATATCACACTACACACAACAACATCGATCCTTCAAAAGTCGACACCTTCGCCAAGAGTAAGACAGACAGTGCTCCTAGTGGCAGCCTCTGACGAAACTTATAATAAGCGAAAACTGGTTCAGGCTATAAGGTAAACCTTTTACGTTTTTACCCATAAAAAACTTTTGTGTTCCGAGTCGGTAGTGATTTAATTATATTTAGTTAATCAACAGACACGTCATGGACAACGAAATCCAAGAATAAAATGAAGATTAACTTACCTTTGTTCTAGCAAATAAGTAATCTCTTGAGTAAAAATGTATTTTATTAGCTGCCATAAATTTACTTGTACAGCAGATTCACTTGATGGTACTCGTTTGCAAAATTGTCGATAACAGCATTGTCCCATGTGGGTCAACTTTTCAATTTGCAAAGGATTTCCTTTTCAACTGGCCATGTAGACGATCTTGAGTCATGGGGTTTCTTAATTAGGTTTTGATTCTCTTTAAGGGGGAACCGAAAAAATTGAAAAAAATAATAATTGCGTTTTTATTTTTATATTTTTCTTTACACTTTTCTGAATAAAATGGTATAAAAATCATGAAAATCGGATAACTATAAGTATTTTTAATATTTTTTTGTTTGACTCAATATAGCGTTGATTTTTGTTTCCATAGTAACGCAAAATGTAAATAGTGTCTTATACATTCACGCTTATTTATACCTCTATAATGTTTCTTTCCAATGTTGGTACACTTGTTAAACAGCTGAAAAACGTGTACTACTGCAGAAATATTGTTTACTGTTATTGTTTTGATGTGTGAAGTTTTATATTACATTTTGAATTGTGTTTTCAGTGAGTAGATTGATACTTTGTTGAAAGTGGTTTCAAAATGCCAAGAAGTCAAAAGGATTTTTAAAAAGAAAAAAACATATTTTGTCGAAAATTGTAGATATTGTTTACAGTTCTAACCTTTTAGAAGGTAATTCAGAAGACAGTGCTGACTCATCACCTGAAAATAGTAGGACTAATAATTTCAAGGATGAAGACATCAGAAGTGCTTCTATAGTAAAACTTGGTGATATTTCAGAAAACTATCAAAGTGTTATAGGAGATGAACCTAATGACCTAACCTATGATATTGTTGATTTCAATAACCTCATGAATGTGATCTCCTCCATATCACTTTGTAAGTACTGTAACAAAACCATTAATTTCAAAATAACCAAATGGTTGGGGCTTGCGTTTTCCTGTGAGTTTAGTGGTGCAGGTTGTGATAGCAAAAAACTAAGATCATATGATAATTCTTCTAAAATGTGTGCTAATTCAGGAAACAATGAAAAGCTGTCACCACTGTATGACATAAATATTAGATTAGTGTACGGCATGCATGCGATTGGCAAGGGGCATTCAGCTGTGACTACTCTTTGTGGTATTCTTAATCTGCATTCTCCTCCTTCTAAATTCTCCAAATACATAGAAGTTTTGGGTTCTGCAGCTGAAGATATATGTTTTGAAACCATGAAAGAAGCAGTTGAAGATGCAGTTACAGTGAACGAGGGTAGCCGAGACTTGAGTGTTGCCATTAATGGGACGTGGCAGAAGCGGGGCCACACATCCCTGAATGGTGTCATTACAGCAACTAGCGTTGATACAGGTAAAGTTATAGATGTGGCTATTCTATCCAAGCATTGCCATTGTAAAAACAAGTTCGATGGGCAACATGAAGATAAATGTTCAGCAAACTTTCAAGGCGTAAGTGGGGGCATGGAGGTAGCTGGTGCCAAACAAATCTTTGAGCGATCTCTGCCTGTCAATGGAGTCCGATACCTCCAATACCTTGGTGACGGAGACTCGAAAGGTTATCAAAGTATTATTGAAGCACATCCATATGGTGAAGACTGTAAAGTGTCCAAACTTGAATGCATTGGGCATGTACAGAAGAGAATGGGAACTGTCTAAGAACACTAAAATTTAAACATGGTAAAACAAAATTACGTGACGGGAAAACATTAGGTGGCCGAAACAGACTAACTGATGCAGCTATTTTAGCTATCCAAAAGTACTATGGCCTAGCAATACGAAGGAACACTGACAGTTTAGATAAAATGAAGACAGCAGTCATGGCTGAATTCTTTCATTTGCTTTCAAGTAATACCAGCAAGCACCACAGACTTTGCCCAAAAGGAGAAGAAAGCTGGTGCAAGTATCAAAAAGCTGTGGCTTTAAAAATACCATATGATCATACAGAGCATTTTCATCTTCCTTCAGCTGTTATGGAAAATATAAAACCTATTTTTAAAGATCTTAGTGAACCAGACCTGCTCAAAAAGTGCCTGCATGGCAAAACACAGAACCCAAATGAATCAGCGAACAGTGTAATCTGGGCTCGTTTACCAAAAACAGTTTTTGTTACTATCAAAACACTTCATTTGGGAACTTATGATGCTATTAGCTCATTCAACAAAGGAAATGTAGTAAGGTGTGCAGTATTTAAGAAACTGGGATTGGTTGTGGGAAATAATTTTTATGAAGCCATGAAAAAATCTGATTTTCTCCGTGTTGCAAAAGCGTGTATGGCTTCCCAGCTGACAAAGAAGGCAAGACAAGCAAGAGAAAGTGCAAAGAGGAAGAGAGAAGATGAGTGGGAAGCAATGGAAGACCCAGATGACCCCAGTTATGGAGCAGGATGTCATTAATTTTGTAATAGTGACTAATAAAACAATATTTTTACTTTGATTGCGTTTTCCCGAAAATCTTCTTTTTAATAACATGTTCCTTTTTCTCAGAAACTATTTGATGGATTTGCATGAAAATTTCAGGAAATATCTAACACATACGGATATACATTTTGAGCGTGAGACTTTGTTCGAATTGTTATATTAGCTGTATGTACAAAATAATATATACATAATAAATTGCCTGAAAAACAACACTATATAAAAAAATTAAAAATGCACAAACAAAATAAGCAAACTGAAATTCCCTTGCTTAAAGTGTTTAGAAAGGGGTTATTGACAACTAGTAAAAATTTGGTGTTGATTGAGTAAATGATTCCTGAGGAAAAGGTACATGAATATTGTTAATTTAACATGGTAAGGATAGGGCGTTCCGAATCCCCTTAAGAGCTGGATCTACAGAAGAAAGCTTCTCTCTACGGAGGTATTGGAGGCAGGAATTGTTGCAATAAGAGTAAATAATTTATATCTTTGGGAATAATTTCATTTCTACCATCATGATTCAGCTTTTTTAATAATCTGTCTAATTTCAAGCTGTGAAATGTATCTTTGAGAGATAAAATGAGATGTTTAAGGGAAACATGTAGTAAGAAGTTATTTTTCTTAAATTCCGACTGGAATTCGTAAATCATTTTAAAATTGGAATTGCAACTGTCAAAAGAATGTCGATGTTAGATGTTTAGGAGAAAGTGTATTATGTTAGGTTAAGGATTTCTGTTAATGATATGTGTACATTTAGAAGTTAAGAAAAGGCCAGTACTTCGAAAAAGGCAAACCAGTACGGCTAAAAGGAAAACAAATCAGTTCAGGATCTGGAAAATGAAAGGCCATTTAGTAATGTTTTCTTGATTGTTTCAGAGTCTGGTGACACTGTGGTGGCGACCCTGTGCTGACCAGCATGTCAGGGTAGGTGCGTCTAGTGCCTGTCTGGCTTTACGGTGTTGGGATCCTAAGGCAGGAAGTCCAGTAAAGTCATGCAGGTGCAGCCACAATCACTGGATCAGGGGGGTGAGTAACCCATGATTTTAATAAAATTTAAGGAGGGTCATGGCGCCATATCTGAACTGGTCCTTTTAGGTTATGTCGATGAGAGTTTTTATGCTTTGGCATAAAACCTCTCATTGAGGGGTTACTGTGACAGTACAAAATGGGTATAAAACGATATTGCACAATAAAACGATATATGTAAACTGAATAAAATATGACTTTCAAAATTGGAATGGTATGAATCAGCCAGTGTGACATAGACGTTACTGTCACAAAATAAATAAACCTAACCATAGGGCTATACGGGCACGAATTTTTATCGATCCGACTAACGTCATGAGAATATCACAAAATGAACACGTGTTGTGTAATACGGTACGCAATTTGGGCGTTTACAAAAGTCTAGCACATTCGATGAACAACAGATGAGACGGCGAGCGGAGAGCGAGGGGTACCACGTGACCAGCTCCTGTAGTATACGCTGACCGATCACCATTACCCAGTCTACAAACAGTCAGTCTTCGATCAACATATCCAGACCGCAGACAAAGTCGATTTAGTCCTTCAAAAAGTGAAAATGCATATAAAAACAGTGCTAAATAAATGTCTTCGAGTATACAAGTTAATCACCAAAATTAATTAACAGTTTAGTGAGTGTCGAAACAAAAGTGAACTACAAGAACAATTACGCCACATGTGGAATAACGTCTCCAGATAAGTACTTTCGAAACTAAGTCAACCAGATAGCTATCAACAACTATGTATCCAGTATTAAAACACTAAATTCAGATCGTAATGAGAGCTCAAATCTAAGGGGGGTTTTTAGAGAGTGAACGAGAGCATGAAAGCGAAGTACTGGTTCACCTTGATAGATTAAGTAATCTTGTGTAAATAATGATTACATATGTTCAATGTTGGGTGATTTACTAACCACCATATATATATATATATATATATATATATATATATATATATATATTATATTATAACTGGTGTGTCCGTATCAATCTTTTCTAGACCCCACTGTTGTGAGTGCCTTTTTATAATGTAACGGGTGAGTCTCTCCCGTGTTATTTTACCTTACGTTGGAAACGCCAATTTATATTATATCTTATTTCAATATAGTAAGGTATAACAATGTTTAAATATATCACAGTTTCTCCCTATTTAATATAATTGTTATTGTGATTGAAAATTATGTATAGAGTGTGTAATTCTAATTTTTCGTTCAAGCCTATCCCGCGTTGAAGAGAAGAGAAGGAATTTTTATTGTTTTCTCATTCCCTTTAATACCCAAGCAGTCCGCGAATAGCGCTGTGGTTCCCAGACAGCTGAAACTTGTAGGTTAGTCCACCGCGTACAATAATTCTCAGTTACACTCTCTACTTATATTATATCTTGTTCACACTACACTAAATATTATATAAATGAGAAGATATCGTTAAATTCTGAAAGGATTCTTTATTAATATTTCTTGTCCAACAAAGTTGTTTCTTTACGGAGATACAAAAGGCTATATGTTAGAAGTAATCGATTATTGATCGGATTCAGGGTTTTATATTATTTTAGTTATGATTTTATATTTCTTTAAACACAGGGCGTGAAGGTTCTTTCAACTGTTAGTAAGGTCAGAAAATGCATAAATAGGATTACAAGGTATTACAATATAGAATTAAGTTCTTATTAAATATTATTTAAAATAATTGTAGTTTACCGTCCGCTCGGCATCGTGACTCGATAAGGCAGTGTACAAATAACCTCTTCGTCGTGTTTGGTTAATAGCGAATGCAGATGAATTTATCCTCATCAGTCTTCTCTCCAAAGTTGAAATAAAAGTTGAATTCTTGGTCCTGGGATGATGCAGAAATACCGCTCCTTTTGTTCATCAATGTACGAGTTTTGTGGTTACGTGCTTCAACGAATTTCGTGTCCAACTACGTTTTTTCTATTGAATTGTGGAAACTGAAGTTCAGATATAATTTTGTGTTTTATTTTCGTTTTTTATGTTATTGGATTATATCACTTTATTCAGGTAGTTATTTCCCTGTTTTGGTTGATTAATTAAGTTAACATTTGTTAATTATATTGAGTTTTACTATTAGAGTTCTTCCTTTGTATTTTTCGTTAATTTTCTTGCACAGATTTAAGATTGTTCAGTTATATAAGATGGTTGAATGACAGTGGACCATACTATGGTGATTTATTATTCATTTTGCTTCCCAATTGTATTATTTGTATTTAAATTAATCAAATCTTTTCTGAGTGTCTTTAAACTAAACCGTCTTCGTTCATGTAAAATTATTCAATAATCGAATCAACAAATTCTATCCCTCTCGTCGTCCCTGACAACCATTTCTTCTACTCTTATTGGATATTATATTATACTATAACCATTATCATACAATGTTCTTCCACTCATCAAAATAATCCTTTACTAAATTTCCATTATATCCTATTATAATTTTACCTATTGTTTGTTACTAAATTTTATATATTTTGCTGTCGTGTCCTCTTAATTTACGTACTTTAACAAGTATTATTTTTCTGTTACAAAACATTATCTATCGGTATCATTGCACTATTGCATTATGAGAATTTATTTAAATTGAATTTATTTATCTGTTATTAGCAATTGTTATTAACTTCTCCTAACTCATTAGATTTTATTTAGTATTTATTACAAATTTCTTTACCTAACCTTTCTGATCTGACTTACTATATAATGTTACAGGTTGTTAGGCCTATCATTATACCTTTATCTACTTCTGATTTTAATTAGTTACTACCTGCATTATTATAGAATCCTTCATTTGTTTATGACATGATTATACTAAACCCTTTTGTATCTCGTTAACAATTATAGCCTGTCTGGCCAAGTTTACAATTATAATCATCCTACTATCTAAGTACATGTATACAAACATTTAACTCTATAAAGTCCAACAAAAGCTTTATAATGACATATGGATAACACATAAAATGAAATTAATTGGTAATCAATTAATGAGTTTAACAACAGCTCTATAATGGTATATTGATAACACATAATAATTATTTACTTGGTATTCTATTAAAAGAATAACTCCACTTGCTACACATAAAAAATAACATAATTATCATGATAATAATACAACATGATGCAATTAATAACAGGTACATTTGTGTGAACTAAGTCATGTAACACTTACTCATTCTCCTCTCCTTTAAAACATCAATTATTATGAAACAGTCTAAATTAGTTTTTACATTATTTGTCAATGTCTGTTGTTTACACCTTTCACTGAACTTTGAGGTTTGTATTTATTAACATTATTAATTTTTTTCTTTCTACCTTGTATTCTTATTTCATTTATTCAATTATGGGTTGCGTTTCTGACCTTTTACAAGCTTGGATAATTAGTATTTTTTAATTTTATTTTAAAGCTTATAAATTGATTCATGTAACGTAGGGGACCATATTTTCATTACGTTACAATATATATATATATATATATTATAAAGTTACATAAGATAGCCCATATAGAAAGAAGAATTTACCATTTAAAAGAAAAAGAAGTTCCAACACTGAAGGAATAAAGAAAAACAAAATATCAAAGAATTAATTAATAGGAGTATTAGAATGTAACAATACTTACATAGAAACTAGACAAAAACTAAGATGATGACAAAACCCAAGTGATTGGCAGAGGGAAAAATAAAAATGAATAACTTTCTGACCACAACACAAACCCTTTTCCAATGATAATAATATAGTAGAGATAATAATGGATGTTGTAACGATACAATTAAGCCAAATCTCATACCAGTGATAAAAAAGATAATTCTTGATATAAAATTACTTCATATGAAATAAAATGTGTAAAAAATGATTAAAATGTAAATACTTTGACAAGACGTACAACGATATTACCCAACCCAAGTGATTGAGCCGAAAACACAGACATAAAGAAGGGAACCACGTAACATACTTATTAAAATGTAAATAGTTTGACATGATTGAGCCGGAAAACACAGACATAAAGAAGGGAACCACGGAACATACTTATTAAAAATATGATAGACAAAACAATGATGGACACAGAACTAAAGAAGAACCAGAAGAAGAGGACAGATCCATACAAATAAACAGAATTTAAACCAGAAGAGAAGAAGAGGAGAACCGAACCGGATTGAAGAAGAAGAAGAGGAAGAATGAAGAGGAGACAGATAAAACCCAAGGGGAACTAACACACATATATAAAAGGGAAAGATTGTAGGTTTAGAGATAGAATACGGTCAATAAACCTTGAATAATTATATATTAATGAAACCAATGTTATTATTAGCATTAATTTAACATATGTACCCAATTTTTAAGACAATACAATTGTAAAGTAATGTAGTATAGGAAAAGTACACTAACCCTGTCAGAAAGGTTAGATTCAACCAAAACACAACTAGCCTAATATTGTTTATAGTAAAAATAATACTAAAACAAAATAGTGAGAAATGGTAGGAGAAAGTATAGGGATTACCCATTAAATAAACACTAATTACAAAACAGTGAACCAAAGTGAAGTGCTTTAGTGAAGTGTAAATGCCCTAAAAAATAGTGAAAGTGGATGTGAAACATTCAAATTAGAATGATAAGTAAATAGACACTCATTAAAACATTGATAAACCACCAATGATTGGAGTAAGAGTATAATTAATTATATACCTAGAAGTAATTAAAAATAGTATTTAAAATTAATATTAAGGAAGCTTGTAATAATATTCAGGGAGAAAGCCCAGTACAATAACTTGTGTTAACATGGCATGATAGGATAGAAGTAAAGTTTGTTATTAAAGATTAAAATTATAAAGAATACAACACCCCATGTTGAAAGGGGAATTAACCTTCATAATATTAGAGAAAGTGACAATGTTTATCACCCTAGTTTATAAGACAAGAAGGAAATCAATGTTAGTACTAAGAATAATTTATGACTTGTAAAGAATAGTTGATTCAATGTTAAAGAAGGAATATGGCTGAAAGGGACTTACAGTCCATAAACCTAACTATTATATTTTAAATGAAAAGTAATGAAAATGTATGTTGAATAGTAATTAAAACACAAACAAATAAGTGAAGCCCATCAGGCTGAATTCAGAATGTAATTTAAAAAGGAAATACACTGAAAAACAATCATGGCTGTTTGTAACTATGAAAACAGTTAACTGCCAAAGACATTCAAATGCAAATTGTATCAATTTCACAAAAAATCTTACTAATCTAAGAACAGTGAATGGACAGTAATTATATATCAGTTATTTCAACACAGAAATATTATTGTAATAATTTAATTCAAGAAAGATATGTTATTTATTAAATGTCAAATAATTAGACTATAGTTAAAATGTAACAGAATATGACCTTATGAGGTATCATTGTAAACTTTGAAAGGAAAGAAAAATAATAGTGATGTCATTTATTATCCCAAAGGAATTATAAGGGAATAAAATCATTAGGAAAATACTTAATGAATTTGAATAAAAATTCAAATATTTCTAACAATGTATGTAAAGAGTAATTAAACAAGCATTGAATTATTGGTTACTATGACAACGAGACGTTTGAGGGCTTATTTTTCCGTTAAATTAGATAGACGCTGAAGAAACGAAGCGTGGGTACGCTACACAAAAAATTGGACAAACTAAAACTTTAATTTAAACAGTTATAACAAGTCGAATCAGTGAACAAAATAATCCAATATGAAGAGACGTCGATCTATACAGAATTAATGATGTCCAGGAACGAAATTAAATAAACTAATTAAAGAAAAAACCCAGACCAGTTTGAAGAAGATGCTGAAAGCCTTCAACCAGCTCAAATTCGAGAAATATACGCCTATCCTGATGACGACCCTTCAACGTGAGACGAACTGATAAGTACTGAATAATTTCTTACTCCCAAAAACCCCAAATTACTTAAATTATTTTCAAATGATAAAATTTCTCACTATTTAAAAAGTAGTATTTTCTTTCAAAGGTAAAGGCATAATTTACTTACATTAAAAAAAAACATTTATAAAGATAACCTTATTTGTGAACATAACTACTGTAACAGAAATACGACACTACTGAACAAATTGTACAAACACATTATAAATCCTAAGTACGTATAAGGTATAGTAGTGTACTTTCTTTTCATGTAATCAACGTTTATGTCTATTTTCATGATCAAAAGAACTCCAGATTTTAAAAACATAGTAATTTTGTTAAAAGTAACTGAACGATAGTGTTTTGAAATCAATTTTGCCAACCTGAGATATTTTGTGTTTCAAGCTCTAAGCCGGAGCATAATATTATAAATTTGTTTATGATTCAATTGTCATATTTTTGATAATTAAATGTGTATTAAAAAACGCAGTACAGAACATTACTATCTTGTTATTTCATAGGATTTTTTGTAAATATATGTGTGTTAGCGAAGTTTTAAGTCATAGCCAACTAGCGCTTATCACGAGTGGCCGAGTCGACAACCTGTATAGCAGCGGGAATAATTCGAACGCCACAGCTGTCCATGCTAATACCACGTATTACCTTAAAAATTAGTTGTTTTAATTGTTTTAACAAAAACAATTTGGCACCACCCGGGAAGCGTAATCCCTATGAATTAACAGGTAGGTTGTACTGGTGACATTGACAACGCTACGGACTCCTGTAGTGACGTCGATTTATGTAACGACCAGTGTGAGGCAAACACACTACATTCACACTAATACACAAAATAAACAAGTGTGATACATTTTAACAGGTACGACCTCGTTTTCTACGTTACATATTGACGAACCCAACGAGGGGCTTTAAGGAAACACACAGACCTTGTTGTCTACGTTACATATTGACGCCTGCAACGTGGGACTTTACAAGTCAACTACACACACACCCTGTTTACTACGTTACATATTGGCGACCAGCAACGTGTGGCTGGTAAGAATAACTAGCGGCGATCATGAATAGACACGGGATGGTTACGAGACGTAAAGGGAAGGAAACACCAAACCAAGAAGGAAACCCAGAAGAAGTGGAGGAAGTTGAAGAAATAGAAATGGAGGAAACGACTGGAGAATTGTCAGAAGAAAACCCACAGGAGGACCAAATGGAAAATCCTAATCCACCTGAACCTGAACCTGAACCTGAACCGGAAATAGAAGCAGAAGTCAGGGTAAATAACCAACCAATCAAACCAACAGAAGAAACGAATTTAGATAGCATGATGAAGTTCATGATGGAACAATTCGGACAAATGAATAAAGAGAGAAGACAAGACAAGGAAGAGTTGAATAAAAAATTGGAAAAACTGGACATCCTGAATGACAAAATAGAAAGCAACCATGAAGACTTGAAGAGAAGTCAGGAGGCACTGGAGAAGAAGAGCGAAGAACTGAAGAAACAGATCAAGAAGGATCTGGAGATAGTAAACAAAAAGATGGAAACTAATCATGAGGTTCTCCAAAGGAAAATCGAGGAAGAAAGTAAGAAAACCAAGGAGGAATGGAAGCAACAACTAATCGAATGTCGAGAAGAGATTAGACAAACGGTAACAGAGACCAACGAAACAGTGATACAAATCAGAGAAGAATTAAATAATAAAATTAGTAACATTGAAGAGGAAGGTAAATTGAGGGCGACGGAGTTCTACCAAGTCCTTGCTGAAGGGTGCCAAAGGAATAAACAAGAAGTGGTCAAGGAATTGGAGGAGAGGCACAAAGAGCTACAACTGGATGTAAACAATCGGGTGGAGAAGGTGTACACCGTCATAGATAAAATCGACGGACTGACCCGAGAAAACCGAGAAAAAATCCAGGGAATCAGTATGCGAGAGAAACAGATGCAGGAAGAATTAGATGCATTAAGAGAAAAACCATATAATCACACACAGTTCATAACCAGTGAGAACAGAGAAATGATTAATTTTCGTAGCTACAGGAGAAACCCAATAGAATTCCTCAAACGGGTAGAAGAACTGATAGAGAAGAACAGAGAAACCAGATGGTCTAGTGTGAGAAGTATGATCGACGAGATGTTTCGTGACACCCATGACAATTGGTGGACGGCCACAAGACCTGAGATAAATGATACTCAAGAGTTCAAGAAACAGTTCAGGGAGAAGTATTGGTCCGAATCAACGCAGAATGTGGTCCGCAATGACATCAGTAACGGAAGGTACGAGACACAAGGAGGACACACGTTAACATCGTACTTTCTGGGAAAGGTATGTTTAGCCAGAAATATGGAACCCAGGATACTGGAAGAGTCGTTGGTGATACAACTGGGTTACCATTACGAAGAGGCCATCCAGAAGGCCAGGCGACAAGGCCAAATTAAAACAATCCAAGGAATGGTTAGCTTACTGGAAGACCTGGAGAACGATAACCAGTATCGAAAAAACAGTATCACAAACCAAAGATACAATAAGTGGAATGAACACAATAATACACCTAATTTCCAGGGACCATACAATTATCCACAAGGCAATAATCGAAATAACTGGGGCCGGAATAACAACAATAATAATGCAGAACCAACATTCAATGGAAACGATCAGCATCGCCATCCAAATAACCAGCCTGGTAACCGAGGACAACAGAACAATCACCCAGGAAGTCCGAACAATAATAGAAGCAGCCCAAATAATAACAACCGACCAAATGAGAATTATCGAGGAGGAGAACCTGAACAACGTACCAACAGTCACCCCAATGACCACAATTACTACGGCAACCGGTATCATCCCAATTACCAGTACAACCGGGGACCCGGGGGCAATCCAAATAGGAGCGACAATCGACGTCATGTAAATTTTATTAGTGGTAGAAGGCGGAATAACCACCGAAGATACAACTCAAATTGGCACCAAGAGCCATGGTACAATGCATCCAACGAGACTGACAACAGACCATCAGTGAACAGGAACCATGAACAAATGCAAAATGGAAATAACCAGCAAAATGTGCCACACAATGAAACGAACGACCAGCCAAGCAACCTGGCCGTCAGCCAGCCACCTTTAAACTAAAAAGGTCAGTGATAAAGTATGAACGCCCTTCACATGACCAATCACTTGGGTTGATACGTCAAACAATGTCAGATAAACAAACTAAAGGAATCACGATAATTTACAACAATTATTTAAAAAATATTCGAGAAGAACTTCTCGAGGAAGAGGCCACTCAATTACCACAGAACAATAGTGAAATTGTTCATATAAAGGCAACAATAAACGGTACCATAACCAGTATTCTGGTAGACACGGGGTCTAATATCTCTCTCATTAACCAGCCTGAATTAGAAAGAATTCAAGCTCACTCTCGAACACCAATACCTACATTACCAATAAATAATATAATCATCATTGGCGCAACGGGCAAACAGAACAAAACAGTGAAAAAGCAAGTGTCATTGGAACTAGATAATCTAGAATCCACCATCTCCATTATATTTCTCGTGGCAAATGGGCTACCTTTCAACATGCTCATCGGATGTGATATACTAAGAAGGTATTCAGCAGTAATAAACCTGCAGAAGGGAGTAGTGTTGTTAAATTCAGAACAAGGAACCTGGTCCGCGAACATTATCAATTGTGTACCAAGTCCAACTGCTTTAAGCCAAAACACAGAACTGAAAAGTTATTATTGGCAGAGGCATGAGCCAGATGTTACCATAGTAGAGGAGGAGGAGCGTAAGACCTTATGGAACCAGAAGTTGGAAGAGGTTATCACTTTCCAAAGAGAACGGCCTATGCAGGAGATTAGTAAACAACAATCCAAAAAATTAATTGGCATTTACAATGAATATCAGCATGTCTTTTCGAACATCCCCGGAAAGGTTAAGGGATACCAATGTAAAATTCAATTCCGAGAACCAGTGGATTTCCACCGGAAATCATATCCAATAGCACATTCTCTAAAAAATGAAGTTAGAATGGAAATAAATAGAATGATTGTAGAAGACATAATTGAGTACAGTCATTCTCAATATACCAGCCCCATAGTTGCCATACCCAAGAAAAATGGCAAGGTGCGAATTTGCTTAGACGCCCGAGAAATAAATAAGATGATTATAAATGACAGAACCTCACCAGGAGAAATAGAAGAAATTCTGAAGAGATTCCACGGAATCAGATATATTAGCACTTGGGATACTGTATGTGGGTATTGGCAGGTAGAGCTGCACCCACACAGTAGACAATACTTAGCATTCCTGTTCGACGGTAGAAACTACCAGTTCAAAAGGCTACCATTTGGACTAATAAATTCAGTAGCAGTGTTCGTGAAGTGCATGGACCAAGTGTTAGGTCAAGAGGCACTGGAATTTACTACAGTGTACGTTGACGACCTACTTATCACGTCAGCAAACTGGGACGAACACTGTGAAAGAGTCAGACATGTGTTGGCAAAATTATCTAACAACAATATCACACTTAAGTTAGACAAATCAAAGTTCATTGCTAAAGAAGTAAAATTCTTAGGATTCAACCTAACTGAAGAGGGAATCTCTCCATCCCAAGAGAAGGTTGACGCCATACAAAATTTCCCATCACCAAGAAACAAAAAACAGTTGCAATCCTTCCTAGGATGTAATTACTACAGGAAATTTCAGACCAACTACTCACACCTAACAGCCAAATTTTCCAAGCAATTATCTTCAAAAGAAAAATGGATGTGGGGAGTGGAACAAGAAGAAGTGTTTAAGTTAATCAAACAAAAATTTGTTGACACTGTTATTTTACACCACCCTAATTTTGCAAAACAGTTCTATCTAAACTGCGACGCTAGTGATGTAAGTCTAGGCGCAGAATTATACCAAGAAGACGAAGATGGCAATCACCTAGTCATTAGCTTCGCCAGCCGAATACTCAATAGCTGTGAGCGTAACTATAATGTTACAGAAAAGGAGTTGCTCAGCATAGTATTCGCGTGCGGCAAGTTTAGGACGTACATACTTGGATATAATATAACGGTCCGAAGCGATCATAAATCAATATCGTTTCTAAAACAATGTAAGTTGAATCATGGCCGACTTTCTCGATGGATACTTGCTTTGCAAGAATACCACATTACATGGGAATATATTCCAGGACGAAAAAATATAGTGGCTGATGTTTTGTCCAGAATAAATGTAGTAAATCAGACATTTGAAGGAGAAAAGGGGAAGATAGCAAAAGTGTATTATATGTTGAAGGATAGAAAAGACCTGGAAGATATTATGAACCAAATAGTGTTGCAACAAGAGCAAGATACAAAAATATCCAACATCAGAAGAAGACTGATGGAGTCTGAAGCCATTATTAACCAATTTTACTGTGTGTACAACAATATTTTATTTATGAAGACAAAAAAGAACCAAGATACTTGGAAACTGGTAATTCCTCAATCATTAGAAAATCAAATCATCAAAGATTATCATGTGAGATACGGCCACATGGGAACAATTAAAATGGTAAAAGCATTAGAGGAAGATTTGTTTATAAAAAATATTGCAAGAAAAGTAAGTAAAAACATAAAAACCTGCACATTGTGTCAGATGGTCAAAACCAATAACGAAAGGAAGGATGGAACGATGATACCCATCACATCAAGTGCCAAATTAGAGAAGGCGTTCCTCGACATATGTGGACCATTCCCACGTAGCGGAGGTCGACATGGCTACAAATTCATTGTTATCATACTTGACCATTACACCAAGTACACCAAATTATATGCTATAAACAGAGCCACAACAAGGAAAATATTAGACATTATCAAAAATAAATACATTATAGAAATTGGAAGACCGTACATGTTAATAACAGATCATGGAACGCAATTTAAAGGAAGGAAATGGCGAGAAGAGTTATTAAAATTAAATATTAAAACTTATAAAACATCAGTCTAACCACCCTAGCAGCAATCCCGCAGAAAGAATGTTGAGGGAGGTGGGACGCATTTTGAGAACTTATTGTCATAACAACCAGAGAGAATGGTACAAATATTTACCTTCAACCGAAGTGTTTTTAAACATTAGTTACCACCAATTCACTGAAAGTACGCCTTACTTGATGATGTTCGAGAGGAAGCCAAACAGAGAGATACAAGAGATAATAGAATTCCCAAAAGACCCAGAAGACCCGTATGACAAAAATAAATGGTACAGCCTAATAGTAGAAAAAATTGAGAAACAAAAGGCCAAATATGCAAAGAACCAACCCAAAATAATCAAATATAAAGAGGGAGAAAAAATACTAATCAAAAATCGTGAACTGCCAAGTACAATGGAAGGTATAGCAAAGAAATTATTATTGCTATACACGGGACCGTATATCATCACAAGAGACAATGGTAATAATACTTACCAAATCAGTAATATCAATACAAGGAAAATCAAGGGAGTTTACAATCAAACTTCAATAAAAAAGTTTTACGAAGAAGAATAAAACCATTGTGAAATGAAACCGATTTCAAAATTCTAAAAGAAATTGTAAGAGCAGCTTACTCAAATATTTAGATGATATATGCGGAACAATAAAAAAGTTTTAATGAAAAAAAAAACAAAGGAAACAGTTACACAGATTCTTTTCAATTTAAATCAGTTTAAAATATAACAAAAGATTGAAATATGAAGTATGAAGTAAAAAGTGAGATAATCAGGAATAAGTTACACACATTCCTATGTAATAAAAATGTAAGATGCACAAACTTACAATTATAATTAAAACAAAAAATAGCTAAAAAGGAATACGCTACAAACATTCCTTTAAGGTAAGGCCATTAACTTACCAAAGAATTATCAAAAATGATGTTGAATACAGAGTAAAATAAACAAAAATAAAATCAAGCTCAAATTACTGAGATAATTACTTGAAATTATACTGAATCAAAAGTATTATCATAAAAAATAAATAAAACTTTACCTGGTACAAGGAGAGAGAGAGAAATTGTATATAAAACCAATATACAGATATGGCTAAAGCAGAATCCTGCTAAATGTCTAAAACAATTAAGATGATCACAACGAGTAGTGAAAACAAAATAATGAAAAGTGAGATATGATGAAATTAACATATGAATAAAGATAAAATTTCTCAATATAGTATATGAGTAGATGTTAGTGTATAGTTAAGGTATAGCGGAAGGAAGAATGAGTAGTAATGATAAAGTGATCTAAAAACAAACCACAAGGTGGACAATCCCAATTATATTATTATATTATTATTATTATTAAGTCACAAGTTGACAAAGATTTACGGTTGACTGTTGAAAAGTCCAGCAATCTATATGAACTGAGTAGAGAAGATGTGCCTCTAGTCTCAGAAAAAGGAGTAGTAATGGGAGAAACCAGCTACTATATAAAGTTAGGGAAAAAATTTGTGTATGAGGGAATATGCACCAATGGAAATAAATAAAAACAGATCCAAATAAAATGGAGTGAACTAAGTAAAAAGAGAAGTGGAGAATGGAGAAACAAACAAGGAAGAGAAGGAAAAAAGTTATCTATAACTGATAATTTCATAAAACACTATGCTAGTATTTTATTAAAATGATCAATTTTAGAGGAGAGGCATTATGTAATGATACAATTAAGCCAAATCTCATACCAGTGATAAAAAAGATAATTCTTGATATAAAATTACTTCATATGAAATAAAATGTGTAAAAAATGATTAAAATGTAAATACTTTGACAAGACGTACAACGATATTACCCAACCCAAGTGATTGAGCCGAAAACACAGACATAAAGAAGGGAACCACGTAACATACTTATTAAAATGTAAATAGTTTGACATGATTGAGCCGGAAAACACAGACATAAAGAAGGGAACCACGGAACATACTTATTAAAAATATGATAGACAAAACAATGATGGACACAGAACTAAAGAAGAACCAGAAGAAGAGGACAGATCCATACAAATAAACAGAATTTAAACCAGAAGAGAAGAAGAGGAGAACCGAACCGGATTGAAGAAGAAGAAGAGGAAGAATGAAGAGGAGACAGATAAAACCCAAGGGGAACTAACACACATATATAAAAGGGAAAGATTGTAGGTTTAGAGATAGAATACGGTCAATAAACCTTGAATAATTATATATTAATGAAACCAATGTTATTATTAGCATTAATTTAACATATGTACCCAATTTTTAAGACAATACAATTGTAAAGTAATGTAGTATAGGAAAAGTACACTAACCCTGTCAGAAAGGTTAGATTCAACCAAAACACAACTAGCCTAATATTGTTTATAGTAAAAATAATACTAAAACAAAATAGTGAGAAATGGTAGGAGAAAGTATAGGGATTACCCATTAAATAAACACTAATTACAAAACAGTGAACCAAAGTGAAGTGCTTTAGTGAAGTGTAAATGCCCTAAAAAATAGTGAAAGTGGATGTGAAACATTCAAATTAGAATGATAAGTAAATAGACACTCATTAAAACATTGATAAACCACCAATGATTGGAGTAAGAGTATAATTAATTATATACCTAGAAGTAATTAAAAATAGTATTTAAAATTAATATTAAGGAAGCTTGTAATAATATTCAGGGAGAAAGCCCAGTACAATAACTTGTGTTAACGTGGCATGATAGGATAGAAGTAAAGTTTGTTATTAAAGATTAAAATTATAAAGAATACAACACCCCATGTTGAAAGGGGAATTAACCTTCATAATATTAGAGAAAGTGACAATGTTTATCACCCTAGTTTATAAGACAAGAAGGAAATCAATGTTAGTACTAAGAATAATTTATGACTTGTAAAGAATAGTTGATTCAATGTTAAAGAAGGAATATGGCTGAAAGGGACTTACAGTCCATAAACCTAACTATTATATTTTAAATGAAAAGTAATGAAAATGTATGTTGAATAGTAATTAAAACACAAACAAATAAGTGAAGCCCATCAGGCTGAATTCAGAATGTAATTTAAAAAGGAAATACACTGAAAAACAATCATGGCTGTTTGTAACTATGAAAACAGTTAACTGCCAAAGACATTCAAATGCAAATTGTATCAATTTCACAAAAAATCTTACTAATCTAAGAACAGTGAATGGACAGTAATTATATATCAGTTATTTCAACACAGAAATATTATTGTAATAATTTAATTCAAGAAAGATATGTTATTTATTAAATGTCAAATAATTAGACTATAGTTAAAGTGTAACAGAATATGACCTTATGAGGTATCATTGTAAACTTTGAAAGGAAAGAAAAATAATAGTGATGTCATTTATTATCCCAAAGGAATTATAAGGGAATAAAATCATTAGGAAAATACTTAATGAATTTGAATAAAAATTCAAATATTTCTAACAATGTATGTAAAGAGTAATTAAACAAGCATTGAATTATTGGTTACTATGACAACGAGACGTTTGAGGGCTTATTTTTCCGTTAAATTAGATAGACGCTGAAGAAACGAAGCGTGGGTACGCCACACAAAAAATTGGACAAACTAAAACTTTAATTTAAACAGTTATAACAAGTCGAATCAGTGAACCAAAATAATCCAATATGAAGAGACGTCGATCTATACAGAATTAATGATGTCCAGGAACGAAATTAAATAAACTAATTAAAGAAAAAACCCAGACCAGTTTGAAGAAGATGCTGAAAGCCTTCAACCAGCTCAAATTCGAGAAATATACGCCTATCCTGATGACGACCCTTCAACGTGAGACGAACTGATAAGTACCGAATAATTTCTTACTCCCAAAAACCCCAAATTACTTAAATTATTTTCAAATGATAAAATTTCTCACTATTTAAAAAGTAGTATTTTCTTTCAAAGGTAAAGGCATAATTTACTTACATTAAAAAAAAAAAATTTATAAAGATAACCTTATTTGTGAACATAACTACTGTAACAGAAATACGACACTACTGAACAAATTGTACAAACACATTATAAATCCTAAGTACGTATAAGGTATAGTAGTGTACTTTCTTTTCATGTAATCAACGTTTATGTCTATTTTCATGATCAAAAGAACTCCAGATTTTAAAAACATAGTAATTTTGTTAAAAGTAACTGAACGATAGTGTTTTGAAATCAATTTTGCCAACCTGAGATATTTTGTGTTTCAAGCTCTAAGCCGGAGCATAATATTATAAATTTGTTTATGATTCAATTGTCATATTTATTGATAATTAAATGTGTATTAAAAAACGCAGTACAGAACATTACTATCTTGTTATTTCATAGGATTTTTTGTAAATATATGTGTGTTAGCGAAGTTTTAAGTCATAGCCAACTAGCGCTTATCACGAGTGGCCGAGTCGACAACCTGTATAGCAGCGGGAATAATTCGAACGCCACAGCTGTCCATGCTAATACCATGTATTACCTTAAAAATTAGATGTTTTAATTGTTTTAACAAAAACAATTTGGCGCCACCCGGGAAACGTAATCCCTATGAATTAACAGGTAGGTTGTACTGGTGACATTGACAACGCTACGGACTCCTGTAGTGACGTCGATTTATGTAACGACCAGTGTGAGGCAAACACACTACATTCACACTAATACACAAAATAAACAAGTGTGATACATTTTAACAGGTACGACCTCGTTTTCTACGTTACATATTGACGACCCAACGAGGGGCTTTAAGGAAACACACACACCCTGTTTGTCTACGTTACAATGTACAAAGCTATAAATAGAAGTATAAGTAATTTATGTAAAACTATCAATACATAAATGTAGATTGAGTAATGACAAGTAATACTATTATTAAAATATAAAGGGAATAAAACTATTGTATAATAAATACACAATTTTAATGATAAAGTGAGTTGTGTGGTTAGTTCAAAGTTAATAAGAGAAACAAAAATAGTGAATAATATAATCCTAAAGTGCATAAAAGAACCAAGAAAATTATACTAACTGAAAATCAGTAGTAATAATAATAAAGTGCAAAGTGACTAATAAATAATGCTTGATGAAAAAATGAGGAATGTATACTGTTAAAAAACTAAGGCATAATAAGCCTATACAAGTGAAATAGTTAGTTGTTTTGATAGTTCATCTTCTTTTTTCACAGCACTAAATTAATATAGATTATTGAACTTTCACTTGTGTAAAGATTATTGATCTTTACTTAAAGATAAAGTAAGTTTCACAAGTGAAAGTTCAATAATCTATATTAATGAAATAGTTAGAATTAATGATCATGTTTTAAAATAGAAATAATAGTTAAGTAATAGTTATAGTTATTTGTTTGTGTTAAAAAGAGTATATAAGGGTAAAAAAGCATGTTTAATGAATGATAGTCAATGGGAGTAGGAATGTATGCAAGGTATTAAAGAATAGCATGTGCATAGCATGTTAAAAAGAATAATAGTATGTTTTAAAAATGATTATGAGTAATCAAATGTTATATGTTAGTTTATTATAGTTGTGTTGAAAATAGTTCAGTTTCATAAAAACAAAGGAATTTGTTATAATAACTATCTAAAGAAAATCAGTTGGAATGGGCATAAGGAGTCTATTGTAAAAAACAGTAATTTGTAAAATTTCATATAACAGTAATAATTAAGGGCAAAATGTAGATAATACTATTAGGTTTAATTATATAACTTTCGAGACACAAAATGTATACCAAAAGAATCAGTTATAAATTAATTAATATAAGAACAAAATTGTTATAAATTAATTAATATAAGAACAAAATTGTTAAACTAGTAACTTAGTAAATACTGAACAGAAACTATTCATTTTTGGTTTCTAATTAATGTATAAAAGAAATGCAATGCAATAGTGTTATTATCTTGAGAATTCATAGTAGTATAAGAAGATTATACTAATTTAAAAATATTTGTTAATTTTGTAAAAAATCAAGATCAATGTCTAACAATGTAAACAATTTTTCCAACCAATAGGAGTATTAAGCTTGCTGCCTTGACAACCAAACATTAACAGAAAAATTCGAGAGTCCATTATTAGATTCAGAGAAGAGCAGATTAAAAAAGCCATGCAGCTCAATGTAATAATATAAAAGAAATAAATAATAATAGAAATGAGATAGTAATGAATTAAAATGATACTATGTATGGTAATGATACAGTCAAACATTAACAGAAAAATTCGAGAGTCCATTATTAGATTCAGAGAAGAGCAGATTAAAAAATCCATGCAGCTCAATGTAATAATATAAAAGAAATAAATAATAATAGAAATGAGATAGTAATGAATTAAAATGATACTATGTATGGTAATGATATGACAAAAAAAAATAATTAAAACCAGATCACTTAAAATTGAAAGAATAAAGCTGCATTACAAATTATAAAAGAAAATGAACATGAAGTGAAACCTCAGATGTGAAGGAATGTGCTAAGTATAAAATTGAATTAAAAACTAAATACGAAAAGGACTAGTCTACACTTTGACACTTTTTCACTCACTAATAAACTTTATTTAAAAACTCAATTAATGAATAAACTAGTGACAATCAGTTTATATCTTTATTCACTTTTTAATTTATGGTGATCAACTTATTAGACATTGTAATCTTCTCTTAAAACGAACTGCTAACCTAAATTCACCAACTTTGGTACAACACATACCATATAACCTAAGAATTAATTTATTAAGAAACTGTATATTATTTAATTATGTTTTATGTGAAGTTTTGTACTTTCTAAAGATTTTTTGTTAATTTTTCTGTAATCACAAGAACCCAACTCATTTAAAATAACCAAAATAAAACAGATTATTTTATTTGGTGAGGCCCTGATCACTATTGCCAACCACTGAGCAAGTAAAAAACAAGAGCTGGAGCAAACATTATATTATACAATTATTTCATTTGTTTGGTAAAGATAGAAATAAAAACACTAAAGAAATAATACAGTATTGACTAATTTCTATAGTATATTTGATTTATGTTAATGTTAATGACATTTTATTCCTTAATATAGCCAAGGTGGAAATTTTTTATCAGAAAACAGAGGTTGGTAACCTTTATTTTTTAGGAACGGAATTCAAATTAGGCTACAAGACAAAGGTGAGTGAACTAAATTAAAATAAGCGAAAAGGATAAATAGATAAGAAGAATAATTTTAATTGTTTTTGAAATAAAACAATTTGGCTCCTTAAATCGGGAAATAAAATTATACAACTTCAGAGTAAGATAATAAATTGACACCAGCGACTTGGGATTTTAACAGGTACGACTTTGGTTTGAATATAAATTGACGCAACCAACGTGTGGCTTGTAACCGATACATACGGATAGAAGTGTAATAATATATATATATAGGGGTAACTCCCGATTGAATTTAAAAAATTAAAATAAAAACCAATTTCTATATCACAAAGACCACGTGTTGAATGCAATTATTGTGCTGAAACCTAGTCTGTTTGCTGCATCCAAATCTCGCCTAATCGAATTCTAGAGTCTTCTGAGTCCAGGGAAATAAAGTGTTTAAATCATACTGGTATTGTTTAATGAAAAGAGTGTAATAGTTTGCATATTAACTTCAAATATGCTGGCAGCCTGTTACGTGCTGACGAAGAATAGATCGCCAAGGTAGGTAATATTTTGGGCGAGTAGATTTGATAGAAGGTAAGTAAGTTTACACTATATCACTACCGACTCTGAACACAAAAATATGTGTTCTGAGTCGGTAGTGATATACTTATATCTTCTTAATTATTCTTTCTTGAAATGCTGACAATATATTTGCATTAAAGAAACAAAAGAATTGGTCAGGAATTATTTTTATCATACTTAGAAAAATTTTTAGTGACACCTAACTTCAAAAATTGGAATTCCTCACAGCTGGAAAATCGTTCTTATAGTTGATAGACCAAGAGCTGGCAATGAATATGGTATTCCAGTACGCTTGATCCTTAGTATAGAAATTCAATTTGACTTGCTAGAAACAGAGTGGGGAGTCTGGCGACTCGCTGCCAGTTCCCTTGCTACCCTCGATGCCTTGGAGGGCTAAAAAATTAATGAATAAAACGTTATAGCAGTAAACCTATTCCAATTAGAACTAGACAAAAGACTGTTGATTTACTCCTGTCACAGACCTGACGGCTCACAACAGATTTATACAGTTACTGGAGGTTATTTCAAAAACATCTGCTGTGTTTCGAAATACAACTACATAACTTACTACGAGATAGATAATTTACTATATAATTTATAGATATATAATTTATAGATAATACTACATAATTTACTCGTAGATAAACTCATAAATTACTTATTTATTATTTATCTATTTATTTATCAGTAAACAAATAAATGCTCTCTGTCACAACCACAGAAGTGTGTAATACTCTCACATGCCTGGCAACCTTGCACATGGTCTGGTTGGATGTTGGAACTGGAATATTTGTCTAGCTACTTGGAAGAAGTTATAAAAATATATTTAGAAAAACATATATAAAATTCAGCTTTACTGCTGTAGTGTTAATAGTACATTTATTTCAGCACTTTAAAATTGTCTGTCAGCAACTTTGGAAAAAAAGTGTCTGGCAGTTGTATTTTTTAATTTATTATAATGTCAAATTGACTATATCAAAAGGCCAGACATACTCCTATAACATTTTATTCATTAATTTTTTAGCCTTTTGACATCCTGAGGGCAGTAAGGGAACCGGTAGCAAGTCGCCAGACTCCCCACTCCATTTCTAGCAAGTCAAATTGAATTTCTATACAAAGTATCAAGCATACTGAAATACCGTAACCATTTTTGTCACCAGTTCTTGCTTTAAGAGTCTAATATCTGAAAATAAATTTGCTTATAGTAATATGAGAAAGTGACAGTTTTATTTCCTAGATCAGGGGTCTCCAAACTTTTTCACTTGAGGGCTGAATTGAAAAATCTTGGAAGTCACACGGGCCAACAACACACACACACACACACACACACACACACACACACACACACACACACACACACACACACACACACACACACACACACACACACACACACACACACACACACACACACACACACACACACACACACACACACACACACACACACACACACACACACACATATTGCAAACTTATTTTTTTTAAGTTTACGAAATAATCAAGTCAATAAAATATGTATTTAAATAAAAATTAAGCAGACGTATCCAAAGTAAACAAATTCATTTATTCAAAATAATGTAAATAAAAGTAAGGAAAAAATAACATTCAAAGATATTTCTTAAGTATTATTTTTTGGCTTTCTTATGTATGTATGGGATGTGTGGAGTTGCTTCTGACATATAATGTCTGTCCATTTTGGGTCAAATTTTGATGTTCCTATCACTAGAATGGATTTCAAGTGTTCGTCTGACAAGTTAGCCATGTACATTGATTTTACAAAGTTCATTTTTGAAAACGTTTGTTCGCAGATATAGGTCGATCCAAACATTGAAAGCACTGCTCTTGCCAGACGAACAAGCACATTAACCACGTAAATGTTTTAAACTTGTACAAAATATTATAACATTTTACTGAACTTATTTCTTGGTTAGTTATTTAGTAAAATGTTATAATAATATTTGAATATTTTGACGATCTATTTAAAAACTGCACGCAGCATCGGCCGGGTTGCCGCAGGCCATAGTTTGGAGAGCCTGTCCTAGATGATAACGTTTCAAAAACTAAAGAACTAGATCCAGTACCAGACTCAGTCCATTGAATAAACTCATATCAAATTTCTTGTGATGTCTTAAGTTTTTGATGTATGAAATACATTCAACAACCAAACTGTGGCAGAAATGAGTATCATTAGATTTTTTTTCATCATCATCTTCACAGATTAAACCAAGGATGGTTTGTTCCAGTCTCAAATAGGCAAAGATTAGAGCTGGTCACTCCAGCACTTCCTCGGATTTTTTTCTGAATAATATTGAAAAATAAATCAGTTTCCAGTAAAATATTCTGGAAAACTGATAAAAGGAAAACAAATGTGAAGTCTTCCAAATTGTTTAAATATTCTTGTGTCTCTCTTACGGTTACAGAACCTTGCAATTCCATTAACTCTGTGAAAACTTTAATTTAATTTTAATCTGCTTGTATGAACTGTACTGATGATTTTAGAATTAGAATTCCAGCAAACTTCACTGCTTGTAGGAATATGTTTACTACCCAAGACTTTACCAGCAACAGCAGTACATTTTGAAGAATAGTGGAGAAAAGCAGGTATGCCTTGAAGAAGAGAGAAAATACCTGAACAGATTTTACTTTAGAACAACTCTGTTGCAAAACTAGATTTAAGTCATGTGCAAAGCAATGAGTAAACACAGCTTACTGTGCAAGTTCATGAACTTTGCTTACAAGCCATTCAGTTTTCCTGACATGTCACTGGTGCCATCGTACAAGTCTGAGCAATTAATTTATTTTGTATATTAAATTTTTCAAGAGCCTTACATAACACACTACATAAACCATCAGCTGTTCTGTCTTCATTAACATCATAATTTTCTAAAAAATACTCTTGAATTTTAGTGCTATAATCTACTAATCTTACGACTGTGTAACAGTGTGTTTTCTCAGAGATGTCAGTGATATTGTCAACCATGCAAGCAAAGAAAGGAGCTTGGTTGATACTAGTTTCAATACAATTTTTTACCTCATCATGAAGGCATTCAATGAGCACATTTTGTATGGTTTTGGACAGTCCTCTAAAATAACCCACGTTTCCCAGTGTTGTTTAAAATCTGGATTCCAGCACAGTACAAGCTGAAAAATAGATTTAAATTGACTTCACTGATTTGTTATGACCTCTGAAAATGAGTTCTTGCCTACATAATAAACTAGTAATATCTATTAAAATTTTAAATTGAGATATACAAAATATGTAGGCTATTGCTTTCAAGTTCCTTGTATTTTATTTTTTGCAATCAACTATGCTCATTTAAAAAGTTCAGGTACTTTTAATGTCTGTTTCCATGGGCTGTTTAATGATACATATGAATTTAAATGGTCTTTGGAGAATGCCTGCAACAGATTCCTTAAATTGTCAGAGGCTTAAGCACATATAGTCTTATTTGTGCTTAACAGCAAGCAGAGCCAGCAGAATAATTTCGATTTTGCTCCACTACTGCATAACCATTTATATTGATTGTACCATGACAACTGTAAAGTTCTAGTTTTTAGTTTTTGTGTCTTTCAAGAAGTAAAAATTTTGGGGTAGCTCGACTACATTTTAGTATTTCACATCTCTCTAAATCGTTTAGCCAGGAAAATATTAAACATCACTTACACCTTCTTCTGCTAAATCCATTTTATCCTCATGGTAGAGATCACCAACACATGCCAAGATGAGATAAATAATGATAACATACATGCATAAGAGCACAAGAATGTAAAACGTGTGAAACTAACATAAAACATAAACTGTGCCAATAGGGTAAGAGACTCGTTGCCTCCCATGCATGGTTACAGATACACTTGCATTCCCACCACCCGCTGGGCACAGTTCTCACGTAGCTATACGAGTACTAAGGCGGCAACTCAGATTCCTGCCTCTGTCTGCTGTTATTAATAACACACAAATAGAAAGTATTTTTTTTAAGCAATTAGATAATTTGAAATGTCAAAATTTTGTGATTACAGATTGATTACAGGTTCAGTTACGATAAAAAAATAGGGCCTATAACTAGTTGTTTGTAAAGTTACCTCTTACTTACAATTTTACTTTACATTTGTTTACTAATAATCATCTGTGTTTTGCGACTATTTTTTCGTCGCCATCTTTAATTTCTGCCAACTGTATTATTTCTTACTTACCTGAAGTTAAGCCAAGGTCCTTTTCTAGGCGTATTCGGAAGACAGAATAGGATTATTTTAGTAAATGAATTAATTATTTGTTCACAAATACTATTACCTTTTATTACTTTCATCAACAATCATACATTAAACTTTCCCTTAAAACACAAAGACAACATTATTTGCTCATTCATGAACCATCAATCTAACATGATTAATAAATTTTTGTCTTTTGCATTATAAACGCAAATACAATTGACAATTAAATCATTTATCAAAATCATCAACAATGAACCCACAAACCAGCACTTCTTAGATATTAATTAGGTACCTCCACACACACACACTCACGCAGTTTCACATGGTACATTCTTTTTATTTTTTGATTCCCCTTTTTGAGCTCATATTTTTTTATATATACATATATGTAATTTAGATGACCATTTTATTATTTATATAATTTGGATTTTTATTTATATTTGTCTGTTACTTATCTGACCATCCTCCAAACGACTCCCCTTATACCACGCACTACCGTTTACTCCTTACAATTCACTTTCTTTCACCGTTTTTTCTTCTTCTTTTAAACAAAATATAGTTACTCCACTCTAAATAACATTTAACTTTGTGAATTCACATTTTTACGTTTTACACATGTGGGCGAGACGAAAATTGTGCTCAGCCGGCCGACGCGTGAACGGCTCGCATCCGTATTATTTAGATGTTCATGGCCAACTGCCTTTGTTCTCAACACAGAACGCTGTCGATGCTGCATCCACGCCTTACATTCCAAGTGGCGTTTTGCACTGACGTCATAAGGCGTGACCTCTGACTTACATAATTTATAGGTCACATAGCTAAAAATAACTGTTCCTCATGCGTCTGGAGTTGACCTTGACACAAATTCACTTGCTTCATATTCCATCGTTATAATTCGTGAATAATATTTTACAATTATTATTTATACTTTTGTGTCTCCAATAAAATTTTCCCTTATTATTTGTATTTATGTTTATGTCTCCCAAAATATTAGGTGGGCTGAATTGTACCGTTACAATATCCCCTCAATGAGAGGTTTTATACCGAAGCATAAAACTCTCATTGACACTCTCATACTTCCTAAAGGGATCAGCCAGGATATGTTGCCACAACCCCCTTTACGTTTTATCAAAAATAGTGGTTAACTTACCCCCTGGTCCAGTGACTGTGACCGCACCTGAATTACCTTACTGGACCTTCTCTCTCGAGATCCCAACACCGCAAGGCCTGTCTAGGCACTTGACGCCCTTGTTCTGATGTGCAGGCCAGCACAGGACCGCCGCCACAGCATCACCAGACACTGAAACATCAAATCAAAATACTAAATCGTGGCCTTGCATAATACCATATCCCTAACTGATCTGGTTCCCCTTAGCTGTGCTGGTTTGCGTTAAGAAGCACTGGTTTTTTTCTTAACTTCTAACATATTGTAGCATGACAGATATTCCACCAATAATTAATTCATTTAAGATAATAAAAAATAATTAAATTACATATACTAAAAGAATATCGAATGAAATTCAATTACTTCAAAGGAAAAAACCACAATAAAAGAAAAACAATCATTAAATTAATAAAAATTACAACCATAAAAGTCAAAGAAAGAATTAAAGAAAACTCATATTAAACAACCAGGAGATTACCCAGGAGGTTAGGAGCAGGAAATAAACAAAATACCTCAAAATCAAGAAAAAGGAATAAGATTAGGAGTCGGTGATAATCAAAATACCCCAAACACAAGAAGAAAGAAGAATAAGGTTTATTACCAGGAGATAAACAAGATACCCAGAAACCAGGAAAGAAGAGTAAAGTCAGTATCAGAAAATAAAGAAGATACTCTGAACCAAATATCAGACAAGATAACACTGAGTACCTTGGTTTACCCAAGAATGAAAACAAGAAGGAAGACGAGAAGAAAGGAAGAAATAGGATGGAAGAAACACCATAAAAAACCTATTATTAACTACCATAAACCCGAAACCAATTGAGACAATTAAAGAAAGTATAACATCCCGAAACCCTATAAAATTGTAATTATTCATAAACAAAAGTGTTGTATAATATGATAAGAGGTGCACCAACTAAAGTTATTATGTGATAAAAAATAAACAAATCTTCACAGTCCATGATGACTAAAGGTCTGGTCTGAGAATAATAAGACTCACATATAAGTCAGAACCACCAGTGAAAGTGTACTAGTGTAAGTGTTTTGAAATATAATAAACTTAAAGTTGTAGTGTTACTATAACTTAAACTATATGCTATAAAACAACTTTTATATTTGATAATTAACAAATCATGAAATAATAAAATGGAAGGTATTTCCAATATTTCATTATTTTAGGTCACTTTGTTATCTCAAGACATTTGTAGGAATGACAATAACTAAAGTGTGGGTGGAAATGTTTACTATATAAGGGGATGATAAATAATAATAGTAAAAACAGAAAGGACTGGAATTAGTTTAAGTGTTAATAGAATTAAGAAATTTAAATGGCTAATATTGTTCAAAGCCATGAACTCCATATTTTAAAGGAGTTCTTATACAATAAGGTTTATATGTTTAGAGTAAGTTATATTATTCTTTGTATTGTTTAAATTAGCAGCCATCCTTACTACTTCTTTTATGAATTTGCTAACTGCTATAATTTTTTATTGTTTGACTAAGCTTTTCGTCATTACTGACATCTTCAGGTCTTAATGTAAAATTGTAATTATTCATAAACAAAAGTGTTGTATAATATGATAAGAGGTGCACCAACTAAAGTTATTATGTGATAAAAAATAAACAAATCTTCACAGTCCATGTTGATAGACGTTGTTTAAGACCTGAAGATGTCAGTAATGACGAAAAGCTTAGTCGAACAATAAAAAATTATAGCAGTTAGCAAATTCATAAAAGAAATAGTAAGTTATATTAGTTAAATAACAGCATACGTACCAATTAAAATGTTTCAGTATGTATGCTGTATTAATTAACAAAACGAGTTAAATGTATGTTAAAAACAATTTCAGCAACCATGTCCAACTTTACAGAATGCTGAGTGATGTTAATTATTATTTTTATAACAGTAGCATGAATTAGATGCTACACATCTCAATAAGTTTGTAAACAATTTTATTTTATGTCATGATAACTATTAAGAGTCAGAGGAGGAGTAGAAGTAAATTTATTGGAAAAACCATACATGTAAAATACTAAACTCTAGTCCAAATAATGAATTCACAGAAACTCAATATAAACCAGTTAATTCACCTATGAATCATGTAAACTGGCAAGATTTAGGTAAGGTAGGTCAATTAACAACTACTGTAAATGAACCTATGATTTAAAAGGGTAATATAGAAAAATACCTTAAATTATTGAAAATTTTTGAAATGTATAAATTAACTATTTTTAAAGAGGAATGTTAAATTCAGAAATTATCACTAAAAAACAGTTCAAATGTTAAGTGTATATGTAATTAAGGAAAAGAAAGGATTTATGACCATTTGAAATTTATTATAATTATATTAATAACACTTAAAATGGCAGTAAAAGTGTAGAAGGGCGGAAACCAAGTTTTGGGCCTAGATTTCCAAAAAGACAGAAATTTGGTAATTTTAACAAAAATCTCAACACATATGGACTATGTCATATCAAATTAAACAGAATGAGATAAATAAACCAATTATATGGTTAATAGTTCATGAAAGCGAATAATAAACTAAAATTATTCCATATATAATGTATTTTGGAATCATGTACATGGGAAGTAAGAATTATTTTAACAATACTTTTCCAATATTAACTTGGCAAGATTTTTACTAAAGTGGAGGAAGTTAGTTAGTTCTTTGTTAACGTTCAACCTGAACAGTCTATGCGGAATTGCGTTCTTTAAAACCGTATAATGAAGTGCTAAGGTTACAGAAAAATTTCTGAGAAACGAGAGTTACTTAAATAAACACTTTTCCAGTCAAAATATATAAAAACTTCAACGACAACAGTGAAAACGAACACCACACTACATAATACCAGTGAATTAAAACATTAAAACTACATATTAGTAATAATTCAAGATACTACAGAATAACCAATTTTTGCGTAACGAACAGACATAAGTGAACACCTCTAATATCAAACAATTAACACCAGTGGACACTGAACACTCATCTAGACTACCCCAAACAACATACTAGACAGTTTACACAAGTTCGGGGATCTTTAAAACAATTATAAAGTTGATTTTATTGTAAGATTTTCTCGCGACGAATATTGCGAATAACCTCTTCATTTTTTGTGAGCCGCCATGATGGAAAAACGATGCAATGCCACCAACATCGACTGACATCATAGCCTACAATTGGTTTGCAACTCAGCTATATTAAACATTTTCTATATATTATTAAAAATTGTTAATACTAATTATTTAACATTATTTATTGTAAATGTTATACTTTCTTGTCCTGCCCTTCTCTGACTATTATAAAATAATCGCTCCAAGAACCTTGTACAATAATTATATGAATTTTTTAACCTGTATTAACATATCGATTTATCCCTGAGACGGAGTCGACCATTGCTCGAAATCGATTTAATATCGATTATTATTTATAAATGTTAATAAATCAATTCATTTCAATTGTATGGATTAGTAAATTATTTCACATTGTAATTTAAGGTTTTTAATTAAGCACGAGACTTCCTGAAAGAAGAAAATATTAACAAAAGGTGAGATACTGGAGCAACACGGAAAGTCGTTAATCGATTGCTGACAGGAGTTAATCTGTTTAACTACGGATTTTGTTAATATCTTCCAGAAGTGCGAATTAAACAAAATTACCTTTCAGAATTTTAGAAATTTGTTTTAAAACAATAAAACAGCATTAATTACAAATTATATACACCATAAACAAACATAAAATTTTTTTTCTTCAGAAATTTTTTTTTTAGTAAAATTTTTATTCTTTCTTTAATTTGTAACGACAGCTTCCAGGTAAGGTTACAATATACATGGATACATACTGAACATAATATATAACATTTAAACTTCAATACCAACATTCTAAACCCTTCTCTTGTTAATTCTTATTCCAAAATTCAAAATATTTCTCTGTTTCCCATCAGAATTTAAATAAACATTTCCCATTACAACAAAAAACACCTTCCATTATATAATTCACATTTAAAAATAATTAAATTCATTAATAAAATTCTTATGTAGAATAAAACACATATAAATCAACTACATCAGCACAAATTATTTACTTAACAATCATTAAGGATCTTCATAATACTCCTTAAATCAATACAAAATCATTTAGTTATCTCATAAGATCAACTACATCATCAACATAATTCATTTTCATATTCAATAATTCATTACTAGCAGTTTAGTAACTTCCTTCTCCATCATTATCTAATATCCCCCCATAACCCAGTTACAATTAGGTAAATAAGCTCATGGGTACACCGGTTTTGGTATTTACCTTGTTGCATAAATGCTGTATTTATGCCCCTGGCTTGTAACGGCCAGGTCCTTTCCACACACACTATTGCTTACTGATGTTGGACTGTAGCGCCCATTTGCGTCCACAAGAACTGAATTTTATTAGGGTGCAAACGCTGCTTACACCGTTCTTGCTTCGGCGTTATAAAAATTCGGCATTACTGATATCCGAGGACACCAGTAATCCTACTATAATGATTCATATGCCCTTAATACGGTTCTATCACCCCATTCAGTGGTAGCCGCTGTTCCATAGTTATGTGGATTCCCCTTATGAAAACCCCCTGTTAATTTCTAAATTATACCAATTTCATAGGCAACCAACCATGGTCAGTTTACAATAAGTCTGCCCACAGCTGATTGTCATCCAAAACCATGGTCTGGGCTGGCAAGGCCAGGACCGCCCGAAAGTGGGGAATCTATTTAAAAAACATACAATACATGTTTAAGATTCCTACACACTAACATAATACATAATAATATACAACATAATAGACACTCAAATTGACCATTAACATCATTACATTAGTATAAACAATTAACCTTTAAATTTGCATATAAAATTATAAACATTACAACTTAAACTTTCTATTGAATCTTTTAATAATCAACCTTTACTTATTCATCATTTATTACACCTTTAAATTCTCAAAATTTCAACTTCATTAGCAACATTCTTATACAACATTTCATTTATTATCTCCCTTCAAATTATTTAAACTATTTCATCAAACACATTTAATTACTTTAACAAAATTCACAAAGTTGAGTATACTTCACCTTGCTACACCATTACATTTAACATCAACACAAAAGCATATACAATCCAAATTATTGTTCGTTATTGTTTACCACAAATCATTTCATAATACAGTCCATTTCAGAACCCCCTACTCACATAATTAAATGTTCGTGAACAATAAAATATTTAACCACCATCATCGCATAACAGTCTGGTCTTACGTCTACACAATTCATTTTTTATTAAATACATTATATTACCTCTTGTAACGTGTCAAAATTGGGTAATTTTAGTTATTGCATTTATGGGGTATTTGTATTTTATTTTATTTCAGTTTTCGGGGTTTCGTAAAAATATTGTGCAAGTTAATTCCATTGTAACAGAAGACGTGGAGACTATAACAGTTTGAGAACAAAGGCAAGACGTAATATTCCGTTGTGAAATTAGTACCGAGGTATGCACCACCCTAAGTTTTCTCAGAACTTTGTTTAAATGTGACAGCGCACGCACGCGCAACACAGGTATGCGCGCTGGAGTGACGCTCCTTCAGAAAACTCAAAATGGCCTAGAGGGGAATCGTTGCAGTTTCATTTACCATGAGGCCGGATACGAAAGATTTAAGGACCACCTCTTTCGTGACGTCAGACTAGCAATGCCGAATATCGTCGGCACTCACGACAGAAACCGTCACTATGTCGCATGTGCTTAGCCAATAAGCCACAGCAACTCAACTTTGAACGGCGACAAAATCTGTTGGCAGTGGACATGAACTTCCTACCGCTCGCCAGAGACGCTACCCAGTCTTCCTCTGTTCGTGTCGGCCGACACAGAGTCTAGTTAGGCTCCTTACAAAAATTCATATTTTACCGGTAACAAAGTGAATTAATTTTTATTTAAACCAGTGGCAGTGATGCGGGAATAACTTCAGAATATTAACATACCAATTTGTTATAATTTTTTTGTTTTCGGGACGATTACAAGCTTATCACGTAGCGACCACGAGGTCACGGATACACGCGTTGCCGGCGGGGATTTAATATGATGTATTAGCTTGAGCAATCAGGGTAACGGGGTTTTATTTTAGAATGTGAGTAGTGAGTGAAAGGCAGGCTGGGCTATCTTTTTAAGAGTAAGTAATTAGTATTAGTTAAGTATATAAAAATAAGAGGTACGAACAAGAGTTACACAACACCTGAAAAACATGTAAGAAAATTAATTTGGAAAACAAACATTAAAAGTTGCAATATTTGATCAATAAACAATAATAATTTCTCTTCATAAAGATGTGTAGAGTTAGTTATTTCGATAACCTATGAAACACATGTTTGTATCTAGCGTTCGTACGAAAGAATCCTGGCCCCAGACAAACGAAACTTCGAAGGTAGGTGGAAGTTGTATTTATGTATTTTTAATATATTGAAAAGAGTAATTAACGCCACAATGGCGCCCGAACAGGGACAGTTTTTATTAATTAAAAATTAAGTAAAGACCGTACCTACAGAAAAGATACAAATATGTTTTTGAGGTTAGCGGAATAAAACAAAAGTGCGTTATTCACGCAAAATTGGTTATACAATACATTATATTGATTATATTATATTTACACACAAGTATCAAGTATAAAATAAGAAATGGCAGATAACAATGAAGTCAGCTTATCTGACAGTCAGACCGAGAGTCAGATAGACTCCGGTATTCAAACAGAAGCAATATCAAGGGATGAGCAGAATGTAGAAATATCCATAATTAGTTCGCCGGGAGCGATTTCTACTCCCGTACCAATTAAAATAAATACAAGAGAAAAAGAGTTGTCATTAAATGATCTATTTAATCTCATTAACAATAGATTTGACATGAACAATAGCGATTTCAATACAAAATTCGATGAACAGAATAACAAATTTAGAGAACTAAATAAACGCTTTGATAATAACGAGATAACTTTGAATGAGATGAAAAGTGATTTTAACAATAAATTAGATGAACAGAGAATAAAATGTGAACTACTGAATAGTCAGTTGCAGCAGAGTATTAGCGTAAAATTTGATGGTTTAATAAATGATATACAAGAAAAGAATAAATGTCTTGAAAATGCTAATGAAATGATAAGAAATAATTTGAATAAAGTAGAACAGAGTAAGAGTAATACAAATGAAAGTTACAATGGCAATGTTGTATTAGATAAAGAGCTAACAAATGATGACGATGATGTAATTGAAAATGTAGTATCTGAGAGTACTGATGAGTTTGTAGAATGTTATTATGAGATGTTAATGTGTATGTATGAGTTGGAGAGAGAGTGGAAAGATGATATTGTGGTAGAATGGTGGCAGAGGGTAAATTTTCCCCTTATTTGTGATGAACCAAGGTGTTCAAAAATGTTATTATTGGAGGGCAAGAGACCCTATTTAATGGAAGATTTGAGTTATATCCCTTTGATGTATAATGTTGTACCCTCTGTCTGTAATAATTTTGAGAGTGTGATATGGTATTGTGATGAGAAAGATTTAAGTAAATTATAGTAAAAAATAAAACCATAAAATAGTTTTTGTGATTTCCACTCGTCAATTTATTAAAAATTATAAAACCATGACAGCTGTTTCGGCAACACAGTGCCTTCATCAGATGGTATAAGCTGACTAATTTTCGTACAAACGATACAGAATATAAAATATAATACAAGTGCTGTTGTATAGAGAGCGATAGTAATCTCGTGTCAATAAGATTTATACACATTACACAAACATATAACATAACATATACCAAGTCTATTTATACAAATTAAGCAGAGGCGAGCTATTTAGATCTAACTGATCATTTAATAATACATTTAAATATTTGTGTTTATTAATTTCAAGGGTTTCTAATAAATCAAGCTTTGGACCTTTATCAGATAAATGTAAAATTTCAAAATTGTCATTATAACTATGGTCTTTTTCTAACAAGTGATTTGCATAATTTGATTTGCCATCATTATATCTAAAACTATAATTGTGACCATATTTTGACCATCACAAAAACTATTTTATGGTTTTATTTTTTACTATAATTTACAATGGATTTTCACCAAGTAAAGGCATCAAGCATTTTCACAAAAACTATTTTATGGTTTTATTTTTTACTATAATTTACAATGGATTTTCACCAAGTAAAGGCATCAAGCATTAATCACAAAAACTATTTTATGGTTTTATTTTTTACTATAATTTACAATGGATTTTCACCAAGTAAAGGCATCAAGCATTAATTATTTGAAAGATTTAAGTAGAGAATTGTATGTTAATAAAGAAACAGAATTGTATAATTTGAATAGAGAGTATGATGAATGGAAAGAAAGTTTAGAAGTATATTTGAATAATAATGACTATAATGATTTGACAAAAGTAATTAACCCGATAATGAATGTATTTACTGACGGAGACTTAACAAAAATACTTAACGTTGACTGGTTTAATGATTATTTTGGTAAAATGAATGAATTTGGTTTTTATGGTTACAACACACAAAACAGTAATTTGTGGGGTAATAAAATTGAACAGTGTTATATAAAACAAAGATTAATCTATGACGATGGAGGGTAGGCTATAAAACAATAAAAGACAATTATAAACAATTTTGTTTTATGGTTTTTGACCCTGCAACTTTGGACATGGAAGTGTGGTACAACTGAATAATAATGCTGACGATTTGTAAATAAATATGTAGTGAATTTATTTATGTGTATTGTAGAAGGTCAGATAAACAATGTATGTATGTAGGTAAGTGATAATAATAATAATAATATTTTGCAATTTAAACAAATATCAGAATCAATTTTGAAAACAGTAATCAGAGAATTGTAATTGTTTCGATGGTAATGAATTTTGTATTGTTAATAATTGAATTAATTGAAATGATCTGAGGTGTTTTAAATGTTTTGATTGATTATTTAAATGTTAATTAATTAAATTTTCTAATGAATCTAAATTATTTTACGAGATGGAAATTTGGTAAGTAAATGAGAAATTGTTTGATTTAAACTAACATTTGTGTTAAATGTTTCAGAGGTGAGGTGAAAGTAATGTGGTATAGTGAATATGTTTTGTGTATATCAATTTAAATGGACTGTAAGTATAGAAATTTTATAGTACGAATCAAGTATAATAAAAATGTTTATTTGAAATAATTGTGTTAAATTAAAAATGATAATTGAGAAATTTTAATAACAACTGAAAGATGACATATAATAATTACTAATAATGAATTTGAAAATTTTAAGTAATCCAATTGTAGAAAGTTATGGAGGAGTTAAATGATTAATGATGGATGAAAGTTTCATATTGTGATGTTGTACATTTAATTTCGTATTTAATTATTTAGTTTAGTGTTACAAAAGGTATCTTACTTGTGATTCCCCAACTTTTCGGGCGGTCACGGCCTCACCGAACCCTGACCGTGGAATTGGTTTAGCTTTAACAGCTATGGTTGGGGCACATTACGTTAAGCGCTGCCTTAACTGGCCATAGCTGTTATCATTGTCAAGGTGAACTTTGAAATTGACAGGGGGGAATTAAGGGGAATCACCAAACTAGGGAACAGCGGCTACCACTCTGTCCGCATGGGGGCAGCAAAGCCAGGTGGTAGACCCGTTTAAGGGCGTTTAATTATAAACAAGAATATGCTGATATTCATAACGTTAAAATGTAACTGCCGAAGCAAAGACACGGAGATGTCAAATTACTCCAAAATATGCAGTCTTTGTGGAAGCGAAAAGGCGCCACAGTCTTACATAACTGGCAATAGAGTGTGTGGATGGGAGGTGACTCAGATGAGCCACGAATTTAAATTTTATAACATGAAAAATTGCTAACTCAAATTTTGATCCAATAAAAATGCTTGTGTTCTGTTTAAATAACTACATGCTCAGACATTCAATATAAGGTATTCATTCTATGTTTTAAATGTAATATTTTATTGTAGTAGGGTAGATATAAGAGTTGATAAAAGTATATGTTTTGTATAATTTGTGTATTTTGAAACCAAGTATGTAACTAAACCGACTGGCAGGCGGTTAACATAAATTATCAGAATCAGAAAAAAGGGGAAACAAGGAGGTGAGAAGTAAGGATAAATAAATATGTATAGTTCATGTAATTTGCTCAATTTTGAGATGTGTTTTCATTGTGTTAGGAATATCAGCTGATCAGCAATAAAATGTCACTGTTAGATTGGTTGTAAATGTTCCAGGTAATTAATGTTTAATGTAATGTTTTAATGTATTACAGATGCTATTTTAAATAACGAGAAAAGTAACTTGATAAAGTGAGAAATAAAGTAATAATTTGTGAAAGCTAATAAAAGATAGTTTTTGAGGGTGATGAATATTTTGTGGGACATATAGATCAGTCCAAGTTGAAGTCAAAGTTAAAGGGGTAGTAGAGAGAAAATATTGTTTTGAGTTAATGTAATGTTATAGAATTTGAGTAGTATTGATGTTGACACAGTAGTCATGGGAAATATATATATAATATTGAGTGATATATTGTTATTTATAAATGATGTTATTTTGTTGTATTTGAAGTAAGGTAATGAGATTGAGATATTTTGGGAATGGTAATTTTGTAGTAGGGGGTAGTGTAATGTAGGAGTCCGCAACAAGAGTTGGGACGGGAAGGGACCGATTTAGTGGGAAGGGGTCGCCTTAGGTAGAATCCAGGGACCAGATAAGGGAAATGAGCTTTTTGGGAGGAAAAACACGTATCCTAAGTACAAAGGGTTAGAGAGTATTTTATATATATATATATATATATATATATATATATATATATATAGAGAGAGAGAGAGAGAGTGAGAGAGAGAAGGTGGCGATTTGAGTTTAATGATAAGTTGGGTTTAGAGAGTGTTTGGATAGATATATTGATAGAGATGGGTGTCATGTTAGTTAACGTTGATGAGTATTAGAGTCAGAGGGAGAAAGATGATATATGTATAAATGTCAAGTAGTAAATTAAATGTAAATAAATATTTAAATCACCCAAAGTAATGGAGAATAAGATTGTCAAATACAGAAAGAGATTTATAAGAATATAAAATTTTTAATTGAAACCAGTGACAAATTTTGATAGAATTTGAAAATGTAAAGTCAGAAAGTGTTTATTTTGAATAATTTAAATGTCAATTTGCTTATTATTTATAATAATATTTTGTTATTTTAAATGCTTTATTTTATTATGTTTTGTGTTTCAAGTTAGATTGTTACAGATGTTAAATGTATTTTCAGATAGAACTTGTACATAACATATGTGGGTCAAGGTTTTTGGACTTGACCTAGTCTTGATCAGCTGACAGTGAGGTCGTATACATACTAAGCTTGTGTAGTAAGGAAGTTAATTCAACTTTTGTTTTTGATCAATTTAAAAACATTTTAAATAATTTCTATATGTAAAGGAAACATTTTAATAAATTTAAATTTTTTCTTTGAATTTTAAAATTTTTTGGAAAATATTTTTTTGAAAAAAAAAAATCTTGATTTTTCGCCTGCCAGCTAATGGATATTTTAAGCCTTGATTATTTTATTGTTTGTGTACTAACCATGTTTATTGTTATTGATTTATTGTATTGACTTGTATTGTTAGACTCTAAGTATTCACATGTTAGGTTAAGGATGTTCTTATTTGTAAGAGATGTTTAAATTGATTTATTTTAACTAACAGAAATAACAGAAAAACCTAATGAAGAGAATAATTTAAAATATGTACAAAATTTATGATTCGATTTTTAAATGAAAACAACCAATGGGTTGTAATTTAAATAAATTTTTTAAAGAATTTTTCCATTTACAATATGTAATGTGAGTGTGTGTGAGCCCAGTATCTGCTAAAGGCAGCCCAGCTTGCATATGAGGGGAACCATATCGGTGGAGGATCTGGCATAATCTAAGCCAGGGTGTTGGATTTTTGGGGGTAGCATGATAGAAGGCGAGGTGCACGGTGGTGCGTGTCTGTTCGATTTTTCGGTGTTGGGATCTCTTACAGAGAAGTCCAGTGATCTCTTTCAGATGCGTCCATGGTCGCCGAGCCAGGGGGGTCGTGTACCCATGAAGTATAAGAACGAGGGGGTTGTTGGCACCAGTTCCTCACCGGTCCTCTTAGGGGTTTTAACAATGAGATTTCTTCTGTTTTGGGACAGAAGAATTCTCATTGAGGGGGTATTGTAACGTGTCAAAATTGGGTAATTTTAGTTATTGCATTTATGGGGTATTTGTATTTTATTTTATTTCAGTTTTCGGGGTTTCGTAAAAATATTGTGCAAGTTAATTCCATTGTAACAGAAGACGTGGAGACTATAACAGTTTGAGAACAAAGGCAAGACGTAATATTCCGTTGTGAAATTAGTACCGAGGTATGCACCACCCTAAGTTTTCTCAGAACTTTGTTTAAATGTGACAGCGCACGCACGCGCAACACAGGTATGCGCGCTGGAGTGACGCTCCTTCAGAAAACTCAAAATGGCCTAGAGGGGAATCGTTGCAGTTTCATTTACCATGAGGCCGGATACGAAAGATTTAAGGACCACCTCTTTCGTGACGTCAGACTAGCAATGCCGAATATCGTCGGCACTCACGACAGAAACCGTCACTATGTCGCATGTGCTTAGCCAATAAGCCACAGCAACTCAACTTTGAACGGCGACAAAATCTGTTGGCAGTGGACATGAACTTCCTACCGCTCGCCAGAGACGCCACCCAGTCTTCCTCTGTTCGTGTCGGCCGACACAGAGTCTAGTTAGGCTCCTTACAAAAATTCATATTTTACCGGTAACAAAGTGAATTAATTTTTATTTAAACCAGTGGCAGTGATGCGGGAATAACTTCAGAATATTAACATACCAATTTGTTATAATTTTTTTGTTTTCGGGACGATTACAAGCTTATCACGTAGCGACCACGAGGTCACGGATACACGCGTTGCCGGCGGGGATTTAATATGATGTATTAGCTTGAGCAATCAGGGTAACGGGGTTTTATTTTAGAATGTGAGTAGTGAGTGAAAGGCAGGCTGGGCTATCTTTTTAAGAGTAAATAATTAGTATTAGTTAAGTATATAAAAATAAGAGGTACGAACAAGAGTTACACAACACCTGAAAAACATGTAAGAAAATTAATTTGGAAAACAAACATTAAAAGTTGCAATATTTGATCAATAAACAATAATAATTTCTCTTCATAAAGATGTGTAGAGTTAGTTATTTCGATAACCTATGAAACACATGTTTGTGTCTAGCGTTCGTACGAAAGAATCCTGGCCCCAGACAAACGAAACTTCGAAGGTAGGTGGAAGTTGTATTTATGTATTTTTAATATATTGAAAAGAGTAACTAACGCCACACTCTATCAATATAATGATTATTTAAATTCTCATACTTTTCCACAATATCAACAGGACTATTCCATATTATTACATCGTATAACTTGTCACCATCGAATATAGTCAAGTCGCCCTTAGTATGATTTGTCACAATAAGGTAAGTTATAATTTCATTATTATTATCATCTGCTGCTATAACAGTTTCATCACAAAGTAAGTACTCAATATAATTATCAACTCTCTCTCTCTTCTCTCTCTCTCTCTCTTAATTCTTTATAACTCCTACCAATCTCAAACAGCTCTATCTCCCCATCAAAATACAACTCTCTCTCAAAATATCTCTCATCATAACGCCATTTCACACTTTCTCCATCATTCCATGCAGAGGGTACTGCAACATAAAAACACCTCCTGGCTTTTCCAGGACAACTACAAAAACTCAGGGAACAACTTGAAAACACATTGTTTTCCTTTAAGGGACACTCACCCTTCAACACCATTTGTAAACACCTTGGTTCACAATAAACCTGGGGAAAATTTACCCTCTGCCTCATATCCACAAAATAACTCTCTTCATACTCTCTCTCTAACTTATAAACACTTGTTTCTACCCCTTTACAACTCCCTACTCCCATTACTCTCTTACTACCCCCTACTGTCTCTATATTCTCATCACCACTATTAATTTTCACTGTATCACCTTTAAATAGCTCGTTTTCAACTACCTTACCACTACTACTTGTTAATTCATTTTTATAACTATCACTTACCTCGTTAATTATTTCTTCATTATTTTTCGTCATCATATTTGTATCACCATTATTCTCACCCCAATGTCGTCTGTTACTTCGTTATTTCCATTTGCACTATATCGTCTACTATCAGGATCGCTTATCTGGTTTAGGTTACTTTCTTTATTTTCTTTTAATTTATCTGTCTCTGGTTTCCGCAATAATTTATCCCACTTTTTGTCCATCTCGTCAAACCGTTTATTCATCATATCGAAACCCCCATCAGTTTCTCCATTTCATCCAAACATTTCTTTATCTCATTGCACATCATCATCATATGCATCTTATAATCAGATTCACTCATATCATCATCACTTACCTTATTATCTGCCACCTGATCGACTTTATTCTTGTTAAATTGGTCTGTCTCTCTACCTTTTTCTACTACCACTACACTATCATCATTACCATTATTCACTGTCTTATTCTCTACCCCTATCACTTCAACTATTTTACCTTTATTATTTGTCATCTCACTACCAATAATAGTATCATCACTATGCTTTTTAATTTCAGCGAATATTCCCTCTTCTTGTTCTTCCATTCGTCTCAAATTATCATCCAGTTTACTCCACTCATCCTCCATCATTTTATCCGCAATACTCCTAAATTCATATTCCCATTCGTCCCACGCGAAATCTATATCGTTTACTTGTTCCTTAGCCATGTTAAACAAAATTTTTCTATTATACCCCTTAACAAACTACAACCCTCCTCATACATACTCGTTATGGTTGTTGTTTGATATCTCCGAACTACGCTTTTTGCATAAATTACTGTTCAAAACGTTGGAGACACACTTGTGGAACACAGTAAAAGTGAAAAAACCTTTGGGAAAACACTGGGTTATATTTTATTCCGATTTTAAAAGTACCTTGTTTTACCCGTGGTTTTATCCACTACTGACGTGCACAAACGGGACATATAGAAAATATACAGGAGTTTCTGCTACGTGACGTCACGGTTATACCTCCCACTCAAACACTTTCGTGCCATTTGTCGAGTTGTCACCCTGTTTGAAATGCTGCTCTATGATTTGCCCATTTAAAAATTAGCGTTACATGTTCGTTACTCCACGCGGTAATGAAAATCTGTTAACCGACGCCCGGTAAACGTTCACTTGTTATTCGGCGGCTGTTGTAGTCATTGTAGTTCTGTGTTGAAAATTGTGTGTGTGTGTGAAAATTGAAATGGCTTGCGAAAATTGTGTCGTGAAGTACACAGAGTGTGTCGGTTGGGGTCGTCGCCATCTTTAATTTCTGCCAACTGTATTATTTCTTACTTACCTGAAGTTAAGCCAAGGTCCTTTCTAGGCGTATTCGGAAGACAGAATAGGATTATTTTAGTAAATGAATTATTAATTATTTGTTCACAAATACTATTACCTTTTATTACTTTCATCAACAATCATACATTAAACTTTCCCTTAAAACACAAAAACAACATTCATGAACCGTCAATCTAACATGATTAATAAATTTTTGCCTTTTATATTATAAACGCAAATAAAATTGACAATTAAATCATTTATCAAAATCATCAACAATGAACCCACAAACCAGCACTTTTTAGATATTAATTAGGTACCTCCACACACACACTCACGCAGTTTCACATGGTACATTCTTTTTATTTTTTGTTTCCCCTTTTTGAGCTCATATTTTTTTATATATACATACATACATCCTCGGCGCTACAGCCCAGTCCGGGCCCTGGCCTCCAAAAGAAATCTTCCCCACTGGTCTCTACTCCCGGCCAATGTCCACCAGTTTGCTGCACCCAGCCTTACTGCCTCCTTACCAACCTGGTCCAGCCATCTTGTACGCGGTCTTCCTTTCCTTCTCCTTTCCATCGGCAAATAATTCATAACTCTTTTTGGGATTCTATCCTCCGCCATTCTCTGCACATGATCAACGCTCATCTCCGCCCAACGCAATCTGTTAATTTGTATGAGTTGCACGATCGGAAGATCTTTAAACCTTTCGTACAACTCTCGATTATGCAGTCACCTCCAAATGTCGTTTTCCTTCACAGGGCCATAGATTCTCCTCAGTACCCTCCTCTCAAAAACGGATAATTTCTGCTCATCTAGTTTTTTTAACACCCAGCATTCCGAGCCATACATCAGGACTGGTCTGATCAAGGTCTTGTATAGGGTGGCTTTTGTATCTTTACTTACTAATTTTGACTTAAAATGTTTCACCAGTCCGTAATAACACCTATTAGCAGATAATATCCGTTTTTCAATATCTCTAGAGGAGTCATTTCCAGAGTCCACATATGACCCGAGATATGGAAAACCCTGAACCTTTTCAAATTCATAATCATTAATGCGCAGGGACAGGGCACGAGTGTTGGCACCTACAACCATATATTTGGTTTTGCTTTGGTTTATAACCAAGCCCATAGCCTTAGCGGACAACTCCAGTTCCTGAAAGGCTTCCTTTAAGCCAGATTCAGACCTACGTATGACGTCAATGTCATCGACATAGGCCAGAAGCTGTACCTCCTTGTGAAATATGTGTCCGCTAGTTTGAATTCCTGAATCCCTGATGACCTTTTCTAGAGCTGTGTTGAACAACAGACACGCTAAGGCATCTCCTTGTTTCAACCCATTCAATGTTTTTAAGGAGTTAGATAGATTTGATTGTATTCTGATTTGGCACTTAGAATTGGACATAACTACTCCAACCATACGCACCAACTTAGATGGTATATTCAACTCCTTCATAGCTCTATATAGCATTTTCCGGTTGATTGAATCATATGCCGACTGGAAATCCACAAAGAGATGGTGAGTGGCCACTCCATATTCCAACGTTTTTTCCAGGATTTGCCTTAGTATAAATATTTGGTCTGTTGTTGACCTATTCCTAGTGAATCCACATTGATATTCTTTTATGTTTTCCTCAGCGTAGGGAAGTAGCCTAGAAAATATGATGTTGGACAATACCTTATATGCTGTATTAAGTAGAGAGCAGAGGCGAATTCTCAGAGCAAGCAACGCAAGCAGTGCTTGCCCAAAGAAAATCAGGCAAAAGTAAATAAATGATTACGTAACCAACATTATCGTTGTCACCAAAAACTGTTTCTCATGCCTTCGTACATCTCGTGTTTTGAAAATCAGTGGTACATTTGTCACCTATCTTCCAATTAAAATGATTTTGATGACTTGATATGATCAAAGTCATTAATATCACTTCGCTTCCAGTTCTGTGCGCTGTTTTAACAGCTGACTGACCGCCCCGCCCCTAAAGTAGTCACTTCAAAAAATGTTTCGGTGCACTAACTATGAGTTGGCCATAATTTTATAAATCATATCATTTATTAAGGATTTCATAACTATGTTTTCATTAACTAGCCTTCCTTTTACTTCCATGTTCCATAAGGAAATGGAAGTGTGGTCATGGCGAACAAAATCGTGTTCGAGATAACGGCAGTAGAGGGAAAATGAGGATTCGAAGCCACAAAGGAATGCCGCCTTCTTAAAAAACAATAAAAAACATGATCTAAGAGATGACGCCGCCACCGCTGGACCCGCAGCATCCCAATGGACCACAGCACCGCGAATTTCCGCGAATACATTTTTTTATTTTTTTTATTTGGTTTTTTATTTTTTTTATTAAATTGATTTGCATATCAAGGGGGTGGGATGAGGTTCAATGGACCACCAGCATCCGTGAATATAATTTTTTATTTTTTTAAGAAAGCTGATTTGCATATCAGTGGGTGGTGTTGGGTGGGAGGTTTTTTTATT